>JARQOD010000009.1:9903842-10054867 GCA_033576555.1 Oophaga sylvatica
AAAATAACAAAGGAGTGGATTCAGAACAACTCTGTGACCATTCTTGACTGGCCCAGCCAGAGCCCTGACCTAAACCCAATTGAGCATCTCTGGAGAGACCTGAAAATGGCTGTCCACCAACGTTCACCATCCAACCTGACGGAACTGGAGAGGATCTGCAAGGAAGAATGGCAGAGGATCCCCAAATCCAGGTGCGAAAAACTTGTTGCATCATTCCCAAGAAGACTCATGGCTGTACTAGCTCAAAAGGGTGCTTCTACTCAGTACTGAGCAAAGGGTCTGAATACTTAGGACCATGTGATGTTTCAGGTTTTCTTTTTTAATAAATTTGCAAAAATTTCTACTTTTCTGTTTTTTTTCAGTAAAGATGGGGTGCAGAGTGTACATTAATGACAAAAAAATGAACTTTTTTGCATTTACCAAACGGCTGCAATGAAACAAAGAGTGAAAAATTTAAATGGGTCTGAATACTTTCCAAACTCACTGTATATACATGTATTTCACACGCCAGAGTGTGGGCGTATGGGACAACTCAGGAGCTAGCTGGGGTCACTGCTGTTTAACCATTTAGATGCCACTGTCAATCTCTGATAGCGCATTTAAGGGTACATACTCACTGGAGAGAAAAACGGACGAGTGCAATCCGATAAAAAATCGGATTGTACTCGGACCAATGTTATTTAATAGGTGACATCTCATTTGCGATTTTTTTCTCAGCCGAAATCGGACTGAGAAAAAAAATAGCTACATGCTCCGATTTGCTGCGATTCTCGCATGAGACTCGCCAATACAGGTCAATGGGTGTGAGAAATAATCAGACAGCACTCGCACTCGCACTGTCCGATTTATACGCACCGGTGTCCTTTGAAAAGCCGGCAATTCATCCCCGGCTAATGTAAAATCACACTGACAGCTCACAAAACACTAGATATATACACATAGAATACATATATATATATATATATATATATATATACATGTCATTGTGACACACATATATATATATTTATAGTTCATACACTTCTACATAGTATAATAGGCGCTGATTCAATTGCCGCTTTTGTGAAATTACAGACCCGATATTAAATGACACATGTTTGCTTACAGTTAACCATGTCATTTCATGTAGTTTGATATATGGTTTTAGCTAACAATGATATGAGTGTATGTGTGCAAAATTTCATACATGTAGGGGTTAATTAAAGGTGTAAATTATTTGAAAAAAAAATGCGTGGGCTCCCTCGCACATATTTTCTCCACCAGACAGGGAAAGACGGCGAGTGGGGGCAGATAATAATAGCATAGGGAGGGTGCATTTTTTTGTGCTCCCCCCGGCTACTAACATCTGCCCCCAGACACCCCAGAAAAGGCAAATCTATAATTAGATGCGCCCTTTCTGGCACTTAGCCCATCTATTTCCATTGCCCTGTAGCGGAGGCTAATGGGTTAATAATGGGTTAAAGCCACCTTGCTATTGGAAGTTGACTTTAAGCCAGGTTAATAATTGAGAGTTGTCAATTAGACAACTCTCAATTATTAATCCTATTGTATGAAATAAAAATAAAACACACACACTTTAATTAAAAATCATTTTAATGAAATAATCACACAGTTTTTGACCATCTTTTATTTTACAGGTACTCCTTGCGAAGCCCTTGTTCTCCTGTAATAAAAATAAATTAATAAAGCAACATTATTCTTACCTATCCGGTGCTCAGTCAGGTCAAACGCTGAAATCCTTCACAAAGGGTTAACTGGCTTACAGCAAGCAGCGCAGCTAATGCTGGCAGCTCAGCTGCAAGCCCACGAATGAATGAGTTCTTCTCCCGGCCGACAGGAGAGGAAGTGAATAGTGTGGGAAGCTTAATTGATTGCTTCCCAGGCTAATCAGTTCAGGTCAGCCGGGACACCGCACAACATCAGTGACGTCAGAGGGAGTCCCCGGCTGACCTGAACTGAACTGATTAGCCTGGGAAGCAATCAATTAAGATTAAAAACATGACAATCGCTGGACAATTGCATATATTCGGACCGTTTTTTCCATCCAGAAAACAGACCTTTTTTTTATCGCAAATGGGTATGAGCCCTAAGTGTTGCGATCTGTAGATGGAATCAGTTTCCAGCTCCTGATGCGAGCACAGGGTGCAAGTTTGTTGCAATGGCAGATGGAGGCCTGCTAATGACCCCCATCACCATCATCTTATCTTGGTGCGCCTACATATTCTTAGGAATTTTTATTTTTACTATATTTAACTATTGATATATTTACTATTTTACTATATGCAGCAATACTAAAGAATTGCTGTATATAGTGCAAGCAATGAATCAATCACAGATTCAGTATTCCTATTAAACTACAGAAATATGTAAACAGTAATTCGATTTAAAAAAAACCTAAAATATAACAAAAATAAAAGTTGAATCCACCTTTTTAACCAACATAAATAAATAAATTAAAAAGGCACAGTTTTATTGCTGCCTTCATAAAAGTCTAATCTATTAATATTTAACATTAATTGACTCCCACAGTAAACACTTGCGAATAAAAATAAAAATGTCAGAATTGCTGTTTTGCAGTTACTGCATCTCTCCGAAAACATCCAGTAAAGACAAGTATGTAACATTGAATGTACCCTAAAATGGTACCAATAAAGACAACAGCTCATTCACAAATAACAAGCCCTCTTAACCCCTTCCCGACATGCCAAAGTGCACTGCAGGAGCTGCGTTCCCACAAAGAGAAGTAAATATATGGCATCAAGATCACGCGGGCTCACACTGAGTGTCGCCGTTATCAAATTCGGGTGTTAGCTCTATATGTGAGCTGACACCCTGCAGCAACGTCCACGATCTGTGCTTTGCACCGATCACGGGCATTTAACCCCTGTGATGTCGCTGTCAATAGTGACAATGACATCATGAGGCATCGCAGAGTGAGGGCGCTCCCTCTGTGCTCCCATCGGCACAACGCGATGTAATTGCTGTATGCCGATGGTCTCCATGGTGTCCTTGGGCCAAAAGATGGCCCTGGGGTACCCAAGGACAGTAGCCTGTAAGCTCCTGCTCAGGACAAGAGCGGATACGACTCCTCCCAGCAGACGCTAATAATGTCACCTTCAAACCAGTTCAGCAAAATCTGAACTCCAATATGGCGCTTCTTCCCTTTTGAGCTTTGCACCGTGCCTAAAAAGTGGTTTTTGACCACATATGGGCGATTGGTGTACTCAAAAGAAACTGAACAAAACATTTTGGCGTCCATTTTCCCCTGTTAACCTTGTGAAAATAAAAAAAATTGGGGATAAAAGAACATTTTTGTGGGAAAAAATGTGATTTATTTTATTTTCATGGGACTCTTACCTCCCACAAGCGGCGCCGTTCCAGCAATGTCGGATTCTGCACTGACAAGACAATGAAGTCTGCAGCTAAACAGCTGCTGATTATTGACCAGCAGGGATTAAACTGTTTAATCAAGACTTTGCACCAGGTGAAAAGTGACAGTTTTTTTAACTCTTAGGCGGTAAAAAAGACGCGCCGCATGTCCGTTTACGCAGGTCTGCCACCTGCGTATTGTTACGCATAGTGGAGACGGGATTTCTTGAAATCCCCTCCACTATGCTGTAACATCTGGACGCTGCGTGTTTGGCGCTGCGCCAGCGCACAGCGCCAAACACGCAGCGTTTCCTGACCGTGGAAACTCACCCTTATTTTATTTCTGCAGCTCCCCTGAGTATTCTGCTTGTTTATTTTTTTATTTGCTTTGCGGTTCTGGAGATATGGGATTTTTTATTTAGAGATCATTTTTATGATTTTTTTTACTAAGAAGATGTGGTTCACAGAGTAATAATGCAATGTAATTAGGCCACGTTCACATGTTCAGTATTTGGTCAGTATTTTACCAGGAGTGGGTGATAAATATAGAAGTGGTGACTGGTGACGTGTTTCTATTATATGATTTTTAGACAAATTAGAAAATAAACAATTGCTTTCTTAGAGGAATGAAGTCTTTGTCAAGTAAGCAGCAAGTCGTGCTAAGTCACTTTATTTTATTTTTTTGTGAAAATTACAGGAAAAGTAATCAGTCATCCTTACATGATGAAGTCTGATCAGCAACGATTCCTATATTAAGCATTTACTGACATTGTCTGGACCAGCGATCTCCACATCCCCGCACAATACAGTGAGTCAGTGGCCCCTGAGAAACCTGTACAATAGTATGAATCAGTAGTCATTATGCGACAGAGCACATTTCAATGAGTCAGCGCTGCCTCAATCACAGACGGAGCTCAGGATCGCATGTCTGTGTGTATACTGAACAACACACAAGCAAGAGAAGTAGCAAAAAATAGCTAAAGGGCAAAAACATAGCATCTGTGAGTGAATAGGATATCTATGCATGCAAAGTGAACAGTTTGCATCAGAATAGATATTGGTAGAGAAACTATACTAATAAAGTTGGGCTCCGTTCACATGGTAACTAGATATTTCTGTTTTTGGATCCGTTTTGGGATGATCCAGTGCAATGGAGATGGAAATGTACTAAAATCTTCCTTTTAGCTGCATTCCTTCTTTTAGCTAAATCAAAGAACGTAGTGTGAACAACTTTGTTGTCCGTCCAAAAAACGGATTGAAACTAGATCCGTTTTTGTTAACATGTAAAGTCGATGGGAAATCATATCTGGCGTGAAATCTGATTGTGATAGATGGTCATCTGCTGGTTAAAAAGGTTCATGGATCAATTTTTTAGCATTGCACATGCCAAGAAATATGTAGGTGTTCACAAAAAACTCAAGCAAAAACCAGAACTGTTAAAAAAAGGAAAAAAAAGTGTCCATTTTTAAACAGATTCATTTTTTTATAAAGACAGATCCATTCAAAATTAGAAACTTTAATGTTAATTTTGCCTCCATTTTTATGTCATTTGTAACATAGCAAACAGTTTTTAAATACCGTATATACTCATGTATAAGCCGACCCGTGTATAAGCTGACCCCCCTAATTTTGCCACAAAAAACTGGGAAAACTTATTGACTCGCGTATAAGCCGGGTGTATAAACCGCCGTCCTGCTCTGTTCTGCCACCGTCCTGCTCCTTGCTCCCCCATCCAGCTCTGTGCTCCCCCATTCTCCTCTGTGCTCCCCCCTCCTGCTCCATCCTCCTGTGCCCCCCCGTCCTGCTCCGTGCTCCTCTGTGCTCTCCATCTTCCCCCCGTCCTGCTCAGTGCTCCTCTGTGCCCTCCATCCTCCCCACCATCCTGCTCCGTGCTCCTCTGTGCTCTCCGTCCTACCCCCGTCCTGCTCCATGCTCATTGTCCACCTCCATGCTTCCCCCGTCCTCCGTTCTCCCCCCGTCATACTCACCCTCCCCGTGCCATCGCTGAACGTCCTGGCAATCCTCCGTTGTACCTGGCTTCCTGCAGCTCTCCTGTGCTTATTAAGGCAATGAATATGGGAGTGGCGTCGCGTCCATATTACATGACCTTAATGAGCGGTATTACGTCACCGCTCAGCACAGGAGAGCTGCAGGAAGCCGGGTACAACAGAGGATTGCTGGGACGTTCAGCGATGGCATGGGGAGGGTGAGTATGATGTCCCAGCCACCGGCTCCTGCCGCGGCACCCCCTCCCCCGCTGGTTTCTGCTCAATGACTCGTGTATAAGCCAAGGGGGTATTTTCAGCACAAAAAAAGGTGCTGAAAATCTAGGCTTATACACGAGTATATACGGTACTTGGATCAGTTACAAATGTAATTGTCACACTATTTTGTAACTAGATTATACACCAGTGTGTAGAGCATAGTATAGAGAAATTGCTCAAAGATAACAACAGTTATAGATGATATTATAGCTAAAAATCAGTAGCCTAAAGTCAGAGAGTAAAGAATCAGGTTCTTCGTTCCTCCACCCCGACACGCGTTTTGTCCTGCTTCTTCAGGGACTATACCCTATAGTTGATAACACATACTTCTTGGATCTGGTCTGTTCGTTTGTCCCTGTATTGTGAGTCACCTGTGTTTTTATATATTGCATGTATTTTATTTAATTGACAAACTTTATAATTTTAAAGATTCTAGTTCACTTTATTTACCGATATATGTGCTCACCAAGGCATTGAGATATAGTAGTTATTGAAGCACAATCCTGCCTATTACATAAGATGACTAATTAAAGGGACATCATTTTCAATGATTCAATTAATTTTTAGTATGTTCCCGAAATCCCCTTTGACTTGAGCGCCCTTGCTTTCTCTGCACCCCGAAAGCTATACCACTTCCCACAATGTGTTTTCCAATTTTAAACATTTTTTCCTAATACCCAGTCTGATTTTCCTCATCTCCATCTGAATGAACATTCCTGATTTTTTTCCTTACCTCCTACAGACCTTCTCTCACCTCCCTCTCTATGACCTTCTGAGTACTGAATCTGCCCTCAAGTGCTGGCTGAGCTGTGTTAATGTCTGACTTCTCTTCCCTATTAATCATCGTCTGGTACCTCTCCAGGTATCTGAAAAATGCAGCAATAACAAGGAATTCCCCTCATCCCTCTAGGCGTGGGGACAGCACACACACCATGGGGGGTCTGCAATCCCAGGGGCTGTAATGTCTATGAAAACTTTCACTGTGAAAGCCATGGAAGCCTTCAGATTACAGCTAAATTTACAACACATGACTCTGCTCTGATACTGGGATCCTCATTTAAAAAAACTTCTGACACTCCTGCCAACATTTCTGTGCCCTTCCCAGATTCATATTTCAGTTATTATTGCCAATTTTCAACTCAATTAATTATAGAGTGTGAACACAACTGACTCCTTTCATCTTAGGAGATAACATATCATAGAGCTAAGAATCAGACGAAAGGCAAATACTTGTACACTAATAAAGCAATCAGACACAATTCATACAAAAATTTCCTGCATTTCAATGAAATGTTTCTCTAAAGTCTCTAATATTTTATATTCATTAAACTCTCCTACCGCGTCTCTTCTGTGAGATACAAAAGCTCGGCACAATGTGGAAAAGTAGATGAGGCAAACTAGGCAACTGGCTAGGCATCGATTTACATGGGGCATTCATTGCCAAGAACCCAATGCACAAATGAAGCCCACCAAGGTGTTGTATAGTGATATTATTTTGGAACTGAATTGTAGTATTATGGTGAAACTACATACAGCAGTATTATGTATAGGGCAGTAAATTCTTGACACTATATGGTGCTATTGTGTGGGCTGAAATTTCAACAGGTGGCTAAAATCTAAAATGGCAAGTGGGAAGCAGGGCCATGCTTGTTGACCAGAGAGCCCCATCCTCTCCAGAGAGCAAGAATTATTTCCTTGCGAGCAAATGAAGGGACATTTAGACACTCAGATGAGGCAGGAAGCAGAGTAGTCATACTGAATACCTTTACCCATGATTGGTTTTGGTAAAAATGGCAAACTCTTCTTAATATCAGGTTGTGGATTCCAATCACTGTGCTTACTATCTTCCTTCCCTTCTGTGATCTCCAGTTCTACATCTTAAAGGGAATTTGTCACCAGGTTTTAGCAAACCTATCTGAGAGCAGCATAATGTAGGGACAGAGACACTGATTCCAGTGATGTGTCAATTACTGGGCTGCTTAGTGTAGTTTTGATAAGATCACTGTTTTATATGGTGCCAATATACCAGTTCTCTTAACGCTGAGTTATATATAACTGTCACGCACAGTGTGGAAAGACTAAGAGCTGCACAAAGGGAAGAGGGTAAGGAAGCCCAAACGCTAGGGAAAGGAGGAGTGGAGACCCTTAGGCAGATCTAATAGCACCCTGCCTCCCCTACCGTCCCTATATTGGTTCCACACCAATCGCCGAGCAGAAACCTAAGCCCTGTATATCCCTAGAGCTAGGCCTTGAATAGGGAGGGGGAGGATGAGCACTGGTCAGTCCCCACTGTACGCTAAAGAGAAGGGAGACAAACAAGGGGGAAGCAACTTATCTTCAGCAGACTCAGAGAGGTAACTCCAAATGTCATCAAACAGCACCAGAGAGGAAGTAAGCCAACTGCTATAGTCCAAGCCTTCACAAGGGAAAATGTGAATATCACCAGTGAATCCCTGAAGCAGACTAAGGCCTCTTTCACACATCCGTTTTTTGACTTCAGGTACGATCCGGCGTGTTGTTAAAAAAACGGATCCGGTACCGGATGCGTTTTTTTAGCATTGACTTTCATTAGCGCCGGATCGCGCCTGATGTCATTGCGTTGCATCAGTTTTTTCATTTCAGCGCCGGATCCGTCCCTTCAGGCATTCGACGGATTATGCCTGACACAAAAAAACGGATGTGTGAAAGAGGCCTAAGAGTCCATAAACACTGAGGTCCAGGTGTGTCAATTAGAGCTGGAGGGAGGTTGCCAATGGGTCCAAAATTCAGAAAGATTAAGAAGGCGTCTGCAATGCCAAACGCAGAGACCTTCTGAAGCCAGATGCAGAGCGACTGTCTGTTGCATCTGACACACCCGTGACAATAACCCACACCATTCATTGGCAGCTTTCTGTGTTCACTGTGCATAGACAGAAAGCTGCAAACCAGTGGTAGGGCAGGGTTATAGCAGAAGGTTTAAAAGTAACAATCTCCTGGTAATAAAACAGTGACTTTATCATAACTAGAGAAAGCAACCCAATAAGTGACACAACACTGAAATCAGGTTCTCTGTCTCTACATTGTGCACTTCAAATCAAAATTTACTTCCGTTTCGTCTCTACTCTAGCTTCGTTTTGTTTTTCTTACTTTCGATGATGATTCATTTAGGTCTCCCAGCATGCACTTTGCATTCTCAAACAGGTCAGAATGTGGGTAAGGGCTGCTGTCACTCCTGCTGCTTCCGCTTCCTTCCTGAAATGGAGTGCCATCAGGAAGCGGCGCTGTAGTCACTTTCCACTGTTTTGTCACTGCCGTCCCCTGATAATGTCTTCTTTAAGTAGTGGTGATGCAGCTTCTCTCACACCGCTTGTGTCTCGACCCGCACCACAATTGTGGTTTACCAGAGCAATGGGGTACTCAGAGCCGAGCCCATGGAAGTCTATGGGGTTGTCACAGGTAGCGCTGGCTCGGTCTGTGGCCCTGGCGGTCAGGCGTATGTTGGGGGAATATTTACAGGGATAGGTATATATACAGTTTGTGACGCCACCTGTAGTTCTCTGATCACTAAGACCAGCGCTGCTGTAGATCTCTGAGGGGATGGTGAGGCAGCTAGATGTCGGGTCCCCTACAGGTGGGACTCTTCCCTCAGGTCGATAGTTATGGTGGGGTTGTGCAGGGATGCAATCAAATAACTCAGTCTCACACATAGAAGCTTCTTTCCATACCTTTTACTTCAAGTTGTTCAGGCAGGTCCCAGGGAGGCTGTTCGGGGTGGATGAATGCACGTAGCGGTAACAGTTGAGCAGGTTACAGGCCTCCTTCTCTTTCCAAATGATGAGTGAGTCCAAGCTTGCCTGTAGCTAAGCTAACTCTATAGTTTTCAGCTTTTCCCACTAGCTGTACTGCCCGGCCGGTTTTGTGATAGAGCCTTATAAGTGGTGAACTAAGTACTTTCTTTTGCCGCGCGCCGGACTCAGAAGTCTTGTTCTCCTGACTCGGTTACGTACTGGCACTCTAAGGGCGGCTTTCTGCAACCTAAGGTCCAGTAAGACTCTGGCTTTTCTATCACTATGCCTGGAGCTATAGTGACGCTTCGGTCCCCAGTGACCGGTGACAATGTGCAGGATAATCCGATCCTTAAGGCACTTCTGTATCCTTCCTACTATGCCCTTCGCCCTGCTTCTGCTTTCAATGTAGCACTGAAGCGTGAAGATAGAAAGTCAGTTTTCTTCCTTGGTCTCACTGAGTAACTCTCAGTTTCCTCAAAGTTCAGACTGAGTAAAAGGTAACTCTGACTAGACTCGGGATGATAACTAGTCATCCGTTACTAGACTCCACTTCGTTGAATTGGCAGGAACTAATCTTCTGCTCACCCAGAGCTCTGACAGGAATCCTCACTGTCTAAGAAGAACTAGCCCTGACTGCTCTGTACGATGACAGGAAGCTAGACTCACTCTCTCCTGTGCTACACGTCACTCCCCTATACACCCCTGTGGGTGTGTCTGAAGTGTAAGTGAGTGTCAAGCTTTAACTGTTACCTTACTGTGCATTCTCCAGATCCTGTGTGCCTTACATACCAGGGCTACACATTCCCCTTGGTAAAATACAGCACTCCCGGGCTGTGAAATATAAGAAGAAAGACATTTTGTTTTCCATTTAAACAAGTAACATTTTAAACTCTTCCCATCCGGGAGGTACGGATTTCTTGAACGTTGCATTATAACATTAGACATAGAAAAATACAAAATACTAAATAGACATTTTCATATAAATAGATGACAATATTCTTGTGAAGGACCCGCACCAAACCTTCAACGTGGGTCCTGGGTGGGCTGCAGGACATCTGAATGCAGACCTCACTCAGTGCCTCACCACACGGGTTTTATGTTCAGAGGTAGGTGTGCTGGTAGAGAATGCACAAAGTGCAACTATATACAAGATCAGTTCTTGGGCTGGCTCAGTCCTCAGCCTCAGAGTCCATTATGAAACATTTTCAAGTAATTTACATATCATAACAATACTTTATACAATTATCCATACTTAGTAAACTAGTTTGCTAGGACTACTTTTGATAACGAATAGGTATCTTCCCTTTCGTTGTACGTTCTGATCTACGTGGAGTAGCTTCAGGTATATTAATCTCTAACCCAACTGTTCTACGTAACGGCAAACTATAGAACTGCCTCAATCTTTCTATGGATCTGGCAAGCGTACTGATGGCTGGGCGGTGTGAGTCAGCTTCACCAGGGGTTCCCATAGCATGGGGCGCTACTTCCGATGATTCTTCCTCATGAGGTTCCGCAGGTTGGGGTGCTGCTGGAGTAGGTAACTCCTGAACTGGCTCAACTGGCACCATGGGCACAACTGGAGGTAGAACTTCCTCTTGTGGCTGATAAAATTGCAACACCGGAATTATTACAGCATCTCCCAGTCTCGGCCAATCTGCAGGGAAATCTCCCAGATCCGTGTGTATGACCTCTTCTTTTCTTTCTTCTTGATTGATGACAGAGTTCTCTTCACGAAACTTTAAGGGTTCTGGACACAATTTCAAATGGTCTCTGGACACAGTGGATATTGTTCTTCCTCCGTCCTTACTGATGATACAAACTTTTCTATTGTCATATTTGGAATCTTGTACGACGTAGGGTTCTTGCTCCCACTGGTTATCCAATTTGTGCATTTTCCTTTTCCTTTTCAATACCACTTCTCCAGGCATCAAAGGCTTGGCAGGAGCATTCCTGTTGTAAATATCTTCCTGTTTTTCCCGTACCTTGTTGAGACTTTCTTCTACACAGACTTGCACTCTTCTGTATTGCTCTTGCCGATTGATGTCCCAGTTTTCAATAGCGTCATCTGCCTCTGGTTCTACCACTCCAAGTTCTAAATCCATTGGTAGTCTTCCGGGCCTTGCTCTCATAAGATAGGCTGGAGTGCAGTTAGTGGAACTTACAGGTATATGGTTATACAAGTCAACCAAATCAGGTAGTAAGTCCGGCCATCGATTTCTGTCTTCCAACGGTATGGATTTCAACAAATCAAGGACAATGTGGTTCATTTTCTCACAAAGACCGTTGGTTTGAGGATGGTATGGGGTTGTTCTAATTTTCTTACACCCATACATGTGACAGAATTCCTTGAATAGGTCAGCTTCGAAAGCAGGTCCTTGATCGGTTAATACTTGCTCCGGATACCCATGCGGTCTGCAGAAGCTTGCTTGAAAGGTTTTTGCTGCCGTCACTGCTGTCTGATCCTTAACTGGTACAACCACCAGAAATCTAGAGTAATGGTCCACCATGGTCAAGGCGCATGAGTATCCAGATCTACTTGGCGACAGTTTGACGTGGTCCAGGGCCACAATCTCCAAGGGACGAGTCGTCCGGATAGGCTGCAGGGGTGCCCTCTGACTACCGTAGTCCTTTCTTCTGAGACCACAGGGTCCACAGTTCCGACACCACCTCTCAATGGAGCTGCGCATCCCTACCCAGTAGAACCGGCACCTCAACAGGGTCTCCAGCTTTCTCCAGCCAAAGTGTCCTGCTTGATCATGGTATGCTTCCAACACCATTTGGACGTCTGCCTTGGGGACCACTATTTGCCAGACCATCTCGTGGGTCCTGGGATTGACGTATCTCCTGCACAACTTCTCACGGTATAGGAATAACCTGCTTCTCTCGTTCCACAGGAGCTTTGCTGACATAGGTGCATCTTTTTCCAAGGAGGAACCTTCCTGTCTTAACAACTCCTTGATACGGCTGACCACTGGATCGCTGTCTTGAGTCTCCTTCCAGCTGTGATGGGGTAAGGGATTTAACGTTGCACCATACTGCTTTCTGTAGACTCGATGCTCGTGGACTACCCCATTTCGATGGAACGCAGGTAGCTCAATTTCTTCCAGGTCGTCCGATTCTTCTTCCGTGTCAGAGTCATGCGGCATTCGGGACAATGCGTCAGCATTAGCATTCTTCCGGCCTGCCCGGTACTTGATAGTAAACTGGTAATTAGACAACCGAGCCATCCAACGCTGCTCCATGGCGCCCAACTTGGCCGTTTCCAGGTGCGTTAGCGGGTTGTTGTCTGTGTACGCCGTGAACTTGTTGGAGGCCAGATAGTGCTTAAATCTTTCAGTAATGGCCCAGACCAGCGCCAGAAACTCCAGCTTGAAGCTGCTATAATTATCCGGATTCCTCTCAGTTGGCCGGAGTTTTCTGCTGGCATAAGCGATGACTTTTTCTTGGCCATTCTGCTTCTGACTGAGAACTGCTCCTAAACCTTCATTGCTAGCATCGGTGTACAGCAGGAACGGTTGGCTGTAATCAGGATACGTCAAGATCTCATCGCCTGTAAGGATCTCTTTCATCTTTTGGAATGCTTCAGCCTGTTCCTTACCCCAATTGAAGGGAGGATTTCTGCTCTTTAGGGATTGGCCTACTAGGAGGTCCTGTAGAGGCGCTGCCTTCTTCGTGTAATCTTTCACGAACCTTCTGTAGTAACCCGTTAGTCCCAGGAACTGTCGCACTTCCTTGAGGTTCTTCGGCTCCGGCCACTTCTGGATGGCAGTGACTTTCTCCGGGTCCGGCGCTACTCCTTCCGAACTGACGATGTGCCCCAAATATTGTACCTTCTGTTTGAGTAGATGGCATTTTGAGGGTTTCAACTTCATCCCGTACCTGGACAGGGACTCAAATACTTCTGCCAGGTGCTTCAGATGGTCCTCATATGTCTTGGAGTACACGATGACGTCGTCTAAGTATAGCAGCACGGTTTCAAAATTGAGATGTCCCAGGCAGTTCTCCATCACTCTCTGAAATGTTCCTGGGGCACTGCTGAGCCCAAACGGCATTCTGTCGAACTCACAGAGCCCCATTGGGGTGGTGAAAGCCGTTTTCTCACGATCCTCCTCAGCCACAGCCACTTGCCAGTAACCACTAGTCAGATCGAGGGTAGAAAAGTAGTTAGCCGTTTTCAGAGCAGCCAATGATTCCTCTATACGTGGTAGCGGGTATGCGTCCTTGTGTGTTATGCGGTTCACCTGCCTGTAATCCACACACATTCTCAAGCTACCATCTTTCTTTCTAACCAGGACTAGAGGTGCTGCCCAGGGACTACAACTATCCCTGATTACTCCGGCTTCTTTCATATCTCGCAACATTTCCTTAGCCTTCTGATAATGGGCTGGGGGTATAGGCCTATACCGCTCTTTGATGGGAGGATGACTGCCTGTAGGGATATGATGTTGTACTCCCTTAATTATCCCAAAATCAAGTGGATTCTTGCTAAATACTTGGGCGTACTCTTGCACCACCCGTAATACCCCTTGCTTCTGGTGAGCGGGAGTGGTGTCCGTCCCAACATGGAGCTGCTGACACCATTCCGCCACCTGGGTTGCTGGGTCATTGTCCTCCGCTATCTGGCAGGAGTCTAAGGACTCAGCCGGGAGAATAGAATTATTGTCGACAGCATGTAGTTTAGCAATGGTTGCATAACGGGGTAAGTTTACCTCATCATCTCCCCAATTGAGAAGCCGTACCGGAACTCTTCCATTCACCACTTCCACTACCCCCCTAGCAGTCATAAGTGTAGGTCTATGTTCTGAATGGTGGGGTTCTACTACAGCTTGGTAGTTCTGTCCTCTCAGGCCTATGGCTGCCCTGCACCAGATTATCATTTCACTCATTGGGGGTATCACAATGGGATTCGAGTCAGTGACCCGTACATTACCAATTTCGCCGTCTGTAAGCTTCGCTTGCTGCTGACACACCAGGGCCCGGATCTCTCTTTGGATTACTCCTTTCTGCCTTGGTCGGGCAATCTCAGCGAGCTGTTGGAGTAAGAACACAACTTCTCCCAAACAATTACTGATAATGTTAGTACCCAAAATGATATTTAAACCGTTCTCCTCATTTACAGTCTTTACTACCAGAAGCCCCTGGTCCTTCAATTCCTCTCTGCCCACTTTCACATCCACACATTTTGTCCCGAGTACTTCTACAGGAAGACCATTAGAAGCGTACACGGTAAAGTCAGGGCTCGGAGGTTTAAGACTATCTATAGACCAGAACTTCGTATATAGGGCATCAGGTATTAGGGTCACCTGAGACCCAGTGTCTAACAATGCCGGAACTGCAATACCATCTAGAATGATAGACAGGTAGGGTCGTCCACCCACATACCTGCGGTTCCAGTCTAGGGGGCCTGACGGGTCTTCTCCTGGGTGTTGGCCCTCGGACCCAGGTTCTGCCCGTTTAAAGGACACTGTGGAGACATATGACCTTTCCGGTTGCATCGGTAACAGGTGATCTCCCGACGAGGAGGGTGTTGATCAGAGGTCGCTCCTGGGGGTGGCGTTGTCCTCCTCCGGGGGGGCGACGTCTTCCTTCTTCTCCGGTTCATCCACGGGACGTCTTCTGGGCAATCAGCTAATAAGATCTTCCCTTCTTCCTCTTTCCGCAGCTGCAGGGCACTCATCACAGCAGCCAGATTTTTAGTCAGCTGGCGCACCTCTGAGCGCAGACAGTCCAATTCACTAGGGGGTGTCACCTGCGTTTTGGTTTCGGCCACTAGCGAGGAAAAGGGGGTTGCCGCCGGCTCCAGAGTGACTTCACCCTGACGATGTTGGGTTGCCACCTCAGGTTTGCCCAGGGGCCGCAGCCCTTTTATTGCCATGTCCTTTAGGGCATCAAAGGTAGCATCAGGGTGATCTAAAGACCACCAATTCACAGTTCTGCGTTCCGCTTGGGACCTCAGTCCCTGCACAAATTGTTCTTTCAGCATCTTATTTTCATCAATGACACTTATGGTATTAACCTGCTTGAGGGCTCTCAGGGCCCCTTGTAGTCGGCAGGCATAGTCCCTTATGCTGTCACTTGGTTGCTGTGAACAGTTATAGAATGCCATCCGGAGATCTGTTTCGGTGCGATCTTCAAAAATGGCCTGTAACTTTAAGAGGATTGCAGGCACCAACTCCTGGTCCGTGGTAGCCCAAGTCTCCACTTCTCTCTCAGCAGTGCCAGTTAGCTGCCCTATTAATACTGCAGCTTTTTGCCTCTCAGTCATAGAGTACATTTCCAGGACACTGCATATCTTCCGTTTGAATCCTGCTAAAGTGCCTGGCTCGCCGCTGTACTGGGGAAGCCATTTCGCCCCAGGCATATATGGAAGCGTTAGTGGCATGAGCGGGACCACCGGACTGAGTGCTGGGCCTGCGCCCCCATCTGGCGCTACAACGCCACGCGGTGCGGAGTCGGGTCCTCCGGCTGGGGCCGCACTGTCGGCCGGTTGTTGCAACATATTAGCGCCCCCTTGGTTAAACGGAGCCTACCGGTTTCAGAAGCTGCTATTTCCCAGGCACAGCAGTAGGAACAGGACCTTCGTTGCAGGCGCTCTGATGTCAGAGCGTCCACTTCCTGTCGCAGGACCTGCCGCTGAGTCAGAGCCGGGGGCGTGTCCAAGACTTTGCGCGCTCCTTCAGGTACGCCCACCTTCTTCTCCAGCGCCTCAGGGCGCGAATATGGCGGCAAATATGGCGGTATTTGGCGCCAAACAATAGCAACAGTCTTTTTCACCAAAACACTCCACAGGCACACAGGGCTCGCAATTCTGCAAGTTTCGGATCCTGTTCGTGACGCCAAGTTTGTCTCGACCCGCACCACAATTGTGGTTTACCAGAGCAATGGGGTACTCAGAGCCGAGCCCATGGAAGTCTATGGGGTTGTCACAGGTAGCGCTGGCTCGGTCTGTGGCCCTGGCGGTCAGGCGTATGTTGGGGGAATATTTACAGGGGATAGGTATATATACAGTTCGTGACGCCACCTGTAGTTCTCTGATCACTAAGACCAGCGCTGCTGTAGATCTCTGAGGGGATGGTGAGGCAGCTAGATGTCGGGTCCCCTACAGGTGGGACTCTTCCCTCAGGTCGATAGTTATGGTGGGGTTGTGCAGGGATGCAATCAAATAACTCAGTCTCACACATAGAAGCTTCTTTCCATACCTTTTACTTCAAGTTGTTCAGGCAGGTCCCAGGGAGGCTGTTCGGGGTGGATGAATGCACGTAGCGGTAACAGTTGAGCAGGTTACAGGCCTCCTTCTCTTTCCAAATGATGAGTGAGTCCAAGCTTGCCTGTAGCTAAGCTAACTCTATAGTTTTCAGCTTTTCCCACTAGCTGTACTGCCCGGCCGGTTTTGTGATAGAGCCTTATAAGTGGTGAACTAAGTACTTTCTTTTGCCGCGCGCCGGACTCAGAAGTCTTGTTCTCCTGACTCGGTTACGTACTGGCACTCTAAGGGCGGCTTTCTGCAACCTAAGGTCCAGTAAGACTCTGGCTTTTCTATCACTATGCCTGGAGCTATAGTGACGCTTCGGTCCCCAGTGACCGGTGACAATGTGCAGGATAATCCGATCCTTAAGGCACTTCTGTATCCTTCCTACTATGCCCTTCGCCCTGCTTCTGCTTTCAATGTAGCACTGAAGCGTGAAGATAGAAAGTCAGTTTTCTTCCTTGGTCTCACTGAGTAACTCTCAGTTTCCTCAAAGTTCAGACTGAGTAAAAGGTAACTCTGACTAGACTCGGGATGATAACTAGTCATCCGTTACTAGACTCCACTTCGTTGAATTGGCAGGAACTAATCTTCTGCTCACCCAGAGCTCTGACAGGAATCCTCACTGTCTAAGAAGAACTAGCCCTGACTGCTCTGTACGATGACAGGAAGCTAGACTCAAGGGTATGCCACACTAAACAATATCGCTAACGGGATCGCTAAAAAACGTCACTATTTAGCGATCCCGTTAGCTATATTGTTCAGTGCGGCAGCTTCCAGCGACGAGCTTCCTGCTGTGATCTCGCTCGTCGCTGGAATCGCTCCGGACCCTATTTCATCGCTGGCGCTCCCGCTGGGTAAGTATCTAATCGCTGTGTGGCACCTTTTCTTAGCGATTTAGCGGTACTTTGTACCGCTAAAGTCGTTAAGAAGATCGCTAACGGCGATAGCGTCGTTAACTATATCGCTAAATGTGGCCGCATTTAGCGATATAGAAACAATCCCGCTAGCGATCTCATTAGTATGCAACGCTAACGAGATCGCTAGCGGGATAGCTAAGTGTGGCAGTACCTTCACTCTCTCCTGTGCTACACGTCACTCCCCTATACACCCCTGTGGGTGTGTCTGAAGTGTAAGTGAGTGTCAAGCTTTAACTGTTACCTTACTGTGCATTCTCCAGATCCTGTGTGCCTTACATACCAGGGCTACACACTTGCATCTTCACTCCACACTGCTTCTGTCCCCACCACATCATTCACTGAAAGGGGTCAGCGATAGAAGCACTGTGAGCTGAAGATGCAGGCGGTATGAGAGACGTTGCGGTCATTCTTGCATCACCGCTAGTGAGACAGGACATTACCAGGGGCCAGCTGTGACAGAAGTGGTGGTTATTGACGGTGGCGCCACTCCCTCATGATACTCCATTTCAGGGAGGAAAACAGGAACAGCGGGAGTGACGGGAGCTAAATACCTTGATGACCATGCGTTTGAAAATACCCAATGCATGCTGGGAAACTCAAACAAATCATCATTGACAGTAAGAAAAAAAAACAGACAGAAAGTTAACGGGAATGGTAAGAAATGTTGAATTGAAGTACATTAAAAAGGTTGTTAGATTATTATAATGATGAGTTAGACATGTACACTGCTCAAAAAAATAAAAAGAACACTTAAACAACAGAATATAACTTCAAGTAAATCAAACTTCTTCTACTTGTGTTATCTTTGTCTAATATTTAAATTTGTTTAGCGAGCTGAAACATTTAAGAATAACAAACATGCAAAAGAATAGGAAATCAGGAAGAGGCAAACACTTTTTCACATAACTGTATATATATATATATATATATTTATATATATATATATATATATATATATATATATATAAACTGCTCAAAAAAATAAAGAGAAACTTAAACAACAGAATGTAACTCCAAATAAATCAAACTTTCTGTGAAATCAAACTGTCCACTTAGGAAGCAACACTGATTGACAATCAATTTCACATGCTGTTGTGCAAATGAAATAGACAACAGATGGAAATTATTGGCAATTATCAAGACACACTCAATAAAGGAGTAGTTCTGCAGGTGGGGACCCCAGACCAGATCTCAGTACCAATGCTTTCTGGCTGATGTTCTGGTCACTTTTGAATGTTGGTTGTGCTTCCACACTCGTGGTAGCATGAGACGAACTCTACAACCCACACAAGTGGTTCAGGTAGGGTAGCTCATCCAGGATGGCACATCAATATGAGCTGTGGCAAGAAAGTTTGCTGTGTCTGTCAGCATAGTGTCCAGAGGCTGGAGGCGCTGCCAGAAGACAGGCCAGTACACCAGGAGACATGAAGGGTGCTGTAGGAGGGCACCAACACAGCAGCAGGACTGCTACCTCTGCCTTTGTGCAAGGAGGGACAGGAAGGGCACTGCCAGAGCCCTGCAAAATGACCTCCAGCAGGCCACAAATGTGCATGTGTCTGCAAAAGCGGTTAGAAACCGACTCCATGAGGATGATTTGAGTGCCGGACATCCATAGATGGGGGTTGTGCTCACAACCCAACACCGTGCAGGACGCTTGGCATTTGC
The DNA here is from genome assembly GCA_033576555.1 of Oophaga sylvatica. Lineage (NCBI taxonomy): Eukaryota > Metazoa > Chordata > Amphibia > Anura > Dendrobatidae > Oophaga > Oophaga sylvatica. The sequence goes on from JARQOD010000009.1 coordinate 9,923,074, forward strand.
CACAGAACACTAGGATTGGCAAATTTGCCACTGGCACCCTGTGCTCTTCACAGATGAAAGCAGGTTCATACTGAGCACATGTGACAGACGTGACAGAGTCTGGAGACGCCGTGGAGAGCGATCTGCTGCCTGCAACATCCTTCAGCATGACTGGATTGGCAGTGGGTCAGTAATGGCGTGGGGTGGCATTTCCTTGGAGGGCCGCACAGCCCTCCATGTGCTCGCCAGAGGTAGCCTGTCTGCCATCAGGTACCGAGATGAGATCCTCAGACCCTTGTGAGTCCATATGCTGGTGCGGTTGGCCCTGGGTTCCTCCTAATGCAGGACGATGCCAGACCTCATGTGGCTGGAGTGTGTCAGCAGTTCCTGCAAGATGAAGGCATTGAAGCTATGGACTGGCCTGCCCGTTCCCCAGACCTGAATCCGATTGAGCACATCTGGGACATCATGTCTCGCTCCATCCACCAATGTCACGTTGCACCACAGACTGTCCTGGAGTTGGCGGAAGCTTTAGTTCAGGTCTGGGAGGAGATCCCTCAGGAGACCATCCGCCGCCTCATCAGGAGCATGCCCAGGCATTGTAGGGAGGTCATACAGGCACAAGGAGGTCATACAGGCACGTGGAGGCCACACACACTACTGAGCATCATTTTGACTTGTTTTAAGGACATTACATTCCACTTTAATTTTGTGTGTGACTCCAAATCCAGGCCTCCATTGGTTAATAAATTTGATTTCCATTTATGATTTTTGTGTGATTTTGTTGTCAGCAAATTCAACTTTGTACAGAACAAAGTATTCAATGACAATATTTCATTCATTCAGATCTAGGATGTGTTATTTGAGTGTTCCCTTTATTTTTTTGAGCAGTGTAGTATGGAATTCACTGTTAGTTTCCACAACACCCTTTAATTTTGAGTTGTCGTCTGAAAAACAACACTGGGAATCCTAAAACAATAATAGCTCTGGGCCACCCTTACACTGGATTCCAAGAGCCAGGTGGAATATACAGTACAAGTAGTTGCCTGGCACTAGTAACACAGATAAAGCTCTGGCTAAACAGTTCATAGTGCTTTCCCTAGAAATAAGCATGCGGAGGATGTGGGGGAAAAAGTGAGCACTCCCTGTAATATATACGTACTTACATGCTAAATATTAATATTATTTATACTTAAGATGTCTGAACTGGAATCTAAAATACATAACATTTGACACAGAAGATGATCTGTCATATTCTAGCTCCATGATTGTTATTATATTTGTCTCATATTTGGCCTGCACATAATACCGTATATACTCATGTATAAGCCGACCCGTGTATAAGCCGACCCCCCTAATTTTGCCACAAAAAACTGGGAAAACTTATTGACTCACGTATAAGCCTAGGGTGAAAAATGATTATGCCCCGATATGATGCTCCACAGATTATGCCCCCATATGCTGCACAGATTATGCCCAATATGCTCCACAGATTATGCCTCCATATGCTCCAGATTATGCCCAATATGCTTCAGAGATTATGTCCCCATATGCTCCAGATTATGCCCCCATATATTCCACAGATTATGCCCCCATATGCTCCAGATTATGCCCCATATGTTCCACAGATTATGCCCCCATATGCTCCATATTATGCCCCCATTTGTTCCACAGCTTATGCCCCCATATGCTCCAGATTATGCCCCCATATGTTCCACAGCTTATGCCCCCATATGCTCCAGATTATGCCCCATATGCTCCATATTATGCCCCCATATGTTCCACATCTTATGCCCCCATATGCTCCAGATTATGCCCCCATATGTTCCACAGCTTATGCCCCCATATGCTCCAGATTATGCCCCCATATGCTCCAGATTATGCCCCATATGTTCCACATCTTATGCCCCCATATGCTCCATAATATGCCCCCATATGCTCCATATTATGCCCCCATATGCTCCACAGATTATGCCCCCATATGCTCCAGATTATGCCCCATATGTTCCACAGCTTATGCCCCCATATGCTCCATATTATGCCCCCATATGCTCCAGATTATGCCCCCATATGCTCCAGATTATGCCCCATATGTTCCACAGCTTATGCCCCCATATGCTCCATATTATGCCCCCATATGCTCCATATTATGCCCCCATATGCTCCACAGATTATGCCCCCATATGCTCCAGATTATGCCCCATATGTTCCACAGCTTATGCCCCCATATGCTCCATATTATGCCCCCATATGCTCCAGATTATGCCCCCATATGCTGCACAATTATGCCCCATAGTATAGGCCTCATATGCTGCTGCTGCAAAAAAAATGACATACTCACCTCTCGTCGCTGGGGGCCAGGTGCCGGTGTCCTGAGCAGGCGGTGACACCGGCGCGCTATGGGGGACAGGTGCCGGTGTCACCGCTCACTCAGGAGCCCGACACCTGAGATATTTACCTGTCCTCTCTGCACCGCTGCGCTGCTCTCTCGGTCTGACTCCTCTGGCTGTGAATGATCTGGCAGGGGGCGGGGCGCGCACTAACGACATCATCGCGCACTCTGCCTGATTATTCACAGCCAGAGGAGTTGGACGATGGAGCAGCGCAGCGGTGGCACGGGGACAGGTAAATATCGCTATACTCACCCCTCCGCCACGCGTTCCTGCAGCCTCTCCTCTTCTCCCGGTCTCCGCAGCGCTTCCTTCCTACAGCGGTCACATGGTACCGCTCATTAAAGTCATGAATATGTGCATATTCATGACTTTAATGAGCGGTGCCATGTGACCGCTGCAGGAAGGAGCCGGAGATCGTGGGAGAAGCAGGGGGGCTGCAGAAACTGCGCCGGCGGAGGGGTGAGTATGATCCGACACCCCCGCTCCCCCTCCCCCGCCGACCTCCGTATATGACCTGCGTATAAGCCGAGAGGGGGACTTTCAGCCCTAAAAAATGGGCTGAAAATCTCGGCTTATACATGGGTATATACGGTACTTTATAATAAATATCCAGATTAAGGATAGCACAAGTTACAAGTAAATTCAAACCAATTATTAATATATATATATTTTTTTTTTTCGTTAAGAGAATTAATTTTCAATTGTAATAACAGTAATTGTTTAATAAATTTAAAAGCACTCCTCCTCCATCAAAGTTTTTATCCTCTTTATACAGTGGGGAAAAAAAAGTATTTAGTCAGCCATCATTTATGCAAGTTCTCCCACTTAAGAAGATGAGAGAGGCCTGTAATTGACATCATAGGTAGAACACAACTATGAGAGTCAAAATGATAAAACAAATCCAGAAAATCACATTGTCTGATTTAGCAAGATTTATTTTGCAAATTATGGTGGAAAATAAGTATTTGGTCATTAACAAAAGTTCATCTCCATATTTTGTTATATATCCTTTGTTGGCAATGACAGAGGTCAAACGTTTTATGTAAGTCTTCACAAGGCTGGCACACACTGTTGATGGTATGTTGGCCCATTCCTCCATGCAGGTCTCCTGTAGAGCAGTGATGTTTTGGGCCTGTCGCTGGGCAACACGGACTTTCAAATCCCTCCAAAGGTTTTCTATGGGGTTGAGATCTGGAGACTGGCTAGGCCATTCCAGGACCTTCATATGCTTCTTACGAAGTCTCTCCTTTGTTGCCCTGGCGGTGTGCTTGGGATCATTATCATGCTGAAAGACCCATCCATGATTCATCTTCATTGCCCTTGCTGATGGAAGGAGGTTTGCACTCAAAATCTCATGATACATGGCCCCTTTCATTCTTTCATGTACACGGATCAGTCATCCTGGTCCCTTTGCAGAGAAACAGCCCCAAAGCATGATATTGCCACCCCCATGCTTCACGGTAGGTATGGTGTTCTTTGGATGCAACTCAGCATTTTGTCTCCTCCAAACATGACAAGTTTTGTTTCTACCAAACAGTTCTACTTTGGTTTCATCAGACCATATGACATTCTCCCAATACTCTTCTGGATAATCCAAATGCTCTCTAGCAAACTTCAGATGGGCCTGGACATGTAGTGGCTTAAGCAGGGTGACATGTCTAGCACTGCAGGATCTGAGTCCCTGGCGGCGTAGTGTGTTACTGATGGTAGCCTTTGTTACGGTGGTCCCAGCTCTATGCAGGTCATTCACTAGGTCCCCCTGTGTGGTTCTGGGATTTTTGCTCACCGCTCTTGTGATCATTTTGACCCCACGGGGTGAGATCTTGCGTGGAGCCCCAGATCGAGGGAGTTTATAAGTGGTCTTGTATGTCTTCCATTTTATTATTTTTGCTCCCACAGTGGATTTCATCACACCAAGCTACTTGCCTATTGCAGATTCAGTCTTCCCAGCCTGGTGCAGGGCTGCAATTTTGTTTCTGTCCTTCGACAACTCTTTGGTCTTCACCATAGTGGAGATTAGAGTGTGACTGTTTGAGGTTGTGGACAGGTGTCTTTTATACTGATAACAAGTTCAAACAGGTACCATTACTACAGGTAATGAGTGGACAACAGAGGAGTCTCTTAAAGAAGAAGTTACAGGTCTGTGAGAGCCAGAAATCTTGCATGTTTTTAGGTGACCAAATATTTATTTTCCACCATAATTTGCAAAATAAATCTTGCCAAATCAGACAAAGTGATTTCCAGTTTCAATTACAGGCCTCTCTCATCTTTTTAAGTGGGAGAACTTGCACAATTGGTGGTTGACTGAATACTTTTTTCCCCACTGCAGTATATTGCAGTCATATTATACAATATAGAACTATGTACTTACAATTGCTCATTTTGCCTTTCTACTCGGCTAATTCTTCTCTTTCCATTAAGGCTAAGACATCACGTGATTAATAACTGACAAGCTGATTCATTCTAAGCTCTATGCAGAAACATGAGGTCAATTTTACCTGTATGAGTCACGATTCACTGCAAAATTCCCTGGCAGGAGGGAGGAGAGGAGCAGCTGTGTCAGGAATTGAAGAGGGAGATGATAAATGGAGGTAAAAGAGACTTACTGTTTATACATAGAGCAGAGAAAAGAGAAGAATTAGCTGTGTAGAAAGGCAAAATCAGCAATTGTAAGTACATAGATTTATATAACATGATGACTGCAATATATTAAGAGGATAAAAACATTTTTGAAAATTTGAATATTCATAATTAAAGGATAGAGCAGAGAAATAGAAGAATTAGCTGTGTAGAAAGGCAAAATGAGCAATTGTAAGTACATAGATTTATATAATATGATGACTGCCATATATTAAAAGGATAAAAACATTTTTGAAAAGCTGAATATTCATAATGAAAGGATAGAGCAGAGAAAAGAGAAGAATTAGCTGTGTAGAAAGGCAAAATGAGCAGTTGTAAATACATAGATTTATATAACATGATGACTGCAATATATTAAGAGGATAAAAACATTTTTGAAAAGCTGAATATTCATAATGAAAGGATAAGAATACCTTTGTACAGCACTTTTTAATTGCATGTTTGCTTCATTAATGCAAACTTAAAAAGCTTTTTAAGTAGTCTTACAATTCACTGCCATTTTTGTTATTGTGAAATCTTTGAAACCTCCTGCATATGGCTAGTATTAGTGCTGCTGCTTGTGACATAGATTGGTCAGTACATTGTTTCAGGCTTTGTAGTTTATCTCAGCTCTCTCACTTCTTTGGAGAGGGGAGTAAGCATTAAGGTCTTCAGGTAGAGGGGATCTGACTGGTTGTATACCACCAAGTGTGTATATGTAGAGGAAAGCACATGCAAGTCTGTGTATCAGTGTAAAAAGAGAACAGAGGGCATTGCCAAAATACTGTGTGGAACCTAGAAGAGCTGGTTTACTCATGTTCATGGGTCCCACTTTAGCCCCAGTCCCAAACTGTAACCACCAGAACCCCTTCTTCTTTCTCTAATTGTTCTCTTGTTTAAACCATTATAGCTAAAAATAACATTAATTATAATGGCTTAGTAATAAATAATAAAATGAATATTAATAATGAATAATAATAATAAAATGAGTTAAAGTGCATGCCTAAACTTGTGATGGACAAATAAGAGTCCCTTACTGCAGGAAGCAGCGATCTTAGATTGTGCTATTGACTTGCTTCAATAATGGATAATGTGAGAATGCGAAGCCTACAGATTTTCCAGTGCTTCATGGAAACTCTTTGCATGTGTGCGATTGTTCGAGCCCAGTGTGGGAGAGGAATACCAATAAAAGGGGCACAAGTTTGTAGGGAATTTCCTGACCCTATAAATAGTTACTAGTGCAGTCCCAAAAGGAAAGCCTGAGTTCATCTAATGAAACAGACTTATCACTTGTCTCTTGTAACTTCCTTTTCTCTGTTCACTCTTAAGACATTTGAAGAAATGAATTCCAACATACCCCATATACCACACAGATCTATAAAGTATCATGTTTGGAAAAAAAAGCATCTTTTTCAGCAAATCCATGTTTCATGTGTTATTAACATAACCATTAACTGGTGATCGGTGAATTTAATAATAAATACAGTTATTATTGAGAGAGGACCTCCCCTCCAACCATGACCACCACATGGGAACGTACTACTGGCATTAGTTGTCTTTACATGTAGTCATCTGGTCCCAAGAACATTTTCATGGAAGCACTCAGTGTAAAATGACAAAATATTGACTTCCCGCCATGGTTGGCTTTTGGGAATGAATGAATATGTTGCATATCTGAGTGGAGATGAAGAAGTGTTAGTACTTTTAAAGATTGCCTGGCAATGCTAGAGAATGCCTTTAATTGTAAAAGGTGGAAGTTTTTGGATAACTTTTGGGAAGTCTTTTTTTTCTCTTGTGATTCTTGACGTCCATAAAAGAACCACAACTGAGATAAAGAATGACTTTAAAGTGTGAACCCCCGTAGGACTCATTCACTGCTGTTATTTATGACTAGCTATTGAACCCGTCCTACGCCTGGGCACCATTTTACAGAAGTATTCCACTACAACGTCAACATAGCAGTGCGCATGCACCAGCCATAGGGTCAATGGTGATGCACGGCGCGTGGGCTCTGCTATCTTGACGTTGTAGTAGAACTTTTCAATAAAATGGCACCAGAATCAGAATGGGCACATACCGCGTTTGCGCACTGCAATAAATTCTGCGTAAAGCACTTTTTTTTAAGTCTGTTGTATTTACTGTATTTACGTTGCGTTGTTGTTGCAGGTGTTTGTCAGTGGGGTCTTATGTATGTCTTCGTCCCCTGGCTGTTTTCCTTCCTTTTATTAATTTTTTTCACTGCACCCGAGCTTTCTAGGACAGGTGTTACAGTTCAATAAAATGGCACCAAATTCAGAGTGTGCGCATACCGTAGCTATGCCCGACGTAAGCGCATTGCTGCATTGATGTTGTAGTACGCTACTTTAATAAAATAGCTCTAGAGTCAGCACGTGCGTATAACGCGATCTCCAGTGCCATTTTATTGGAGTAATATACTACAATGTCAACATAGCAGTGTACACGCGAAGGCCATGGGGATAATGTCGACAGCCGGAGCATGCGCACTGCTATGTTGAAGTTGTAGTACAATTTTTCAATAAAATGTCTCGGGAATCAATGCGTGCGCATCCCGCTATATTCAAGAAAAAAAGGTAGCACACTGTAGCGCTACAGCTTGCGGACACAAAATATGAAAATATGAAAAATATGAAAAATGAATTGCATCACTGCCTTAGAAATATGAAAAATTGAGAAGTCTTAGCGCATAAAAAGGCCAATTTATGTGTACCTGGGAGCCACGTTAAGGCTCTTCTCGTATCCCAGGTCCTAACTATGCCAATCCTCACTTAGAAAAGTCTGTCTCTATGGGAACATATGAATCCTCTCTTCAGACTAAAATCTACATCTCTGTGGAGGGGTAATGAACCTGGTGTAATTAAAAAGCCTGTGACCACCAGGTGGAGTGCTCAGGCAGAAGGTAAATGAATACATATCAAAAAACTGATCGACACATCCAAACATAGATCCAATGTGAACAGGTGCTAAAACCTAGAGTCACCAACTCATACACATTCAAGAAAAAAAGGTAGCACACTGTAGCGCTATAGCTTGCGGACACAAAATATGAAAATATGAAAAATATGAAAAATGAATTGCATCACTGCCTTAGAAATATGAAAAATTGAGAGGTCTTAGCGCATAAAAAGGCCAATTTATGTGTACCTGGGAGCCACGTTCTGCCTGAGCACTCCACCTGTTGGTCACAGGCATTTTAATAATACCAGGTTCATTACCCCTCCACAGAGATGTAGAGTATCCCGCTATATTCAGCGCCATTTTGTTGAAGACACTGTGTCTGCGAATTCTCACACCCAGTGTATTCAATAATATGGTGCCGTAGTGCGATATGCACGCATGCTGACTCCGGCACCACACTGTGCAAGTGCCGCCCATCCCAGCTTCGGACAGAAGGATGCGTCCGCAGTTATATATAAGATATGCAAAAAAAGAGAAAGGACAGCACCTTCAAAAATCATACAATGAGCTAATGCCTCTCGGCAAAAATATATATAACTGAATATGAGGTTCTTAGTTTACCATTCTGATCAGACTGTATGAAGCCCACTGCCACGTCACGGCAAACCTCGTAGTGGGTCCTGACCAACCCTAACGGAGCGGAGCCATGCGGCGACCACCGCCACAGCGCCAATGCACCAGCAGGGCAGATGGCCTGTTGCCCCACAGTCTTGCAGCACGGGTGCTGTGGGGCAACAGGCAGTCTGCCCTGCTGGTGCATTGGCGCTGTGGTGGTGGGCGCGCGGCTCCGCTCCGTTAGGGTTGGTAAGGACCCACTACGAGGTTTGCCGTGACGTGGCAGTGGGCTTCATACAGTCTGATCAGAATATTAAACTAAGAACCTCATGTTCAGTTACATATATTTTTGCCGAGAGGCATTAGATCATTGTATGATTTTTGGAGGTGCTGTCCTTTCTCTCTTTTTTGCACAGTTATATATAAGATGTTCTCCACTTTTGTTCTGTTTGAAAAGAAAAAAAATAAATTAAATAAAAATTGAAAGGGATTCTCTCTTAAAATCAGAAAGAAGAAGCATGACTTACAGAACCACCATGTCAATGGAGCCTGAGTAGCTGATCTCTTACTGTAGTTATGTTTGCAGCATGCAGCAGATAAAGGCTACACGATGGTGGCAAAACAGGAATCTGCATCAATTCTAAACTTCCCTCATTATCAATTGTTCCCATACAGTGTTTTCACATGAGTAAGGAGACTATTTCTGGCCGTTACAAATCTTTTTTTTGCATCTATTAATAACCTTACCCCTCTGCAGATCTATTAATAACCTTACCCCTCTGCAGACCCTGTTAAGCTTGTATTGCTCATGTTTACTGTACTTGTCTATATTTGCCCCTCTTCACATGTAAAGCGCCATGGAATAAATGGCGCTATAAAAATCTATAATAATATAATAATAATTTATACGATCTTTTACTGTAAACAGGCTGCCAATCATTTGACACATCACCGAAATGCACGTTCGTAGAGTGAAATATTCTTTTGGTTTGCCCAGGTTCATTGTTCTCAGCAGTACATCATCTTATGTAAACAGGACCTGTGCTGCCGAGAACAGTGGCAGCCTATGCACACTGAATGAGCTATTACAGATCTTTCGGCACACATCTTAAGCGGGTTTAGATTGTGTAAACAGGCTATTAAATGATGGCCGAACAGCAAACAAGAAACTGATTAACAATCGTCTATTGCCGCTGTTAGACTAGTCTAAACCGGGCTTTAGAGCCGTAGAGAGTGTAATTTCTTTCATTCAGAGGCAGCGTTATGTTAGCCTTATATATCTAAATACTCTAGTAAAGACAAAGGGGCTTTTTAGTGCCTCCTGGTGTAGAAGAGAGGACCCGGCTGCAGGTACTGACGGAGCGCCAGGACCGGTGTTGTGAATGTGTTAGAAATGAATTCTGAGCAGAAGCTCCCTCTAGTGGTTACAAACAGTACTGAACCATTCAATGAAGATTGGCAATCAGGAGTTACAGACTGGTCTTATATAAGGGAGGTTCCCTCCCATCATGGTTGCCGGTGATCAATTGTTCTTGTCTAAACTGTGGTTCCTGGTTCACTTGGAAGCTTGCTGAGTCTTGCCTGCATCTTCTGCTATCAGATAAGATATTTTCTGCTTTTATTTTTGTGCTTGCTTTTTGCATTGTTCCCTGCACTTCTGTGGAGGTCAGCCAGGTCCCCTCCGGGGGCTTGTGCTCCTCTCAGTTTATCTGAGCCACTGTTATTTGTTCATTTGCCTTTTCCAGTTTTTTCAGTGGCTGCGGCTTAGTTTTGTTACACCAGAGAACTAATTTAGGTGGTAGAGGTCGTGTGATCTCAGGTGTTTTTGCAATTAGTAGAGTTGGTATTTTTTAGGGTTTTTTTGGATTGCAGTAAGTGCCCTTCCTATCCTTTTCTGTCCAGGTAGATTGGGCCCCAACGTTTGCTCATACTATTTTCTGTCTGTTTCTGTATTTCCTCTTGTCTAACCGCCATTACATGTTTGGGGGCTTCCTATGTTCTTTGGGGAGTGGAGGGTTATGGCGGACTCTACTGTCTTGCACAGCAGCTGAATGGACTAGGGGTTCAGTGGGCAAAATCGGTGACCGCCCGCTGCCGCCAGAAGTAAGATGTTTGTTAGGCGGGGAAGCCTGAAGACTGTGCACCGGCCTCAGCCAGCAGCCTAGCAGCCATCGGACTCTGCGAGAAAAACGGACAACCAAGTCACGTTAAGTGAAATTGATTTATAGACTGTTAAACTGAATTACCATTACTCTGTTTAACCCTCATCCCTTTAATTGTATTTCCCTTGTTTTCTCCCTGCGAGGAGGATATTCCTGTATTGATAAAGTGAATAATTGTTAACCCTTGCTCTGTGCTTCTGTGTCACTGCATATTTATACCTGTGTTTCATTAGCACACAGCATTGAGGGCTGGGCAGTATGTTCTTTCCTTCCTTCTTTTCCTTTCTACATAGACTTCTATAGGCAGCATCCCTAAACTGAACTCAAAGACTCGATCTACATTCTCTGTTTCTCTTAAGACTTTGCGCCAATAAATTAAAGGGAATAAAAGATTTTTGTCACTTAACAAGAGAGCAGAATTATGTAGAGATAGAAAACCTGATTCCTGTAATGTGTCACTTACTGGGCTACTTATTGTAGTTTTTATAAAAATCAGTTTTATCAGCAGTTTTATCTAGATTATCACTAGAGGACTAGAAAACCTGCTACTATGTAGTCCTCCATATTCATGAGCTCTGATTATGGACTGACCCATTGTCTTCCTGGTTGTAGCTGTGTAACGCGGTGCTTGGTGGCAGCCGTGCACGAGGTACTTGTCTCTTACACCCCAGGATGTTACGTGAAGGTGAAGGTCCTGGCAGGGTGTGTGCACTTTGTCTATGAGGGCGCTACACCCTTGCAGGCCACATGCTACCGATGACTTTGGCTGGCCAGGACCAGTTGTTGAACAGTTCAAGCAGGATGACCACCACTCAAAAATAAAGTGTTTTTACTTAACAGTAACTTAGAGGGAACTATGTACACTAGATATCGGGTGCATAACTTCCCGAATGTTTCCTTTACAATACGAAGCATCTTCACACACAGTCTCTCTAGCTCTTCTAGGCTTACTTGTTTCTGCCTCCTCCTCTATCTTCACCATAACCCAGCACCGTACTACCATCTAGTATGTAAGAGTCCTGTCCTGTGTCCTCAATCCACTGTTCTGCATCCTTTTTCGGGAACTAGTTTGCCAATTTGGCTGGTACTTATCTTCTCTGCTTCTGACGCCTTGGAACTTCCACCCGGGCGCTTTCTTCTCCTCACATTCCCTGTTCTGTCCTGGACCGTTACCTCCCTGAGTTATTAACTTGGGATTGTACTGCTTGACGTCCTCTCCCGGAACACCTCTCCGGAGCATCATCTGTCCTTCTGTCACTTCTTCTTTCTTTACTCCTGATCTTGCTATCCACTACCTCAGACTCCACTGCCAGGAACACACACAGTTACATGGCCCTGCTGACTAGTAAGACCTTGGGTCTGTTTCTGGCACATGCTTGGCCCTATCTGACTTCCTGACAGGAGACTGTTGCTGTCCCTGTGCTATAGCCCTCCCACTCTGGGCTAGTCACAAACATTAACCCTAATTCTCCCTACTGTCAGTCAAACTACGTCATTACTAATAATAACACATATTACAATTTACATCATATACCATAACAATACTCATGTCTTCAAGAGGGAACTTGACAGTATGTCCTCCTCCCTACAGCTGCCTACAGCTATGTAATGATACCATTTACAATATCATAAACTCTTGTTCTTGAAAATGAATAATCACTTTTTAAAGTTTCTATCAATAGACGGATGTGAGTACAGAAAACTGTGTCTATACATAGTTACCTAATGATATCACCCCCTATATAGAGATGCAGACCCTCTAATTACAGACATGCGACCATGATTGGATGCTGTAAGAGATACAGCAAGAGCGAAGTATTCCACATTCCACAATGCTATGATCTATTAGAAATACAGTGCTATTTATTATATAATCAGAGGAACTTGTTTTTTTTATCACATTCTCACTGCTGCGCTTGACTACTACTGGAATTATTCCATGGGGAGCACAGTGGCTCAGTGCTTAACACTGTTGCTTTACAGCACTGGGGTCTCCCCATGTTTGCGTGGGTTTCCTCCAGGTTCTCCAGTTTCCTCCCACACTCCAATGACATACTGATAGGGAATCTAGATTATGAGCCCCAATGGGGAAAGAGATGATGACAATATATAGTAAGCATTATAAATAAATAATAAAAGAGCAATAGGAGTAAAGTCACATCGTGGAACTAATAGTAATACAGGTAGACCACTACTTTAAATTTGCTCCTTTACTGCTTTGTCAAAATGTCACTCAAGGCAGAATATAGTGCGCCAGAACAGTGACAGGTAGAATTCAGGACCCTTGGCAAAAACTCCATCATAGTCACCATCACTTGCCACTAGTGTCTATCGTGAATTGGATCCAGTAATGCCATGAATTTTGGTTTTCTGCTTCTATGACAGAGCAACAAAATTTAAAAAAACACTGTTGTGAGCAAAGCCTTACACCAGACCCCATATCCTGCATGTCTCACAATTTTGTTTAGCGTCAGCTAACTTAGTATGATTTAGGCTATGTGCACACGTTGCTGAATTTCCGCGGAAATTTCCGCGGCAATCCCGCACCTCTCTGCCGCGGGAAATACACATTTTTATAGGTATACGTATTCCCGCTAAAAACTAGCGTTTTGCAAGCGTAATTAGCTTGCAGAATGCTAGCGTTTTCCAAGCGAACTGTAGCATCGCTTGGAAAACTGATTGACATGTTGGTCACAGAGTGAAACATAGTGTGTGACAAGTGTGAGCAACTTTTTACTATTGGTGCCGCCTATGCCACATCAATAGTAAAAAGATCTAATGTTAAAAATAATAAAAAAAATTAAAAATCGTGATATTCTCACTTTCCGGCGGCCCCCGCAGCCTTCCCGCCTCTTAGCGACACTCCCGGCCAATCCCGTTCCCAGGTGTCCTTAGCGACAATGACCCCAGATGACGTAGCATCACGCGAGACCGCTACGTCATCTGGGGTCATTGTCGCTAAGGACGCCTGGGAACGGGATTGGCCAGGAACATCTCTGAGAGGCGGGAAAGCTGCGGGGGCCTCCGGAAGGTGAGAATATCCTTATTTTTTATTTTAATTATTTTTTTAACAGGGATATGGTACCCAGGGCCTGGAGGAGAGTCTCCTCTCCTCCAGGCCCTGGGTACCATCCGCACATGAACCGCTTACTTTGCGCATGGTGGGCATAGTCACATGCGGAAAGTAAGCGGTTCAATGCATTCTAATGGCAGCGGAATCGCCGCGATTCCGCAAAAAGAATGAGCATGCTGTGTATTTTTGCGGCGATGCGATTCCCCACGGAAAAACACGCAGCATGTGCACAGCATTGTGGAATCCCATAGAATATAATGAGTTGCGTTGGTTAAGCGTTTTTGCTGCGTTTTCGTGGCGTTTTTGCTGCAAAAACACTAACAATCCGCAACGTGTGCACATAGCCTTAAGGGTCCATTTACATGAGAAGCATGTAACCAGATGGTTAAATTTTGTGACCATTTTGACTGCATTTTTCATACCATTTTTGGAGCATAAAAGTTTGTTTAAATCTATCAATTTTCTTACAAACAGTTTACAATGATGTGAAATAACCAAAGAAAAATGTTCATCCTTACCAATACCTTGTCCCTCTCTTGGCTATACTTCCCGGCACCCCTGCCAATCTCTATTCACTCGATTTTAGCAATGACTTAGGCCTCTTTCACACTTCAGTTGTGCGACGTCAGTCAAAATCTGTCAAAATGGAAAAAAAACGGATCCGCCATTTTTTTTTTGGGGATCCGTTTTTTTCCCATTGACTTGCATTAGTGACGGATTTTGACGGATGTCGCCCGTTAGGTCCGTTTTTTGACGGATCCGCCAAAAATTAGGCATCCGTCGTTTCAGAAAAACGTCCAATGCAACGTTTTTTTTGGTCCGCCAAAATGGCGGACTATGGCGGATCTGCCGCAACCGACATTTTGTATAATGGCCACCTATGGGCGGCGGATCCGTCGCTTCCATACAAAACCATTGAAAATGCTGACAAAACTGTCCAGGGTCTCTCTCTCTCTCTCTCTCTCTCTCTCTCCTCGGTCCGGACTTGTAAACTTACATTTTCCGGAACGAAAATTTCATCATTTCCGAGTGAACACTTCTTGGTGGATCCGTCAGAAAACTGATCCGTTTTACATCAGTTTTTACACTTTTCTGACGGATCCGCCATTTTCACACTTGGGCGGACGTCACACGACAGAATGTGAAAGAGGCCTTATTGACATGATATGCAACTGCTGCAGCATGGTGACTGCAGACACCACTAAGGTCACTGCTGTGGTCAGAGATAACATACAATGATTAACATTTCATCACTGGAGACAGATAAACTAAAGGCCCCGTCACACCTAGCGACACACCAGCGATCCCGACAGCGATATGCACTTGTCAGGATTGCTGGGTGTCGCTACATGATCGCTGGTGAGCTGCCAAACAGGCAGCTCAGGCAGCGATCAGGACAGCGACACTGCGTGTAACGTCGCTTAGTTACCCGCAGTGTACATTGGATACCAGCCCGCTGGTGCAGGCAGCTGGTAACCAAGGTACACATCGGGTTTCCAGGCGCTGCGCGGCACCTGGAAACCCAATGTGTACCTTGTTTACCAGCTCCCCTGCAGCAGCGCGCTGGTATCCAGCGTACACATCGGGTTTCCAGGCGCCGCCGGCGCCTAGAAACCCGATGTGTACCTTGGTTACCAGCTGATCGCTGGTCTCCTGCCTGCCACACGCAGCGATGCATGCCTGTCAGCGGGAGACCAGCGATCAAAAAAATGTCCAGGACATTCAGCGACGATCAGCGATACCCGGCAGGGGGGCTGATCGTTGCTGAATGTCACACACAGCGATATCGCTGAGGAGATCGCTGTTGCGTCACAAAACTAGTGACTCAGCAGCATCTCACTAGCGAGATCGCTGTGTGTGACGGGGGCTTAAGACTAATGAGATATCAGGAAAGCATTGAAGCAGGAGTGATAAGGAGTTAATAAGGTGAGTATTGCCCTTTTTGTTACTTTACACTATTAAAGAAAAATAATGGGGTTAGACAACCACTTTAATCAAGCTGAATAACACAAGTGTCACACCAGCATATATTTTTTCATCCAACAGAATCAGGCCGATCAGAGTGTGATCAGAATGTGATCCGATTTTCTTGGATGAGTAGAAGATAGAGAAAAAAATGTCTCCATCTTCTCCATTCTGTCAGTCCGTGAAAATCAGTTTGCACTCAGATGTTATTCGAGTGCAGTCTGATTGTTTCCACGGACTTATAACTTGCAAGGTCGAATGCAATCTGAATATCGAATCAAAATGGGGCATGCAGCTTTTTTTTTCCTCGGAACACCCCTGTCCAAGGAAAAAAATCAGACATGTGCACGGCTCCAGAGAATAGCATTAGTCCAAGGTTTTGTCGGATCTCACTCAGACCGATAATACAGTCATCTGCATGAGCCCTGATAGTAAAGCATTCTTGTAACTTTAGTTTACTGTCCCAACCCTGTAGATGTGGTAACACAAACTCCTGCACTGATTAGAACTGCTTCACCATCCTATTAAACAGCACAGGTTTTCCTTGCTCTGTCTTTGCAAGGGTTAATTAGTTCATTTGATCTTCTGGAGCTCTCCATCCTGAATTGTCTCCGCTGTTCTGTGTTGGCCACTCCCCTCTGGTATATATGCTTGGACTGGCACTTAAGAGTGACTAGTGATAGTTCTACTTCCTGGTTTGAAGAAGGAGAAGTTCAGTGTTTGTAGTAGGCAGTTGGAGAGTTTTTTCAGGAAATTGGTGCATGAAGTTGGTTTGAGAGTTTATCCTTATCCTCATCCATTTGATTTGTGCCTCCTATTACTCCCCTTTTTCCCCACTCTGTTGTTTTGTGAGTGTATTTGTATGATTGGAGTTTTCTTTTATCCCTGTCTGTTAACCACTTGTCTGTCTGGTTAGTGTTTTCCAATGCACTTTGGCCTCACACTTCCCGAGGTGGGGTGAGGGAACAGATAAGTGTTAAGACAGGAGCATTGCAAGGTATGAGACCCTGCCAACTATCTGGGGTAATCTGTGGGACAGGTATAAGCCTAGGGTGCCCCTATTTTTTTGGGATTGGGAAGGTGCCCACAGTCCTTTGTCACTATGCGACATGAAGGAACCTTTAATAGGTTTTTTATGGGGACTGTCTTCAGATAAGAAGCATTGAAAAAAATATATATTTCATTATATGAATGATTTTTTTTAAATAGAATTTCTACTATCATAAGCAATATGACATCTTTAAATTGCTGAATCCTCACAGGACTAGTGATACTCTCACGCCATAATACACCAACAAAGCTAATCCTCTAGATCTGAAGCTATAGCTTCAAAGACACTACAGGAGTGTTAATCAAGCAACCAAGATGTGAACACTTAATCTAAAGAGTAAATTAACTACATAGAAATAAGGTCACCATAAAAAATGTTAATCAATAGTACAAAATTTATTAGAAAAATACTTACAATATATTTAATAATAGATCATTACAATAATTGTGAGAGCTGATAGATAGCAATACATAGCATGAGACAACATAACTGTAACAACTGGGACTACAGAATAGGAGCATAAACCTACTGGGGTTCAGTAGAAAGACAGTACAAAATGACTGGCTTGCTAATACACAATTCCATATAGTAAAACAACCAGATCAATGAATAAATCCCTCCCCCAGACATCAATACTATCCTAAAAGGATTTTATAATGCCAAAAATATACAGCATATCGGATAGATAGTCAGGATAAATGGTAATGTGGTTACCACAAAAAGTTAATGTGAAGCAATTAGCCTATTCTCATTTGATAAGTGGCAACCTGTGCTATAATGCAAAAAACCCCTTTAGAAAAGGGGAGAAGGTATACCTGAAGTCATGATGTTAGCAGGTGAAGGTAGGTGCCCCTATAGGAGTCCCACTCAGCAGCCTCAACGCACGTTTCACCAAAAACAGCTTTGTCAGCTCCTGGTGAAACGTGCGTTGAGGCTGCTGAGTGGGACTCCTATTGGTGCTCTCACGCCACCCTGCTGTAAAGACCAGGCACAAGACTATCAGCATGCATGGTTCACTGTCTGCTCCTCAGTTATGTCGTTATGGTCTTGACAGGCAACACCTTGTTGTTGTTTGTACGCACCCACAATACTCTAAGTAACCCACTGTGAATTTCCACAGTCTACTCATCACTCCTTTCCCAGCCTTAAATTCACTGACATTTTCATGAAGGAGAAACCAAGGTCAGTGAAATAAGTAGGTCAGTACCAGGTTCTAAAGTGGCCACAGATGGACCAACTACACAAAGGCCCTTGTGACCAAAATGCTCCCATTTATCTACTTCTCTTCACCTCAGCCTCCACAACAAAGACACCTACATCAATATCAGGCTCTTCCTGGGCCTACATTGACACTGGCATCTCATACTTTTAGCTATAAGTTATGAAACTACCAACCCCGCTGCCAACACCATAAAAAAACAGTGGTTCTCCAACTCTTCGTAACCCACTTGTTCAGCAACCTAGGACCTGAAGTCACACAATCAGTTCACAGCCCACTATTCATGGTTACTAACATGCCACACTTTCTTTGAGAATCTGTGAAGCCAGAGCACTTTTTTTCTTGTTATTTCTAGTGATTATCTAGTAATTTTGAAGTTGTCCAGAAAAAAAAACATAAAAAGCAGGTTGACAACCCTGTCCCTTCCCACAGAGCTGCACAACACACATAGGGTAGATTCATCATTGCATTTTTGACAGCCTTTAGGTGTGAATACCTCTCAAGTAGCAATGGTGGACACAGACAGAAGAGGGTCCTTGTGCAAGAACAGTATATGGGCCCCCTATTTTTGTGTACATTACAAAAGCTGCTTGCTCCTTTGGAGGCGGTAGTGGCCCCCTTATCTCTTAGGCCCCTGTGAGGCTGCACAGGTTGCACCAATGATATGTCCACACTGTCGGACTAGGGTGTCAAGGGCCCACCAGTAACCAGCTCCAGGGCCCCACTTTTCAGCTACATGCAAATGTGACATTATCCTCAATCGCAAATTTATATAACAATGCACTGGGTAGATTGTTACATGAATAAGATGCCGCCTCTGTCTGTACATAGTGATTCAAGTACATATTGCCAAGTACTGGTCAGATAAGAGTGTGGTGGCCCACCGGAGGATTCTCCTCTTCTCCTGTGGGCCAGTCCAAGCCTGTATGTCCACTCCTGACTTGAGGCTACTGTGGTGAGCGAACTGTGTAGATGCCCGCACTACCACTGTGTGACAAGCTATGAGTGATTATTACAGCGACAGACCAGGGATTTGTCAATGATTTTCCCTTATCAGTCCAGCAGTGATGTGTGGGCACAGTTGTGGGGTGTACTTGACTCCCTCCCTCTCTGCACACCTTTCCATATAGTCCTGACTTTGGCAGGCAGGCGCCCTCCCTCCATCCGCAGCCAGCCCATCCCCTCACAGCACCCGCCTCTTCACTGGGACAGCTAAAGAAAACTGCACTCATAGAAGTGGAATCAGAGGCTTTAGCTCAGCTCTTAGCATCTGCTCTGGAAGGAAACCCTAGACCTCAGCCTCCTACATGACAGTCTGTGTCCCTCTGCTGGAATACTGATGCCACCCATCACCTTTCACATCTTGTTTCTCCCTTTCTATATACAACCATAAAATTCTACCTTCAACAATATCCAGCCTGCAGACTTTGGAATAAGGGGACCTTTTTATTTTTGGGGAGGGGTATCCCCTATTGGAAGGGTGCCAGCCTCCCTGCTATTCACTATCTGAGAAGATCTGACAGCTGCCATATACATGTCCCACATATTCTCCCTTGGACTACAGGATGAATCTTGGGGGTCTGCTAATGTCTATTTGGCTTCTGCATGTGGTTCGTGCTGAGGTAAGATCCCGCCGAATATTTGGGGTTGGGGTCAGTGTCCCCTTTATATGGTCATTTATTAGCATCAGTTATGCAATTCTTTCTATAGAGGCAGGTAGGGAATCTTCTACCTGGAAAATCAATTCTAGAGTTTTCAAATTCTTATCATTGATCATTAAAAATGGAAATCAAATTCTTGACAAATCTTAAACCACATAGTGGTAATAATCTCTCCTCTCTGGGGATTTGTTTTCCTATAGTGAATAAAGCCGACAGATGTATATAGACTGAAAATTGCCGTATTGTATCTAGGGCTGGTCATACAGATTAACTAATCAGCAAGATTATTATTATTATTGTATTTTCTCTTTAAAGCACCGTTAATTCCAGGGTTCTGTACATGTGAACTCTTGTTTCACCTGGAGAACCCATTGATTATGCACAGCCTTTTTTTGCTGTTTATGGTGCACCTGGGCACTTACATTGGCAATGTGGTGACATGTCGGATGCCACTTGTAGAGGTGACCTGCACAGTCCCATGGCACCTGCCTGCTGTGGTATATGCGGAAGTGGGTGTATGGCCAGCTGCCTGGAACATGCTGTATGTGCAGCCGCAGGGAGAGCAGGTTACATTACAACATGCACACATGCCTGCCAGGCAGGGAGAGAGCAGCATGGAGGGAGGCAGACAAGTGTCTGTTGTAAAACAGGAGTACTTGAAAAGGCATGCCATCAGTTAAGGCTCTCCCAAAATCAACATCTGAGATGGCTGAGATACCCACTCATCATAAGGATGGCGGCTATTGGCCTTCGTTTTAATGGAGCAGTGTTGGAGGATCCCTCATTGATCACTTATCATTTATTCTATGGACAAATAATAAGTGTCAATTGTGTAAAACTCCATAATGTACAGATGACGCAGAGCTGAATTTCTCAGTGTAGTAACACTGAATTATTTTTTCATTTATTATACTTTGCTTAATTCCACAGCGCTTTCCACACATTATCATCACTTTCCCCATTGGGGCTCCCAATATAGATCCCATATCAGTATGTGTTTGGAGTGTGGGATGAACCCACAAAACACGGGGAGAACATACAAACTCCTTGCAGATGTTGTCTTTGGTGGGATTTTAACCCAGGACCCCAGCGCTGCAAAGCTACAATGCTAACCACTGAGCCACCGTGCTGCCCCATTTATATGTTAGAACTAGAACCTAGGCTGGTTCACACATCCGGCGGGCGCCTAAACGGCGCCCCGGCATTTAGCCGCAGCGCCGCATGTGAAAGCTTTCACACATCCGGCGGCCAAATGCGGTTTTTGCCGATGGTTTCTGATGCTTGGAGAGATAAGAAACCATCGGCAAAAAAAAACGTTACATGCAGCGTTTTTCCGGACGCCGCAATGTACATTTGCGCGCATCCGGACAAACCGCATGCAACGCATTGACATGCGGCGCCATGCGGCGCTAATGCATGTCAATGCGAAAAAGCCGCATGCGCGCATCAGATTTTCAGATGCGGCGCTGCGGGAAAATTCGGGGCGCCGCAAGGCGCCGCCGATGTGTGAAACCAGCCTTATTGCAATTGCTGCTACCACTGAGCCACCGTGTGCTGCATTTATCATATGTTAGAACTAGACCTCATATTGCAATGTGCTGCTACCACTGAGCTACCGTGCTGCCCCATTTATCATATGTTAGAACTAGACCTCATATTGCAATGTGCTGCTATCCACTGAGCTACCGTGCTGCCCCATTTATCATATGTTAGAACTAGACCTCATATTGCAATGTGCAGCTACCCACTGAGCCACTGTGCTGCCTTTTATCCTGTGTTAGAACTAGACCTCATATTGCAATGTGCTGCTACCCACTGAGCCACTGTGCTGCCTTATTTATCCTGTGTTAGAACTAGACCTCATATTGCAATGTGCTGCTACCCACTGAGACACCGTGCTGCCTCATTTATCATATTATAGAACTAGACCTCATATTGCAATGTGCTGCTACCCAGTGAGCCACCATGTTGCCCCATTTATCATATGTTAGAACTAGACCTCATATTGCAATGTGCTGCTACCCACTGAGCCACTGTGCTGCCCCATTTATCATATTATAGAACTGGAGCTCATATTGCAATGTGCTGCTACCCACTGAGCCACCGTGCTGCCTCATTTATCAAATGATAGAACTAGACCTCATATTGCAACGAGCTGTGGTTTTGCTCAGCTCCACAGGAGATATTTTACTCTACAAATACTTGTCACCATTACAAAACTCACAATAATATTATCAGTCAGACAGCTAAAAAAAAATGTTGAAGAGCGTTTTTTCATGTTCCCGTTTCATGCCATAAATAGAACTCCTGATCAGTCATCTTTGTTTTCTATCAAGCTGTTCACCACTTCTATGAATAGAAGGAAAGTTTACTCTCCTAGTGAGACAGATCTGTGTGTGGTCTGAGAATCCTCTTTGATGTTCGGGGTGCGCACAATTCACCCCAACACATATTCATGCACTTTGAAACCACCAGAAAGTAGACGAGACGCCCCATCTTGTCAGCAATTATAGCTCATGGAGCTGCCAGAATATAAACACGGGGCAGCAATGATGCATGTTCTTTGGATGACTTCCAATACAGGTGCTTTATGTCAGGCTGTCTGGACCTCCTGTCTACTCAAGCCTTCCTCTTTGTTTCTTTGTTCCTTGCTTGTTTATTTTACCTTTAATATTTGTACTAAGAGATATTTTATTCAGATGAATACATTATGAGATTTCTTTTGCAGGATGTACATTTCTCTACATAAAACAATAAATATTTATCTCTACGCAATCAGCCCAGTTCTTTATGACAACTTCTCCTTGTCGCTGTGTAATGTAGAGTGGTGCAGTGGCCAAAACAAATAGGTCACTTTTGTCTTCCCCTCTCCGCTCCAGATTCATCAGTCTCTCTGTTCTTTCCCCAAAGCGTCTGGCTATCCCCCTGTTCAGCCCTTTCACCTCTCTCCACCAGTGCAATAAGTTTCTATGAAGAACAATAGCTGGCATCTCTCCCTACAATCCTAGTATTTCTTTCCTAGAAGGGTTGCCTGCCAAATGTTTCTTTGTCCTAGCTTGTTCAGCCTCTGGGTTGGGATTTTCTCTCTGTGAGAACCGAGCACCTTAATAAAGTGTAGAATGTTCTTGTGAAATAAGGTGCTTGAAAAATTGCTGCAAAGACTCTCAAAAGTGCTAATATTGGTGAAAAACACAGTTTCATCAATGGAGATGAAATGTTTGCGTTTGCAAAAGTGTTTCCTAGGAGTAAGGAATGTGTAACGCTTCAGAAATCTTCAAATCCTGATGACACATGGTATATTCAGCCAAACCAAATCTGGTATGAAGCTATCATGACCAAATTTCACAGATCTTATAATGTATCATAATAATCATAAATAACTTATTTGCTGTTAATGTCTACATTCAATTCTTCATTTGGCTGTTGGTGTTAGTTTTTGACCTGTAGACTGGATACATTTCTATTTGTTCTTGTGATGCTTAATAGATGCAGTATATACTGACATTGCTGCCCATTGTTACATTGATCTGTTACAATGCTCTGTGCCTAGAGTGCACACAGTCATACGCTTACAGGCACCTGGAAAGCATCACTGGAAATGATGACAGCTGCAATGTTCACGTGTTCATTTTGTAAATAAAATGGTGCAAAGTGATGGGGAGGTATGGCAGGAAGACAAGCGAGGAATGTATAAAAAGAATAACAGCTATTTACACAGGGTCTATAGCAAAGTCTTTACTGCATCCTCCTTCCATATCCATCAAATGCAGAATGGAGGCAGAGCAGTAACCAGCGTCGAACTGTGGTGCCAAGTGCCCACCAGTAGCCAACTCCAGAACTTGACTTTTCAGCTACATGCAAATGTGACATTATCCTCAATCACAAATTTATATAACAATGCACTGGGTAGATTGATAAATGAATACGATGCCGCCTCTGTCTGTATATAGTGATTCAAGTATATTGTGCCAAGTACTGCCCATATAAGAGGTTGGTGGCCCAGTCTTGCACAGGGGCCCACCGGAGGATTCTCCTGTTCTCC
This sequence comes from Oophaga sylvatica, assembly GCA_033576555.1. Lineage (NCBI taxonomy): Eukaryota > Metazoa > Chordata > Amphibia > Anura > Dendrobatidae > Oophaga > Oophaga sylvatica. The sequence goes on from JARQOD010000009.1 coordinate 9,946,769, forward strand.
TGTGGGCCAGTCCAAGCCTGGTAGTAACAGAAGATCTTTCTCAGAGATCCACTGAGAGCCATTTGAGGTTATAATAACAATACAGTGTATACTGTACGATGGGTGCAACCACCATAATGAAGTAAATGGCGTATACTGGCATGGTTTGTAGCGTTCGTCCAAATTGAGCCATTGAAACACTTGTGAATCATCAGATTGTGACTATGTTGAGTCAATGAATGTGGTCAATGTGATTCTGCTTTCATCCATCTCACATATTCACTGATTTTACTAATGTGATTGTAGAATAATTGTGATCTATTTCCTTAACAGGGGGACCCTATTCCAAGTGACATGTATGAGAAAATTGCAGGAGGATCAGTCAAGTCTATAGCAGATATAAGAAGGTTGCTGCAGATAGAATCCGTAGGTAAATCTCTACAGAATTGTGTCTGATGATGTTGTGCTTGAGTTGCTTATGGGAAATCTGTCCCAAAGTTAAAGCTTCTCTATCCAGGGGCAACATGTAGTAGTAACTGAGACCTTGAGTCCAGCGCTGTATTACCGGTACTTAATTTTATGAAATCCTTGGTATTTTTCTCTGCTCTGAAGTCTTATCCATTTTGTGCGCTCACTGCTGAGTCCACTCCTTCCTCCCACTCACCATTGACTGACAGTTATTTCCCTGTGCACAGTATACAAGGAGTATCTATGAGGCACAGCTTAAGAACATGAGAACCCAAGAGGCCTCCATACACATTCAGAGAAGCGACAGATATCTCTCCTGATTCCCCCCACCACATAACAGTGCTTGACTCCACTGGGCACGCCTGTCTTCTCTATGAGAGAGGTAAAGCCAGAATTATCTGACTGCGGCTTATCTCTGAGCTGAAGGAAAGGATCTTCCATTTACATTCTCCAGGCCGGATCCTTCTCTCCCCTGACTTCATATGTCGGGGGAGAGTCAGGATAGTCCCCATACATATCAGACTGTCAGTATTCTCCACTAAGATCAGTTGCTTTGGCTGACTTTAGTCTTGTGTGAATGGAGTCTTACCACTTCAGGATGTAATCATTGATGAAATGTATGTAATACAGAGCTGGAATCCGAGCCTCTATCACTAATTCATCCTGTGCTCAGAAAGGACAAGTGAAACCAAGTGGCAGATTCCCATTAAGGCTGTCTGTTACAATGAAGACGCATGTTATAGTTGGCATTAAACCAGTATTGTCCTAGAGTTGATATGTTGATTTAAGTTGCATTTAAAGTTAATGAGGTTGTCTAGGACTTTAATATTGATGGCCTATCCTTAGGATAGGTCATCAATACTAGATCAGTGGGACGCGACACCCAACACCCTATTGATCAGCTGTTCCCGGTGCTGGCGGATGTGATTAGTTGCAGGGCTGAGAAGCAAAGCTTTGTCAACTGCATAGTGGCCTCATTTGGGTACTGCACATCTGCCCCCTATTGAAATGAATAGGCGTGGATCCGCAGTACCCCACCCCAGTTGACACAGCTGTGCTTTACCGCTCTGCAACTGATCACATCCATTGTCACCGGGAACAGTTGATTGGTGGCTTGTCACGTGTTGCTCCCCACTGGTTTGGTATTGATAAACTATCCTAAGGATAGACCATGAGTATTAAAGTCGCGTACAACCCCTTTAATCTTCCTAAACATCCTGTATACGCACTGAAGAGGATGAGGAGCTCCAGTGTAGACATTGTTGGCCTCATCCCAGGAGATCCTTAGGATTATTATTCTTTGAATTTTATATAACGGGCTGCTAATGTTGACATTAGCCATAATTCAGTCGTCTTCTTTACATACTATGTGTTATTCACTTTTTATCAGCATGTTGGTGCATGAATATCTCTAGGAACCAGGTGCCTACAATTATTTGCAAGTTACAATGTGCAGTCTTCAACATACAGGAATGTACTGGCCTCGGTTATAATCCAGATATGTTTGGGGAATAGTTTTCACCTCAGTGTGGGGGTTAATGACCATAACACATAGAGCTGGCCTGAGCATGCATGAAGTCCTGCCAGGAGGACCTGTTTGCAGTCCACTAGTCTTTGCTGTTCTGTGCTGTGACCTCCCTCCTTGCTATTGTCTCCCTGCGCACGTCAGACCCCTGCACTCCGCTATCTGTGTCTGGACACACTTCCCCTCTTTGTCTGATGTGCCAGTCTCAAACTCTGGCTTGTTCTTGAAAAGAATTCCTTGCCCCCCTCCCCGTTTGTGCAGCCCACCCTCTCACTTCCAGACTTGGACCAGCTGCGGCAGCTGCATGTGCTATTAATACCCACCAAGCACATCAGCCTGGCAGTGCCAGTGGCAATCTGGCAAGAAATTATGGGACCCTATGGTCTAGTGTCATAGTGGGGGCATATATATTAGGTTTGGGAAACTTTCGGTTGTGCATATTGTCTAAAGGGCCATATTGAACCCAGGGACCCATCACTGCAAAGCATAAGTGCTAACCACTAAGCCACCATGCTGCCTAATATTGGACTAACCCGCCATTATCGATGGGTTTGGACAACAGTTCAATGTGTATGGGGGCCTTGGACAACTGAATGTTGGGGTAGATGTTGATCGGCATGTCTGATTTTAGACTGACGATTCCTTTTATTCTCAGAGATAAGCCACCACTGATGGTTGTCTCTCAGGGCGCAGTCAGACAGCCATATAAATCGGACTAAGATCGGCCTGCCCGGTGACTCTACTGACTCGAGCTGCATAGAAAAATATGAAGCTGCCACACTCGGGTCAGGAGACCCACGTTATTCTGATCTCAGTCCAATTTATACGGCTTACTGACTGAGCCCATAAGGAACACAGGAGTAGAGTTGAGCGAGTTTTGCAAAATTCGTTTCGGATTACGATGGCTGGTGAATATTGTATTTGCAATATTCGCCGAATACCGACGAACGTCATTGGAGTCAATGGGAGTTAAAATGACCGAATATGTTCAGAACCGATTGTCAAACATAAATTCGGCACAAATAGGGTCCAAAAATCCACAAATATGGCAAATTCGGATTCACCAAACGTTTCCAAACATATTCGCTCAACTCTACATGCTCCTGTGTATGGGAGAGCTGACAGAGATGGCTGAAGGCTAAATGATCAAGTTTACATTGGCTTAAGAGTTTATCTACCTATCTTGGTGTGAGCGAAGCTGACGCTACAATCAACAGTAGTCTGACTGACGGCAAAACCCATCAATATGTTACAAAATATGAAAAAATGCTCAAATGTTTGCTATTTGCCACATGCAAATGTTCTATATAAGAGATTTCCACTGTGGGGTCTCTAAGCTGCCATCATTGACTTTCCAATATTTTTTCTCACAGTTTATTGATTGGCCATACAGTATAATAATTATAGCAGATCGGTTTCTACTTACAGAGGGTCATTTAACAATATGTGTAAGTGGTGTGCACGGCCGGACCCCAGCGTCTCCCGGCCTTCTCACTGTTTGTCCTTGGTGTGTTCTCATACAGACAGGGTGTGGTAAGCAGCTCTTTTGGAAACAGACTTCTAAGTTTTACCTAAAATGTGAAATAATGGCCATTGTTTTGTCTTATTCCTTTCCCAGGGGGAGACTTTTCACAAAGAGTTCATGCAAAACAACCAAAGTTATTAATCGGCAAATGAACCTAATTGCTTATTCATCTCTTGTTATTCAGTAGCTTTTTTTGTCCCTTTACTGTAAATAACCCTTCATTTTATGCTGTCCGCTCCTGTAATGTATAGTGACATGACATTTATTAGCAAACTGACTAGATATCTGCTGCGGGCGGCTCATTGTAGCTATACGTGGTGATGACATATATACTGTTGTGTTATCTCTTTTATGACAGTGTTGCTTGTAATGTGTTCAATAAAAAGTACAATAATAGGAATTTACCCAATGTTACATTTTTACATAAACTTGCTGTGACACCAAAATGATCTTCAGAATAATAAAAATGGAATTAAAAGTCCAAAAAGATGTAAGAAAATATCTAAAGAATTGTGTTAAAGTATTTATTCAGTGCATATTCTACAAAAAAACAGCAGTTTTCATGCTCGCTGGGATTCTTGCTTAATAATGTTGTGACCCCATGTGTCAGACAGCCTTTGTCCCTGATCACTTGGTGTTAGACAGTGTGTCTTTATCCCTGACTTCCAATTGTCTATGTGTCATTGTTCTCGGCCTATTGGTGTCAGTCTTTATGTCATTATTATGTGGCTCCAAGTGTCGCCGCGCCTTTGTTCCTGGGCCAGAACTCTCATTCATTTTGTCTTTACCCTAGGACCCCAAGTGCCAGAGTATCATTGAACTTAGACCCTAAATGTCAGTGTGCCTTTCTTGTTGGACCCTAAATGTCAGCGTGCCTTTATTAGCCCTCAAATGTCAGTGTGCCTTTCTTGTTGGACCCTAGATGACAGCGTGCCTTTCTTGTTGGATCCTAGATGTCAGCGTGGCTTTCTTGTTGGACCCTAAATGTCAGCGTGCCTTTCTTGTTGGACCCTAAATGTCAGCGTGCCTTTCTTGTTGGACCCTAAATGTCAGCGTGCCTTTCTAATTGGACCCTAGATGTCAGTGTGGCTTTCTTGTTGGACCCTAAATGTCAGCGTGCCTTTCTTGTTGGACCCTAGGTGTCAGCGTGCCTTTCTAATTGGACCCTAGATGTCAGTGTGGCTTCCTTGTTGGACCCTAGATGTCAGCGTGCCGTTCTTGTTGGGCCCTAAATGTTAGCGTGCCATTTTTGTTAGACCCTAAATGTCAGTGTGCCTTTCTTTTTAGACCCTAGATGTCAGCGTGCCTTTCTTATTAGACCCTAAATATCAGTGTGCCTTTCTTGTTGGACCTTAAATGTCAGTGTGCCTTTCTTTTTAGACCCTAGATGTCAGCGTGCCTTTCTTATTAGACCCTAAATGTCAGTGTGCCTTTCTTATTGGACCCTAAATTTTAGTGTGCCTTTCTTGTTGGATCCTAGATGTCAGCATGCCTTTCTTGTTGGACCGTAGATGTCAGCGTACCATTCTTGTTGAACCCTAAATGGTAGCATGCCATTCTTGTTGATCCCTAAATGTTAGCGTGACTTTCTTGTTGGACCCTAAATATTAGCGTGCCTTTCTTGTTGGACCCTAGATGTCAGCGTGCCTTTCTTGTTGGACCCTAAATGTCAGCGTGCCTTTCTTGTTGGACCCTAAATGTCAGCGTGCCTTTCTTGTTGGACCCTAAATGTCAGCGTGCCTTTCTTGTTGGACCCAAAATGTTAGCGTGCCATTCTTGTTGATCCCTAAATGTTAGCGTGCCATTCTTGTTGGACCCTAAATGTCAGCGTGCCTTTATTAGCCCTCAAATGTCAGCGTGCCTTTCTTGTTGGACCCTAGATGTCAGGGTGCCTTTCTTGTTGGATTCTAGATGTCAGCGTGGCTTTCTTGTTGGACCCTAAATGTTAGTGTGCCTTTCTTGTTGGACCCTACATATCAGCATGCGTTCCTTGTTGGACCCTAGATGTCAGCGTGCCTTTCTTGTTGGGCACTAAATGTTAGCGTGCCATTCTTGTTGGTCCCTAAATGTTAGCGTGCCTTTCTTGTTGGACCCTAGATGTCAGTGTGGCTTTCTTGTTGGACCCTAAATGTCAGTGTGCCTTTCTTGTTGGACCCTACATATCAGTGTGCCTTCCTTGTTGGACCCTAGATGTCAGTGTGCCTTTCTTGTTGGGCCCTAAATGTTAGTGTGCCATTCTTTTTGGTCCCTAAATGTTAGCGTGCCTTTCTTGTTGGACCCTAAATGTCAACGTGCCTTTATTAGCCCTCAAATGTCAGCGTGCCTTTCCTGTTGGACCCTAGATGTCAGCGTGCCTTTCTTGTTGGATCCTAGATGTCAGCGTGGCTTTCTTGTTGGACCCTAAATGTCAGTGTGCCTTTCTTGTTGGACTCTAAATGTCAGTGTGCCTTTCTTGTTGGACCCTAAATGTCAGCGTGCCTTTCTTGTTGGACCCTAGATGTCAGCGTGCCTTTCTAATTGGACCCTAGATGTCAGTGTGGCTTTCTTGTTGGACCATAAATGTCAGCGTGCCTTTCTTGTTGGACCCTAGATGTCAGCGTGGCATTCTTGTTGGACCCTTAATGTCAGTGTGCCTTTCTTGTTGGACCCTAAATGTTAGTGTGCCTTTCTTGTTGGATCCTATATGTCGGCGTGCCTTTCTTGTTGGACCGTAGATGTCAGCGTACCATTTTTGTTGGACCCTAAATGGTAGCGTGTCATTCTTGTTGATCCCTAAATGTTAGCGTGACTTTCTTGTTGGACCCTAAATATTAGCGTGCCTTTCCTGTTGGACCCTAGATGTCAGCGTGCCTTTCTTGTTGGACCCTAAATGTCAGTGTGCCTTTCTTGTTGGACCCTAAATGTTAATGTATCTTTCTTGTTGGGCGCTAAATGTCAACGTGCCATTCTTGTTGGACCTTAAATGACAGCATGCCTTTCTTGTTGGACCCTAGATGTCAGCGTGCCATTCTTGTTGGACCCTAAATGTTAGTGTGCCTTTCTTGTTGGACCCTAGATGTCAGCGTGCCTTTCTTGTTGAACCCTAAATGGCAGCATGCCTTTCTTGTTGGACCCTAGATGTCAGTGTGCCATTCTTGTTGGACCCTAAATGTTAGCGTGCCATTCTTGTTGGTCCCTAAATGTTAGCGTGCCTTTCTTGTTGGTCCCTAAATGTTAGCGTGCCTTTCTTGTTGGTCCCTAAATGTTAGCGTGTCTTTCTTGTTGGACCTTAAATGTCAACGTGCCATTCTTGTTGGACCATAAATGTCAGTGTGCCTTTCTTGTTGGACCCTAAATATCAGTGTGCCATTCTTGCTGGACCCTAAATGTTAGCATGCCATTCTTGTTGGACCCTAAATGTTAGCGTGCCATTCTTGTTGGTCCCTAAATATTAGCGTGCCATTCTTGTTGGACCCTAAATGTCAGCGTGCCTTTCTTGTTGGACCCTAAATATCAGTGTGCCATTCTTGCTGGACCCTAAATGTTAGCATGCCATTCTTGTTGGACCCTAAATGTTAGCGTGCCATTCTTGTTGGTCCCTAAATGTTAGCGTGTCTTTCTTGTTGGACCCTAAATGTTAGTGTGCCATTCTTGTTGGACCCTAAATGTTAGTGTGCCATTCTTGTTGGTCCCTAAATGTCAGCGTGCCTTTCTTGTTGGACCCTAAATGTCAATGTGCCATTCTTGTTGGACCATAAATGTCAGCATGCCTTTCTTGTTGGACCCTAAATGTCAGCATGCCTTTCTTGTTGGACCCTAAATGTTAGTGTGCCTTTCTTGTTGGACCCTAAATGTCAGTGCATCACTCCATGTTTTTGTTCTTGCACCCTCAAAATCAGTGTCTCATTGTTTCATAAAAGCAAAAGGTTAAGATTCCATTATAATGTAATTTTTATGAAATATTTACAGAATGTAATTTCACCCATACACAAACCCCCAACAACTCACAACTGGCACAAACATTTCATGTCCCAGTCATGTTCACACACTGTTTAACATTATGTCCTCTAAAATGTATTTTCCCAATGGGAGCAGATTGGAATAATAGTCAGCTGGAGAAATCTTACCAAAAACAATTAGAAGCCCCCTGGGACCACCTTAATTAGCTCTACAATGCAGGCTGTCTACATAGCTGGTGGCTTACATATGCACGCTGGTTGTTCCATGGAATCTCTCAGTAGGTCCTGTTTTCACTACGGCCAGGCTTTGGGGAAAACAGTGATATCATTCAGAGTCCATCCCCTTGGAAATGCTTTCCTTTGTAAATGTTTCAATCATTTTTACCTACATATTTGTAGAGTCTGCCAAAAATAGCATGAAAAGGCTTTTTATTATTGTCAGCCGGGGGGGTGTATGACCTTAATTCCGCAGCTGTGGTTTACACAGATCTTTTATGTTGTTAGATATCGAGGCCCATAAAAGAGATGTATATCTGAATTCACTTGATCACTATAAAGTGTAAAGAATCACATTTGGATTTGTCATTAGTGACAAACGAATCAGCTGAGATAAGCTGTTATCTGAGCATGCTCGGGTGCCAGGTACAGACTGGGGCTAAAATTCAGCACTGGCATTTGAAGTCACACAGGCCCATGCTGTCCCAGTCTCCAAGTACCAGATGGGGATATATTACTAATATTACCCTGGATGAAGGAAAGCAAGATTTACTACAAGACCAATATTTCTAATGATATCTCTGTCACAACTCCTAACAGTTTGAGTGTCTTGAGAACACCAATTCTGTTAACATAGCACACAAGGTGGCCCATGACCAGACAGGCCCTTCTGGCATTTGCCAGAATTGCCAGATGGCCAGTCCAGCCCTGTCGGGTGCTTACCAAGGGAGTTCGGCGTGGTCGAATAATATGGTCGAGTCCCCGCGGTTGAAGGTCTCGCAGGTTGTTCAACAACCGCAACACTTGCAGGGATTGTCTAACAAACACGTAATCCCAGAATGAGCTGCGGCTGTCGAACAGCCAAGAGACATGCAGCTGTGGGACGCAAACATATTTTTCGAGCACGCTGAAGTCACTCAGTTGGCACCCGAGCACGGATAACACCTTATCCGAGCACGTTCGCTCGTCACTAATTGTCATTTATCAAGCAAATATAAGTCTTTTATATCAGCTCAGGGGCAGACATACCATGGGTGCAGCCTGTGCAGCCAAACAGGGGCCCAAGAGGCGAAGGTCCTACTTCCAACTTCAAAACAGCAAGCAGCTTCTGTCTCAGACACATAAAGTGGTGCCTTATGATGAGCCGCAAAGTGCCCAAATAATGTTCTCCAGTCTGTCTGTCCATATGCCAGCAGATTCACTTCTTAAGCAAACAAACTCTTGGAGGGACTCTGTCACCAGGTTTTTGCCACCTAATCTGAGAGCGGCATAATGTAGATCTAAAGACCCTGATCTCAGAAATGTATCTCTTATTGGACTGCTTGGTATATTATTAAATCACATTTTAATCAGCAGGAGATTATCGCTAGTGGACTAGTAAACCTGCTGTCAGGCAGGCCTCCATTTTCATGAGCTCTGTATAACCCCTCCCACACCAGTGATTGGCTGCTTTCTGCCTATGCTCAGTGTACACTGAAAGCTGCCAATCAGTGTTGTGGGCGTGGTTATACAGAGCTCAGTATTCAGAGAACTGCTAGATCTGAAGAAGATAAAACAGCAATTTTTCCAAAATTGCATCAGGCAGCCCAGTAAGTGACACATCGCTGTAATCAGGGTCTCTGCTCCTATATTATGCCGCTTTCAGATGGGATGGCAAAACCCTGGTGACAGATTCCCATTAATAGTATTTTAAAAAGATAAGCCGAAACTGGGGTTATCCCATCTGAACAGTTTCTATCCCAACTTGGTGTCGGTCCAGGGTTTAGCAGTCTCATATGATTCTCATCTCAAGAGGGTCACTTGTACAGCTGCACATTACACATTTCTCGTGATTTCATGAGTCAGACTTTAATATAACTTTGTATAAGGCCTTTATTATGTGAGTTTATAATGATATTTTGGGGAGAAAACAAGAAAAATGCAAGAGTCGTCCAGGGCAATACTCTGCCCCTTATCCCCTGCAGCTCCCGCTTGACCCATACAATCCCTTTAAAATCTCCATCTTTAAATGTGAACAGTAAAATGACCCGAAAAGTAAAATAAACTGTGCCTCTTGTGTAAAAATCTGCTTAGTTTATGGTATGTGACGTGTTTTGCAATCCGATCTTGAATCATTAATGATAAATAACATTTTTGTCTCTCCCAATAGATGACGAGGAGGATGTACACGAGCTTCATAGGAATGGAACAAGAAGCTCGCCTAGGGGCAATTCCAGCCACTCCCGGGTCATTCGTAGTCTAGGTAAGAGACCCCCAGGGCTGAGCCATTTCTCACTGACTACGAGGCAGTGACATCATACATTCCGATTTTATGGATAGATTTTATGGACTCACTTCATCATCGTATCAGATTTACGTATCGGTTCTCACTTCTGATGTCTTAGCAGCTGCACATTTGCGCATAACACCTACATTTCACACCTATGTAACAACCGTTTTTGTGACCTTAGAATATTGACATTTCCTTTTTGCGTAACTGATTCACGTCTCATTTCTTTCAGAGGTGGAACAAGCTCAGCCCGCCCAGTGCAAAACAAGAACGGAAGTTTTTGAAATCACTCGCAATATGGTCGATCCGACCAATGCTAACTTTGTAGTTCAGCCATCTTGCGTGGAGGTGCAGAGGTGCTCTGGATGTTGCAACTCCAGGAACATGAAATGCGTGGCACTTCGCAAACATATTCGGCACGTCAAGGTAACTTTGGGTGGGGTGACCTAAATTTATGGGTATGATTTTAATGCACATGTTTATATGATCACTTTTGGCACCAATTGTGCTGCTAGTGATCACCTCCACCCCGGCTGTCCATCAGTAAGAAGTCATATTGGCTTTCAATTCAAGAAACTCTTTGCTGGTCATATCGAACTCTGCACTGCTGCTATTCTCAGTCTCTTAAGCCCTCATAAACATTGGACTAATGTCAGCCTCACCAAGGCTTGTCAACTGATCGTCGGGTGAGATGGCAATCGGGCATGTCTAATTTCAGACTGCCGATCGCTCTCTTTTCCGGAGATAAGCCGTCATAAGATATGTCTGGCGAAGGCATTCTCATAAAGAACACTGGAGTGCTCAATGAGCGGATCACGCCTGTAGGAGAGCCGACCAAACGATGGGCTGCACCAACAGTTTGGACCAACAGCCATCTAATGTGTATGGGTGGCTTTAACCTATTGAGTGACCTGGCCTTTAAGGCTCTCATTTTACTCTTTTAGTAAATCAAAGTATTGCATATGTCATAGTGACTAATATATATGTGCACACGTCGATGTAAAGCAATGGATTGCCAATGTATGTTGAGACAGTATAATATCCTGAGATTGTGAAACCTGTTACTGAATTTGCAATCTATTGTGTAAATTCATTTGAAATATTCACAGAAGAAAAACAAAGCAAACGACTTTAAATGTGACATCCCCCTCCCCAATTTCCATAATATCAAAGCTGTGATATACTTGACTCGCTGCCAACTTCCCGTCAGTGGGGAACGCTAAGCAGAGCTGTTAGGTTGACGGACATATGAGATGTCTTTTTTTGATTATTACAAATGTCCAGTAAAAAGACCACAATATATTTCCAGAGGGACAGCTTTGCATTGTGCATCTCCACACTCTAGTGTGTTACAGCAGAGTATCCCTTCCATTGTGCTGCTAATGTGCCCCCCACTGTTGGGGGTACTTTCCAGGAAAACATTGTGCTTTGGAAAAGCTGAGTATTTTTTATGGAACATTCCTGGCTGGATATTTGTGTGATGGAATATGTCGTTGGGAAATGGAAAGATCTGCTACATAGGCAGTGTGGTCATTGAGTGTAATGCGAGCCTCTTAGACCATGGATGGTCACAGATAGTTTAGCAAAATGGACGTTTCTACTAATTACACGGAGGAATGGTTTATGGCACCTTGTGGATATCTAGTAGTTTGGTTATTATGACACTTTTTAGTTTCTGATCCCTAATGATTGTCCTGTTCATACAGGTGAAAAAGATTGTGATTCATCGAAACCTAAAAAATATTGTAGAAGTCCCTTTTCCATTAGAAGACCATGTGGAGTGCAAGTGCCAGCCTGTAATTTCTACATCTGTAAGAAGTCACCATACTGCCATCGACCACCAGAGGGTTCCAGGTAATTATTATTTCCTCCGTTTTGTTCCTTACTTCGCTGATACCTTCATCTTCACAGACCCTAATCCTTATTGTTCCTGATTGTTTCACATAGGAGTACCTGTGACTACTCCGCCTCCAACGACTATAACCCATAAAGAGGAGTCTCAACTACGACCGCTGAAAAGAAAAAGTAAAAAATTTAAGCACCTACCTAGCAAAAAGGAGCAGAAACTTCTTCTAACCACGTAGTGACCTGAGAATGGTTCTTTGTATCTGTTACTAAGCCGGTAAGATGTGATAACCTCTCTTCACCCCACCTACCAATTATTAAAAAGGGTTGTCTCAAGTTCATAAATTGGTAAAATTGCAAAGTACTTGCTAATGCAAACAACGTTGAAATTTATCTATTAAAATACTCTAAAATGTTTAATTTTATAGTGTGCAGCTCGCTGTCTAGATTGCCGGCCACCCAGCAGTCTCAGATTGGCCATTTCCTTAGGTAAGGAGCACGTGCCGATTGCAGGCTCTATACTGTAGAGCCTACTTGTGCCGATCTGAAGCTTGCTAGATCTGGGCTTCTCCCATGATGTAGAAGGAAATGTGCCTCTCTAACCAGCATGGAAGAGCTTTCAGTTTGGACCAGCGATGCAACCATGCCATTAGTCTGCGCTGTCAATCATCAGGAGCACACTGTCCCGAGCAGCCACAATGCTGAGAAGCAGAGGAGTGGTGCGCTCCCGAACATACAACATGAGAAAACCCCTTTAACACGTTATATTAGTCTCAAAAGTGCTGGGAAATGGGGTTTACAACAATGAAAAACTTGAAGGAATAATGGCTAGTGTTGAGCGATATTGCTCGATATCTAAAAAATATGTATCGAAATTGTATCGCCGATAGCACTAAATATCGTCGATATCCGATTTCGATACCGGAAGTCCAATGTAAGTCTATGGGAACAAAATATCGCAACTAAAAAAAACCTTTATTTCCTTGTAAACACTAAATATACACACATAGAATACAATATATATATATATATATATATATATATATATACATGTCATTGTGACATATATATATACATATATGTATAGTTTATACACTTCTACATAGTAAAATATCCTCTGATTCAATTGCCGGGTAAAGCCGGCTTCTGTGAAAAGACAGAAGCACCCGACATGAAATGACACTTGGTGTACATAGGGTTAACCATGTCTTTTCATGTCCTTTGCTATCTGATTTGCACAAACAATTACATCAGTCTATGTGTGCAAAATTTCACACCTGTAGGGGTTAATTAAAGGTGTAAATTCGTTGTAAAAAAAACTGACTTTTTTGCTACGAATTTACACCTTTAATTAACCCCTACAGGTGTGAAATTTTGCACACATAGACTGATGTAATTGTGCAAATCAGATAGCAAACGACATGAAAAGACATGGTTAACCCTATGTACACCAAGTGTCATTTCAAATGACACTTGGTGTACATAGGGTTAACCATGTCTTTTCATGTCGTTTGCAATCTGATTTGCACAAACAATTACATCAGTCTATGTGTGCAAAATTTCACACCTGTAGGGGTTAATTAAAGGTGTAAATTCGTTGTAAAAAAAACGGACTTTTTTGCTACGAATTTACACCTTTAATTAACCCCTACAGGTGTGAAATTTTGCACACTTACACTCATGTAATTGTTTGTGCAAATCAGATATCAAACTACATGAAAAGACATGGTTAACTCTATGTAAACCAAGTGTCATTTCATGTCGGGTTCTGCTTTTTCACAAAAGCCGGCAATTGAATTAGCGGCTATTATACTATGTAGAAGTGTATGAACTATAAATATAAATATATGTGTCACAAATTCAATGACATGTGGTGTAAATGACATGAGGTGTAAAATTGCTGAAAAAAAATGCGTGGGCTCCCGCCCTATTTTCGCAACCAGACAGACAAAGCCAGTGAGTGGGGGCAGATAATAATAGCCCAGAGAGGGACCATTATTTTTGGCCCCCCCGGCTACTAACATCTGCCCCAGACACCCCAGAAAGGGCAAATCTCTAATTACATTTGCCCTTTCTGGCACTTTGCCCGTCTATTCCCATTGCCCTGTAGCGGTGGTGAATGGGTTAATAAGGGGTTAAAATGACCTTGCAATTGAAAGGTCACTTTAAGCCAGGTTAATAATTGAGAGCTGTCAATCAGACAACTATCAATTATTAATCCTATTGTATGAAAGAAAAATCAAACACACACACTTTAATAAAAAAGAAGTTTAATGAAATAATCACACAGTTTTTGACCATATTTTATTTTCCTGCTAAAACCATTTCCTGTAATAAAAATAAAATAATAAAGCAAAATTATTCTTACCAATCCGATGTACAGTCAGGTCCCACGGTGTAATCCATCAGAAAGGGTTAATGTTTACTGCAGGGACCGCAGCTAATGCTGCAGCCTCACAGTAAACCCCCAAATGAATGAGCTCCTCTCCTGGCTGACAGGAGAGGAAGTGGAAAGCTTAATTGATTGCTTTCCACTTTCACTTCAGGTCAGCCAGGGACACAATCAGTGAAGTCAGAGGGAACTGGTTAACAAAAATAGGGGATCCCCTCGAAAAAAAATGGCGTGGGGTCCCCCCTATTTTTGTTAACCAGCCAGATGAAGCAGACCGCTGAGGCCTGGATTTTCAGGCTCTTAAGGAGCCAAGATCCATGGACCTTGCCAGCCTGATAATACCAGGCCACAGCAGTCTGCATATCTTGGCTGATTAACAAAAATAGGGGATCCCCTCGAAAAAAAATTGGCGTGGGGTCCCCCCTATTTTTGTTAACCAGCCAGATGAAGCAGACCGCTGAGGCCTGGTTTTTCAGGCTGGTAAGATCCAATATCCATGGACCTTGCAAGCCTGATAATACCAGGCCACAGCAGTCTGCTTAGCTTGGCTGGTTAACAAAAATAGGGGATCCCCTCGAAAAAAAAATGGCGTAGGGGTCCCCCTATTTTTGCAAGTAAAATGCAGACTGCTGCGGCCTGGTATTAAAAGACTGTCAAGGCCCATGGATTTTGGCCCTCAACAGCCTGATAATACCAGGCTACAGCAGCCCCACATTTGGCGCATCAAAAGATGTGCCAATTGTGGCACTTTACCCGGCTCTTCCCACTTGCCCTGTAGCGGTGGCAAGCGGGGTAATAAGGGGTTAATGTCACCGTTGATTGCACGGTGACAATAAGCCCGGTTAATAATGGAGAGGTGTCAATAAGACACCGATCCATTATTAATCCCAAAGTTATTAAATGCATAAAAAAAAGACAAAGCAAGAAAAAAGTCTTTTAATGAAATAAAAGAGACAACACAGTTTTCATTTCTTTTATTACTCTCTCATTCCTGCGACGCCATCGATCTCCTGTAAAAAAAGAAAAAAAACAAACCAACAGTATACCACCTGTCCGACGCAGTCCATATAACATGTCCCACGACGATCCAGCTCTGCTACATCGCAATGACAGGCAGAGCCTGTCATCGCGACGCAGCACAGCTGATTACCTGCTTCCCTGGCGGTGACGTCATCGGACTGACTGCTTTACGGCCAGGATTACCCAGCAGTCACTGCAGTTATCGCGAGAAACTGCATGTGACCGCCGGGGAGAAGAGGATGGCGGCCATGAAGCAGTCCAGGACGTGACCGCCGGAGATCTTCTGCCAGGTAAGTGCCGCTGACTCCTGACAGACCCGACCGACGGACACTGACAGTGACAGACCCGACCGACGGACACAGACAGTGACAGTGACAAATCCGATTCCGGTATTCGATAAGACGAAAATATCGAAACGAATTATCGAAAGGCCGATAGAGCTAATATCGGCCGATAGCCGATATTTACATTATCGTATCGCTCAACACTAATAATGGCATAAAAATCCTTTAAATCTTTTGCTTCTTCAGGAATTGCTAAAAGAATGGAGTAAGTAACCGTTAATTCTTCCTCAACAATTAACAAACAGTTATGAGATTATCTCTAAATATCTATGAATAGTATATGCAGCCTAGGCATGTTAGATCCTGTTGTATCATTTTAAGTAATGGCAGCTAATGCTACCAGATTCAGAAGCAGATAATATTGTTCACTATTAATTGGAATTCTCTGGTTTCAACAGATTACCATCCTGTTACTTCACAAATGCGAAACAGTAAGGGCCCCGTCTCACATAGCAAGTTCGCTAGCGAGATCGCTGCTGGGTCACAAGTTTTGTGACACAACAGCGATCTCAGCAGTGATCTCGCTATGTCTGACACGTACCAGTGATCAGGCCCCATGGGTTGTGTCAGAAATGCCTGGAATTTTTTTTGATCGCTGGTCTCCCGCTGACAGGCACGCATCGCTGCGTGTGGCAGGCAAGAGACCAGTGATCAGCTGGTAACCAAGGTACACATGGGTTTCCAGGCACGCGCAGCGCCTGGATACCCGATGTGTACCTTGGTTACCAGCTCCCTGCATCAGCGGGCTGGTATCCAACGTACATTGCGGGTAACTAAGCGACGTTACCCGCAGTGTCGCTGTCCTGATCGCTGCCTGAGCTGCCTGTTTGACAGCTCAGCAGCGATCATGTAGCAACACACCAACGATCCTGACAAGTGCATATCGTTGTCGGGATCGCTGGTGCGTCGCTATGTGAGACGGGCCCTAACTGTTGAAACCTAGACGACTGCCCTCTTCCATACTATATTTGTTTCCTAATATATTGATTTACAATGAAAAATTGTATTGTGCCACCATATTAGCCAGAAAAATCAATTGTTAATATTTTTTATGCCAAAAATAGAAAAAAAATATTCTAGGAGTGATACCTTTATTGGCTAACCAGAAAAATTATATTTTCAAGCTTTCAGAGCACAGTGGTTCCTTCTTCAGGCATATTTGTAAACCAGCCTGAAGAAGCAGCCTCTGTGCTCTGAAAGCTGCAAATATAATTTTTCTGGTTAGCCAATAAAGGTATCACTCCTAGAATACTTTTATCTTTTTTGATCATAAAAACATTTTCTACTAAAATGATAATATATAGTAAATTCTATTGTTCACTTGTTTTTTCCCGGTGTATTAATAAATCGGCTATGTCGGAAAATTCACCAGTTTGTTAAATCCATCTGTCTAAATATACTGATATTTTTTTTTCCTAGGATACACAGCCAGATCAAATTTGGCCCTATGGGGTCCATGGACTTCTGACCGGAAGATTCAAATTCCGGACTTGGTGCCGCTGGTGCTTTACAGAGACAAAAAGACTGTTTTCCATCTGTACCCACTGCTCCCACTGCACATTTCTCCCAACAACAGAGATAAAGGATTGTGTTCCTTTTGACAGCAGCGAAGAACTTACTGCCAATTTCTAAGTTTAAACCTCTGATTTCCAGGGGTGGTGGAAAAAAAAGATTGGGGAACACAAAGCCACTCTTGAGTTCACTGGATGAATTTTGTCACCTTATTTAATGACCTTTATGTTGTATTTTTATATATATAAATATATACATATTTTTGTAAAAAGTGGTTTCCTTTGCTCAGATTGCACGAGGCAGGACAGAGACTGAAACATGGGAATGGGACTGAATTCTTAGTGACCTTCATCACCATCGCCCAGTATTTATGCATTTCTACTAGATTGCAACCACTGAGAAGGAAAAAGCCACATGTCAGATATTTCTGCTTTAAGCTAATGGAGCAAACCACGTACAGTACAACAATGCAGAAAGAGTTGTTGTGGGACATCTAATGGAGAAAGGCTGCTTGTCTAACCAATCAACAGTGTTTTTTCCCCATACATAGTGGCAGAATACTGTTACCGTGTGGCTCCTTTCGTTTGTCCTTCTTCATACAATTCCCAGTATTTCTGAAACAACTTATCCATTTCCTTCCCATTACTCTGAATTCCTTTCTCTTTGCACACAGCTCTGCCTGTCAATTAAAATGAAAAATATTGATGTAATATGTAAAGTAATTTATATTCAATATTTAAATTGTACAAAGAAAACCCCCAAGCAATTTGTATTAAAAAGGGATTACATTTGTATTAAAAAAGACAAAAAGTTTTTGATTAAGTTGTCTTTTTTTTATTTTAAGCAAAAAAGAAAGCCAGGAATATATTTATTATGCACATGAGGCAACAGTTCACCCACATAGGTTGGGTCTCCTAAGGCCTACCATACAGTCATGGCCAAAAGTTTTGAGAATGACACAAATATTAATTTTTACAAGGTCTACTGCTTCACTTTTTCTAATGGCAATTTGCATATACTCCAGAATGTTATAAGTGATCAGCTTAACAGCAATTACTTGCAAAGTCATATTTGGCTAGAAAATGAACTTTATCCCCCAAAACACATTTCAACATCATTGCAGCCCTGCCTTAAAAGGACCAGTTAACCTCTTTTCAGTGATTGCTCCATTAACACAGGTGTGGGTGTTGATGAGGACATGGCTGGAGATCAATATGTCATGATTAAGTAAGAATGAGACCACTGGACACTTTAAAAGGAGGCTGGTGCTTGGCATCATTGTTTCTCTTCTGTTAACCATGGTTATCTCTAAAGAAACACGTGCAGTCATCATTGCAATGCACAAAAATGGCCTAACAGGGAAGAGTATCGCAGCTAGAAAGATTGCACCTCAGTCAACAATCTATCGCATCATCAAGAACTTCAAGGAGAGAGGTTCCATTGTTGCCAAAAAGGCTCCAGGGCGCCCAAGAAAGACCAACAAGCGCCAGGACCGTCTCTTAAAAGTGTTTCAGCTGCGGGATCGGGCTACCAGCAGTGCAGAGCTTGCTCAGGAATGGCAGCAGGCAGGTGTGAGTGCATCTGCATGCACTGTGAGGTGGAGACTCTTGGAGCAAGGCCTGGTCTCAAGGAGGGCAGCAAAGAAGCCACTTCTCTCCAGAAAAAACATCATGGACAGACTGATATTCTGCAAAAGGTACAGGCAGTGGACTGCTGAGGACTGGGGTAAAGTTATTTTCTCTGATGAATCCCCTTTTCGATTGTTTGGGACATCAGGAAAACGCCTCATTCGGAGAAGACAAGGTGAGCACTACCACCAGTCTTGTCTCATGCCAACTGTTAAGTATCCTGAAACCATTCATGTGTGGGGTTGCTTCTCAGCCAAGGGAATCGGCTCTCTCACAGTCTTGCCTAAAAACACAGCCATGAATAAAGAATGGTACCAGAATGTCCTCCAAGAGCAACTTCTCCCAACCCTCCAAGAGCAGTTTGGCGATCAACAATGCCTTTTCCAGCATGATGGAGCACCTTGCCATAAAGCAAAGGTGATAACTAAATGGCTCAGGAACAAAACATAGAGATTTTGGGTCCATGGCCTGGAAACTCCCCAGATCTTAATCCCATTGAGAACTTGTGGTCAATCATCAAGAGACGGGTGGACAAACAAAAATCTAAAAATTCTGACAAAATGAAAGCATTGATTGTGCAAGAATGGACTGCTATCAGTCAGGATTTGGTCCAGAAGTTGATTGAGAGCATGCCAGGGAGAATTGCAGAGGTCCTGAAGAAGAAGGGTCAACACTGCAAATATTGACTTGCTGCATTAACTCATTCTAACTGTCAATATAAGCTTTTGTTACTCATATGTTTGCAATTATATTTCTGTCTGTGATAAAAACATCTGTCAAACACACATAAAAACCAGAGGGCAGCAGATCATGTGAAAATATAATATTTGTGTCATTCTCAAAACTTTTGGCCATGACTGTACTGATGATGGCCGAGCTCTCATTGTCAATCACATATGCAAAAAATAGCCCAGTAACAACTGGATGCTTTAATTTTTTTTTCAATAAAGGATCATAATTTTAACTGGAACTGGAATTCACCCACTTTTTTGAAGATCCATGAACATGTTTCCGTCCAGAGTTCTGCAGCCTAGGAATAACCTGTGACAGCTAAGAAACCCAAGGATGGTCGCATGTCTTATTTTATTTTGTGATGTCATACCCTACAATACAAGAAAATGTATGGAATTACCCAAAGAATGTGGAAAAGAACAGGGGATGCCAATAACCCCAAGCTCAGGTAGGGAGAGACGTGTAGTAGTCCTGTCCTACTTGGTTAGGGGTGTGGTGATGGTCACTCTTTGCTTTGTGACACCGCACCTCCATGCACATCAAGTATTATTGAATGTTTCAAATTTTTCAAAAATCCTTAAAGGAAAGCTATTATCAAAAAATTACCTATAGTTTGAATCAGGATTTTTTGGGCATCGTATTTTTTTACTTAACAAAATATGCATTAAAAATAAGATATAAATCCTGTAATTCTCATACTGACCACTGGGGCTATTCTAGATTCATTTTTTTTGCTGTTTCAGGAAACAACACATGCACATTAGCAGCAATGAACAGAATTTGACGTTATCTTTTAAGCATCTAATGAGCGTGTGTGAAGGCATGAAGGAGAGCAGCTGTGTATACAGGTGTCACCTGTCATTGTAAGCATGCCTCGGATGATAATGAGCCTGCTGAAAAATCTTCAGTAAAGGACAGGAAGTATAATTAAAAAAAGGCCCCAGTGACAAGTGAGAAATTGAAAGATTACTGTTTTTTTATAGAGATCGTTATATGAAAAATAAAACGTTATTTTTTTAAAATACGTTACGTGTTATACAAAAATCTGATTTAAATAAAAGGTCATTTTGTGCTGATAGCTTCCCTTTACTCATCATACTCTCACAATATGATTCTGTCCATATAGGCTATGGGAAGCCCATCAGCATGGTATATTTCCATCCAATCTAAGATTAAATGATAGGGGATAAAATACTGAATTTATCACTACTCCGATGGATGCCAGCTCACTGGAAGTATATGATGGTAACCAAGGGTATTCAGTTTGTTGCCTAAACCTACCAAAATTGTCAATAGGCATTTAATGTGTATGGTGTTATAGTTGCCCCATAGAAAGGTGTCACACTGAAAAACAAACCTCCAGATGAGAATAATAATAAGAAACTTTCTGAGACAAATGTGGCATCCTTTTCTTAGTATTCGTTTTACTTATTCACACTTAGGGGCAATTCACCAAGCTGTTTATACCTGTTTTCTGGTGTAAAACTGCTTGAAATTCCGCAATCAGGGATTTAATGTTTTTCCTGCTGTTTCAGATATTGTCAAGGCTTACAATTGAACAGGATCAAGCTCCAGTTCTGGAGGCTGCTTTTACAGAAAGGCATTCTGTGACCTAGGTGTGACATTGGTGACCTTTAACCTCTGGAACTTAACACATCCATTGAGTTGCAGATCGTTTGGTTGGGGCATTTCACATATTGGTGTCTGACAATGTCTTTGCTAATTAAATCACATTAGCAATTGTGAAGGTTGCATATACTGTAATTTTCCTAAAGCTACAGAATGAAAACACATTGGTGCTTTCTATGGGTCATAATTGACCTAGCTGATATAAATGTAAACTATTGCACAAGGCTTCCAGCGATGATAATATACTTCTTCACCCTCAGAGAATCTCTCCACAAATCTAGATAAAGGATGGTGGCATCCATCAGACCCCACCTAGATGGTGATTCAAGACATGGAGGGCTTGCTTGTAGTAATGTCTTCTATCAGTAGAGATGGATCTTGGTTTCCTAGTACAGAGAAGAAGCTTAGAAGGGATTGTCACTGTAGCACAAAGATCCTCCTTCATCAAGCACTAGAGTTCTTGTAAGTATGTGAGAAACAAATGAGGAGATCCAGAATCCAGATTTTGATGCACATTTTTTTCTGGGGTAAGAAATGAAATACTGTATATCCTAAGAAGGAGTTACACCTTCTGGTGACCACTGATGGAAGACAGCAGCTGCAAAGGTAACCCCACTCCAGGAGGAAGGATCGAGTAGCTGACGGAGGCGGCCATAGCCCTAAGAAACTGAGAAGGTATTTTATAGATGGCAGAGAAGTTGGGCAGGCTGGGAGCAGCTGCTCTTGTAACACAGGAGCTTTGCCAAGAAATAGGGTGGGAGAACATTACCTACTCCTCCTCCTCCTGAGACTTTGGGGTCAGGACTGAGGTGAGCAGACAGCAAGAAGCTAAGTTTAACCCATACACAGGCTGGTAATGCTTTTATATTTTTAAGTGACCAATCTTTAGGACCTTGAAATAGTAGACCTTCAAAGTATGTCATCGCCATGCTATGCTATATTTTCTGACTGAGTGGCACCCTAGTTCACTCATTTCACATAATCTGTAATACATGATACATAATACGGTAATAATGATGTAATAAAATAGGGGAGGATGGTAAGAAACAGGCTATAGAGTATCCAAGGGTCGGACATGACTGAATGGATACAATTAGGATCAACTTGAGAAAATTTACCAATAATTTATTGCCTAAAATATTATGTATGTATTGGAGTCACATTATCTCCTAAAGTCCACCATATACAGTAGATGACAGAATTGATGGGATTGGCCAACTCTCAAATGTGCATGGTGGCCTCCAGGCCAAAAGTTGGTTAAATTAAAATCAGGCATATTGGATTTCAACACAACCAGTATATCCAGAGGACATCAGCTACTGCCTAAAACACGTGACATCAGCTTGTTTCCTACGGACATCAAAGGGAACTTGTCACCAGTTTTTAAGTCTCTGAACAAATGCCACCATCTTTATCTGCTCCCGCGCTGCATTCCACAAATGTCTCTATGATCTCCTGACCCCCCCTGTATAACTCCAGAAGTACAATTTTAATTGCTCCTGTGCTGTATGTAAATGATGGTGATCGAGTCCGATGGTCGTGTTTGCTATTCCGTCTGTGCCTCCACTCTGCTCCTAATCGCCATCGTCTGGCTTTGGTTGATGTAATTCACATAACAAACAAAATCTTGCATTTTTTTCTGGCCTACTGCGGGCAGACCATGCCGTAGCGAGAATGCCCATTGGACCAGACTATCCTCATTTACATGTGAGGGATCAATTAAAATGATATTTTTGGAAATATAAAAGGGGAGTCAGGAGATGATAGACACATTTGTGGAATGCAGTGAAAGAGCGGATGAAGGATGCAAAGTTGTTGAACTGAGCTGCTTTTAAGCTTGGGTTCACTCATCTCTAGTTTTGAAGAATAGCTGTAAAGATACAGTAGCTTGAAGAGTAACGGTCTGTGAGGAGCTGGCCTGTTCTAAAGACTACTGGACCAATGGACATAGAGCGGAATCCACAGCTCTAAGGGATGCAGACTTTTTCCAGCACTGAGCACTGTTGTGAATGGGTTTGAGAAAATATTAGATTCTCGTTTTCTAGACGGAAACTCCAGTATTTGGTTAAATGGAGAGGTTATGGTCAGGAAGACAATTCTTGGGTGTTTGCTTCGGACATCCATGCTAGGAGACTTATCCGTGCGTATCATAGAACTCATCTCAAACCCATTCACAACAGTATTCTGAATTGGTGCCGTTGTTCCTTCAGCACGTGGTTCGTTTACACGGCATTCCTGAGAACATTGTGTCTGACAGAGGAGTCCAGTTTGTTTCCAGATTTTGGAGGACTTTTTGTTCTAAACTGGGTGTTCAATTGTCTTTCTCCTCGGCATTTCATCCTCAGACCAATGGTCAAACTGAGAGAACAAACCAGACATTGGAGACTTATCTAAGATGCTTTGTGTCTGCTGATCAGGATGACTGGGTCTCTTTTTTGCCTTTGGCTGAGTTTGCTCTTAATAATAGGGCTAGCTCTGCCACTTTGATGTTTCCATTTTTCTGTAATTCTGGGTTTCACCCTCGATTTTCTTCAGGACAGACGGAGGCTTCTGTCTGTCCAGGTGTTGACTCTGTTGTGGAGCGTATGCAACAGATTTGGGACCAGGTAGTGGAGAGGTTGTCCCTCTCTCTGGAGAAGGCCCAGCGGTTTGCTAACCGGCATAGGACTGATGGTCCTCGGTTTAAAGTAGGGGACTTGGTCTGGTTGTCCTCAAAAAATATTCCTATGAGAGTAGCATCTCCTAAATTTAAGCCTAGGTTCATTGGACCTTATAAGATCATGGAGATTATTAATCCTGTTTCTTTTCGTTTGCTTCTTCCAGGGACATTTAAGATCCATAACGTGTTCCACAAGTCCTTGTTGAAGAGGTTTGTTGAGCCAGTGGTTCCTGCTGCTGTGCCTCCTGACCCTGTTTTGGTTGAGGGCAATCTGGAGTATGTGGTTGAGAAAATATTAGATTCTCGTTTTTCTAGACGGAAACTCCAGTATTTGGTTAAATGGAGAGGTTATGGTCAGGAAGACAATTCTTGGGTGTTTGCTTCGGACATCCATGCTAGGAGACTTATCCGTGCGTATCATAGAACTCATCTCAAACCCATTCACAACAGAGCACCGAGTATGTTGAAATTGCATTTTATTACAGATTTACTTCTTGTCAGTTTAAGTGCAGTAATTTCAACTGGAAAGTGTTCAGCCTCTGTAGTCGGTCATGACATCTGTCGTCTGGAGGAACATAGGCTGTGACTGCAGACTATAGTGGCAGGAGATACCAAAAGCTGTGAGCCATTGGGTATAACTTGGTACGGATCCCAGGTTGGGAACTTGGGGACTGAGGGCATTGTATTTTGGTCATCTACCTGAAGTTGCTGTATGACCGTGGACGGAAGAAATAAAGCTAACTGCATCGTTAACCTGACTAGGTGATTAATACAACACACAACTTCACCAGTGACCCCATTTTGGAAACTACACCCCTGAAGGATTTCATGTTTGGGTCTTGTGAGCATCTAGGTCCCACCTGTGCTTAGTAAGAATTTTATGACATTGGGATGTGAAAACGAAGAATTACGGTACATTTTTTCCACAAAACATTTTTCATTTTCAGAAGAGAAACGGGAGTAATTGTACCACATGATTTGTTGTGCAATTTATCCTGAGTATGCAGATGCCCCACATGTTGGGGAAAACTGCTAACTGAGCACACGACAGGGCTCAGAAGGGAAAGAGCGCTATTTGATTTTTGAAGTGCCATTTTGGCTGGAATACATTGTGGACATCATGTTACATTTGAAGAGCCCCTTACATGCTAAACCAGCAGAAACCCCTATAAGTGTCCCTATTTTAGAAACTACTCCTCTCAATGAATTAATTTAGTGTGTAGTAAGCCATTTTAACCCTTGGGTGATTCACAGAATAGTATAACATTGGACTGAGTAAAAGAAAAATTATTTTTTTTTCCATTTGGTGAATGTTTTTCCCAGCAATTTTTTTCCATTAGAATGTTGCTTTGGCCCAAGATCTTTTAAAAAGGGAAAGTAGGAGAAAACAAAAAGTACAATTTGTTACACAATTTCTCTTGAGTATGCCAATATCCCATATGTGGTCGAAAACTACTTTTGAGGCACAGTGCAAAGCTCAGAAGGGAAGGAGCACCATATTGGAGTACAGATTTTACTGTAATGTTTTGAGGGTGCCATGCCACATTACACTATCCAGCAAAGCCATTAAAGGAGACTCAAGGTCTCCAAAAATTCAATATAAACAGCAAAAAAAAAAAAGACAGCAACACTCACCTGCCCAGATCTCAGAACATATGCACTATGTAGTGCTGTAGTGCATTTGTTCTGAGATCTGGGCAGGTGAGTGTTGCTGCCTTTTTTTTGCTGTTTATGCCATGCCGCATTGGCAGAGCTCTTGACGTGCCTGAAAGGCAGACGTCCCCCATAAGTGACCCCACTTAACAAACAGAATCCCTCAATGAATTCATCTAGGGGTGCAGTGAGCATGTTGTCACTACATGCGCCTCATAGAATTTTATACTATTGGGTGGTGAAGAAAGAATAAGTACATGTTTACCATTAAAATGTTTTTACCCAAAGTTTTTTTTATTTTTAAAAGTGAAAAAATGGACCTCACAATTTGTTGTGCAATTTCTCCTGTGCGTCAATACCCTACAAAACCAGCAATTCAGAAACTGTTTTTTATGCTTTTCACCATGTGGTAAAATTGATAAGTCAGCTTTATTCTTCAGGTCAGTACGATTACAGCGATACCACATTTATATTAGTTTTTTTATGTTTTGGTGCATTTTAGTACATTTGTCTTTTTGATCACGTTTTGTTCTACTTTTGTTGGCAGTATGATGAAAAAGCATACCTTTTTCTAGATCCATGATTTTCACATATACAGTATGTGAGTGGATCTATAAAACTCTGAGTCCATGTGCTGTCAAATAAACAAAATCTGGCAGCATACAGATATGTCACACGAATGTGAGAATGTGGCCTAAGGGAGGTCGTCCTGCAAATAATTACTGCTAGTTATACAGTGTAAATACAGAGTAAAATTTACATCCAGTGACCGCTGATGTCTCATCTGATTACAGTAGTTTCCTGTTGTTTCTTTGTCATTTAGTCAGATTTTCATGTTGACATCCCTCAGCCACGACTCGTCTTGTCACATTGAACTGTTGTGGATTTGTTGTGGAAAATATGCAGCATTTTACAGTACAAGCAAAGTGAATGATATCCCTGAAATCTGATGCACACGTTATTTATGTTTTCCTTGCAATTTTGAAGGAGATTAAATTCTGCAACATGTCAATTATTGCAGTGTTTTTGCAGCTTATTTCACCCATACTAATGAGTGGGGAAAATCTGCAACAAAAACACATGTAAAAAACATGCCAAAAAATGTGTATTTTATGTAGCTTTTTTTCTGCCAGCACATCAAAATTTGTAGCAGAAAATTCTGCTGCAAATCCTGAACATGTGCACATAGCCTTAGTCCCTGTCGTGTGTCCTCCCCCTATTCCTTACAAGTCCTTGGTAGTGTTATAATGTATTAGGGGGTGGGAGAGAATGCTATCAAGTACTTAGCAAAATTAGGACCTGCGCCCTCACCTTCATGTTGGTTAGATGTGTGGGTCTTTGCAGCCTTTTATATCCTATAAAATCATGTGAGCTCGCCCCACCATATAAAAATGACCCATATCCTAGTAGAATGTCCCCAATCCAGGGCTTGTTCTTGGTATAATATCCCCCATCCTTGGCCCTTTCATGGTAAAATATCCCCCGTCCTGGGCCTCTTCATGGCAAAATGTTCCCATCCTGGGCTCCTTCTTGGTAAAATGCCACCAGTTCTGGGTCCCTTCTCAGTAAATGTCCCCCATCCCGTGGCATAACATAGTAACATGTCCCCCATCCTGGGCTCCTTCATAGTATAATGTCCCCCATCCTGGGCCCCTTCATGGTAAAATGTACCTCATCCTGGTCCCTTTATAGTAAAATATCCCCCCATCCTGTGCCCCTTCATCGTATGGTGTCCCCTATCCTGGGCTCCTTTTGAGTAAAATGTTTCCCATCTTAGGCCCCTTGATAGTAAAATGTCCATAATCCTGGGTGCCTTCATGGTATGATGTTCCCCATCCTGGGCCCCTTTATGGTATAATGTCCCCCATCTTGGCCCCTTCTTGTAATAATGTTCTTCTTTAACACATTAAAACAATTCTTCTTACCTTCCTCCATTCCCTCCACACACGGCGGCGTCTTCTGTTGCCAGCGCAGGAGCTGGTAGGCTGACATCCGTGTGCCCGCCATGGCAGATGACGTCAGCACCATGCGCCACCTGTGACAGGCACACTGATATCAGCTTCAGCCTCTGATTGGCCGGTGGTTTATATTGCAGAAAAGAGAGCCAATGGGTCCCTGCGCTACAATACATTATAGCTGAATGTGCATCATCATCTGGGCCCTGATGCAGCTGCGTTGGCTCGCCAGCGATATGTGTGCCCCTGAGGGGAGGGCAAATTGGATTGTGTATGCCAAACTGTTTTGGTGTCAGAGAAGATTGTGCGGTGAGACTACTTGTACCAGTCATGAAAGATTTGATGGTTTGGAAGCTGAGAAGAGCTTCTCCAGGATGAGGTGGTCTTAGTGACAATGTGCTTGAGGAAAAGCTGCATATTGGGTTTAACTAGAAACATATGGGAATTCGAAAAGGACTTAAAGTGCCACTGTGGTACTAGATAGCAAGACACGGTTATACACACGTGGTCAAAATTGTTGGTACCCCTCGTTTAATGACAGAAAAACCCACAATGGTGACAGAAATAACTTGAATCTGACTAAAGTAATAATAAATAAAAAATCTATGAAAATGAACAAATGAAAGTCATTGCTTTTCAACCATGCTTCCAAAGAATTAAAAAAATATATAAAATTCATGAAATAGGCCCAGACAAAAATGATGGTACCCCTGAGAATAATGTGACAAAAGGGACATGTTAAAACAAGGTGTCCCCCTCTAATTAGCAACACAGGTGTCTACAATTTTGGAATCAGTGAGTGGGCCTGTATAGAGGGCTATTGATATTCACTGTGCTGTTTGATAACATGATGTGTATCACACTCAAACATGGACCAGAGGAAGCAAAGGAAAGAGTTGTCTCAGGAGATTAGAAAGAAAATTATAGACAAACATGTTAAAGATAAAAGTTATGAGACAATCTCCAAGCAGCTTGATGTTCCTGTCACTACAATTGCACATATTATTCAGAAATTTAAGCTCCATGGGACTGTAGCCAACATCCCTGCACGTGACAGCAGGAGGAAAATTGATGACAAATCAAAGAGACGGATAATACAAATGGTAACAAAAGAGCCCAGAAAAACTTCTAAACAGATTAAAGGAGAACTTCAAGCTTAAGGAACATCAGTGTCAGATCACACCATCCGTCGTTGTATGAGCCAAGGTGGACTTCATGGACGACGGCCAAGGAGGACACCATTGTTGAAAAAAATATATAAAAAAGCAAGACTGGAGTTTGCCAAACTACATGTTGACAAGCCACAAAGCTTCTGGGAGAATGTCCTATGGACAGATAAGACAAAAAATCGAACTTTTTGGCAAGGCACATCAGCTCTATGTTCACAGACGGAAAAATGAAGCATATCAAGAAAAGAACACTGTCTCTACTGTGAAACATGGAGGAGGCTCTGTTATGTTCTGGGGCTGCTTTGCTGCATCTGGCACAGGGTGTCTAGAATCTGTGCAGGGTACAATGAAATCTCAAGACTATCAAGGGATTCTAGAGAGAAATGTGCTGCCCAGTTGTGTCAGAAAGCTTGGTCTCAGTCACAGGTCATGGGTCTTGCAACAGGATAATGACCCAAAATACACAGCTAAAAGCACCCAAGAATGGCTAAGAGGAAAACATTGGACTATTCTGAAGTGGACTTCTATGAGCCCTGACCTTAATCCTATTGAGCATCTTTGGAAAGAGCTAAAACATGCCATCTGGAAAAGGCAATCTTCAAACACGAGACAACTGAAGCAGTTCGCTATTGAGGAGTGGGCCAAAATACCTGTCGAGAGGTGCAAAAGTCTCATTGGCAGTTACAAGAATCGTTTGATTGCATCAAAAGGTTGTGCAACAAAATATTAAGTTAAGGGTACCATCATTTCTGTCCAGGTCTATTTCATGAGGTTTATTTTTTAAAAATTCCGTGGAAGCATGGTTGAAAAGCAATGTCTGCCTTTCATTTGTTCATTTTCATAGATTTTTGATTTATTATTACTTTTGTTAGATTCAAGTTATTTCTGTCACCATTGTGGCTTTTTCTGTCATTAAACGAGAGGTACCAACAATTTTGACCACGTGTGTATGCTATATGTCAAAGCGGAGTAGCAGGTGACCTCACAGAAGGCATTGACTGTTGCTGTAGGATAGTGGTCTGAAGGCAACAGGTTGGAAAAATCTGTACAGACTAAAGGCACTGTCACACTTAGCGATCGCACCAGCGATCACGACCTGGCGAGATCGTTGGTGCGATCGCTATATGGTCGCTAGTTAGCTTCCAAACACAAAGATCTCATCAGAAATCAGCAATCTGTATTTTGACCTCTGCGGTCGTTGGGAAAACCTAGTCCCGCCTGCACCGCTGGTAAAGTCGTTCATAAAGGGTGTCACACTCAGCGATTCAGGCTCACCAGCGGGACATCAACGACCAAAAAACGGCTCAGAACGTTCATGAATAATCAGCAACATCGCAGCGGGGGTCACATCTCTGCTACATGTCACACACAGCGATGTCGCTAACGAGATCGCTGCTGCGTCATAAAATCGCTGACTCTTTAGCGATCTCGTTAGCAATCTCGCTTAGTGTGACAGTACCTTTATTCTATAGCAGCGTGGACTGACAGGACATTAAGCACTGGGAAAGGTCAGCTCCCAAGCGTCTGTGAAGATTATGAAAGAATTCAACCCTGTGAAAAATCAATGTGATACAGCATGGTCTGAATAATCTCTTCAGCCCTGTGGGAGAGCAACACTGTAAGAATGAACAGGCTGTGTGGAAACATCAGTTTGGGGGTTAACCTGAGAGGAACTGAGACCAGTGGAAAAGGGAAGGTTGACTACCATGAGGCCTGTAACTGGCCTGTGGCTGGTTTGTGGCCTGTTATTATGGTCTTATAAAACAAATAGACTGGTGGGATTTAGGGATATAGGTTAGCTCAGTGAGTTCTTAAAGATAAGGCCAAATGCTTAGAGAATGTACTGTATATCCTGTATAAAGGAGGGATTGAAATTTTGCATGTGTAAGGGGGTACACAGACTGTGGAAGACCCCCATCCTCGTCCTGGTTAATGTCTTAATATATACAGTACAGACCAAAAGTTTGGACACACCTTCTCATTCAAAGATTTTTCTGTATTTTCGTGACTATGAATATTGTAGAATCACACTGAAGGCATCAAAACTATGAATTAACACATGTGGAATTATACATTACACTTTACAAAAAAGTGTGAAACAACTGAAAATATGTCTTATATTCTAGGTTCTTCAAAGTAGCCACCTTTTGCTTTGATTACTGCTTTGCACGCAGAAAAGGTGAACGGATGGACTCTACATGCCTGGTTCCCACCGTGAAGCATGGAGGAGGTGGTGTGATGGTGCTTTGCTGGTGACACTGTTGAGGATTTATTCAAAATTGAAGCGGTGAGCGGTCCAGCTCACCCCAAACCATCTCGATTGGGTTCAGGTCTGGTGACTGTGGAGGCCAGGTCATATGGCGTAGCACCCCAACACTCTCCTTCTTGGTCAAAGAGCCCTTACGCAGCCTGAAGGTGTGTTTGGGGTCATTGTCCTGTTGAAAAATAAATGATGGTCCAACTAAACGCAAACCGGATGGAATAGCATGCCGCTGCAAGATGCTGTGGTAGCCATCTGAAAATACTGAAAAATCTTTGAATGAGAAGGTGTGTCCAAACTTTTGGTCTGTACTGTATATATGTATATATATATATGTTATAATGTACGTAATGCTGCTATGTAAATACATTGTAAAGATAGGGAAAGTGCAGTTATAAGATAAGCCACTAGAGGGGGACATTGTAGGATAAGAACTTAGTATTACAACTAGTTAAATCATGCATGTTTTGCAATATATTTTTTATTTTGTTTTATTTTAGGATATTTGTTTCTTGTTTTTTGTTTTCTCTGTATAATGGTCATGTGTTTGATATGCATTTACATTTTGCATACACATCAACTTACTTTTTCAGTTCAGACCCAGTTTTTCATTAAATTAGGAGGGGCCTACTGTGGGTAAGACAGGAGTATTTCCTGAATGTAGTTAGTGGGGCCTGGGAGCCCAAACAGGTCAGACGGGCCTGGGGGCCCAGGCAGAACAGTGGGCCACGTAACATTACTAAGTGAAGCCTAGTCGTCCAGGACCTTGGGGCCAGAAGCTACAGCAGTGGAGGAATGCAGAGCAGCACCAGGATGTGGCAGCTAGCTACATGGGCAGATGCCCTTATGTCTGGGGCAAAACAGACAGGGGAACTCCTAAAGGTGGTTAATCTGGAATGAAGGAATGCTGCAGTACCGGATGAGTCAGTATGACAGGGGCATTCCTGAAGAAGTAGGAAAGAGTACAGGGAAAGAGAAGGAAGCATGCTGTGTGAAACCCTATGCTGATGCTGTAATTGAATTGGACGTGCTGAGATTGAATTCAAGTAAACTTGTTCATGTTAAGTTGTAATTGGACTCTGTCTCTTTGTGTGTGAATTGGACAGTAGCAGATCCTTAGCAGACCAGAGAGGACCCTGAGGGATTGGAAAGCAAAGAGACAGGTACGCTGCAGAGAGGACATTATATGTATGTGGCGGGAGACCAGGGCGCGTTTGAGCAACCTATGTCAGCCACGTCTACGACCCTGGCTCCCCCTACACTTGGTGTAGTGTGGAAGGATCCTGCAACTGTGCAGCGTGGGAATTCCGTGGATGAAGATGAGGAGACCGTTAATGTGAAAAGAAGAGATGAAGATACTGTTAATGTGACTGATATTATGGATGTGACTGATACCCTGGATATGACTAATGCCCTGGATGTGACTGACACTGTAATAGCGGCAAAGATGGCGGCCTTAAAGATGGTGGAGGATGGCGCCATGAAGGAGAATGACAACTTTGATCCTGCCCTTCATGGGCGTCTTAACTCAGAAATAGCTAGAAAATATTCCCCGGTCTGGCCATGGTGGGCTCGTCTAAAGAGAAGAAGACATCACTCCTCCCAACAGAATGCAGAGAAATGGGAGGAGCGACCCGAAGCGACCCCACGTTGGAACGGGCACGGAGCCTGATGTGGAATAACGTGGCATGGGATGCGTGTCACTAAGCTGTGGATCCAATTGACAAGGAGGAATAGTGCCTGTTGCACAAAATGGAAATGAGACTGTTCCACGTCCCTGTGGGCAAAGGAGCGCTATAGCACCAAATTTGGGTGCAGTGTGGCCGGTATGGGCCATGGTAGAATGTTGAGTGTTGTTTTTCCCTATTGAACTGTCTATCTCCTCCTGCTGGACGGCTGGACTTTTGCCTTTGTGGAGTAATGGGCCCTTGGACTGTGGAACAAACCGTGGGCGGCTGTGGCAACAGACTGTGCTTTAGAAATAGGCAGCGTACATGTTTTTTTTTAAAAAAAGGGGCCGTTCCCCACACAAAGGAAGGGGGGAGGACACCCTCCTCAAGGACTGCGGACCTAACAGATAGGTCCAGATGTTGTATATGTGTACAGGTCCCATGGACGGGACTGGGGCATAATGGACTGCAGGTGTCACCTGGAGGACTGTGTGCCAGGCACCTATTAAAAGAGAATGGACTCTAGCCCTCAAGGACTAAGGACTGAGGATTTGACGGACAGGTCAAGTTCATTAAGAAAATAACCTGTATCTATATTCGGGTCCTATAGGCGGACGGGACAGAGATTCAATGGACTCTCCTGTGGAGTAAAAAGACTGTCTGCGGCTGCGGTGGGTGATGTCCGGCACCCTCTGCTGAGCCAGGAGACTTTGTTTGAATGTTTATCTCCCTGCGTGGAGTACTACTTTGTATAAAATAAAGTTTTAAAGGGTTATAAAGTCGGGGACGACCATTCTTAAAGGAAGGGGGAATGTAAGGGGGTACACAGACTGTGGAAGACCCCCAACCTCGTCCCGGTTAATGTCTTAATCTACATATATACATAAGAAATAGAAATACGTACAGCCACAGCATCCAATCCGCAGCATCCAGATGTTACAGCATAGTGGAGGGGATTTTATGAAATCCCATCTCCACTATGCGTACAAACACGCAATTGGCAGAGCTGCATTAAGCACATGCGGTGCATCTTTCTAGACTGCAACATGTCAGTTTATCTTGCGGAGACCCACAGTCTCCACAGGATAAATAGCACTGTTCTATGTATACCGTTCAATTAACACATGCGGTATCACCGTGCGTACAAAAGCCAGCAGCACTTTGAATGGAGCGGGTATCCACTGCGTTCAAAGCGCTGCAAATCCGGAACGTACATACCCTAAAAACTTTTGTCCAGCATGAGATGTTTTGGAACTTTGCAAACTTTATTATTTGACTCACTTAAAGACATCAACATTAAGTCCACAGCAATTTATAGACATCAGCATCGCTGTTCCTACTGGGGCTCACAATATAAATTCCCAATTAGATTGTCTTTGGAATGTGAGAGGAAACTGGAGAACTTGGAGGAAACCTACACAAACAGGGGATAACATACAAAACTCTTGCAGATGTTGTTTTTGGTTTCCAACCCAGGACCAAAGTGCTGCCATGCAACAGTGCTAACCACTGAGTCACCATTCAAACTACTTTGCAAGTGGATTTGACTTCATTCCTGTAAAAAAATGTCATGGAAGTGGCTTCCAAATCACTGGTTGGACAGCACATATAAGGTGTTAGGTTATCTTTAAGGCCCCCATACACAATACATAGCTGATGACTGAACAGTGGTTTGGCCAACAGCTATCTCTTCCAACTCCCGCCACTTGAACTTTCGGCTCAGGGGCACATTGAGCTCGAAAGGGAGAACAGAGAAAATACCTCTAGCAGCGCCTTATCTTCTGAAAAACAAAGGGCCAGGCATAAAAATTCAAATTTCCTGATGAATATTTCACCCAACATCATCTGTCAGGGAAGAGAACATCCATCTACACATAAGACTGTTAGACGATTTTTACGGTATGAGCAAATTCGACCAATTTTAGTCTAATATATATGGGGGGCATTTAGCCTCAAGTATGACACAGAAGGGGGTTCACTTTGCCAATGAATTTAAGTCAGTCAGTTCCTTTACATGTTTCACTGACACCGAAAAGGGAAGGAAGTTATCTGTCAGTGTCAGAACATCACAGCTCAGCAGAAGCTCAACATTTCAGATAGTGTGTTACGGGCGCTAAAAAGGGATGTGTGACGGCATGTTTTTTGATGGAGTTACCATTTTCATTGGTAAAATTTGGGCATGCACACAGTTTTTTTATTTCATTTTAGTCCATTTTCTGACAGGCGGAATGAACAAAAAACAGATTCTGGAATTACTTTTAAGTAACACAACAATTTTATAGATTGTATGCAGTCAAATATGTGTACTTTTATATACTAGAAAAATGTTTTTTGTACTTTTTTAAACACTATATTTTAATTTTTCACATGCAATACCAACAGGGAGACATCTGATTGGCTGTAAAAATATTCTGCAGAAGGACAACGACCACAAACATACAGCCAATGTCATTAAGAACTATCTTATCTTCAGCATAAAGAAGGACAAAGAGTCCTGAAAGTGATGACATGGCCTTCACAAAGCCCTGGTTTGTCATCATCGAGATTGTCTGGGATTACATGAAGAGATAGAAGGATTTGCGCAAGCCTACATCTACAGAAGATCTGTGGTTATGTCTACAAGATGTTTGGAATTTCCTCCCTGCCGAGTTCCTTCAAAAACTGAGTGCAAGTTCAAGTGTACCGAGAAGAAATGATGATGTTTTGAAGGCAAAGGGCGGTCACAAGAAGTATAGATTTGATTTCGATTTCTCTTCTGTTCATTCATTTTGCATTCAATTAATTCATAAAAATA
This sequence comes from Oophaga sylvatica, assembly GCA_033576555.1. Lineage (NCBI taxonomy): Eukaryota > Metazoa > Chordata > Amphibia > Anura > Dendrobatidae > Oophaga > Oophaga sylvatica. The sequence goes on from JARQOD010000009.1 coordinate 9,981,951, forward strand.
AACTATTCTCACTTCTATTTTTGACAGCATGTTTACTTTGCAGCCTTTTTTCAACACTTACCAAAAAGTTTACTACAGTACAGTAACATTAGGGTAAACCATAGAAAGTCCTCAAAGAGTAAAAATACAGAACACTATAGAGTAAGGTAGCCATGCACGTACAAACATTACGATCCCAATCAAAATTTATTATTATATATACAGAAAATACTATAAATATATTGTAAACAAAGACAGAAAAAAATGGAGAAACCATAAACCAGCAGAATAGAACAGGGTCGGACTGGCCCACCAGAGAACCAGAGGATTCTCCGGTGGGCCCAGGCACTGACACCTGCTGGCATACTGGACAGCAATTGCCTAGGGTCCCCACTTCTCCAGGAGCCCCCAGCCTGTGGTGTGTCACTAATAGCGACACACCCAGCTGCTATGGGGCCCCTGAGTCAGGGAGGCACTCCCAGTGCCAGCGGAGCAGCAACTGGACAGAGGAGCCTGTCCCAACTGCTTAAGAGAAATGAATATTCACGCTTCCCCACGCCCTCATGGGCATGGAGAGGAGTAAATACCATTTCACTTTAATAGCAGGCTGAGGCTAACACTGCCTGCATGTAAAGCCAGTGTGGCTGCATCGGGGCCCCGGAGGTGGGCCCCTGCAGGTCGGCTAACCCTGAGGGCAATCACCGGGCAGGGAGCGATCCCAGCAGAGAGGAGCTGCAGGAATCCAATGCCATCCTGCTGCCTGCTCGGCACTTCCTGTCTGACACAGTGCAGCTGGATGATGTCATCATTCAGTACGACTGTTTCAGAGAGAAAGCTGCAGCTGCGGGGAATGTGCAGAGAGGTGAGTGGTGCTGTGTGTTTCTGTGTGTGTGTATGTGGTGCGGTGCTTTGTGTTTGTGTGAGAAAGAGTGGTGCGGTGCTGTATGTGTGATTCAGTGTGTGTGAGAGTGGTGCTGTGTGTGTATTGGAGATTGACAATGATGTGGGTGATGGAGAGAGCAGTGATGGGGGAGAAGGCAATGTTTTTTGGTGGTGGAAAGGACGATGGGGTGGTGGGAGAGGAAGTAATGAGGGTTGTGGTAGAAAGGACAATGATGGTGGTGGGGGAGGCAATGATGGAGGTGGTGGAGTGGGCAATGGTGGAGGTGGTGGAAAGGGCAATGATAGAAGTGGTGGGTGAGAAGGCAATGATGGAGATGGTGATTAGGACAATGATGGGTTGGAAGGGAAGAACAAGGATGGAGGTTTGGGGTGGGCTGCATTATACCCTATGAGGGGGGCTGCATTATATCCTATGAGGGGGCTGCATTATACTTTGAGGGGTTACATTATATTCTGTGTGAGGGCTGCATTATATTGTGTGTGAGGGCTGCATTATTCTCTCAGGAAGCTACATCATACTATATGAGGGGGGCTGCATTATGCCCTATGAGGGGGTTACAGTATATTCTATGGGGGCTGCCTTATTAGGGGGTTGCATTATACTGAGGGGGCTACATTATTTTCTTTGGAGGGGCTGCATTATGCCTTATGAGGGGGTTGCATTATATTTTGTGGGGTGCTGTGTTATACCCTATGATGGAGGCTGCATTATATTCTATGAGGGGGCTGCATTATATTTCATGAGGGAGGCTACATTAAATTCTATGAGGGGGTTACCCCAACCCCTGCTACATAATTAAGACGTGTGCTACCTTATATTATACCCTGATATTAGCGCGTTTTACCACACAATTGGTGGTCTTATATTTATTTCTATGCAGCTGCATAGTGGGCCCCAAGAATGATTTTCTCTGGTGGGCCCAAGTTGCTCCAGTCCAACGCTTGAATAGAATGAAAGACAAACTTTATTTAGTAAGATATAATAAAAAAATCAAATAACATAACAAAGTAGGTCTTGTAGCAAAGGACGAACAGCAAGAAAAGGGGTGTTCCTATCCATCAAAATTATCCACCATGGTAGCAAAAATCACCAAGTACTGAAGTGCTTTTTTAGTGCCCGGTTCTTCTTTGTGTATTCACAAGATCTGAGTAGCTTGCAGTTTATAATTACACAGGCACACCTATGGTCACCACCTCTGATCTTTCCTTTACCCTCTTGATCCTTTATGTGAATCGCAATTTGCATATGCTTTTTTACTCATGAACGTCCCGTCATCTACAATTTTTCACCTCTCACCTATACTTGTTATTTCAGTACTTGGTGATTTTTGCTCCCATGGTTGATAGGAACACCCTTTTTCTTTTTGTTCCTCCTTTGCCATAAGACCTATTTAGTTATGTTATTTGATTTTCTTATTATGTCTTACTAAATAAACTTTGTCTTTTATTCTACTGTATTCTTGTTTTTTATGGTTACTCCATTTTTTCTGTCTTTGCAATACTCAGGAGTATTCCACTATACAACATTGCTCATTTTCCTACATTTTGGAACATTATTATATTGATAAGTTCCTAACCCTATAGACTGATAATGTGCATTTTGAATATTTGGTTAATAAATATATTGTAGATGCATATCCCACCAATAGGATATACACTTATCTTTGGAATAGGTCCTTTGCACATGTTCCTGTCAATTTACAGGTCTCATGTGTACCTGTTACTTACAGTTTCAGACTGGGGAGGCAAGGGCCCAGCAGTAACATTGACATGTTTAGCTTCATGCAAATATTATATTACCCATGTTCACAAATTTACTTCTGCTTCTATATAAAAATAAACTAGGTAGTTTGTTGAATGAATGATAGGATCTTGCTGTACATAGTGAATTAATGTATTGGCCAACTATTGCTCATGTTAAGGGCAAGTGGCTTACTCTTTCACAGGGGCCCACCGGAGAATTCTCCTGTTCTCCTGTGGGTCAGTCCAAGCCTGGTTACTTACCTACTGTTTATGCTTTTGGATGAAAATAAAATATTTTTAAGAGTTGAGTGAATGCCACCTTTTTCTAGAGAAAAATTACATGTGAACTGTATAGAATGGAACATCCCCGCTGTTAGGGTCTGCGGAACGCACCAAATATATGATGTAGAGAGGTGCGTTCGCCGTAGAGGCGGAGCCTGCTGCTAGTAAAATGGCGCAAGAAGCGAACTCTGTTATCCCTCAGAGTCGCCAAAATAAACGCCGTAACGCGCTGTGGCAATATGTGCGAACTCTGTTATTCCACAGAGCCGCTAGAAGGAGTGCCGCAGCGCTATATGGCGATGTGTGTGAACTCACTTAACACCACTGAGTCGCAAAAGTAAACACGCTAGGGCGCTGTCTAGCGTTGAAAGCGAACCCTGTTACGTCACAGAGCCGCTGAGACAAACTACTGTGTCCTGTCAGGCACCAGGTACCAGTTGACTGCTAAGCGAACATAGAACGTGATCAAGCGCTAATGTCCTCGCGGGAGTCACCCGCAATCTATGGCGTCTGAACGCCAGACTCTGAATACGGCAATCAAACTCCTCACCGGTTATGCCGGTAATCTAGGGCATCTAGGACACCGACCCTGACCAGCTAGCATACCAAACTCCTCACCGATTAAGTCGGTATTCTAGGGGCTTATTTCAGCCGGGCCCTAACCACACACATGCATGACCACACTGGCGCAAAGCATATAACGATTGATATTAGCGCATGGCGGCCCAGCCATGCCACCCTTTTATAGTAACAGCTACAGGAATGCCAGAAACAAGGACCAATGAAACTGTTCCAGAACACCAGTAGTCACAGGACCTTCCTGGCGGACCAATAGGAGCTGCTGCAGTACCTGAGCATGTGACCCCTGATCTCTAATGAGAGATCTCACCCTGGGCATGCTCAGAAGGGGAAAACAAGGACTTTGTCCTAAAGAGTCTGCTCGCCGCTAACCAGTACTGGCCACAATAGCAGAGCCTGGAGAGGCAGCAGTAACCCTCTGCACACTGTTAGACTGGGCGAGACGCTGGGACCGACGTCTAAGCTGAGCAGAGTCCACTGCGGCTGGAGACGGATGGGAGACCGCAGCAGGGATGGCTCGAGATTCCCCTTGTGCAGAAGCGGGAACTCGACCTCTAACATTACCCCCCCTCCTAGGGCCCCTCCTTCTTTGGGCCTCGCTGCGCTCAAAGGCAGTGATGAGCTGCGGAGCATGAACGTGCTCGGCAGGCTCCCAGGACCTATCCTCAGGCCCATAACCCCTCCAATCCACCAAATAAAATTTTTTGCCCCGTACCACCTTACATTCCACGATGGCGTTCACCTCATGGTCGTCCGTAGACGAACCCGATGTCCCGGCAGATGACTGGAAAACCGAAACATGAGCACGGGTTTCAGAAGGGATACGAGAAAGGTGTCGGAGATACCCAGGCGTGGTGGAAGAGCCAAATGGTATACCACAGGATTAACCTGTTCGAGGACTTTGAAAGGACCCAGGTAGCGGGGTGCCAACTTAGTGGACTCAACTCGCAGCCTAATGTTACGGGCGGAGAGCCACACCAAGTCCCCAGGGGCAAATGTCTTAGCGGGACGCCGATGTGCGTCGGCGGAAGACGTCATCCTCTCCTTGGATGCCTGAATGGCATCCTGGGTACGGTCCCAAATGTCCCGTGTCACAGCCCAGTCTGCCACCCTGGAGTCGGCGGAAGACACGGGCATGGGCACCGGAACCCGTGGATGCTGACCATAGTTTAGGAGGAATGGAGTCTGTCCGGTGGAGTTAGCCACAGCATTGTTTAGTGCAAACTCAGCCCACGGTAGCAAAGATGCCCAGTCATCCTGCCTGGCTGAGACAAAATGTCGTAGATAGGTGACCAAGGTCTGGTTGGCCCTCTCTACCAACCCATTCGTCTCAGGATGGTACGCTGAAGAGAGATTTAACTCAATACTGAGTAGACGACAAAGCTCTCTCCAGAACCGAGATGCAAACTGGGGACCTCGATCACTGACAATTTTGTCCGGCATGCCGTGTAGATGGAAGATGTGACTAACGTACAACGCTGCCAGAGCCCGTGCAGAAGGTAACCGTGGTAGCGGCACCAGATGCACCATTTTGGAAAAATGGTCGGTGATGACCCAAATGATGGTGCAACCCCGAGACTTGGGCAAGCCCACCACAAAGTCCATCCCAACCATCTCCCAGGGCCTGTCTGCCACCGGCAAAGGGTAAATTAACCCAGCTGGCCGTTGTCATGGAGACTTATTCTTGGCGCAGGAGACACACGCCTGAACATAGTCCCCAACGTCACGGACCATATGCGGCCACCAGTATGTCCTCGCCAGCAATTCAGATGTCCTCTTTGCCCCAAAGTGTCCATCCACCCTGGACGAATGTGCCCAAGAGAGTACCTCCGGTCGCAAATTGGTAGGCACAAAAGTCTTGCCCGGGGGCACAGACTCTAGTGAAACCGGGGCCACAGTTCTCAGGCTCTCTGTGGGGACAATAAGCCGGGGCTCCTCCTCCTCAGAGGACACCACTGAACGAGAGAGAGCGTCGGCACGAATGTGTCACGCTGTCTAGCAGATGTATAAATATATAATGTCAGTAATCTATCAAGTGGGACAACATTCTATATAACATATAAATAGGTAACATTAACATGTATATATAGCATAGTATTACCTGACATAATATCCTGTGGGTCAATACTGAATCCTTTTCACGCTGTCTCTGGCTAGAGGTGGACCGGGGTCTATGCTGACCCTAAACTGGGGTCCTGAATAGTCCCTCTACCTGGAGGTACTGTTAATGGTACAGAGGTCCAGGCCACCAGCGTAAACCCTGTCTCCTATAAATCCCTGACCACTGTAATCTAGTCCTTAGAAGGACCCTGATTACCACCATAGGGAATGGACAGGTAAAGGTTAACAAACAGTATAGACAAACGAGACAGACAGGGGATAAAGTAAATACTGTCTTGCATACAACATTAAAACACGGAGGGAATACCAAAGGTCTAGGAGATAAACTATAAGCAAGGTGAGGAGGAACAACAAAAGAGCTCTTAGCTTAAGTCTTCTCAGAACCGATCCTATCTGCAGTCTGTATGAATGCTTTCACCGGCATCTAACACACAGACTGGCAGCTATATAAAGGAAGCTAATTAGAACATAATCAAAAGCAGCCGGGCGAGGCTGGACCTAGTCTTAGCAAAGAGCTAGGTAAAATTAACTCCCTCATTACCAAACACAAAGAAACAGCAACTCAGCTGCGAGAAGTCAGAATGTGCAATCGCGACAATCTTCGTGGCGATGCACCCATGACAGAATGTTCTTCTCTCCCGAGAGGAAATGGAGTGTGAAATGAAACCGGGAGAAGAACAAGGACCATCTGGCCTGGCGAGAATTAAGCCGCTGAGCAGTCTGAAGATATACCAGTTTCTTGTGGTCGGTGAAGACTTGGAAGGGAAAGCGAGCCCCCTCCAACAGATGTCTCCACTCAGAGAAAGCCAACTTCATTGCTAGCAACTCCCTGTCCCCGATGGAATAATTCCTCTCCGCTGGTGTGAAGGTCTTGGAGAAGAAGAAGCAAGGATGCTTCCGACCTTGAGCATCCTTTTGAAAGAGGACTGCTCCAGCACCAACGGATGAGGCATCCACCTCCAATATGAATGGCTTATCAACATCAGGGCGGTGTAGAATGGGAGCACTAGCAAACTGAGACTTAATTGAGATGAAAGACTTGGAGACTTCCTCAGACCACAATTTGGGATTTGCTCCCTTCTTGGTGAGGGCTACCAAGGGAGCTACCAAAGTTGAGAAATGGGAAATGAACTGGCGATAATAATTAATGAACCCCATAAAACGCTGCACCGCTTTAAGGGAATGGGGTTCTTGCCAGTCCATTACAGCCTGCAATTTGGCAGGATCCATAGCCAATCCCTGGGTGGAGATGATATAGCCCAGGAATGGTAAAGACTCCTGCTCAAACACACATTTCTACAACTTTGCGTAAAGGGAATTTGCCCGCAGGAGGTCGAAGACTCTGCAGACATCTCTCAGGTGGGAGTCAATATCTGGAGAGAAGATGAGAATATTATCCAGATAGACTACGACCGAGGTGGAAAGCATGTCCCAGAAGATGTCATTAACAAAGTCTTGGAAAATGGCTGGGGCATTACAGAGCCCGAAGGGCATCACCAGATATTCATAGTGCCCATCCCTGGTATTAAAAGCCGTCTTCCATTCGTCCCCCTCACGGATGCGAATCAGGTTATAAGCACCCTGCAGGTCTAATTTAGTAAATACCCTTGCTCCCCGGAGCCTATCAAAAAGCTCAGAAATCAGGGGCAACGGGTATTTATTCTTAACGGTGGTGGCGTTAAGACCCCTGTAATCTATGCAGGGACGTAATTCTCCGTTCTTTTTCTGCACGAAAAAGAACCCCGCCCCAGCAGGTGACACTGACTTCCTAATGAACCCTCTTGCCAGATTCTCCTGGATGTATTGGGACATAGCCTCCGTCTTCGGGAGAGAGAGAGGATAAACCCTACCCCGAGGCGGTTCTCCTCCACGCAAGAGGTCAATAGGACAGTCATAGGAGCGTTGAGGTGGAAGAGTCTCTGCAGCCTTTTTGGAGAACACGTCTACATAGGACCAATAACACTTTGGAAGGGAAGTGAGATCTGCGGGTATCTCTGTAGTAGTAACCTGAACACTCTCCCTCACACATCTACCTCTACAAGACTCACTCCAAACCCGTATCTTCCCAGAGGACCACTCAATATGTGGGGAGTGAAGACGAAGCCAGGGTACTCCCAGCAGGACCTCACCTATACCCTCAGGAAGGACAAGGAAAGAGATAATCTCCTGATGGGAAGGAGACATAGCTAAAGTGAGAGGGATTGTCTGATGTGTGATCTGTGAGGGCAGTATGGATCCATTCACCACTCGAACCGTCACCGGTTTGGCGAGCATCACCAGAGGTATTGTGTGGCGGAGAGCAAAAGCAGAGGACATAAAGATCCCCTCTGCTCCAGAATCCACACAAAGCTCAACCGTCAGAGTGGATGGACCAAAAGAGATTGCCCCTTTAAAGGACAGCTTGGAGGCAAATGCTGCTGATTCTAGTGAACCTCCTCCCATGGTTACTAGACGCGATCGTGTTCACAATCGCTGGGGACATCTATTGGCATAATGTCCTAACTGCTGACAATTGTTACAAAGCACGGAGACTCGAACGGGCCGAGAATCAGGTCCCACTCGAACAACCTCCATGACCTCTGGGGAGTCGGACACCTGAGTGGGAGATTCTAGAGGTTTGGCAAAGGTGGGAGCTAGCCGAAACCTCCGTCTACACTGGGCCCGCTCCAACCTCCGCTCGTGAAAGCGAAGGTCGATGCGGGTAGATATGTAGATAAGCTTCTCCAGTGAGGCAGGAATCTCCCTGGTGGCCAAGGCGTCCTTTACATGGTCAGCCAGACCTCTCCAGTATACCGATATAAGGACCTTATCCGGCCACTCTAACTCAGAGGCCAGGGTTCGAAATTGAACTGAAAAGACCTTTTTAAGAGCCTCCAGAAACCGAGGAGCACTCCGCACCACACGATCGTCACGCTCCCACAGCAGCGTTGCCCATTCCAAAGCTCTGCCCGACAGTAGTGACACTATGAAACCCACTTGTGCCCGCTCTTTAGGAAAACGTGCAGCCAGAAGCTCGAGCTGTATAGAGCACTGACTCACGAATCCCCGACAATGTTTGCTGTCACCAGAAAACTTGTCTGGAAGCGGGAGATGGGACAAGGTCGGAGCAGAAGTGTTGGAGGACATACTGGCTGCCGCCGTGCTAGCAGCCTGAACAGCGACTGCGGTCACATCCACAGCTGAGGTTGTGCACTCAAGAGCTGCCAACCTACCCTCCAGCTGCTGGATGAACTGCCGTAGACGCTGGTCATCCGCCAATTTACTAGCCAGACCCTGGCGCTAATATTATGTTAGGGTCTGCGGAACGCACCAAATATATGATGTAGAGAGGTGCGTTCGCTGCCCGGGGTCCACCGTGCAGGCAGAGCCTGCTGCTAGTAAAATGGCGCAAGAAGCAAACTCTGTTATCCCACAGAGTCGCCAAAATAAACGCCGTAGCGCGCTGTGGCAATATGTGCGAACTCTGTTATTCCACAGAGCCGCTAGAAGGAGTGCCGCAGCGCTATATGGCGATGTTTGCGAACTCACTTAACACCACTGAGTCGCAAAATAAACACGCTATGGCGCTGTCTAGCGTTGAAAGCGAATGCTGTTACGTCACAGAGCCACTGAGACAAACTTCTGTGTCCTGTCAGGCACCCAGGTACACAGTTGACTTCTAAGTGAACATAGAACGTGATCATGCGCTAATGTCCTCGCGGGAGTCACCCGCAATCTATGGCGTCTGAACGCCAGACCCTGAATACGGCAATCAAACTCCTCACCGGTTATGCCGGTAATCTAGGGCATTTAGGACACCGACCCTGACCAGCTAGCATACCAAGCTCCTCACCGATTAAGTCGGTAATCTAGGGGCTTATTTCAGCTGGGCCCTAACCACACACATATGCATGACCACACTGGCGCAAAGCATATAACGATTGATATTAGCGCATGGCGGCCCAGCCATGCCACCCTTTTATAGTAACAGCTACAGGACCTGCCAGAAACAAGGAACAATGAAACTGTTCCAGAACACCAGTAGTCACAGGACCTTCCTGGCAGACCAATAGGAGCTGCTGCAGTACCTGAGCATGTGACCCCTGATCTCCAGTGACAGATCTCACCCTGGGCATGCTCAGAAGGGGAAAACAAGGACTTTGTCCTAAAGATGTCTGCTCGCCGCTAACCAGTACTGGCCACAATAGCAGAGCCTGGAGAGGCAGCAGTAATCCTCTGCACACTGTTAGACTGGGCGAGATGTCTAAGCTGAACAGAGTCCACTGAGGCCGGAGACGGATGGGAGACCGCAGCAGGGATGGCTCGAGATTCCCCTTGTGCAGAAGCTGGAACTCGACCTCTAACACCCACGCTATCATGTAAATTGAGAGCATACTTGTGCTGTCAATTGTGTGGATGAGAGAAAGCATGCACGCTACAGTACATTATGCCCCAGTTAGTTGCTATTCTAAAAAAATATGTAGTTTGAAATGGTTCGCAGAGTATGGTGATTGTTTGTATCATTTCAAGAGGCTGATGGGGTATATGAGGCAATGAGAAGGATGTGTTTGGATGGGGAGGTGGTTACTGGTTATGCACGTGCTCCACAGTCCATTCCAAAGTCTATGGGCCTGACAAAAACAGAAAAACATAAAGGGTCTGATTTATCGAGGTGTTTACACGAGAATGCTGGAGTAAAACCCCTTAAAAAGTCGCTCAGTTTTTGCAAAATGAGGAAGACATTTTTCGACTTTTGACATGTTCAAGCCAGTCTCGAACAGATACACCAAAGTGGATGAAGCATGAGTGGGACAGTGGTGGATAAGACCACCCATCTAATTCATCAAAATTTATGCCACTTCTGTGGCATAAATTTCACCACAAATGTACCGCAGTCCCTAACTAGAGTGCATCTCTGGAGGAGAAGCACGGCACTTGAAAGAAGCATCTCATTCATTAAGTGGTGTGCGCCTCACAATAAATTAGGACCATCTTACCACTGCACGCCTCTTCATTAAGATTGGCATATACAATGCCAGTCTTAATAAATCAAACCCAAAGAGTACCTTTGTTTTGTGTTTTCATCAGGTACGGAGGCTTGAGTCACCGACCTGTCCCTATCTCCTGTCCAGCCCTGAGCTAAATCCCCAATCCCCACCCCAGGAGGTGAACCGTAATGGAAACCACAGATGAATACCGACAGGGATAAAATAAATTGCACCACAAAGCAAACTATCAGGACGACACAATATGGGTGTAATGGGAACACAATACAAATAGGGAAATGAACAAACAACAAAGTATACTTCACCAAACTCCTAAATAAAGACTTGAGTATCAACAGCTACTCCAATACAGGACCGGTATGCAAGAGCCACGCAAATGCTATAGTTGGCATGCAGGAATGTTCTGAGCCATACTTAAAGGGAGAAGGCGTTCCCAGCAGCCTCAGCCTTCAATTGAAACTAATCAAAAAGTTAACTCCTGCAAAGCTGAATATCAGAGAACAAACCACCGCCGACGCCAAGCTAAGGCTGAGCAACAGGAAGGTCTAAGACTGCTCATCAGACTCCCTAGTGTGAACAGAGTCCGAAGCTGGCATGACAGTAATTGCATGTTGTATAGTCAGCTATTCTACGGTGTTGTCCTCCTCTATTTTAGCTGGAAATATAGACTGAATAAATTAATGCATGGCGAAAAAATGCAAATGTGTTAACCTGATATCAGCACCATGTTCTTTTTTTATTCTTATGTTTGCTGCTAAGTTTTCACCACTTTCCATTAGCAGTATAAAATAGGTGTTAATTAGGAACATCGTTTAATGGTTGTTTTTCCTCAAATTTGTTTTGTAAAGAAAAAAGTTACATTAAGTTGGCTTCACACAATGCATTTTTCATGTTATTCTTTTCTTAAGTAGTTTTTCTCTCTAAATGTATGATACTTAGTATGCAATAGACATAAGGTATGATTTAAAGGGGTGCTGGACCAGATGACCCAGGAGGTCCCTTCCAACTCTACCATTCTATGATTCTATGATTCTAAGGGAAAGGTGGAGCAGTTGTCTCCGGCATTCAAACAAGTTCTACATCTTTTTTTTTCAGAGGTTCTTAAGAAAATCAAAACGGTGATTGTGACAAATATCTTTTTTTCTTTCTTTTGATGCAATTTAATACATTTTCTCAATTGGATTAAAAGTTTTTTTTTAAAAAAATTAATGGGTGGAAAGGGATTCATTCTCATTCCATTTATTTGGTAGTCACCCTGAGAGGTAACAGCAACTGCTGAAAAGAGAATACAAACTAAAGGGGTTTGTCTTCATTCCTGTACAAACAATTATAAGTGGCTTCCAAACCTCGTCTATTTGCCTGTCTTCAGCTGCATTGACATCAGAACCTACTCATTTGAAGTACAGGTGATGCCAGTGAAAGGGTTAGCCCCTGTGTCTCACTAAGGGCCCCGTCACACATAGCGACACACCAGCGATCCCAACAACGATATGAACTTGTCAGGATCGCTGGTGTGTCGCTACATGATCGCTGGTGAGCTGCCAAACAGGCAGATCTCAGCAGCGATCAGGACAGTGACTATGCGGGTAACAAGCGACGCACGTTGCTTAGTTACCCGCAGTGTACGTTAGATACCAGCGCTCTAGTGCAGGGAGCTGGTAACCAAGGTACCAAGGTAACCTAGGCACCGAGCGGCGCTTAGAAACCCGCTGTTTACCTTGGTTACCAGCTCCCCTGAACCAGCGCGCTGGTATCTAACGTACACATTGGGTTTCTAGGCGCCGCCCGGCGCCTAGAAACCAGATGTGTACCTTAGATACCAGCTGATTGCTGGTCTCCCGCCTGCCACACTCAGCGATGCGTGCTGGCCAGCAGGAGACCAACGATCAAAAAGATGTCCAGGACATTCAGCGACGATCGGCGATACCCAGCAGAGGGTCTGATTGTCGCTGCGTGTCACACACAGCGATATCGCTGGGGAGATCGCTGTTGTGTCACAAAACTTGTGACTCAGCAGCAATCTCGCTAGCGATCTTGCTATGTGAGACGGGGGCTTAACTCTGGGGACAAGCTGCTATAAGAGATAGCAAAACACTCAGAGCAGACAGGTGCTAACCCTTAGGCCATGTTCACACGTTGCGTTTTTTTTTCAGCGTGTTTTTTATGCAAATTTTGAGATTTCAGAAATGTCATGCACACTCATTGTTTTTTTGTCTTCAATATTCTGGGCAAAACCTTGGTTGCAGCATGCAGCATGTCACATATTTCAGCGTATTTTCAGCGTTTTTTACCTATTAATAGCAATGGATGGTGCAAAAAATGCAGGTATCAGGTTTTACTGCATTTGTGGTACCAAAACCTGATGAAGTAGAATCTGAGTTTTTTTATATACACTAAGCTTTATCAGCAGGCACAAGAGATAAATGTACCCTGACAAAAACGCAGCAAAAAATGTCATGCACTTCTAATCTTTGCCGATGAGGGGGGGTGGCATTATGTCATCCACTTCTAATCTTTGCCGCGTTGGCCTTACCCTCGAACAATGACACTCTACTGGATATCCCATAGATCAGTGTTTCTCAACTCCAGTCCTCAGGACCCACCAACAGGTCATGTTTTGAGGATTTCCTTAGTATTGCACAGGTGATAATTTTATCACCTGCTCAAGCATTAATTCCATCACCTTTGCAATACTAAGGAAATCCTAAAAACATGACCTGTTGGTGGGTCCTGAGGACTGGAGTTGAGAAACACTGCCATAGATTCTCTGGGGGGGTTAAGCACAGACGAGTTTTCTGACCAATCAAGCACAGTGATACTGTTGTTTGTAAACCAGGTATTGGTACTTTTGGCAGTGTGGACAGGTACCAAGTTCTGCTGGAGAATGAAGTTTCCATCTCCAAAAAGCTTGTCGACAGAGGGAATCATTAAGTGCTCTAAAATTTCCTGGTAGACGGCTGCGCTGACTATGGTCTTGATAAAACACAGTGGACCTACACCAGCAGATGACATGGCTCCTGAAACCATCATTGATTGTGGATACTTCACACTAGACCTTGGAAATCAAGATCCCAGAGTCTGGAGTAAAGGTACTGCCACACTAAACAATCCCGCTAGCGATCACAATAACGACGCATACTAATGCGATCGCTAGCGGGATTGTTTCTATATCGCTAAATGCGGCCACATTTAGCGATATAGTTAACGACGCTATCGCCGTTAGCGATCTTCTTAACGACTTTAGCGGTACAAAAGTACCGCTAAATCGCTAAGAAAAGGTGCCACACTAGCGATATATACTTACCCAGCGGGAGCGCCGACGAGAAAATAGGGTCCGGAACAATTCCAGCGACGAGCGAGATCACAGCAGGAAGCTCGTCGCTGGCAGCTGCCGCACTGAACAACATCGCTAACGGGATCGCTAAATAGTGACGTTTTTTAGCGATCCCGTTAGCGATATTGTTCAGTGTGGCATACCCTAAAGAGTGGAGAGACACACAATTCAAGCTGCTTGAGGTCTAGTGTGAAGTTTCCACAATCAGTGATGGTTTGGGGAGCCATGTTATCTGCTGGTGTAGGTCCACTGTGTTTTATTAAGACAAAGTCAGCGCAGTCGTCTGCCAGGAAACTTTACAGCACTTCATGCTTCCCCTCTGTCGACAAACATTTTGGAGATGGAAATTTCATTATCCAGCAGGACTTGGCATCTGTCCACATTGACAAAAGTACCAATACCTGATTTAAAAACAACAGAATCTATGGGGTATTGTCAAGAGGAAGATGAGAGACACCAGACCCATCAATGCAGACAAGATGAAGGCTGCTATCAAAACAACCTGGGCTTCCATAACACCGCAGAAGTGCCACAGGCTAACTGCCTCCATGCCACTCTGCATTGATGCAGTAATTGATGCCAAAGGAGCCCCGACCAAGTATTGAGTGCACTTACTGAACAAACATTTCAGTAGGCCAGCATTTCAGATTTTAAAATCATTTTTTCAAGCTGGTGTTATAAGGTATTCTAATTTACTGAGATAATGAGTTTTGGGTTTTCATTGGCTGAAAGACATATTAATCATCAACATTAACAGAAATAAACACTTGAAATAGATCACTCGGTTTGTAATGACTCTATATAATATATGTGTTTCACTTTTTGTATTGAATAACTGAAATAAATTAACTTTTTGATGATATTCTAATTTTGTAGAGATGCAACTGTAATCTCTGCGAATAGCTCGGCAATTCTTAGTAGGTGTATCCAATTGTGGACTGAAAAGGTGGCTAGATATGAAAGGGACTTTTGAAATTCAAATTTGACAACTCTGATGAGTTTTCATCCAAAATTTCATTTGTGGTATATAAATGTGTGTGAATCTCAATACTGGAAAGGCTCAGAAAATGTATGTGGTGGAGAGGAAAGAGTGAACCTTACTGATCCTAAGACCTTCCACTCTAGAAGCGAAAGAGAGTGGAACCTGCTGACCATAAAATCTTCCACTCTACAGAAGAGATTACCCAATGACTCTGTAGATGGAAAATGACTCTTTCATACATCCTGTGCTCTGATAGGAACCCCTGATCTGAGATGACGTGAGTATTGACCACCACTGTGCAAGATATAATCTGTAATATTTATATCTCCAAGGCATTATGGGGAAGCCTGAGTGACCATCAAAATGATGTTAGCCTGCTCTCTAATCTTCCACACTAATTGAATTTCAAAATACTCAAATTCAACTCAAACTTCTTTCTCAAGGATCCATCTGCTCTTCTTTGAAGGTGACTCCTAAGATTGGAAAACTACATGTTGAAGACATTTCTTTTTTTAGTTTTATCACTTTCTGATGGAGCTGCTAGGACTTCCATGGCCAAGGTTACATTATCTAGTCACTGTTTGCTCGTCCAACCAGATCACCCAGTGGAGATCACTTTGCTGTCATAATTGCCTCAATGTTATACATCAGCCACCTTCTCTGAAACTTTGCTTTACCTCCAATGGCTTCAATATGCCAGATCCTTAACATGACTTTGCAGATGTTTTTTCTAAGCACAAGGACAAAACACTACCTCCACATTGGCCATTTGACTATGTCAGTCCCCTTCTTCCAGGTGCAAAACCACCAGAGGTCTCTCCTTGTGACTGAGATGTCCACCTAGATTAAAGATGTGGTGCCCCTGGGGGTCCAGTCGCCACAGAGGTACTGCACCTCATCCAGAGGTGTAGTATCCCACTCTCAGGAAAGGAGGGGGCACTACCCAGGACTCTAACACTCACAATCAACAGACACCAGTTCAGTCAGGGAATCTGGGTGTACCCTTTGGGAGGATGGCCTCATTCCAGGCTGGGTAGGAACGGGTATTGGGGAGTGGGTGGGGAAGGTAGAGAAGAGGGAGGAGTCAGAGAGTGTGACAGTGGTCTGAGAAGCTTCTGGAAGGAGTCTGCTGGAGGGAGAGGAGGAGAGAGGAGCAGAGAGTAGCTCCTGAAGAAAAATCAGACAGAGAAAGAGTCTACAGGGGGGCTGAAGCTGAGAGCAGCTTGTCCCCAGATGACAGGGGAGAGAGGAAGAAGAGGTCCTAGGGGCACGGACAGGGAGGAATCCATCCGTGGGGCCCGTATTCACCAGCGTGGTCGGTGGAGGAACCAGGTCGCAGTTAGGGGACCGGCCCCAAAACTAGTGGAGAAACTAAGGACTCAGCTAGAAAACCACAAGCTGCAGTATCTGCATGTGCTGCAGCCACATCCAACACATTCGCTGAAAACGCAGACATTTTAGGATCCAGTGGTCTGACCAATATCGTCCAACAAGAGCCGAGTCTACTGGCTCAGGACACTGCGTGTGAAGACGCAGGGCAGGAGAGGCGGTAGCCAGCGTAGTGAGACAGCCAGGAAAGGAACATCTAAGGGAGCCCTGGCAACGTGCACCCCAAGCTACCTGAAAGCTGACTGGACCACAGACCCTGAGGACACAGCACACCGGTTGGGGATTGTAACATCAGAACTGTGCGTAAAACCTGTGAAGACTGCACACTGCTGTGTCCTCCTGTTTATTTGCTGCGTCAGCACTGCACTACAACAATCATCATCATCACTTAAGGTACTGCCACACTAAACAATCCCGCTAGCGATCACGATAACGACGCATACTAATGCGATCGCTAGCGGGATTGTTTCTATATCGCTAAATGCGGCCACATTTAGCGATATAGTTAACGACGCTATCGCCGTTAGCGATCTTCTTAACGACTTTAGCGGTACAAAAGTACCGCTAAATCGCTAAGAAAAGGTGCCACACAGCGATTAGATACTTACCCAGCGGGAGCGCCGACGAGAAAATAGGGTCCGGAACGATTCCAGCGACGAGCGAGATCACAGCAGGAAGCTCGTCGCTGGAAGCTGCCGCACTGAACAACATCGCTAACAGGATCGCTAAATAGTGACGTTTTTTAGCGATCCCGTTAGCGATATTGTTTAGTGTGGCATACCCTTTACACTATCACTGCCCTGGGGAATAGCTCTGCCTGTGGAGAGCTGTACCAACTCTGCTGCATCAACAACTACCCCAGTGGACTGAATCTGCAGCGTCGGCTAACACCAAATTTGCCGAATACCAGAGGTGGTGTCACGAACTATATCTTATAAACTTTATTACCCTTTTAACATCATTTTCATTGGACGCCCAAGGCCACGGACTGGGTCACTGCTGCCAGAAATGGGGTTAATCCTAATATCTTCACTTCAAGATGGTGCAGATTTCCTAGTCATAAAAAAGATAAGATTCTGAGACCATGTATAGACAGTTAGGGCCTGTATAAAATTATGCTGAAAGACCTTTATCCATTGCTCCTCATCTCTAAATTATTTTACAGGATTAAAGGTGCTACCATATTCACCAAGAAAAACATGCATGGATCAAATAACCTAATCTGCAATAAAGAGTGTGGTGAATATGAAAGCCTGTGCTCAACATCTGTGATGATCACTATGAATATCTTATAACAAAAGACACTTCTAAACAGAAAAACTGGAGTGTACAGGTTCAAGCTAAAAGTAGCCATCTCTATACATTACAAAGTAGCACTCTATAGCACTATAGCACGTAAATACAAAATATAGGGAATTTGAATTGCATTACTGCTCTAGATATTAAGAAAAAATGGAGACGCTTAGCACATAATTTGGGCAATTCATACATGCCCAGCAGTAAACGACAAGGCGATCTCCTGTTTTTGCACCTGTACTCGCCAGTTTTTCTGTTTGTAAGTGACAGTCACTCTTTTGTTGTTTGTACAGTTGAAACCAGAAGTTTCCATACACTATGTAAAAAGTCACATTTGCATGTTTTTCTCAATATCTGACATGAAATCAGAATAAACCTTTCCTGTTTTAGGTCAATTAGGATTACCATAATTCTTAATATTTGACAATTGCCAGAATAATGTGAGATAATGTTTTAAGGCATTTTTATTACTTACTGCAAAGTCCAAAGTTTACACACATTTCATTTGTATTTGGTACCATTGCCCTTAAACTGAATGACTTGGGTCAAATGTTTGGGATATCCTTCCACAAGCTTCTCATAATAGTTGATCAGAATTTGGGCCCATTCCTCCAGCCAAAACTGGTGTAACTGATCCAGGTTTGTAGGTCGCCTTGCTCACACCTGCCTTTTCAGCTTTGCCCATAAATTTTCAATAGGATTGAGATCAGGGCTTTGTGAAGGCCACTCCAAAACATTTACTTTATTATCCTGAAGCCACTTTGTTACCATTTTGGCAGTATGCTTCTGGTCATTGTCCATTTGGGAGATCCATTTCCGCTCAACCTTTAACTTCCTGGCTGATGTCTTGAGATGTGGCTTCAGTATTGCCACATAGTCTTCTTTTGTCATGATACACTCCACCCACCTGCCTGTGGGAGTTTGAATTGCAGCAGGGACTTACCTACCCATAAATGCAGGCTTTAACCTAGGAGGGGATTCACATTAGATAGGTTCCCAGCGAACAGGAGATCACCTTGCTGTTGGATGCTGGGCATGCATGAATTGGCCAAATTAGGTGCTAAGCATCTCCATTTTTTCTTATTATCTAAAGCAGTAAAGCAGAGTGCAACTTTGTTCACTATGAATATCTTGTCATGTCTTTCAGATTATGCAATGCACCAGCTTGGTTCCAGCACTGTTTCAATGAGATGTGTTGTGATGTCTTGTATCAATAGGTATTTGTTTATCTATGTATTAGTCTATCTGGATGACATCCTAATCTTACAGAAAAGGATTAACCAGCTCACCCCAGGTAGGCGTCCCAGGAGGCACAGATGTGCAAGGAACCACTTGTAGAAATGAAAAGAGGAAATGATGCAGCTTCCAAACATGCAAAAATGTATTGGATTATTAAATAGTCATAGAATCCATCATGAGTGTAGACACAGCTACGCGTTTCGAACATCCATTGCGTTCTTTAACAAAGCGCTTTGTACAAGAGACTGTAGCAATGTATCCAACCAATTCCCCAAATGTTCAGTGACTGAGTTAATGCTAGAGATTACAGGTCTCATAGGAGGGGGTTGGTTCCTTTTGTGCGTTTTGGGAAGACAAAGCTTTGTTAAAGAACGCAATGGATGTTCGAAACCCGTAGCTGTGTCTACACTCATGATGGAATCTATGAATATTTTTTAATCCAATAAATTTTTGCAAGCTTGGAAGCTGCATCATTTCCTCTCTTTATCATAATCTTACCCAAAGATTCCTTTGCTTTGAAAATTATTATTGTCAATTCATTTAAAACTACTCTCAAGTGGTTGCTTGCCTTATGGCCCTAACTCAGAAAAGTGCTAATCCTTGAAGCTGGTTGGATTTCCCTATTCAAGCCTTCCAGGAATTTAAATCTTGTTTTTCCACTGCTAATGAAAAATGGCAACATGTACTTAAAAGCGCTAAATTCCCGGTGACTATCTATGCTGGCCATAAAAATCTGGATTAGGCAGGTTTCAGTGGCTCTGGTACATGTAGTGACAGTTTTCTCACGTACCCGGAGACACTGACACACGTAGACCCATTAAAATGAATGGGTCTATGCACATGTCAGTGTGTTTTAACGGACCGTGTGTCCGTGTGCAAAACACGCTGACATGTCAGTGTTTGTAGGAGCGCACGGTCCGCAAAACATGCTGCACATGGCACACGGAGAACAGTTCACACTGTCCTCCGTGTACACAGACGGCCGCCAGGGAAGAGGCGCTACTGTAAGCGCTGTTCCCCTACCAGTGGTGCTGAAGCTGCCTGTCATTATTCTCTCCTGCTCTGCCGGCAACAGCGAACAGGAGAGAATGAATGAAAGAAAACCCGATGTGCAGTCCCCCTTAGTTTTTGAACCAATCCGGCAAAACTGTACATGTGCTGGCTGCTATTCTCAGGCTGGTAAGGGCCCCCCCAGCCTAAAAACAGCAGCCCGCAGCTGCCCAGAAAAGGAGCACCTGTAGGAATCTTTGCACCTTCCAATCAGATAGGTCAACCAAGCTGTTAATCAAAGCACCGACAGCTCAGCATGCCCCAGCACAGGATAGGATGACAGAGCTGTCCATCACAGAGTCCCAGACACTCTGATTAGAGGAATCGTGACAGTACCCCCTCTTCAAGGGGGGCCTCCGGACCCCCAGGTTTCCAAGGAAACCTACGGTGAAAAGCTCTGACCAAACGATCGGCCATCACTGAATGAGCCGGAACCCAGGATCTCTCCTCGGGTCCGTATCCCCTCAAGTGAACCAGATATTGGAGGAAATTTCGGACCCTCCGAGAATCCACAATTCTCTGCACCTCGTACTCCAAACCTCCATCAACAGAGACTGGAGGAGGAGGGGTAGAGACAGGCAATGCAGAAGGGACAAACTTCTTTAACAGGGATTTGTGAAAAACATTGGGGACACGAAGGGACTATGGAAGTTTTAATCTAAAGGCAACTGGATTTATTACTTCCAAAATCTCATACGGGCCAATGAATTTCAGGTCCAACTTTGCCGAAGGTACTTTTAACATTATATTCTTCTTGGATGATAACCAAACTTTATCCAAACTTTGAAAGTGAAACCCGCTGAACATTTCCTATCGGCCTTACGTTTTTGTCGAAACTGAGCCACCTCAATATTTCTCTGAACCTTCCTCCAAACATCCCCAAGTTTTTGAATGGTCATCTCCACTCCAGAGCATCCAGAACTCATCTTAGAGAGTTCACCAAAATGAGGATGAAAACCATAAATACAAAAGAAAGGAGAGGCTCTAGTGGACTGATTGACCCGACTGTTAAAGGCAAACTCAGCAAGAGGCAAAAATGAGAACCAGTCCTTCTGCTGAGGAGCCACAAAACATCATAAGATTTGTTCTAGCGATTGATTCATCCTCTCTGTCTGACAATTTGTCACAGGGTGATAAGCAGAGGAAAAAGACAAATCAATCCCCAACCTCTTACAAAATGCCCTCCAGAATTTAGAGATAAATTGCACCACCCTGTCAGATACAATGTTCGGAGGAATGCCATGCAATCA
This sequence comes from Oophaga sylvatica, assembly GCA_033576555.1. Classification (NCBI taxonomy): domain Eukaryota; kingdom Metazoa; phylum Chordata; class Amphibia; order Anura; family Dendrobatidae; genus Oophaga; species Oophaga sylvatica. Next base: position 10,003,083 of record JARQOD010000009.1, read on the forward strand.
CACCACATGATTGATAAATAACCTGGAAAGTGTTTCAGCATTAGGTAACCCAGATAATGGAACAAAGTGAGCTTGTTTACTGAATCGGTCAACCTCCACTCAAATGACCATTTTTCCACCAGATAAAGGCAAATCCGTAATGCAGTCCATGGACAAATGAGTCCATGGTCTTTCAGGAATAGGCAATCGAGTCAATTCCCCGGCCAGCTGGTTATGACAGACTTTAGTGCGTGTGCAAGTCTCACCATTGGATACAAATTGCTTAACATCATTAAGCATGGATGGCCACCAAAAGAGTCTAGCAACAACTTTCTGTGAAGCAGTGACTCCTGGGTGACCACTTAAGGCAGAGTCATGAAATTCCTGCAATAGACGTAATCTAAGATACACAAGCACAAATAATTTAAATTCAGGAGTAGCGTATGGGGCCATGACTGGACCTCACGAATTTCAGCTTCCAGTTCCGAGGATACCATAGAAATGACAATTCCTAGAAGAAGAATGGAGGATGGAGGTTCTGAAGGAGAAACAGAATCGAGGCTGCGTGACAAAGCGTCAGCCTTAACATTCTTAGACCCCGGTCTGAACGTGATGGAAAAATTGAATCTAGAGAAAAATAAGGACCATCTGGCCTATCTAGGGGTTAAACGTTTAGCAGATTCAATATAGGCTAAATTTTTATGATCTGTCACCACAGTAAGGCCTCTTTCACACATCCGTTTTGCGCCTGACGGCGCGCTCCGGCCTTTTTTTGTCAAACCGCATCCGGCGAAATGTAATGCCGGATCCATTTTTTTTCCATTGAGTAACATTATTGCCGGATGGCGCCGCATGTCCCTGCGGCGCGTCCGGTTTTTGCCGGATCCGGTGTCTGGTCGCAGTCCGGCGTCTGGCAAAAACGTGGCATGTAACGTTTTTTGTCTCCGGCGAAAAAGCCGGAAGCGCCGGATCCGGCGCTTCCGGCTTTTGTTACAATGAAAGTCTATGAACGCCGCGATGCGGCGGATCCGGCAGAAGCCGGATTCGGTGGCCGGATCCAGTTTTTCAATTGATATACCAGCCCACAGCAAACATATAAAAAGCATGCAGTGGGACACTCTCAGACATACCATGCACAAGAGAGCAAGAGCCAACGTACCTGCAACAGCACCAGCACCAGCATCTTGTTCCGCATCAGCCCTACCAGCAGATACGGCAATGGAGCGCCAGGACAGCAGACGGTAAATATCACATCCCCCCACCCCAAATTTTACCACGCATCTGTCACCACTGCTGCCTGAGCTACTGCAGTGTGTTTGCACCCTGGTACAGTTTCAAAATCATGTTTTTGCTGTGATGGGGTTGGTTCCCCTGGTACTGTATGAAATGTTCATAGTTTTCCACTGATGGGATGGGTCCCCCTGGCACTGTTTCAAATATGCATGTTTTTCAAGTGATAATGTGTATCCCCTGGTACTTTGTAATGTGCATTTTTTCAAGTTATAATGTGTATCCCCTGCTACAGTATAATGTGCATGTGTTAAATTGATAATGTGGATCTCCTGGTACTGTAGAATGGGTTTTTTTGGCTGTGATGGGGTTGGTCCTCCTGCTACTGTATGAAATGTGCATGTTTTCCATTCATAATGTGGATCTACTGGTACTGTATTTTTTATTTTTTTTGGCTGTGAGATGGAGTTGGTCCTCCTGCTACTGTATGAAATGTGCATGTTTCCACTGTGTTGAAGTGTATCCCTGGTAATGTTTATAATGTGCATGTTTTGCAAGTGATAATGTGCATTACCATTAGTGTTGAGCGATACTACTCGATATCTAAAAATATCGGATCGGAATGGCATCGCCGATATCACTAAATATCGGCGATATCCGATTCCGATACCGGAAGTCCCATGTAAGTCTATGGGAACAAAATATCGCAACTAAAAAAACACTTTCTTTCCTTGTAAACACAAAATATACACACTTAGAATACATATATATATATATATACATGTCATTGTGACATATATATATACATATATTTATAGTTTATTCACTTCTACATAGTAAAATAGCCTCTGATTCAATTGCCGGGTAAAGCCGGCATTTGTGAAAAGACAGAAGCACCCGAGGGTCCAGTCGCCACAGAGATGTTGCATCGCACCCAGCGGTGTGACAACTTACTCTCAGGTAAGGAGGAAACACCCCATTGACTCCAACCACTGCATTCAACAGTACACTATGCCAGCTGAGTGTAGGCGGACCCAATGGGATGGTCTAGCTCAGGCTGGTTAGAACAGGGTGTAGCTAGTTGGATGGGAGGGGTTGAGGCAGCCTTATGCTGCATGTCTTTGTAGTAAGAATTGTTTCCTTTCCTGCTTTCTTACTACGTCGCATACTCCACTCTGCTACATCACTCTGCACCATTGCTCTATCTCACATCTATCTGCCCTGGAAGGATACCGTCTTACCTGTACAAGACTTATCACCTAGCTGCACTACACCATCCCTGCCAGAGGACCTGCACAGCAGCGCTGGTCACCCTGACCAGGTACTACAGGTGGCGTCACGACAAACTACACAAACATTCTATCATCCCCTGGAAATATCCCACATTCCAGTGAGCGACTAGGGCACGGACATAGCTGTGCTACCCGTCACATCCCCCATAGAAGTCGACGGGCTTGGTGCCGAGTACCCCAAAACCTGTGGCTCTGTGCGACTCAACTTTGGCGTCACGAACAGGATTCAGAAGCTCGCTATAAGCGAGTCCTGTGTGCCTTAATTGAACTGTTTTTTTGCTTGAGAATTGCAAAAATCATCATAGACTGTATTTGCCATTTTTCCGTCATATCTGCGCCACGAGGCACAGGTGAAGAATAAGGGCGTGCTCTCGTGGGCGTACACTCACTCCGTGGCGCGAAAACGATGTCCGCACACTCTAAATGTTACTGCAATGTAAGATCGTGCCCCACAGCTCTGGAGTTCCGCCTCCTCATCCTCCTCAGTGGGCGGAAACGAACGCGAAGGTCCCGCCTCCCTACAAAAGATGGTGCCTCTCCTGATGCTAATGACACATGTGACTTGGCAGAGATGGCGAATGGACGTGAGCAGAAGTGGGAAGGGATGGAGGAGTCAGAGCTCTCCCCCATGGAAGCGACCCGATCGCCACGGAGCCACCGTTTGGCACCTGGCCTGGAAACCCTCCTACGCTGGAAGAAGCGGAGGATACCCTGAGAGACCTGGCCCGGCACGGGAGGAGGTCGCCAGGATGGAAGCGAGCTGGCGGGCCCTAAAACTACAATTGGAGCGGTGCCAATCCCTCTTACCCCCTGAAGTGTCTGTACCGGAAGGTGAGGCACCCGTTCCAGTAGAGGAGGCCGTGCGGGCATCCCAGCCCTTGCAATCTGAACCGGTTGGCAGTATCACAGTGGAGGCACCCGTTCCTGCTGAAAACGCCGCACCAGCACCCCAGATCCCGCTGTCTGCCCCCGTCGCTGACGCAGAAGAAGCGACACCCGTCCTCATGGAGGAGGCCGCGCAGGCACCAGAGCTCTACCTGCCTGTACCGGAGCCCCGACCGTCATCTGTTCCAGAGCCGGCTGCTTCCGCCACAGGTGAGCGCCGCCAGGACTGGCGGGCGCCAGGAGAGCTGCCGCAAACCGGACATCGTAAGCTGGCGTTTGATGTTGGAGACATGGAGCTGCTGGTGGAGGAGAATTACAACCGGCGTCAGGAGGAAGAGTGGAGACGTCGGGAGCGGGAAGCAGAGCGACAAAGGGAGCAGCGAGAATCCCAAAGCTTCGGCAACGTCACCTGGAGAAGGACCTGGCAGAGAAGGCACGTATGAGAAAGGATAAAAGTACGGTGAGGGAGCCGCGGCGTAAGGGTGCAGTACGGAACTTTAAGTTAAAAGGTGGTTGGGGCTTCATCCAGGAGCCTGGACTTTATTTAGAAGTTTTTGTAACCCGGCGGGACGTGGAGGCTCACCTCCCAGAAGGACACCCGGGGAGGGACCTGTTGCCAGGAGACTTGGTGACTTACACCGACACTGGGGTTACAATGGATGGTACGCCCTAAATGTTACCAGGTGCGACCCCTACTCCCCAGAGTGTCAGGAAACTGACAGACCCTACGAGCCTTCAGCCTCCCCCAACCAGGCCTCTGCACAAGTGCCCACCCCACGCCGTAAATCTCCCCAGCCTCCCTCAGTGGTCTCCTCAGCAGCCCCAGCTATGGACATGATAATGATAGCTGGCCCGTACCCGGCGCCTGTTAGGCCCCCTGGGGTTCGTACAGTCCGGGACATAGGGTTCCAGACCCGGAGGGAGACGAAAGAGGTGGCCACACAGACCCAGATAGCGGGTCACGACGTCACTGTACAGGCCACACGACGTCATCAGGTCTGGGTGGACCCTCCTGTCACGGATGTTTGGCAAGCTCCAGAACAGTACCAGGTGGTACCTGTAAGAGGCCAGCCAAAGAAGTCTAAATAACCTGGACAGGGTCTCTGTATGTAAATAGTTAAATTATTGATGTACCCGGACGGGTGAATGTTCATAAAAAGAAGTTTATTGTTGCCTTAATATACCCAGGTTGGGTAATGGTTTGATGTACCCGGACGGGTGAATGTTCAGAAGAACAAGTTTATTGTTGCCTTAATATACCCAGGTTGGGTAATGGTGTTTCACTGTAATGAAAATGTTGAACTTTGAAGCCATGAACTGTACTGGCTCACAAACTTTTCTGTAAATAGTTGGCACTTCGGTGCTCCATCTTGGTTTTACAAAAAACTTTACTGTGCACTATTTTCAACTACCTCAGAAACTAAAAACCCGTTTGGTGTGGCCGAAAGTGAGGTCTGCTCAAGGAAAGTCTTGCAGCCCACCCAAGACCACAGTTGGAGGTTTGGAGCGGGTCCTCCACAAGCACAAGTAAAGGACACTGTGAAGTTACCCCGGTGGGGTTGTAGTCCTAAGAAGTCTCCACGAACTTCGGCACTAATGCTATTTGCACTTTTGTTGAATATGTATTTATTAACACACATGTATAACACATATCAAGAGTATGAACAGTAACAAAACATGTCACATAATATAAGCCATTTGCACTTTTGTAATGTTATTATTAAAAATTTTATTATGCAACGTTTAACTTGAAGTGTTTCCTGCTTTCTTACTACGTCGCATAGTCCACTCTGCTACATCACTTTGCACCATTGCTCTATCTCACATCTATCTGCCCTGGAAGGATAGCGTGTTACCTGTAGAAGACTTTTCACCTACCTGCACTACACCATCCCTTCCAGAGGACCTGCACAGCAGCGCTGGACACCCTGACCAGGTACTACAGGTGGCGTCACGACAAACTACACGAACATTCTATCATCCCCTGGAAATATCCCACATTCCAGTGATCGCCCAGGTCACGGACCGAGCTGTGCTACTCGTGACATCCCCCATAGAAGTCGACGTGATCGGTGCCGAGTACCACCAAAACCCCTGTCTCTGTGCGACTCAACTTCCCTCACTGTGCTGGCACTTTACATTTACAATGCCTCTGGGTTTTTTTTTTGGGGGGGTGGGGAATATTCAGACTTTTGCTATGGGGCCCCATGATTTATATGTACGCCCCTGCTGCTGAGGCATGGTATTTAAGGCTGTTAAGGAGCCAATATCCATGGACCTTGCCAGCAGCGTCGGACTGGAGTACCTTGGGCCCACCAGAGAAAAATTATTCTTGGGGCCCACCATCATACTTCCCAACCTTTGAAGAAGGGAAAGAGGGACAAAGGCTGTGGCACGCTGTGCCTGCTGCAGCAAATTTTAGGCCATGCCACGTTGCACCACAGACTGTCCAGGAGTTGGTGGATGCTTTAGTCCAGGTGTGGGAGGAGATCCCTCACGAGACCATCCGTCGCGCTCATCAGGAGCATGGCCAGAAGTTGTAGGGAGGTCATACAGCATACCTCCCAAATTTGGAAGACAGGAAAGAGGATTAAAGGCTGCGGCGCGTGTTGCGCGCCGCTGAAAATTTTAGGCCACGCCCCGACAACACCCATTTCACAGCTAATCACACCCATATCCTCGCCCCAAGCGTAACCATTTAGCACTGCTGATCACACTGACTGGTAATGAGGGCACAGTGGCTGGTACTGAGGAAAAGAAAGAAAGAGCAGCGAGAGAGAAAGAACAAACAGAGAAAGAAAGAGAGGAAAGAAAGAAAAGAGAGAAAGAAAGAACAGAGAGAAAAAAGAACAGAGAGCGAGAAGGAAAGAACAGAGAGCGAGAAAGAAAGACTAGAGAGAGAACCATAGGCGTAGCTAGGGTTTTGGTTTAGTGGGGGCAAAACTTCTGAGTGGGCCCATCATCAGAGAACCTCAGCAAATGACCGCGCTGTTGGCCAAAATAATCTATATATAAAAAGACCAATATTGATATTACCGCCATATGGTCTGTGTTAAATAATACCAGTCCTACAGAACATATAATAGATTACAGCACAGGTACAGATAATGACTTACCGTTGATGTTCTTTCTAATGGAATTGTTCACTTTTCATGTCTTTTCCATCTGGCCCACACCGACATGACGACTTCTCCAGCCAGGACTCGACTGCACCCCCATTAAAAAAAAAATCAAAAAAAACTCACCTCCCGGCTCCTGTGCTGCTCACTGTTCTCCCTTCAGCGTCTGACAGCGGGCGCCGGCAGGTGATGTTATTGCGCCCGCTGTCATACGCTGAGAGGGGGATTATGGGAGAGAATGAGCGCTCGCTCCTTCTCTCTCCATGCGGTCAGCTTTATCGGCTGGATGCCGATACAGCTGACCCTCCGATGACGGGTGGGGGGCCTACTGCTGGCACCGGGCCCCCCCAACGCCTGTTCAGGCCCCATAGCTTCCGGTCGGCAGAGCAGGGAGAGCGATTCTCCCTGCTCTGCCGCAGAATGTAACTGTATCGTAGCTCCGGGTGGGCCCCTCAGAGCGCCGGCCCCGGGGCCACCGCCCCTCTGCCCCGCGACCTATCCTTTCAAATCAGGGCCCACCACGCAGGAGTTGGGGCCCACCGTAGGTTTCTCCGGTGTCCCGGTGCCTCAGTCCGACCCTGTTTGCCAGCCTGATAATACCAGGCCACAGCAGTCTGCATATCTTGGCTGGTTAACAAAAATAGGGGATCCCCTCGAAAAAAATTTGGCGTGGGGTCCCCCTATTTTTGTTAACCAGCCAGATGAAGCAGACTGCTGAGGCCTGGTTTTTCAGGCTGGTAAGGATCCAATATCCATGGACCTTGCCAGCCTGATAATACCAGGCCACAGCAGTCTGCATATCTTGGCTGGTTAACAAAAATAGGGGATCCCTCGAAAAAAAAAACGGCGTAGGGGTCCCCCTATTTTTGTTAACCAGCCAAGTAAAATGCAGACTGCTGCGGCCTGGTATTAAAAGACTGTCAAGGCCCATGGATTTTGGCCCTCAACAGCCTGATAATACCAGGCTACAGCAGCCCCACATTTGGCGCATCAAAAGATGTGCCAATTGTGGCACTTTACCCGGCTCTTCCCACTGCCCTGTAGCGGTGGCAAGTGGGGTAATAAGGGGTTAATGTCACCGTTGATTGCACGGTGAGAATAAGCCCGGTTAATAATGGAGAGGTGTCAATAAGACACCGATCCATTATTAATCCCAAAGTTTTTAAATGTATAAAAAAAAAGACACAGCAAGAAAAAAGTATTTTAATGAAATAAAAGAGACAACACAGTTTTCATTAATTTTATTATACTCTCATTCCTGCGACGCCATCGATCTCCTGTAAAAAAAGAAAAAAAACAAAACAACAGTATACCACCTGTCCGACGCAGTCCGTAGTAACGAGTGTCCCACGACGATCCAGCTCTGCTACATCGCAATGACAGGCAGAGCCTGTCATCGCGACGCAGCACAGCTGATTACCTGCTTCCCCGGCGGTGACGTCATCGGACTGACTGCTTTACGGCCGGGATTACCCAGCAGTCACTGCAGTTATCGCGAGAAACTGCATGTGACCGCCGGGGAAAGATGATGGCGGCCATCAAGCAGTCCAGTCCGCCGGAGATCTTCTGCCAGGTAAGTGCCGCTGACTCCTGACAGACCCGACCGACGGACACTGACAGTGACAGTGACAAATCCGATTCCGGTATCCAATAAGACGAAAATATCGGAACTAAGTATCGAAAGTCCGATAGAGCTAATATCGGCCGATACCCGATACTTGCGGTATCGTATCGCTCAACACTAATTACCATAGTTTCCCTGTGATGAAGTTGTTCCCCCTGGTACTGTATCAAATGTGCATGTTTTAAATTCAAAATGTGGATCTACTGGTACTGTAGAATGTTTTTTTTGGCTGTGATGGGGTTGGTCCTCCTGCTACTGTATGAAATGTGCATGTTTTCCATTCATAATGTGGATCTACTGGTACTGTATTTTTTATTTTTTTTGGCTGTGATGGAGTTGGTCCTCCTGCTACTGTATGAAATGTGCATGTTTCCACTGTGTTGAAGTGTATCCCCTGGTAATGTTTATAATGTGCATGTTTTGCAAGTGATAATGTGCGTCACCATGGTTTCCCTGTGATGAAGTTGTTCCCCCTGGTACTGTATCAAATGTGCATGTTTTAAATTCAAAATGTGGATCTCCTGGTACTGTATTTTTATTTTGGGCTGTGATGGGGTTGGTCCTCCTGCTACTGTATGAAATGTGCATGTTTTCCATTCATAATGTGGATCTCCTGGCACTGTATTTTTTTTTTTGGCTGTGATGGGGTTGGTCCTCCTGCTACTGTATGAAATGTGCATGTTTTCCATTCATAATGTGGATCTACTGGTACTGTATTTTTTTTTTGGCTGTGATGGGGTTGGTCCTCCTGCTACTGTATGAAATGTGCATGTTTTCCATTCATAATGTGGATCTACTGGTACTGTATTTTTTTTTTTTTTGGCTGTGATGGGGTTGGTCCTCCTGCTACTGTATGAAATGTGCATGTTTTCCATTCATAATGTGGATCTACTGGTACTGTATTTTTTATTTTTTTTGGCTGTGATGGAGTTGGTCCTCCTGCTACTGTATGAAATGTGCATGTTTCCACTGTGTTGAAGTGTATCCCCTGGTAATGTTTATAATGTGCATGTTTTGCAAGTGATAATGTGCGTCACCATGGTTTCCCTGTGATGAAGTTGTTCCCCCTGGTACTGTATCAAATGTGCATGTTTTAAATTCAAAATGTGGATCTTCTGGTACTGTATTTTTTTTTTTGGCTGTGATGGGGTTGGTCCTTCTGCTTCTGTATGAAATGTGCATGTTTTCCATTCATAATGTGGATCTACTGGTACTGTAGAATGTTTTTTTTGGCTGTGATGGGGTTGGTCCTACTGCTACTGTATGAAATGTGCATGTTTTCCATCCATAATGTGGATCTACTGGTACTGTATTTTTTTTTTTTTGGCTGTGATTGGGTTGGTCCTCCTGCTACTGTATGAAATGTGCATGTTTCCACTGTGTTGAAGTGTATCCCCTGGTAATGTTTATAATTGCATGTTTTGCAAGTGATAATGTGCATTACCATGGTTTCCCTGTGATGAAGTTGTTCCCCCTGGTACTGTATCAAATGTGCATGTTTTAAATTCAAAATGTGGATCTACTGGTACTGTAGAATGTTTTTTTTGGCTGTGATGGGGTTGGTCCTCCTGCTACTGTATGAAATGTGCATGTTTTCCATTCATATTGTGGATCTACTGGTACTGTATTTTTTTTTTTTGGCTGTGATGGGGTTGGTTCTCCTGCTACTGTATGAAATGTGCATGTTTCCACTGTGTTGAAGTGTATCCCCTGGTAATGTTTATAATGTGCATGTTTTGCAAGTGATAATGTGCGTCACCATGGTTTCGCTGTGATGAAGTTGCTCCCCTGGTACTGTATCAAATGTGCATGTTTTAAATTCAAAATGTAGATCTCCTGGTACTGTATTTTTTTTTTTTGGCTGTGATAGGGTTGGTCCTCCTGCTACTGTATGAAATGTGCATGTTTTCCATTCATAATGTGGATCTCCTGGTACTGTATTTTTTTTTTGGCTGTGATGGGGTTGGTCCTCCTGCTACTGTATGAAATGTGCATGTTTTCCATTCATAATGTGGATCTACTGGTACTGTAGAATGTTTTTTTTGGCTGTGATGGGGTTGGTCCTCCTGCTACTGTATGAAATGTGCATGTTTCCACTGTGTTGAAGAGTATCCCTGGTAATGGTTATAATGTGCATGATTTGCAAGTGATGATGTGCGTCACCATGGTTTCCCTGTGATGAAGTTGGTCCCCTGGTACTGTATCAAGTGTGCATTTTTTTCCAGTGATAGGGTGGGTACCCCTGGTACTGTTTATGGGTCCAATTAATGACGGGATGTTGTGTTCCGTACACCATAAAGCTCACTCCAGTCCATGTTTGACTTTTATTTTTTTCAAACAGGGATAATGAATACATATTTTCACTGTCCCTTTTTGTCTGTTTATTCCACAGCAGAAGAATTGAAAGAGAGGAGGTGGCAGCAGCAGCAGCAGCAGCAGCAGCAAGGGGAGTTGACATAGTGGAAGCCAGGAGGACAGCCAGCAGAAAGTAAATCTGACATCCAGCATTTCCAAAAATATTTAATCTTTTTTTTTCTCTTTCAGCCAGGGCCAAGGAATATACAGGGCCGGATTAACGTAGGGGCTGATGGAGCTGCAGCTCCAGGCCCCTTGTTAGAGATAGGCCCATCCGCGGCCCAGCCAGCCGCTTGTTATCTAGTGGCTCTCTGCTCTCCTCCCTTCCCTGTGCTGCTGACGTCAGCCTGGTGGTGGAGGGGGAGGGGAGGAGCCAGGAGAGACTGTGTGCTGGAGGGGGAGAGAGGAAAGCTGCCGCTGAAAGTACTATAGGAGAGGAGTCGGCAGCAGCACAGTGTTATCTCATTCACCCAATCCAGAAGCAGGATGTAAATGAAGGCAGAACATGTGACCACAGAGCAGCCAGTCACAGCTCACCTTTCACTTGTCCTCATCCATGCACTGTCTTCTTACAGCTTTGCCTATTGGCATCCTGCCCTGTGTTCAGTGTCACGTTGTAGTGACGGTCCCTGTCTGGAGGAGAGAGTTAGAGACAGGCAGGCAGAGGTGTGTGTGCTGTTACAAGAATCCCAGCCATATTACAGTGAAAGCAGATGGAGAATCCTGAAGTCTCTGCACAGGTTTGTGTTATAAAGTGTGTGGTTTCTGACAAATTCCATCAGTAGCATTGAATGGCCCATAGTAATATAGGGCAGCATTGAGAGGCCCATTCTAGTATATAGCGCAGCATTGAATGGCCCATAGTATATATAGGGCAGCATTGAATGGCCCATAGTATATATAGCGCAGCATTTAGAGGCCCTCTCAATGCTGCATTATATATACTATGGGCCATTCAATGCTGTGCTATATATACTATGGGCCATTCAATGCTGCGCTATATGGGCCTCTCAATGCTGCATTATATATACTATGGGCCTCTCAATGCTGCGCAACTATGGGCCATTCAATGCTGCATTATATATACTATGGGCCATTCAATGCTGCATTATATATACTATGGGCCATGCAATGCTGCGCTATATATACTATGGGCCATTCAATGCTGCGCTATATATACTATGGGCCATTCAATGCTGCATTATATATACTATGGGCCATGCAATGCTGCGCTATATATACTATGGGCCATGCAATGCTGCGCTATATATACTATGGGCCATTCAATGCTGCATTATATATACTATGGGCCATGCAATGCTGCGCTATATATACTATGGGCCATGCAATGCTGCGCTATATATACTATGGGCCATTCAATGCTGCATTATATATACTATGGGACATGCAATGCTGCGCTATATATACTATGGGCCATTCAATGCTGCATTATATATACTATGGGCCATGCAATGCTGCGCTATATATACTATGAGCCATGCAATGCTGCGCTATATACTAGAATGGGCCTCTGAATGCTGCGCTATATATACTATGGGCCATGCAATGCTGCGCTATATATACTATGGGCCATTCAATGCTGCATTATATATACTATGGGCCATGCAATGCTGCGCTATATGGGCCTCTCAATGCTGCATTTATATACTATGGGCCATTCAATGCTGCGCTATATATACTATGGGCCATGCAATGCTGCATTATATATACTATATGGGCCATTCAATGCTGCATTATATATACTATGGGACATTCAATGCTGCGCTATATACTAGAATGGGCCTCTCAATGTCGCCCTATATTACTATGGGACATTCAATGCTGCGTTATATACTAGAATGGGCCTCTCAATGTTGCCCTATATATACTATGGGCCATTCAATGCTGCATTATATATACTATGGGCCATTCAATGCTGCGCTATATACTAGAATGGGCCTCTCAATGTCGCCCTATATTACTATGGGACATTCAATGCTGCGCTATATACTAGAATGGGCCTCTCAATGTCGCCCTATATTACTATGGGACATTCAATGCTGCGCTATATACTAGAATGGGCCTCTCAATGTTGCCCTATATTACTATGGGACATTCAATGCTGCGTTATATACTAGAATGGGCCTCTCAATGTCGCCCTATATTACTATGGGACATTCAATGCTGCGCTATATATACTATGGGCCATTCAATGCTGCGTTATATACTAGAATGGGCCTCTCAATGTCGCCCTATATTACTATGGGACATTCAATGCTGCGCTATATACTAGAATGGGCCTCTCAATGTTGCCCTATATTACTATGGGACATTCAATGCTGCACCATATACTAGAATGGGAGCGTTTAAATGCCCTCTCTCTGTTATGTATTGAAAATAGATTGCTGAATGAGCTTAATCTTGATTCTGCAATTGAGGAATTTGCAAGCAAAAAAGCACGAAAAGTGAATGTGTAGTTTAATTTTCTTCTACCAGTTTGATTTATTTACGATAAAACACAGTTTAGCGTTCAGTGAATAACCCTGTTTATTTGCCTCATAAGTTACTATCAGCGTGATAACCATAACAGACTTTCTATATCCACCATATACTAGAATGGGCCTCTCAATGTTGCCATATATGTGTATGGGGCCTCTCTGACGCAATATTACTAATGTGGCTATGTATGGCAGTATTATTGAGATGGCTATGTGTGGCACTATAAGGGGGCTATGTGTGGCAGTATTAAGGGCCGTTTAGACTGTCCAAATTCTTGTCTGATCGGCCGGACTTTAATTATTTCCCAGGGTGCCCTGAGGCTGAGAAGGTTGAGAAAAACTGCTATAGGAGGACGTCAGACTGAGGTGTGAGTTGTGTGTTCCTGTGGAGGAGGTACTAATGTTATAATACATCTTGTGCTGCTGACATATATACAGACATGTTATTGCTATGTATAGCTGTGGTACTGGTATATAAGCAGGTACTAATGTTATACATAGATGTGCTGCTGACATATATACACACACAGTACTGGTATATATGGCTGTGATACTGGTATATAGGCAGGTACGTACTAATGTTATAGATGGGCTGCTGACATACATACAGACACAGAACTGGTATATATAGCCGTGGTACTGGTATATACGCAGGTATTAATGTTATATGTAGATGTGCTGCTGACATATATACAGACAGGTGGCCAATCAGCGGCTACTGTCTGAAGTTCTGGCATGGTGGCCGCCATCATGCTAGGAGTTCTGACAGTGACTGCTGCAGCGGATGATTGTCACACCTGTCCGGCGCATAATCTCATTACTTGGACCATTGCCATTAATATGGAGGTTGATTGGGGATTGTGATCCACCAGCTGCTTGTTAGTCCCTGGATTGTGGATTATTATCTGTATTTACCCACATAGTCAATGTCTGCACGTGTAGATTGTGCCTGGATTGTGGATTTTAATCTGTATTTATTTGCCTCATAAGTTACTATCAGCGTGCGTAATAACCATAACATACTTTATATCCACTGTATTTATATTAGGCATGTATCATATATTTATATTTACTTTGTTCTATAGCTTTATTTACAATAAAACACAGTTTAACGTTCAGTGAATAACCCTGCTTATTTGCCTCATAAGTTACTATCAGCGCGATAACCATAACAGACTTTCTATATCCACTGTATTTATATTAGGCATGTATCATATATTTACTTTGTTTATATCTTTTACGTTACATTTTTGGCCTTTGTGAATTGCCGTGTTTGGCCCCACCCCTTGCCCCGCCCTTGCCCCGCCCCTTCAGCTCCAGGCCCATCATGTTCTTAATCCGGCCCTGGGAATATACATATATTCACTGTCCCTTTTAGTGTCCTTACTCAACAGCAGAAGACATCAAAGAGAGGCGGCGGCGGCAGCAGCAGCAGCAAGGGGAGAAGAGGATAGACGTGCAGAGAGGACAGCCAGCAGAAAGTAACTATGACATCCCCCATTTCTCTAAAAATTAAATGTTTGTTTTTCTTTCAGCTAGGGCCAAGGAATAGTATATTCACTGGCCCTTTCTGTGTCCTTACTCAACAGCAGAAGACGTCAAAGAGAGGCGGCGGCAGCAGCAGCAGCAAGGGGAGAGGAGGACAGACGTGCAGAGAGGACAGCCAGCAGAAAGTAAATATGACATCCCCCATTTCCCTAAAAATTCAATGTTTGTTTTTCTCTTTCAGCCACGGCCAAGGAATATACATATATTGACTGGCCCTTTTTGTGTCTTTCTTCCACAGCAGAGACCGTCAAACAGCTGTAGCAGCAGCCACACTGGCGGCTTTAGCGGAGGAAGCGGCATCAGCAGCAGCAGCTCACTCCGAGTCAGTGGAGCTGCAGGGTAATGTTGACACATCTTCTTCTGGGAGCCCTCCTTCCCATCGTCAGCAATTGGCGGTAAAAATATCTTCATTTTTTTTTCTCCACAATCCATCTGTGGGATATATGTATTGATTGTCTATTTTTAATAACAGGAATCGCAAGATGAGGAGGAGCTCCCAGAGGAAGAAGGACGGGGTGGAGAGATACCGGAGTGGTCTCACAATTCGTAAGTATCCTGCATCAATCGCAGAAACACAACATCACACTACACACAACACATAGAAAACCATTTAGTGCATACTTGACACAGCGGCCAACACATGCCTATGTCCAAATTTTTTTTTTCTTTTTAGTCTCTCGGATCTGGGAGCCAAGAAAGGGGTCCTCACAGCGCCTCCCAGAGTCGTCGTCGTGAGACTGTCGGCGGTTCCCAACGTGTAAGTTTTTTTTGGTTTTTTTTTGGATTCCAATGTAATTGTTAGGTTTTTTTTTTTTTACAAATTTATCTTTTTTTGTTGGGGTTCATTTTTAAATTTAAATTTTTAGCTTTGATTTTATTTTTTTTAGTATTTACCTTTTTTTTAACATTTAATATTATTTTTTATACATTTTTTAAAATTTTTTTGATATCTATACATTTTTTTTCTTAATTTGATTTTGTTTAACATGTATCCTTTTTTTCATTTTCACTTGCTAATGTGGAGGGTAATGTATTGTTTTTTCTCTTTTAATTTCACAGGCTTCACAACGTGCTCCCGATTCGGACGGTGATGAGGGTATCGATGTCGACCTCCTCATTGATCTGGTCAGAGAAAGGGAGCCGCTGTGGAACATGGGGGACCGCCGGCATTCTGATCAAGTTGTGACCCGACGGCTCTGGGAGGAAGTGGCATCGGCAATGGTGGACCGCTGGGAGGACCTCGATGTTAGGTCCCAGACTAAACACCGTAAGTATAGTTCAGGTTGCTGACTGTAAAGCTGTGTTTCCCAAACTTCAGTCCTCGTGTCCCCCACGGTTCATGTTTTCAGGATTTCCTTTTGTGCAACACTATGGAAATACTGAAAACATGACCTCTGGGGGACACGAGGACTGAAGTTTGGGAAACACTGATGTTGTATAGTAACCAATGTGTGCTTTCTCGTTTCAGGGGAGAGAATTGTGAAGCGGTGGCAGTCTGTGAGGAGGAAGGAGTTTAAGAAGGAGTTCAATAAGGAGATGCGGGCCCCGAGTGGATCTTCAGGACGCCAGAGCAAATACAAATATGCACGAGCCCTGGTAAATATTACCATAAAATGTTAACATCTATCCAATGTTTTTTTGCAGCCAGGGCCATTCCACATCTGTATATTCATTGTATGTTTTTTCTTTCTTCCACAGCACGGTGACCAGCACTCGGGCGCCCACAGAGTTGGCGCCTTCTAGGGCGATCCCTCAGGAGACCGACACCGAGGGACACTTCGACCGGCCCGGTACCTCTGCACCTTCCCACACATTAGATCCCGCAGTCCCCTCCACCAGCGCTGGAGCATCGTGGCCGCCTGCATTACATGCAGCTGCTGGTGAGGATATAGCATTCCCTTTACCCCACCCTTCTGACCCTGCCACCTCTAGTACAGCTGCGGGTACTGGGCGGCAGCGTCAGAGGGGTCAGGAAAGGAACTATGCGCCCGAGTTCTTGCATTTGAATGCATCTTTCCAGAATTGTCTTAAAGTATTATCTGAACAACTTGCTGCAGGCATTAATCAGATAACCTCCGCAGTTTTGGAGGTAAAGACACTTCTGCAAACCATGCAGTCGGAAGCAAGAGCATCTCCTAATCACAGCTTTTTTAGGTCTGTGGCGGAGCGCATAGATACGCTATCTCTTGACCAGCAGATATATGTAATGCATACGTGCCACGCTGCTGTAGTGCAGGCTACCACCCAACCTCCTCCATCCACCCCAGTCGTTCCTCCACCTCCCCCCCCTCCAGCCGCCGTCCATCCTCCCCCCCTCCAGCCGCCGTCCCTCCTCCCCCTCCTATTCAATACCAGACACCTCACCAGCTCCATCAACCCCCCAATTACAGCAACCTCCCCAGTACCACCCACTCCCCAACTGCAGTCACCTCCCCAGTACCAGCAACCTCCCCACTACCAGCCACCTACCAGTACCACACTCCTACCTCTTACAGATCTCCTTCCCCCTTCCAATTCCCTACCATGTCACCTGCTCCTCCTGCCCAACCCTCCACTCCACCACCCACCTGTTCTGCCTTGTCTTCCCATTCTTTCAGTCTTTCCACCCCTTCACCTCTTCCTGTTCCTTCAACACCACCATCCCGGTCGTCCCTCCACACTCCCACGGTCGAAGTGTCCCGCAGCCCCTCCAGCACTATTTCCACCCCACACTACACCCAACTATAATTTTTTGGTTTCTTTAAAAAAAATAAGATTTGAATGAACAAATGATATTTAAAAATTTACATTTTCCAAAGATTTTACCAAAATTATATTAAAAAGTTATTTTTTTAATAAATGTTTCATTGGTTTACAATTGTTGTCTGTCATTTCTTTATAGGATGTTAAGTTCAAAATGTAGTAAAACAGGTAAACCTATTTGGGTACACAAACACCATATGTAAAAAACACCTACCCAACTTTGGGTAAAAGGTACATAAATCTAACCTTTTTGCCAAAGTTGAGTCCCGGGTTGTGTAGCATCCAAAGTATCTTGACTTTTTCCAAAACTTGTGTACTTTGTTAGGTTATCCCCTACAAGGTACACATTTTTTGACAAAAGGTGAAATAATTTGGGTAAAAAAACCCAGCCAGGGACACAACTATGGCCAAAAGGTTACATACAGTAGAAAACACACAAGAAGGTAGACAAGTTTCCTTTTAAAGGTTTATTGTGGGTACAGAAAGAGTTTTAAAAGAACAAATCAATTGATCACACTGTCATCCTGCCAGTCTGCTCTACCTTCTGGTGACACAAAGTATTGGGCAAAATGGTCCCTTATTCTTGAAACCGCCAGTGTACTGCGAGTGGTAATGTTGCTGTAGTCGTGCAAAGTTGTTTCTTGATTGTGGTCCTCCATAGAAATCGGTTCCTTGGTGATGACAAAATTATGTAGGACCACGCACGCTTTAACAACATCATCCACAGTCTCTGTCTTCAAGTTTATCGCAGTCAAAAGGACACGCCATTTGGCTGTCATAATCCCAAACGCACACTCCACCATCCGTCTGGCTCTTGTGAGGCGGTAGTTAAATATTCGCTTTGTATGGGTCAATCCTCTGCTGGCGTACGGCTTCAATAGGTGTTCGGACAGCTGGAATGCCTCATCACCTACACACACGAATGGCATCGGTGGGCCTGAGATTTGAGGCAGTGGCCTAG
This sequence comes from Oophaga sylvatica, assembly GCA_033576555.1. NCBI lineage: Eukaryota > Metazoa > Chordata > Amphibia > Anura > Dendrobatidae > Oophaga > Oophaga sylvatica. The sequence goes on from JARQOD010000009.1 coordinate 10,021,316, forward strand.
GGGGTGGAAACTGAAAAGTGTTTCCGTACAGTTTCCGCCCCATAGCAGAAAGTTTAAACACTTGCGAGTCATTGGACCGTCCATAAGACCCAATGTCCACAGCAATAAACTTGTACTCCGCATCAGCAATAGCCATCAGGACGACGGAAAAAATATTTTTTGTAGTTAAAGAATTCTGATCCGGTTCCTGAAGGCTTTTGAATGCGGATGTGTTTGCCATCAACAGCGCCCAGGCAATTGGGAAACTGGCAGATACAGAGAAACTGGTCCGCTATTTCAAGCCACCGGTCTGTAGTATGCTCTGGAAGAAATTCTCCAACCAAACAGTCCACAGAGCACGACAAGTGTACTTGATGATGCCGGATAGCGTTGAAATTCCCAGGTGATACTGGAAATGCAGCGATGACAGCGTTTCGCCAGTTGCCAGAAATCTGAAAACAAAATAGAAAATAAAGATTAGTTCACAAACACAGCATAACATTGCAGAACTCAGCTAGAACTATTGGAGATACCAAAAATAATAAAATCAAGGAAAAACACTGTTTTTCAACATGTTTTACTGTACTGATATGGTTCCCTTGTTGTCCTGTGATGTTAAAAAAATTATAACAATACAAGTGTGCTCAAGCAAACAGATCCAATACATATAGCTTACCTTATAGTGACCATGAGACGCTCCGCCGGAGAAATCGAGAAACGACAATAGGTGTCCGATTTTCTGATTTGTTCTCCAACACGCTCCAGCAAACAGTCAAAATTTTCTTTATTCATCCGCAGATAGGCAAAAAATTTATCCGGATTTTGTCGCAGCTCCATGTTTAGTGTACTATACACACCACGGGTTAATCTCTGTGCTGTGATGGGGTGGATCCACATACGGCGTCGTCTTCGCTGGCGCTGACGCATAATGCGCTGCTCTATCTTTCTCTCCTTCTCCATAACTATTATCCTCAAGCGATTCGCCTCCGCAGTAAAATCCACCAGATTCTTGAAGATATTGCCAATAATCACATCCATGTTCGCCAGTCACTTGCTACTTGCTCTTCTCTCCAACCTGCACTTGCTTCTCTACAACCCGTCAAAGATGGGCTGTAGGAACAGTGTATATATAGGATTACAGTAGCCAATCAAGTTTGGAACCCCAAAAAAGGGCGTTTTTAAAAACCGGATCCGGCGCATTCCATCAAAAACGGATAAAAAAATGGATACACCGGCTGAGACGGATACGTTTTTTTTCCGGAGGACAGAAACGGATCCGCCGAAAAACCGGATGCGTCTCATCCGGTTTTACATACTAGTTCCCGGATGCGGCGATCCGGCAAAACGCCGGGGGCGCCGTCAGGCGCAAAACGGATGTGTGAAAGAGGCCTAACAGGATTAATAGCTCCCTCCAAAAAAGTCTCCATTCTTCAAAAGCTAATTTGACCGCGAGCAGCTCGCGATTCCCCACATCATAATTTCTTTCAGCAGATGAAAATTTCCTGGAGAAAAATGCACATCGACGCAAGTTTGTCAGAGTTTTGGAACCTTGAGCTAAAACTGCTCCTACCCCAACCTCTGAGGCATCCACCTCTATGATGAATGGTTTCTGGAGATCAGGTTGAATCAAAACTGGAGCGGACATGAAGCACTCCTTTAATTTATCAAAGGCGCCAACAGCATCCAATGACCAAACCTTAAGATTCGTCCCCTTTCGTGTGAGGTCAGTAAGGGGTTTCACTATCTGAGAAAAACCCTTAATAAACTTTCTGTAGTAATTAGCGAACCCTAAGAATCGTTGCAATGCTTTCAGATCATGATGTTGAACCCAATCAATTATTGCCTGCACCTTCCCAGGGTCCATTTTAAACTCTTCAGCTGACACAATGAACCCCAGGAACGATATTTCCTGAACAGAAAAAGTACATTTCTCCAATTTAGTAAACAAAGAAATTTCCCTTAGTTTTTATAAAACATGCTCATAGTGAGAATTCAGATCAGGTGAAAAAATTAGAATGTCATCCAGGTATACCACAATAAACCTTCCAATAATATCAGAGAAAATGTCATTCATAAAGTTCTGAAAGACAGCAGGTGCATTGGTTAACCCAAAAGGCATAACAAGATTTTCAAATAAACCTTCCGATGTTAAAAAAGGCAGTTTTCCACTCATCACCCTCCCGGATACTTATCAGATTATATGCCCCTCTAAGGACAATCTTAGAAAACCATTTCGCCCCATTAAGCTGATTATATAGGTCAAGGATAAATGGAAGCGGGTAAGTATTCTTAACTGTAATTTTGTTCAGTCCACGGAAATCGAGGCAAGGACGGAGGTCACCATCTTTTTCACAAAAAATAACCCCGCAGCTACAGATGAGGAGGAAGGACGGATATGACCCTTCCGTAAACTTTCATTTACATATTCTTTCATAGTGGTCCGTTCAGGTCCCGACAAATTATACAGCCGAGCTTTAGGCAACTTGGCATTAGGAAAAGGATTTATAGCACAATCATAAGAATGATGGGGCGGTAATATCTCAGCCTCTTTCTTCGAGAACACAACTCCGAAATCTTTCAGGTAAGCCGGCAGACCCTCCAGACTAGCAGAGCAAATTTGTACAGAGCTAAGACATTTCTTATGACAGTAGGAACTACGTTTAAGAATATCCTTCCGACACCAGTCAATAACAGGATTATGGATTTGCAGCCATGGGAATCCCAATACCAACCCAGCAGGTAAATTATCCAACACATAGTAGGAGATGGACTCAGAGTGAAGAATTCCCACTCTAAGTGTGAATTCCACCGTTACCAACTGGACTAAGTTCTGAAGTAACGTCTGTACCACATCCTGACCAATCATACATTTACAGTTCCCATCACCGCATACATAACCGTCAGCTTTTGTTTTGGCCAAAAGATTTTTTAATCCGCCACTATGACAAGGTAGAATCTTTTGGCCGGGATTCACTCTACTGTAACTTACTAAACATTTGTTAAAATATCCAATACAATTTAGGTATATTTTTATTTATATTTCAATTTTTAAAATGACCAATAATATCACAAACAAGGAACAAATATCACCACACCATGACCAGACCATATATTACCACCATATAGTGATCAAATAATACCACTTACAAGTAACAAAAACCGACACACCATGACGGTCAGACCACATATTACCACCACATGGTGACCGAAAAATACTACATACAAGGAACAAATACCGCCACACCATGACCAGATCACATATTACCACCACATAGTGATCAAATAATAGCAAATACAAGGAACAAATACAGCCACACCAAGACCAGATCACATATTACCACAACATAGTGACCAAATTCTACAATACTGATTATTAATAAAAAAACACAATACTAATATCACCATAAGTGTCATTATACACAGAAGATCTATACTTCGTATACAATGTCCGTGTACAGGTAATACAGCAATCACCGGTAACATTATATACAGGAGCGCTGTATATAGTGTCAGTGTACAGGTAATACAGTGAACACCGGTGACATCATACACAGTAAATCTGTATATAGTGTCAGTGTACAGGTAATACAGTGATTACGGGTGACATTATACATAGGAGCTCTGTATATCGTGTCAGTGTACAGGTAATACAGTACATCACAGTTATCACCAGTGACTAGAGATGAGCGACTTTGCCTCCAGGAGGGTCGAGTGGGGTTTCAGACCACCCGGCTTTTCCAAAAGTCGAGTCGAACGAAATTGGCCGACTATCGGAAAAAGTCAGCGTTCCGACTGAACCTTGACCCGACCCCAATGCAAGTCAATGAGGAAGAAAAGTCGGCAGTGAGTGGAGGACAGTAAACACACGTACAGTGCCCATTTCAATGCCATATACAGGTCCTTCTCAAAAAATTAGCATATAGTGCTAAATTTCATTATTTTCCATAATGTAATGATTACAATTAAACTTTCATATATTTTAGATTCATTACACACCAACTGAAATTTGTCAGGTCTTTTATTGTTTTAATACTGATGATTTTGGCATACAACTCCTGATAACCCAAAAAACCTGTCTCAAAAAATTAGCATATCAAGAAAAGGTTCTCTAAAGGGTATGCCACACTAAACAATATCGCTAACGAGATCGCTAAAAAACGTCACTATTTAGCGATCCCGTTAGCGATATTGTTCAGTGCGGCAGCTTCCAGCGACGAGCTTCCTGCTGTGATCTCGCTCGTCGCTGGAATCGCTCCGGACCCTATTTCATCGCTGGCGCTCCCGCTGGGTAAGTATCTTATCGCTGTGTGGCACCTTTTCTTAGCGATTTAGCGGTACTTTTGTACCGCTAAAGTCGTTAAGAAGATCGCTAACGGCGATAGCGTCGTTAACTATATCGCTAAATGTGGCCGCATTTAGCGATATAGAAACGATCCCGCTAGCGATCTCATTAGTATGCAACGCTAACGAGATCGCTAGCGGGATTGTTTAGTGTGGCAGTACCTTAAACGACCTATTACCCTAATCTTCTGAATCAACTAATTAACTCTAAACACATGCAAAAGATTACTGAGGCTTTTAAAAACTCCCTGCCTGCTTCATTACTCAAAACCCCCATCATGGGTAAAGGTACTGCCACACTAAACAATCCCGCTAGCGATCTCGTTAGCGTTGCATACTAATGAGATCGCTAGCGGGATTGTTTCTATATCGCTAAATGCTGCCGCATTTAGCGATATAGTTAACGACGCTATCGCCGTTAGCGATCTTCTTAACGACTTTAGCGGTACAAAAGTACCGCTAAATCGCTAAGAAAAGGTGCCACACAGCGATTAGATACTTACCCAGCGGGAGCGCCAGCGATGAAATAGGGTCCGGAGCGATTCCAGCGACGAGCGAGATCACAGCAGGAAGCTCGTCGCTGGAAGCTGCCGCACTGAACAACATCGCTAACGGGATCGCTAAATAGTGACGTTTTTTAGCGATCCCGTTAGCGATATTGTTTAGTGTGGCATACCCTTAAGACTAGCGACCTGACTGATGTCAAGAAGGCCATCATTGACACCCTCAAGCAAGAGGGTAAGACCCAGAAAGAAATTTCTCAACAAATAGGCTGTTCCCAGAGTGCTGTATCAAGGCACCTCAATGGGAAGTCTGTTGGAAGGAAACAATGTGGCAGAAAACGCTGTACAACGAGAAGAGGTGACCGGACCCTGAGGAAGATTGTGGAGAAGGACCGATTCCAGACCTTGGGGGACCTGAGGAAGCAGTGGATTGAGTCTGGTGTAGAAACATCCAGAGCCACCGTGCACAGGCGTGTGCAGGAAATGGGCTACAGGTGCCGCATTCCCCAGGTAAAGCCACTTTTGAACCATAAACAGCGGCAGAAGCGCCTGACCTGGGCTACAGAGAAGCAGCACTGGACTGTTGCTAAGTGGTCCCAAGTACTTTTTTCTGATGAAAGCAAATTTTGCATGTCATTCGGAAATCAAGGTGCCAGAGTCTGGAGGAAGACTGGGAGAAGGAAATGCCAAAATGCCTGAAGTCCAGTGTCAAGTACCCACAGTCAGTGATGGTGTGGGGTGCCATGTCAGCTGCTGGTGTTGGTCCACTGTGTTTCATCAAGGGCAGGGTCAATGCAGCTAGCTATCAGGAGATTTTGGAGCACTTCATGCTTCCATTGGCTGAAATGCTTTATGGAGATGAAGATTTCATTTTTCAGCACGACCTGGCACCTGCTCACAGTGCCAAAACCACTGGTAAATGGTTTACTGACCATGGTATTACTGTGCTCAATTGGCCTGCCAACTCTCCTGACCTGAACCCCATAGAGAATCTGTGGGATATTGTGAAGAGAAAGTTGAGAGACGCAAGACCCAACACTCTGGATGAGCTTAAGGCCGCTATCGAAGCATCCTGGGCCTCCATAACACCTGAGCAGTGTCACAGGCTGATTGCCTCCATGCCACGCCGCATTGAAGCAGTCATTTCTGCAAAAGGATTCCCGACCAAGTATTGAGTGCATAACTGAACTTTATTATTTGATAGTTTTTTTGTTTGTTTTTAAAAAACACTTTTTTTTTATTGGACGGTTGAAATATGTTAATTTTTTGAGACAGGTTTTTTGGGTTATCAGGAGTTGTATGCCAAAATCATCAGTATTAAAACAATAAAAGACCTGACAAATTTCAGTTGGTGTGTAATGAATCTAAAATATATGAAAGTTTAATTGTAATCATTACATTATGGAAAATAATGAAATTTAGCACTATATGCAAATTTTTTGAGAAGGACCTGTATAATGCTGTAGTGTAGTGTATAATAGGCCCTATCTATGATGCTCCAGTGTATGATGGGCCCCATATATAATTCTCCAGTGTATAATGTTCCCCATATATTGCTCCAAACATTAAAAAAAATTAAATACCTCTCCTCACTGGGCACTGCTCTACTCTGGACTCCTCAGCATCGCCATCTTCCAGCTCTCTGCACTGTGACTGTTCAGGCAGAAGGCGCACAGACGTGACGTCATCGCGCTCTCTGACCTGAATGTCACTGTCAGGAAACGCAGAAGATGTGGAGCAGGGAGAGGTAAGTACTGCAAGTGCTGGGGCCCTGAGCAAGCAGGGAGAGCCCACTCATGGGCGCCGGCACTGACACAGGGCCCCTCATAGTATGCTGGTGTCTCTGACGGCGAGTGGGCCCCCCCACCTGCTCAGGGCCCCGGCACTTGCCCGGGTGCACCAGGTGCTGACCCTGGCCCTGGGGGTGTGGGGACAGCCCAGTTAGGGAGGTGGAAAAACTGGCATATGTTGTGGTGTAGGCTGGATATTCAGCAGCTGGAAATGGAGGAATTGGAGAAGTCGGATAAAGAGGAGGACAAAGCGAGCCATTTTGCTGGCAACCTATGTGTCATCAGGGAAAGGTGGTACAAAATCTTTTGAAACCCAGGCAAGGTTCCTTTTAATGAAGGTGAGATCACCAACATTTTGGGTCGATAGCCGGGTCCTTCTTTCTGTCCGGATTAATCCTGCAGCACTGAAGACTCTTTCTGATAGCACACTACCAACAGGGCAAGCGAGCTCCTGTAAGGCATATTGTGCCAATTCAGGCCAGGTGTCCAGTTTACAGGCCCAGTAGTCAAAGGGGAATGAACTGTGAGGGAAAACATCGATAGGGGAGGAGAGGAAATTTTGAACCATAGTTGACAACTGCTGTCTCCTGTCTGTTGCAATCGATTCAGTATTACCAGTCGTGTGAGCGTTACTCGAGAAATCAGTCCACAACATGGACAATATGGTCATGAAGCCCCTGTCTCCAACGCCACTTCAGCTGTGTGCACCACGAACACCTCTTCCATGTTGCCCAGTATGGCTCGTGGTACAACTTGCACCACTGCTGTGTGGTGGGAATGCCTCTAACAAACGGTTTACCAAAGTTGCTTGTTTATTCGCCAATATTAGCTCTAGGTTCTCCTGTGGCATGATGTTCTGTAATTTGCCTTTATAGCGTGGATCGAGGATCCTTCATAATTTTGGCAATGCGGGGGTTCCTTTTTAGGATCCGCAAGACATAATCACACATGTGGGCCAATGTTCCAGGTGTCAATGCTGCACTGCCAGTGGTGGGTGAAGGAGCACTTTCTGCCAAATCCACATCCCTCCAGTCACGCACAAACCCTGTACCTGACCTTGGCAAGCCAACATTTTCTCTTGCCCCCTGAAAAGTATCCTCCTCCCCAAAAATAATCATCCCCCTCAAGCTCCTCCTCCTCCTCTTCCTCTTCTTCCACAACCTTGTCCAGGACAGTTCCCTGAGCAGACAATGCCTGACTGTCATCAAGGCTTCCCTCTTCCTCCTTCGCTGCAGATGCCTGATCCTTAATGTGCGTCAAAGTTTGCATGAGCAGACGCATAAGTGGGATGCTCATACTTCTGATGGCATCGTCTGCGCTTACCAGCCGTGTGTTTTGAGCCATTCCTCAAAACACTGAAGGACTTTACAGAGGTCTTTCAGCTTTGACCACTGCACACCCGACAACTCGATGTCTGCCCTCAAACTGCCTGCCCGTGTATCCTCCCACAAATGCATTACAGCCTGCCTCTGTTCGCACAGCCTCTCAACCATGTGCATGGTGGAGTTCCACCTTGTTGCAACGTCTATGATTAGGCCGTGCTTGGGGAGGTGGAGCGATCGCTGCAGCCTCTGCATACGACTGGAGTCTATGGGCGAGCGACGTATGTGCGAGCACAGTCTTCGCACCTTTTGGAGCAGGGCTTTTAACTCCGGATAATTATTTATGAAGCACTGCACCACCAGGTTCAAGGTGTGAGCCAGGCAAGGTATGTGTCTGAGTTTTGCCAGGGCTATGGCCGCAACAAAATTACATCCGTTATCACTGACTACCTTGCCTGGCTCAAGATGTAGGCTGCCCAGCCATGACTCAGTTTCTCGCTGCAAGTAGTCGGCCAGTACCTCAGCGGTGTGTCTGTTGTCGCCCAAAGACATCATCTTTAAAACAGCCTGCTGATGCTTACTACTAGCTGTTCGATAGTGGGACACCTCGTGTGCAACACTGGCAGCTGCGGATGGAGTGCTCGTGTGACTGCGCTCTGTCGACGAGCTTTCGCTTCTGGAGGAGGAGGAGGGCCGATCGCCTACAGCCAACTGTTGCCTATACCGTGGGCTAGTCAGCACTGTCCCACCGCCACTGTCCCCTGTGAACCCTGCATCCACCACATTAACCCAGTGCGCAGTGATGGACACGTAATGGCCCTGGCCATGCCTACTGGCCCATGCATCTGTTGTGAGGTGCACCTTTCCACTCACTGATTGTTTGAGTGCATGAACAATGTGGTCTTTCACATGCAGGTGGAGGGCAGGGATGGCTTTTCTAGAAAAGAAGTGCCGACTGGGTGGGTCATAGCGTGGGACACCGTAGGCCATGAGCTCTCAGAACGCTGCGCTTTCAACCAAACGGAAAGGCATCATCTCTAATGAGATTAGTTTGGCAATGTAGGCGTTCAAAGCTAGTGTACGCGGATGAGAGGATGAGTACTTTCTTGTCCTACTCAGAGTGTCTGCTAGGGTGAGATGGACTTGAGAGCTGCATATGGTGGAACTAGCGGTGGACATGGCGGACTGAGAGGGGGTTGGTGATGGTGATGGTGGTGATGGTGGTGATGGCCTAGATTCAGTCTTTCGTTGGAAAAACATTGTGATTCACTGACTGCTTTGGTCTTGCGACGACACCTCAACATTTCCTGCTGGTGGTGTGCTAACCGGTGAGCTTACAGTGAGGGAAGCGATGTAGCGTTGCTGGCTACCTTCAGTAGGAGCAGGTGCACGTGTGCTACCTGAGGTTTGTAGTCCGTCCACACGTGCAAGTGCGTGGTGTTTAAATGTCTAAGCATGCAACTGGTATTCAAATTTCGGAGATTTTTCCCTCGGCTAAAGGTCCTTCCGCACTTCTTACAGATAACCTTTGCCTCATCAATAGGATTTTGGTCAAAAAAGTGCCACACTGCACTCTTCCTACTATGGGATAAATTTTCAAGGCTTGCACGCTGTGCTAATTTGACCGTCTGGCCAAGCTGTCCTGCAACTCTTTTTGTTTTTTTAACACGTTTTTGGACTGTTACATGCCTGCCAGATAACCGCAGCTGCGATGTAATTGCCTGCTGCGGATCCTCCTCCTCTTCTGAGCTATTTCCAGCAGCATCCTCTTCCCCCAAGGATGCCAATACGGGTCAACAACTGGGTCATCAATCACCTCCTCTTCAATTTCATCTGCACCTTCCTCTGTGTCACAGTGGAAGGTGGTATAGTATGCGGGAAGGGGCACCTGAGTTTCATCAGGGTCAGAATCTGGATCAGTAGACTGCGAGGGCAATGCAGTGCTCTGGGTGAATGTACCAACAGAATCATATAGCAGTGGCTGTGCATCAGTTCACTCCATTTCAGATTCATCTTGGACTGGGGAATTCAGGATTTCACTTAATAACCCAGGCATGGTATGTGAAAAGAGCTCCAGGGAGTAATCTGAAGTGTGGCCTGCTGCATCCTTCACTTTTGGTGGGGGTGAAGGACACAAGTAAAGGTGTTGTTCCTGACAAGGAGCCTGCACTGACGACTCAGTGCTTGCAGTTTTTAAAACTTCAGAAGAGGAGGCGATAGAACTGGAGGCTGTTTTGGCAATGTAAGCCAAAACCTGTTCCTGATGCTCCGGCTTTAAAAGCGGTTTACCTACTCCAGAAAAGGGAGCCTTTCAGGCCTTCTGGAGCCAGACGATGACGCAGGCTCAACACCTCCTGCCTTAGGTGCTATTGTGCTTTTGGCACTACCAGCAGATGCAACACCACCACCATCAGTACAAGTAGGCCCCCCCGCCCACGTCTGCGGCCTCTTCCACCATACTTCCTCATGTTTGGGAAAATGTACCAAAAATAACAGCAGATATATGGTACTGTATGAGGAGCGTACAGCTGTATACGGTGTAGGGAAAAATTTAAATCTCCGTATATATTTCGGGAGTCACACACAGACGCTCACTCAGTATGGATTTGACCGTAATTCAAAGAGCAGATATACGGTACTGTATCAGAAGCGGACAGCTGTATACAGTGTAGGGAAAAATTTAAATCTCCTTATATATTTCGGGAGTCACACCCAGACGCTCACTCTGTATGGATTTGACCGTAATTCAAAGAGCAGATATACGGTACTGTATCAGAAGCGGACAGCTGTATACAGTGTAGGGAAAAATTTAAATCTCCTTATATATTTCGGGAGTCACACACAGACGCTCACTCAGTATGGATTTGACCGTAATACAAACAGCAGAAATACGGTACTGTATCAGAAGCGTACAGCTGTGTATGGTGTAGGGAAAAATTTAAATCTCCATATATATTTCCGGAGTCACACACAGACGCTTCTCAGTATGGATTTCACAGTAATACAAAGAGCAGATATACGGTACTGTATCAGAAGTGGACAGCTGTATACGGTGTAGAGCAAAATTTAAATCTCCGTATATATTTCCGAAGTCAGACACAGACGCTCACTCAGTATGGATTTGACCGTAATACAAAGAGCAGATATACGGTACTGTATCAGAAGCGGACAGCTGTATACGGTGTAGGGAAAAATTTAAATCTCCATATATATTTCCGGAGTCACACACAGACGCTCACTCAGTATGGATTTCACCGTAATACAAAGAGCAGATATACGGTACTGTATCAGAAGTGGACAGCTGTATACGGTGTAGTGCAAAATTTAAATCTCCGTATATATTTCCGGAGTCACACACAGACGCTCTCTCAGTATGGATTTCACTGTAATACAAACAGCAGAAATACGGTACTGTATCAGAAGTGTACAGCTTTATACGGTGTAGGGAAAAATTTAAATCTCCGTATATATTTCTGGAGTCACACACAGACGCTAACTCAGTATGGATTTGACCGTAATACAAACAGCAGAAATACGGTACTGTATCAGAAGCGTACATCTGTATACGGTGTAGGGAAAAATTGAAATCTCCGTACATATTTCCGGAGTCATACACAGATAGTCAGCATGTATTTGTCCGTGATACCAGCTGGTACAGGGTAGTGTGTGAGGAGCGTACAGCTCTATGCGGTGTGGGAAAAAATGAACGGTCGGTAACTGTGCAGAAAAAAAGAATAAAAGTATTAGTGCTGGGTAAAAAGCAGTCTGCACAGCAGTGTACACACAGCAATACAGCTATCAGGCAGCCTAATAACCAGCGCTGCTGCACACAAGAAAATCCTCCCCTGTCACTGCACACTAACTGTACAGCACAATTGCTATCAGCACAAACACAGAAGAACTTCTCTTTCCAGCCCTAACTCTCTCCCTACTGATAAACAACATCAGTAACCTCTCCCTACTGTTAAGATCGGCAGAAGTAAAATGGAGGTCGGCGGTCAGGGCTTTTATAGACACTATGACGCCCCTAAAGCAAGCCAATCACTACAATGCCCTTCTCTATGATGGTGGTGGACGCTGCACATGTCATCTCGTTGCCCACAGTGTACGTCCTTGCTCATTGGCTGAAAAAAAGGCGCCTGCAAGCATTCTAGGAAATCCGACTTTGGCACTCATTTTGCCGACCGCATGGCCGACTTCACGCTATGGTCGGGTTTCGATCGACGAAACCCGACTTTGGCGATAGAGCGACTTATGAATCTGACCGACCTGTTTCGCTCAACTCTGCCAGTGACATTATACACAGGAGATCTGTATATAGTATACAATGTATAGTGTCAGTGTGCAGGTAACACACTGACTCACCAGTGACATCTCTAGTTGAAGTCCTACATCTTCGCTTTTCATCTTCATCCAGCGCACACCGCTATCACTTCTTCCAGCCAGGACTCGTCTCTGCAGAAAATTATACAGTTATCTAGAGCTCATTCCCCAATTTTTTACCAACCTCTACACTACGCCAGATGAAGAAAATAAGTGACCGTGTCACCCTGCACAGTAACAGGACATCTCCTCGCCCACACTGAAAACAGCATCTTCAAAAATAATATCCTTTAATTAGCCCCTACAGTAATAATATCCCACTTTCTGGACACCACTTGTCCTCCCATTCTGCCTCATGTCTCTCCATGTTACCCCCATGGTCATCCATAATAGTATAGTGTACCCCATAGTTATATATAGCAGTATAATGCACCCACATAGTAGTATAATGTACCCCATAGTCATGTATAGTATAATGCACCCCATAGCAGTATAATGTACCCTATAATACTATAATGCACCCCATAGCAGCCTAATACACCCCCATACAGCATAATGCACCCTATAGTACTATAAAGCACCCTATAGTACTATAATGCACCCCATAGCAGTATAATTCACCCTATAGTACTATAATGCACCCCCTTAGCAGTATAATGCATCCCATAGCAGTATAATGCACCTCCATAGCAGTATAATGCACCTCCATAGTATAATGCAGCAGCCGCATAGGAGTATAATGCACCCCATAGTATAATGCAGCAGCCCCATAGTATAATGCAGCAGCCCCATAGTATAATGTAGCAGCCCCATAGGGATATAATGCACCTCATAGTTTAATGTATCAGCCCCATAGGGATATACTGCACCTCATAGTATAATACATAACCTTTCCCTCCCCCCATAGTAGTATAATGCACCCCGATATCGGTATAATATGCCCCATACCGCAGCTTTACAAAAAAAAAAGTTTTTCATTATCTGGCCGAGCTCCTGCGGTGTGTCCTCCTGTCTGAGGCTGGTGGCTGAGGTGCGCAGCGTCGTTCTGGCGCATTACAGTGACGTCACACGTCAGCGACGTGAGCGCTGACTTCTGCTGACCTGTGATTGGCTGGCGGCTGTTAACTGTTACCGTGTGGGAGGAATCTCCTGCATGGCAACAGATTTTAACTGATTGTGCGTCGGAGGACGCGTGGTCAGTTACTGAAGTTGCAGGATCCTGTCGCTCGGGCTCGGTGAACAGAACAGCGGGCTCCATATGCTCATTGCTCATTGGGCCCCACATGCCAGTAAAGGCCCTGCTGTCCCTTATCCTAATTTAAGAACCAGTCCAGAATCAATGAAATTGGCGGTAGATCCACAGTCAATGAAAGCAAGAGCAGATAACCACAGGTTCTGAAAACAAAGTTCCACATTCAGCAATACTTTATCTGAGGAGTAAAAGGGTACCTGAAAGTCTGGTTAACCTCCTCGAATATCACCCAGACTTTTAGATGTTTCCTAATGGCTTGATGACTTAAGAGCGAATGGAGCAGTCTTTTAGGAAATGTCCAGCACGACCACAATAAAGGCAAAGTCCAAGATCACGCCGACTCCTCCTCTCTACGCCCTGAGAGCGGGCTGTTACAACCTTCATTGCTTCCGTCTCAGACAAGTGAACAGACTTGGGCAGGACGACTGAAACCCGCTGTCGTTCACCACTTCTCTCATGAATTCGGTGATCCATTCAAATAGCCTGGGTCATGGCCTCCCCCAGGAAACAGGTTGGGGTATGCAAAGCCAGAGCATCCTTAAGAGTATCAGAAAGCCACGATGAAACTAACACCTGCGAACTGCATCATTCCACAAAACCTCAGAGGACCATTGCCGCAACTCAGAGCTATCGTCCTCTGCGTTGTGGACCCCTGCGTCAGGTTCATGAATTTAACTTCTGCAACCTGGGCCCTGTCAGTTTCATCATAGATCATCCCTAAGGCATCAAAAAGGCATCAACAGAAGACCGTTCTGGGGCTAGTGGGGACAAAGAGAATGCCCAGGTCTGAGGACCCCCTCGCATGGGACATGATTATTCCCACCCGCTGGGACTCATCCCCCGAAGACCGGGGTCGCAAGGTAAAACATAGTTTGCAGCTCTCCCTAAACACCCTAAACTGACCCTTCTTCCCCGAGAATTTGTCAGGAAGTGCAACTACAGGATCAGGAGAGACCAGCTGCATGTCAGAAAGTAAAGGAGTCATTACTACAGTCGATGGTGAAGAGCTTTGGGAAGCACAGGATCGGATGACAGAGCTGTCCATCACAGAGTCCCAGACACTCTGAGCAGAGGAATCATGACATAGACTATGCTTTTAGTGGAAGGAAGGAGATGAAGGAAAAACTTGAACGGTAGTGTGGTTTGATAGTCATATGTGGTGCAACGGAGGAGGGGATTAGTAACTGTAGGGATAACAGTGATAACAATTGCAGGGACCATCAGCCACAAAAAAACTGTACAACCCTGTGAAGTGGCTTTTGTTGGAATATTGTATCAAGATAAACAGCTACAGGAACCAATCAGGAGCAATGTTATATAACAACATCAACAATTAAATCAGTTCATAAAGCAAATTTGAATTACAATATACATAAACTAGTAAATTAAATTAATAATTAAGTGTCTAAATGTATTTACAGACTTTTTATTCATTTATTGTCCATAACATATGAAGCTGGCACTGGACTGTGATAGAGCGTAGGCTCTCAGAAACTCACAGTTAATAGCTTAAAGCACAACGCCAGCGTGTTTTTTAAATTTTATTTCACTTCTGGATTGGTATTACTTATTAAACCCTTTCCGATGTTGGGCGTAATAGTATGCCCACGTCGGAATCCCTCCCTTTGATGTGGGCTCCAGCGCTGAGCCCACATCTTTCCTGCAACGTGTCAGCTGTTTTGAACAGTTGACATGTGCTTCTAACAGCAGTGGATGGAATCACGATCCACCCGTGACGGTTAACCTGTTAAATGCCGCTGTCAATCTCTGACAGCGGCATTTAACTCGTGTTTCCGGGAAGCGTGTCGGAAAACCCACCCATCGGTGACTCCCGTCACGCGATTGCGGGTCACCGATGGATTGGCATGACAACCAGAGGTCTCCAGCAGACCTCTATGGTTGTCACTGCTGGATTGCTATGAAAGTGAGCAATTCTGCTACATACTGGCGATCTGATCATAGCCTGTATGTAGCAGAGCCGACTGGATTATGGCAGCTTCTAGTCTCCCATGGAGACTATTGAAGCATGCAAAAAGTAGAAAAAAATGTTTTTAAAAATACTAAAAAAATTAAAAGATATGAAAGTACAAATCACCCTTCTTTCACCTCATTCAAAATAAAACCAAAAAATCAAAACATATACATATTTGGTATTGCCGTGTTCAGAATCACCCAATCTAGCAAAACAAAAAAAAGAATTAACCCGATCGGTAAACGGCGTAATGAGAACAAAAATTTAAAACACCAGAATTAAGTTTTTTTTGTCGCCGCTACATTGCAATAAAATGCAATAACGGGCGATCAAAAGATTATATCTACTCCAAAATGGTATCAATAACAATATCAGCTCAGCACGCAAAAATAATCACTCACCTAGCCCAAATCACAAAAAATGGTGACTCTACAATTCTCGGAAAATGGTGCCATTTTTTCTTTTTTTACCAAAGTTTGGATTTTTTTTTCACCACTTAAATAAAAAAGAACCTAGACATGTTTGATGTCTATAAACTCGTAATGACCTGGAGAATCATAATTTCAAGTCAGTTTTACCATTTAGTGGACATGGTAAAAATAACAACAAAAAACAACTGTGGAATTGCACTTTTTTTGCAATTTCACCGCACTTGAAATTTTTTTCCCATTTTCCAGTACACGTTATGTTAAAACCAATGGTATTGTTCAAAATTACAACTTGTCCTGCAAAAAAAAAGCTCTCACATGGCCATTTTGACTGAAAAATAAAAAAAATTTATGATTCTAGGAAGAAGGGCAGAAGAAAACAAAAACGGAAAATAGCCCGGGGTTAAGGGGTTAATTTAAGTTCCCTGCCCCTAGTATTATACTCACCAGACATTTTCTTCAGCTCTTCCTGATGCTGCTTTGGTCCCTGTTATGTTTTGGTAGCTGAGGAGAGCAGGCAAAAACGGCAATACACCAGAGAGGTTGGGATCTACTGGATTGCAGTACCCTGACTAACCACCACAACTAAAGGCAGCCGTGGAGCGTTCCTACGTTGGTCCTAGACGCCTCGTCACAGCCTGAGGGGCTAACTACACCTAAAGATAGAAAGAGGAGAGCTATCTGCCCCAGAGCAGATCCCCAAAAAACATAAGAAGCCCCCAAACATGTAATGGCGGTTAGACAAGAGGAAATACAGACACAGACAGAAAATAGTATGAGCAAACGCTGGGGCCCAATCTGCCTGGACAGAAAAGGATAGGAAGGATACTTACTGCAATCCAAAAAAAAACCCTAAAAAAAAACAACGCTACTAATTGCAAAAACACCTGAGATCACACGACCTTTACCACCTAAATTAGTTCTCTGGTGTAACAAAACTAAGCCGCAGCCACAGAAAAAAACTGGAAAAGGCAAATGAACAAACAACAGTGGCTCCAGAGGAACCGAGAGGCGCCCAAGCCCCCCGAGGAGGGGAACCTGGCCAACCTCACAGAAATGCAGAGAAAATTGCAAATGGCAAGCACAAAAACAAAAAAACAGAAAATATCTTATCTGAGAGCAAGAGAAGAGGCAAGACTCAGCAAGCTTCCAAGTGAACCAGGAAACAACGTTGAGACAAGAACAATTGATCACCGGCAACCATGATGGGGGGAAACCTCCCTTATATGCAGTCAGTCCGTGATTCCTGATTGCCAATCCTCATTGAATGGTTCAGTACCGTTTGTAACCACCAGAGGGAGCTTCTGCTCAGAATTCATTTCTAAAACATTCATAACAGTACCCCCCCCTTGAGGAGGGGTCACCGAACCCTCATTTGTGCAACCAGGTCGGTCAGGATGAGCTCTGTGATACGCACGGATCAGTCTCCTAGCATGGATGTCCGAAGCAAACACCCAAGAATTGTCCTCCTGACCATAACCTCTCCACTTAACCAAATACTGGAGTTTCCGTCTAGAAAAACGAGAATCCAATATTTTCTCAACCACATACTCCAGATTGCCCTTAACCAAAACAGGGTCAGGGGGCGCAGCCATAGGAACCACTGGCTCGACAAACCTCTTCAATAAGGACTTGTGGAACACGTTATGGATCTTAAATGTCCCTGGAAGAAGTAAACGAAAGGAAACAGGTTTAAGAATCTCCATGATCTTATAAGGTCCAATGAACCTAGGCTTAAACTTAGGAGATGCAACTCTCATAGGGATATTTCTTGAGGACAACCAGACCAAGTCCCCCACTTTAAACCGAGGACCATCAGTCCTATGCCGGTTGGCAAACCGCTGGGCCTTCTCCTGAGAGAGGGACAACCTCTCCACTACCTGGTCCCAAATCTGCTGCATACGCTCCACAACAGAGTCAACACCCGGACAGACAGAAGCCTCCGTCTGTCCCGAAGAAAATCGAGGGTGAAACCCAAAATTGCAGAAAAATGGAAACATCAAAGTGGCAGAGCTTGCCCTATTATTAAGAGCAAACTCAGCCAAAGGCAAAAAAGAGACCCAGTCATCTTGATCAGCAGACACAAAGCATCTCAGATAAGTCTCCAATGTCTGGTTTGTTCTCTCGGTTTGTCCATTGGTCTGAGGATGAAAAGCCGAGGAGAAAGACAATTGAACACCAAGTTTAGAACACAAAGTCCTCCAAAATCTGGAAACAAACTGGACTCCTCTGTCAGACACAATGTTCTCAGGAATGCCGTGTAACCGAACCACGTGCTGAAAGAACAAAGGCACCAATTCAGAGGAGGAAGGCAACTTAGGTAATGGCACAAGATGTATCATCTTGGAAAACCTATCACAAATCACCCAGATAACGGTCATTCTCTGAGAAACAGGGAGGTCGGAAATAAAATCCATAGAGATATGGGTCCATGGTCTCCTGGGCACAGGCAATGGCATCAACAAACCACTAGAGCGAGAGCAAGGCTTGGAGCGAGAGCAAGTCCCACAGGACTGCACAAACTCCCTGACGTCACGAGACAAAGTAGGCCACCAAAAGGACCGACTCACCAAGTCTCTGGTACCAAAAATTCCGGGATGACCGGCCAACGCGGAACAATGAATCTCAGACATCACACTCTTCTTCCACTGGTCTGGGACAAACAATTTCCCAACAGGGCAGCGCTCGGGTTTATCCTCCTGACACCCCTCCAGAGCCAGTCTCAAATTGGGCGAGATGGCAGAAAGAACTACACCCTCTTTCAAAATAACAGCAGGATCAGATAACTCAGGAGAGTCCGCAAGGAAACTCCTCGAGAGGGCATCCGCCTTAACATTCTTAGTGTCAGGAAGAAAGGAAACCACAAAATTAAAACGTGTGAAAAACAAGGCCCATCTGGCCTGTCTAGGATTAAGTCGCTTGGCTGATTCCAGATAAACCAGATTCTTATGGTCCGTGAGGACCACCACCTGATGTTTGGCTCCCTCCAGCCAATGTCTCCACTCTTCAAAAGCCCACTTCATGGCCAATAACTCCCGATTACCCACGTCATAATTACATTCAGTTGGAGAAAATTTTCGAGAGAAAAAAGCACAAGGGTTACTTTTAGAGGTCTCAGGATCTCTTTGGGACAAAACGGCACCTGCCCCAATTTCAGAGGCATCAACCTCCACCTGAAATGGCAGAGAAACATCAGGCTGCCGTAGAACAGGAGCAGAAGTGAATCTCTGTTTAAGTTCCTGAAACGCAGAGACTGCCTCAGGAGGCCAATTCACCACATCAGAACCCTTTTTGGTCAAATCGGTCAATGGTTTAACAATAACAGAGAAATTACCGATAAATTTACGATAAAAATTGGCAAAACCCAAGAATCTCTGAAGAGCCTTTAATGAAGTAGGTTGGACCCAATCACAGATGGCCTGAACCTTGACCGGGTCCATTTCCATAACAGATGGAGACAAAATGAATCCCAGAAATGAGATCCTCTGTACGCCAATGACATAGAATCATTGAGACCAGAGGGAGCAGGGAAACCCACCATAACATCTTTTACATTCTCTGACAGACCCTTCCGAAAAAGGGCTGCCAAAGCATCATCATTCCATTTGGTCAGAACTGCCCACTTTCAGAATTTCTGACAGTACAACTCAGCGTCCTCATGCCCCTGATTTAATGCCAACAAGGTTTTTTTCAGCTTGATCAGTGACATTAGGTTCATCATACAAAAACCCCAGAGCCAGAAAAAATGCATCAATATCATTCAAAAGAGGATCCCCAGGTGTCAGGGAAAAAGCCCAATCCTGAGGATCGCCGCGCAGGAGAGAGATGACAATTTGAACCTGCTGTGCTGCGTTCCCTGAGGACTTAAGTTTTATGGCAAAAAACAACTTACAGTTATTTTTGAAATTCAGAAATTTAGCTCGATCCCCCAAAAACAAATCTGGCATGGGGATCCTAGGTTCCACAACTGGCAACCCTGCAAGATAGGTAGCAATACTCCGAACTTCAGTGGCAAGCTGATCCACACGGCCAGACAACTGTGCAAACTCCATTGAGAGAAAAAAAAATCCTCCTCAGCACCCAGAGAAAAAGAGGGAAAAAAAATGCAACAAACAGAAAAAAAAAAAATCTCTGACAACTCTGACAACTTTTTTCTTTCCACACTATTTTTCCCTTCTGTGAGTATCATATAATTTTCAGTTTGGCCGGTGATACTATTATGTTTTGGTAGCTGAGGAGAGCAGGCAAAAACGGCAATACACCAGAGAGGTTGGGAGCTACTGGATTGCAGTATCCTGACTAACCACCACAACTAAAGGCAGCCGTGGAGCGTTCCTACGTTGGTCCTAGACGCCTCGTCACAGCCTGAGGGGCTAACTACACCTAAAGATAGAAAGAGGAAAGCTATCTGCCCCAGAGCAGATCCCCAAAGAACATAGGAAGCCCCCAAACATGTAATGGCGGTTAGACAAGAGGAAATACAGACACAGACAGAAAATAGTATGAGCAAACACTGGGGCCCAATCTGCCTGGACAGAAAAGGATAGGAAGGATACTTACTGCAATCCAAAAAAAAAACCTAAAAAAAACCAACGCTACTAATTGCAAAAACACCTGAGATCACACGACCTCCACCACCTAAATTAGTTCTCTGGTGTAACAAAACTAAGCCGCAGCCACAGAAAAAACTGGAAAAGGCAAATGAACAAACAGTGGCTCCAGAGGAACCGAGAGGCGCCCAAGCCCCCCGAGGAGGGGAACCTGGCCAACCTCACAGAAATGCAGAGAAATTGCAAATGGCAAGCACAAAAACAAAAAACAGAAAATATCTTATCTGAGAGTAGGAGAAGAGGCAAGACTCAGCAAGCTTCCAAGTGAACCAGGAAACAACGTTGAGACAAGAACAATTGATCACCGGCAACCATGATGGGGGGAAACCTCCCTTATATGCAGCCAGTCCGTGATTCCTGATTGCTAATCCTCATTTGAATGGTTCAGTACCGTTTGTAACCACCAGAGGGAGCTTCTGCTCAGAATTCATTTCTAAAACATTCATAACAGGTCCCGTGCTTCCATCTTGTGACAGCAACTTCTGACAGTGTTAGTCTGTGAGAACCTCATTCTGGCTCCTATAGATTTACATTGAGATGTGACCTCCGGATCACCTAGCAAACACTGGAATGATCCAGCAGGTCACAACCTAAAGAAGATGACGCTGGAAACAGATGAAGACAGTGACTGGAGAGATTTTAGATTAGTGACACCACCCCAGCAACTTAATACATAAAAAAATGCTGGAGTGGTGGTTTAAAGTACCTCTTGCTCCATCGACGTGATGGCACTTGAGTGTCATAGCTCCTTCTGTGAGGTCCCAGTACAAGGATGAATAAGAACTGGATACAGGGCCGGAATGGCCATCTGGCAATTCTGGCAAATGCCAGAAGGGCCTGTCTGGTTGTAGGCTACCTTGTCTGCTACGTTGTTAACAGAATCAGTGTTCTTAAGACCACTCATACTGTTAAGAGTTGTGATGAAGCACAAAGTAGCTGACCCCATCACTTACCCAGCAGTCCATGGGTATCATTAGAAATATTGGCCTTGTAGTAAATCTTGCTTTCCTCTGTCCAGGGTAATAATAGTAATATATCCCATCTGGTGCTTGGGGACGGGGACAGCATGGGGCTGTGTGATTTCAAATGCCAGGGCTGAATTTCAGTCCCAGTGCATACCTGACTGGATATGGCCTCTGTTGAGAGGGAAAAAAAGTTTTTATGTTTACTTGAGAATGGAATCTTGGTTTCTTCTTGGGTAATTACTCTCACAGGTTAATTGTCTCATCATGAGTTCAGATAGCCCAGGGATACTGAAAATAGGCATATGGCATTTATAAATATGTTTTAATGCATCTAAAATGAAAATTAATTAAAGAAGCTTAATTAAAAATATCCTACAGTATTGCTTTATGTTTACAACTCTAAACAGATGTGCTTACATGGTAACAAACTGCAACTAGAAGTTATTGTCAAGGATAGCAGCTGGGGGGTCACACAGATCACACCACGGTTACCACTTTTTCACAGGACACCACTGTCACTATTTGTCAGGAGAACGCAACTCCATTGCCTCCAATCATCAGGACAATTACTCCATTGACTAACGAGGGATGGACGAGACCACTGCTTCCATTATTAAGCCGGTTATTTGGGACATCAAAGTGAGTGTAAGGTATATACACCTCTGATTCCAATGCATGGTACGTCGATACGGTCCCTGCCAGCTCCTACAAACAGAAATGAACCACTACTAGCTGCCACCACCAATCATTATACAGGCCGATTGGAGACCCGTTACAGGTGGCATATGGCTTCAGGGGTGCGATTTACAGAGAAAGAGGAACAGAGCTATTAAGTTTTATTTATTTAATCCAGAAAGGTGGGCAGTGAATGGGAAAAAAAACAATAGGTATATATAATTACATGACATTAAATGCAATAACCAAAGAAAATTACTAAACCTGATGTCACATTGATGGATCAAAGATTAGCGGAGGGAAGCACTCCGATTAGGAAAATGGAGCACTTTCACAGCAAACTTATGTCTACCAGAATGAATAAAGACAGAGACCCAAACTTTCATTTTTATTAGCTCAATGCTAACACATACCCACCTTAACATAAGCTTACATGGAGGCTGGCAGTGGGATGTGTTAGGTCCTTCAGAATTCCATGAGATCCCCAACTTTCAGGATATCTTCACCTTTGGAGGTCCCTGGCGATACATATTGTCGTCATGTTTCTTATTGCGATTTTATCTGTCTATAGAGATGGAACATAGCTGGAATCACACCATCCATTGGACTGTTATTCAGTTGGAGAGGTTAAAATGGAATAATGGTGATGTGAGTGAATGCGTTATGTCCATTCCTTTGCTACAACACCGAAAATATTTCTCCCATAAATATCAGATTGATGCAGAACCCCAATATTCATCACTGACCACTGGCTCCAAAACATCTAAGAAGATTCTTTTATTAGAGGAAGCCCTATACCTGGGAAAGGTACTTCTCAGCCTTTGTGTAAACAGATCTCAGACTTGTCTTCTTCCCAGCAAATATACCTGCTGTAATTATCTGATCACTACAGGAGGTCCCTATTTGAATGGAGGTTGAAGTGTTTAGCTCTCTTTCTCTTCCCTAATTATAATTAGTTTTCACTTCTAAGTTATAATTAATCCAACATGTTCAATGTGGAGTTCTACTTCAATGGAGGTTGAACATGTCTAGGTTCTTTTTTATTTAAGTGGTGAAAAAAAAATCCAAACTGAATGAAAGCACGTAAATACAAAATATATGAAATTTGAATTGTATTACTGCTCTAGATAATAAGAAAAAATGGAAATGCTTAGCTCATAATTTGGTCAATTCATGTATACCCAGAAGCCAACGACAAGGCCTTAGAGGAATTTAAATCTTGTTTTTCCACTGCTAATGAAGAATGGCAACATGTACTTAAAACTAAGAGCTAAATTCCCAGTGACTATGCTGGCCATAAAAGTCTGGATTATCTTTAGTCAGTCCGTTGCCTTATAATCCCTAATTCATGGTCACTTTTCTCAGAGTTTGGCTTTATTCACACATCATTATTATCATTATTTTTGATCAGATTTTCATCAGTATTTCTATGCCAAAACTAGAAGTGTGTTCAAAACACAAAACAGGGGGTCATTTTTCAATTATAGGTTTTCTCTGTATATTCCACTCCTGGTTTTGACAAAGAAACACGGATGCAAAACTACTGACATGTGAAAAAGCCCTTAGACTTGCTCTATCCAGGTCCTCTTCACCCTTTTCCTATACCACAAGAGCCGTGGGCTGACATTTCTATGAACTTTGTTAAAGATCTTCCTGAGGTGCAAGGGTTCACTATTATCTAAGTTATCGAGAAACATTTCTCATTTTGCTCCATTATCTGGACATCCATCTGCTCCACAGTTGCTCCAAATATTTTTTAAAGAAATGTTTCAGTTCCAGAGTCTCTCAGCTTGCATAACCAATGATTGCAGTGTGCAATTTGTTTCCAGGTAATGGATGGCGCTCTGCAAGAATGAAAAAATATCCTAGATCTCTCCTCAGCAAATCATCCACAAAGTAATGGGCAAACTAAGAGAATCAATCAGTCCATAGAACAAATGTCTCTGAATTTTCCCCAACTGCCATCAAGATAGTTATTTGGATTTGCTTCCTTCGAATTTGCAACAATTCTGTTTCTGAGTCTTTCACGAAATCTCACTTTCATACCATGTATGGTCAAGAGCCTAATTGTCACGATTCCAACCCCAGTGTGTATGGGATGCAGTTACTGACAGCTCAGATGTCCAATCTGGTACAGGGGTGTCCTGAAGCTGTCAGTACTTTGATTGATAGCTCAGTGTCCAGTCGGGTGCAGGGGCATGCTGAACTGTTGCTCTTTTGATTGACAGCTTGGTCGTACATTTTAAGACTGGGAGGTGCTGGCTATCTCTAGGTGTTCATTGTCCCAGGTTATTGCACAACTACTTAACTGGGCTGTTTGTCCCAAACCTTTTCCAGACATACAGTACAGACCAAAAGTTTGGACACACCTTCTCATTCAAAGATTTTTCTGTATTTTCATGACTATGAAAATTGTAAATTCACACTGAAGGCATCAAAACTGTGAATTAACACATGTGGAATTATATACTTAACAAAAAAGTGTGAAACAACTGAAAATATTTCTTATATTCTCGGTTCTTCAAAGTAGCCATCTTTTGCTTTGATTACTGCTTTGTACACTCTTGGCAATCTCTTGATGAGCTTCAAGAGGTAATCACCAGAAATGGTCTTCCAACAATCTTGAAGGAGTTCCAAGAGATGCTTTGCACTTGTTGGCCCTTTTGCCTTCACTCTGCGGTCCAGCTCACCCCAAACTATCTCAATTGGGTTCAGGTCTGGTGACTGTGGAGGCCAGGTCATCTGGCGTAGCACCCCATCACTCTCCTTCTTGGTCAAATAGCCCTTACACAGCCTGGAGGTGTGTTTGGGGTCATTGTCCTGTTGAAATAAAAATTATCCAACTAAACGCAAACCGGATGGAATAGCATGCCGCTGCAAGATGCTGTGGTAGCCATGCTGCTTCAGTATGCCTTCAATTTTGAATAAATCCCCAACATTGTCACCAGCAAAGCACCCCCACACCATTACACCTCCTCCTCCATGCTTCACGGTGGGAACCAGGCATGCAGAGTCCATCCGTTCACCTTTTCTGCGTCGCACAAAGACACGGTCGTTGGAACCAAAGATCTCAAATTTGGACTCACCAGACCAAAGCACAGATTTCCACTGGTCTAATGTCCATTCCTTGTGTTCTTTAGCCCAAACAAGTCTCTTCTGCTTGTTGCCTGTCCTTAGCAGTGGTTTCCTAGCTGCTATTTTACCATGAAGGCCTGCTGCACATAGTCTCCTCTTAACAGTTGTTGTAGAGATGTGTCTGCTGCTAGAACTCTGTGTTGCATTGACCTGGACTCTAATCTGAGCTGCTGTTAACTTGCGATTTCTGAGGCTGGTGACTTGGATAAACTTATCCTCAGAAGCAGAGGTGACTCTTGGTCTTCCTTTCCTGGCACGGTCCTCATGTGAGCCAGTTTCTTTGCAGATGGTTTTTGCAACTGCACTTGGGGACACATTCAAAGTTTTCCCAATTTTTCGGACTGACTGACCTTCATTTCTTAGCGTAATGATGGCCACTCGTTTTTCGTTACTTAGCTGCTTTTTTCTTGCCATAATACACATTCTAACAGTCTATTCAGTAGGACTATCAGCTGTGTATCCACCAGACTTCTGCACAACACAACTGATGGTCCCAACCCTATTTATAAGGCAAGAAATCACACTTATTAAACCTGACAGGGCACACCTGTGAAGTGAAAACCATTTCCGGTGACTACCTCTTGAAGCTCATCAAGAGATTGATTGCCAAGAGTGTGCAAAGCAGTAATCAAAGCAAAAGGTGGCTACTTTGAAGAACCTAGAATATAAGACATATTTTCAGTTGTTTCACACTTTTTTGTTAGTTTATAATTCCACATGTGTTAATTCATAGTTTTGATGCCTTCAGTGTGAATGTACAATTTTCATAGTCATGAAAATACAGAAAAATATTTGAATGAGAAGGTGTGTCCAAACTTTTGGTCTGTACTGTACATTCAGTTTTTGTGCGGTTTGTCTCTCTGTGCCTTGTATTCTATTTGTTGAGTTTTCGTTGCCTGACCTTGGACCTCTCTCTGACCATCTGTCTGTTTAACTCCTTTGTTCTGATCCTCTTTCTTCCTGGTATATTGACCTTGGACCATTATCTGACTACGCATTTGTCTCTTCCTTCTGTTTATGATGTACCCTCCTGGCTTTTGACCTCGGACTCCTTGACTATCCCAACTCATGGCTTGTTCATGAGAAGTGATTCAGCATCACGCTCATGTTCCTCTGCCAACTGTCTCAAAAAACCTACTTTCTGTTGCGACTACCATTTCTAAGGCCATACACAGCATCAATCAGGACCAATGTTATGTAGCAACATCAACGATTAAATCAGTTCATAAAGCAACTTTTAATTACCATATAATTAAAATGTCAGCTGTTTTGAACAGTTTGACATGTGCCTCTAACAGCTGCAGATGGAATTGTGATCCACCCGCGGATATTAACCTGTTAAATGCTACTGTCAATCTCTGACAGATGCATTTAACTCGTGCTCCCGGGAAGCGCACCGGAAATCCCGCCCATCGGTGACCGGTGATCAACGCGTTTCAGGTGTCGCAGCACCCTTAGTCATGCCATGTTTCACGTTCTGACACAACGGTTCCGTGCTCCGATTCCTGGGATGTCATATTTCTAAATTCTGCTACGTACAGGCCATCTGATCATCGCCTGTAGGTAGCAGAGCCGACTGGATTTGGCAGCTTAGAAGACTATTATGGAGACTATTGAAGCATGAAAAAAGTAAAAATATTTAAAAAATTAAAAATATAAAAGTACAAATCACCAAAACCCCATTCAAAATAAAACAATAAAAAAAATCAAACATATACATATTTGGCATTGCCGGGTTCAGATTTGCCCGATCTATCAAAATAAAAAAAGAATTAACCCGTTCGGTAAACGTCGTAATGAGAAAAAAAAAATTAAAATGCCAGAATTACGATTTTTAGGTCGCCGCTACATTGTAATAAAATGCAATAACGGACGATCAAAAGATCATATCTACACCAAAATGGTATCACTAAACATGACAGCTCAGCACGTAAAAAATAAGCACTCACTCAACCCGAGATCATGAAATATGGAGACGCTACAAGTCTCGGAAAATGGCGCCAATTTTTTTTTTTAGCAAAGTTTGGATTTTTTTTCACCACTTAAATAAAAAAGAACCTAGACATGTTTGGTGTCTATGAACTCGTAATGACCTGGAGAATCATAATGGCAGGTCAATTTTACCATTTAGTGGACATGGTAAAAAAAACCAACTGTGGAATTGCCTTTTTTTTGCAATTTCACTGCACTTGGAATTTTTTTCCCATTTTCCAATGCAAGATATGTTAAAACCAATGGTGTTGTTCAAAATTAAAACTTGTCCTGCAAAAACAAGCCCTCACATGGCCATTTTTACTGAAAAATAAGCAAGTTATGGTTCTAAGAAGAAGGGGAGCAAAAAACATAAACGCAAAAATGAAAAATGGCCCAGGGGTTAAGGGGTTACTCTAAGCTCCCTGCCCCTAGTATTATACTCACCAGACATTGTCTTTAGCTCCCCCCCCCCCGGCGCTGCTCGGGTCCCTCGCTTTCATCTTGTGACAGCAACTTCTGACAGTAGTAGTCTGTGAGAGCCTCGTTCTGGCCTCATTCTGGCTCCTATAGATTTACATTGAGAAGTGACCTCCGGATCACCTAGCAAACACTGCAATGATCCAGCAGGTCCCAACCTACAGAAGACAACCGGAGCGGTGCCAGGAACAGATGAAGACAGCGCATGGTGAGATCTTAGATTAGTGACACCAACCCAGCCGTTAAATACATAAAGAATGCTGGAGTGGTGCTTTAAAGTCACTCTTGCACCATTGACTTGATGGCACTTGTGTGTCATAGCTCCTTCTGTGAGGTCCCAGTACAAGGATGAACAAAAACTGGATATGGCCTCTGTTGAGAGGAAAAAAAGTTTTTATGCTTACTTGAGAATGAAATCTTGGTTTCTTCTTGGGTAATTACTCTCACAGGTTAATTGTCTCATCATGAGTTCAGATAGCCCAGGGATACTGAAAATAGGCGTACGGCATTTAAAAATATGTTTTAATGCATCTAAAATGAAAATTAATTAAAGAAGCTTAATTAAAAATATCCTACAGTATTGCTTTATGTTTACAACTTCTAAACAGATGTGCTTACATGGTAACAAAGCGCAAATAAAAGTTATTGTCAAGGATAGCAGCTGGGGGGTCACACAAATCCCATCACTGTTACCACTTTGTCACAGAGGTCACTGGAGAGATCACACAGATCCTACCACTGTCACCATTTTTCACAAGAACGCAACTCCATTGCCTCCAATCATCAGGACAATGACTCCATTGACTAACAAGGGATGGACGAGACGACTGCTTCCACAACTAGGAGTGTAAGGTATATACACCTCTGATTCCAATGCATGGTACGTTGATACGGTCACTGCCAGCTCCACAATAACAAAAAGAAAGCAACCATTACTAGCTGCCACCACCAATGATTATACAGGCTGATTGGACACCCGTTACAGGTAGCATATGACTTCAGGGGAGCGATTTACAGAGCAAGAGGAACAGAGCTATTACATTTTATATATTGAATCCAAAAAGGTGGGCAGTGTTTATACAAATATATAAAGATTATACAAAATGGGAACAAAACATTAGGATATATATAATTACATTACATAAAATGGAATAACAAAAGAAAATTACTAAACCTGATGTCACGTAAATGGCTCAGAGGTTAGCGGAGGGAAGCACTCCGATTAGGAACATGGAGCACTCTCACAGCGAACTTATGTCTTCCTGTAAAGATACACACACACTGTGTGTCTTTCTAAGGGTCGCTGCGAGGGAGACACAGGACTGCCAGGGGATGCACGGACACTGCAGTGCGCGAGGTATAACGGAGCAGGACCTAGCAGATCACGTGATGGCCGGGGAGTCACCGAGGGGCAGAGCCGAGCTCCGTGAATGGTCGGGAGCCGACAGCTGGGTGAGCGCCGGATACGTAGTCAAGCAAGCCGAGGTCAGAAGCCAGGAAAACGAGTAATAGCCAGGGATGAGACAGAAGGATGGTGGGGAACAATACAAGGTCAGTAGCCTGGCGGGAGCGCGGGACCAGAGGGCAAGACAGAGGGTGGTCAGGGACAGAGCCGAGCATCAGAACCAAAGAGTACTGAGCAGAACCAAATCGAGAGACAGAATCCGAAACAGAGTCCTAGCCGGGTCATACATTGGAAAACACAAACACTCAGAGGCACGATATCAGAATGATAACCTGGGTCAGCAACTCAAGCCGGGTAAGCAGAAGTATTACTGACACAGAACCAGGCCAGAAGCAGACCTAGATAGCCCTCCCAGAACCAAAAGAGGCTCAACAAGTTTAACCCCTACCTAACCAGGATCGAAGTGAAAACCCCATCCTGAGTTGTGACAGTACCCACCTCTCAATGGGGGCCACCGGAGCCCCAGGTTTCCCAGGATACCTTTCATGAAACAACTGGACCAAACGATCAGCATGGACAGAATGAGCCGGGACCAACGAGCGATCCTCCGGACCATACCCTTTCCAATTTACCAAATACTGCAAGGTACGACAAACCCAAAGGGAATCAATAATGCGCCCCACCTCGCACTCCATGTGACCATCCACCAAGACCGGCTCAACAGATGTCGAAGGCTCATCCTCCACCGCCTCCAGCGGTTTCAGAAGAGCCTTATGGAAAACATTGGGGATTTTGAAGGAAGGTGGAAGTCGCAACCTAAATGCCACAGGATTAATGACCTCGGTGATTTCATACGGGCCTATAAATTTAGGCCCCAACTTAGCATAAGGAACCTTAAGTTTAATATTCCGTGCAGACAACCACACCTTCTCCCCAACTC
Organism: Oophaga sylvatica; assembly: GCA_033576555.1. Taxonomy (NCBI): domain Eukaryota; kingdom Metazoa; phylum Chordata; class Amphibia; order Anura; family Dendrobatidae; genus Oophaga; species Oophaga sylvatica. The sequence continues at coordinate 10,051,407 of JARQOD010000009.1, forward strand.
GGAACATAGGTCCCGCCATCCGTCTCTTATCTGCAAAGAACTTATATTTCGTCTGGGCTTTCCCAATATTCCTTTGGATCACCTTCCACAATTCTTTCAAAGGCTGTACCACCCCATTGACCCCAGGACATCCGGAGTTCAAACATAAGAACTCCCTGAAATGCGGACTAAAGCCATAGTTTGCCAGGAAAGGGGACATACCAGTGGACTGACTCACACGGTTGTTATACGCAAACTCAGCTAACTCAATGCATCACACCAATTATCCTCTCTAGAAGTGGACAAGCAACGCAGAATTTGCTCCAATGATTGATTAGTTCGCTCCGTCTGACCATTGGTCTCCGGATGATATGCAGAAGAGAAGGATAAGTTAATACCCAACCTTTTACAAAATGCCCTCCAGAACTTAGAAACAAACTGCACACCATGGTCAGACACCATATTCAACGGCACTCCATGCAAACGGACCACGTGCTGCACAAACAACCTGGACAAAGTTTCCGCAGAGGGCAAGGCAGTCAAAGGTACAAAATGAGCTTGCTTAGAAAACCTGTCCACCACCACCCATATCACAGTATTGTCTCTGGATAGAGGAAGATTGGTGATGAAATCCATGGACAGGTGGGTCCATGGTCTATCAGGAATTGGCAAAGGCACCAATTCCCCGGCCGACCAGTTATGAGAGCTCTTGGCACATGCACAAACCCCACAAGCAGACACAAATTTACCAACATCAGAAGCAGGCGAAGGCCACCAAAAAACCCTCACAATGGCCCCCCGGGTAGCCGAGATCCCAGGATTTCCACTCAAAGCCGACTCATGGAACTCACGAAGAAACCTGAGATGCAATTGCACCAGAAAAAAACAATTTACCATCAGGCTTAGAGCTGGGTGCTTGAGACTGAGCCTCTATAATCTCCTGTTCTAACTCAGATGAAACGTCAGCCACCACCACCCCTGGTTGAAGAATGGAGGATGGAGGCTCAGGAGGGGATACTGGATCTAAACTCTGAGACAGAGCATCAGCCTTAATATTCTTAGATCCTGGATGAAACGTAATCGAGAACTGGAAACGAGAAAAAAAAAGCGACCACCTGGCCTGCCTAGGAGTTAACCGTTGGCTGATTCAATGTAAGCCAGGTTCTTATGGTCGGTCACCACAGTAATAGGATGATTAGTACCCTCCAAAAAATGCCTCCATTTCTCAAAAGCCAATTTATCAACAAGAAGCATTCGATTGCCAGCATCATAGTTTTTCTTGGCCGGAGAGAACTTCCTGGAAAAGAAGGCACAGAGTCTCAAATTGGTCAAAGTGGTGGACCCCTGTGACAACATTGCCCCCACCCCCACCTCAAAAGCATCCACCTCCACAATAAAAGGTTTGGATGTATCCGATTGGACCAGAACCAGAGCCGACATGAAACTCTTTTTTAATGACAGAAATGACGCTACGGCTGCATTAGACCCATTTTTAACATCCGCCTCTTTACGAGTCAGATCTGTGAGGGGTTTGACCACCTGTGAAAACCCTTTAATGAACCTTCGATAATAGTTAGCGAATCCCAAGAAGTGCTACAAACCCTTCAAATCACGGGGCTGAACCCAATCAATGATGGCCTGAACCTTGTTGGGATCCATGCGAACCCCTCCTCTGAAACAATGAACTCCAAAAATTACAGTTCCTGAACAAAAAATCAAGCACTTTTCCAATTTAGCAAAGTGTTGATTCTCCCTGAGCCTCCGGATAACCAAAGGCAGATGATCAAGATGAGTTTGCTTATCAGACAAATAAATGAGGATATCATCCAGATATATTACCACAGAACGTCCAATAAAGTCTGAGAACACAAAATTGATAAAATTTTGAAAGACTGCTGGGGCATTGGTTAAACGAAAGGGCATAACAAGATTATTGAATAATCCCTTAGATGTGAGGAATGCCGTCTTCCACTCGTACCTCTCTCGTACTCGTATCAAATTATAGGACCCCTTAAATCCAGTTTGGAAAACCATTTGGCCCCAGACAGTTGGTTACAAAAATCAAGAATCAGAGGAAGCGGGTATGTGTTTCGAACAGTGATGTTATTAAGTTCCCGAACGTCGAGGCAAGGGCGAAGACAACCGTCTTTTTTTTTAACAAAAAAACCCCAGATGCCACAGGAGAAACAGAAGGGCGAATGTACCCTTTACAGAGACTCTCAGAAATATACTTCTTCATAGCAACCCGGTCAAGACCAGAGAGATTGAACAAACAGGCCTTGGGCAATTTGGCACCCGGAATCAGGCTAATGGCGCAAGCAAAGGGGCGGTGGGGTGGCAGAGCCTCAGCCTCACTTTCGGAGAACACGTCTTCGAAGTCCTTCAGGTACTCCAGAATACCCTCCAGACCGACAGACGACACAGATACAGATTTCAGACATTTGCTAACACAGTTCGAACCCTATTGTCCAATCTCCCGAGCTACCCAATTAATGACAGGGTTGTGACATTGTAACAAGGGAAACCCCAGAATCAACTACGCAGGTAAACTGTCCATAACAAAACAGGCCAAGTGTTCCAGGTGCACAGAACCCACTTTGAGGAGGAATACCTCAGAAACAAAAGTGATCTCACCCTTGGTGAGCACAGTACAGTAGAGTCGATAGCTACCACTTTTATGGGAGCATTAAACCTAACTGTCCCTATCTTGCAATGAGTCGCCAATTTCGAGTCAATAAGGTTCACAGAAGACTCGCAGTCCACAAAAGCCGTAGCATGAAATAGACAGTTATTCACGCCCAGTTCCACCTGGAGCAATAATTTATAAGTTGAGGAAAAATGTACCTGATGGTCTGGGTAACCTCCTCGACAGTCATCCAGACCTAGGCGTTTCCCGACATCTTAGAAACGGGGAGCAGGATGGGCAGTCATTTCTCCAGTGTCCCGGGTCCCCACAGTAGAAGCAGAGCTTGTTCTCCTTACGACATCTCCTCTCCTTCTCCCATACAGAAACTGCTCCAATTTCCATGGGTTCAACAGATGAAGAAACTTCCTTTTTAATAGGAAACAGAGGGGCTTCCAGTGCACCACTCGCCTCTCTTGAAGTCTGCGGTCCATACGGACGGCCTGTGTCATGGCCTCCTCCAGAGAGTCAGGTGGCTGGTGCAGGGCCAGAGCATCCTTTAGATGTTCAGACAATCCTCTGTGGAACAACGCCCTGAGAGCAGGGTCGCCCCAGGATACCTCTGCGGCCCAACGCCTAAATTCAGAACAATACTTTTCAGCTGAGTGCTTCCCCTGGGACAGACTCATAATCGAGTCCTCAGCCAGTCTCACATGATCCAGTTCATCATAGATCTGCCCTAGGGCCTCGAAGAACCGATCCACAGACATTCTCTCAGGAGCAGTAGGAGAAAGAGAAAAAGCCCACGTCTGCTAACCCTCCCTTAGCAGAGATATGATGATCTCCACCCTTTGACCCT
>JARQOD010000009.1:10054967-10129331 GCA_033576555.1 Oophaga sylvatica
AAAATGCTTGGGTGCTCATTGCTCGGGTTGAGCAAATTGGAATGCTCGGGTGCTCAACCCGAGCAAAGAGCCCAATGTAAGTCTATGGGAAACTCGAGCATTTTTCCGGCGGCCCCCCCAGCGGTCTGCAGAGGGACTAAAAATTGCAGAAATCGATGGGAACAGTGCTCAAATGACATGGGAACAGCATGGGGAAGACCCCGGAAGCATTTCTGAATCCCAGGTCACTGATGTGAACAATGTTGTCAGAGTCTTACGCCACTTTTACAGACTCACAATAAAACATACAAAAACGAAACCAAAATGGATTTTCCTGGAAAATATGTTAAGGACCATCCTTTCCAAGGTATTGACTTGTATATACGGCAAAATAAATAACCAAAAACAAAAATGCTCCTCCACACCTTGGGCTATGTTCACACGTATTGTATAGAAAATAGTCCACAAGCAAAAATCTAAAAGCTGGCACTTTAGGACATGAATAAGGACAAAAGGACCTACGGATTTACATCAAGTAACCGAGAAAAAGAGATCCAGCATACTAATTTATTAAAAAAACAAATATTTATTGATATACATTAAAATATATATATTTATAAAAACCAAAAAACAATAATGCCCAGTAGGAGGTAAAATACCATAACGTTACATCACCAAATATAAATATAGCATGTCCAGATAAATATTTTTCATTTATTATATTATTTTAAGCTGCCAGGCTATCCCAAGAGAATATACAAATAGCTATGCCAATGAGGAATAAAATAACCAGATTACATGATAACAATATCAGAATATAAATCCCATATATGGCGTAATGACTCCTATCTATAAGCCCACCATCATATTATAAATCTGGATCAAAAAATCCTAGACAAAATGTAAGCAAAGCGAGATATAGGGAAGACACATAGGTATGTTATACTGGGGACCAAAACGCTAAATTACCTGAATGAACAGGAAAGCAGTGACTAAAAGTGGCGTGACCTCCTCCACCCCAACACACGTTTCGCAATAGCTTCTTCCGGGGGCGTTTTAGATGCGTTTTTGAACTTTACCATTGCTTTCAAACAAGACAAATGCATTCATTGGGAAATGTCATTTTAACATTTAACAACCTTAGCTGGCCATGTGGTGTGTGACACATAATCAGACACATCCTGTTTCATTTATGAAGGAGGGACTCTGAAAGTCACAAAGCCTATTTTTATAGGGACATCAGGCGGCCTTTACTATTCTTAAAGGGCCAGCAGTTAGCCCTCACTATTCTTAGAGAGCCATCAGCTGGCTATGCTTTGTTGCTCCCATAATTAAACAGTGGGTCTCCTATACTGTTATTGTGTATGCAGTGAGTGGCAGGGCTGTCCAAAATTTGGACACACCCCAATATCCCTTTGAAGAGACATACAGGAGGGCCTCCTGAAAACAATGTTCCCATTATTGGGAAGTTGGTACTCCCATACTGTTTGCCTATGCAGTAAATGCAAGGCCTGCATCAAATTTGGATGCACCCCAATAACCCTTTGAAGCGATGTACAGGAGGACCTCCTGAAAACAGTGTTCCCATTATTAAGAGGTTAGCACTCCCATACTGTTTGCCTATGCAGTGAATGCAAGGCCTGGCCAAAATTTAGACGTACCCCAATACCCCTTTGAAGAGACTTACAGGAGGGCCTCCTGAAACCAATGTTCCCAATATTATGAAGTGGGTCTCCGATAGTGTCTGCCTATGCAATGAATGCAAGGGCTGCCAAAAATTTGAAGGCACTACAGAGCCCTTTGGTAGAGACGTGGAGAAGGGCCTCATAACAAAATGTTCCCATTAAAAAGGAACGGGTCTCCCATAGTGTTTTCCTATGCAGTGAATGCAAGGGCTGCCAAAAATTTGGAGGCACTACAATACCCCTTGGTAGAGATGTGGAGGAGGGCCTCATAACAAAATGTTCCCATTAGAAAGGAGTGGGTCTCCCATAGTGTTTGCCTATGCAGTGAATGCAAGGGCTGCCAAAAATTTGGAGGCACTACAATGCCTCTTGGAAGAGACGTGGAGGAGGGCCTCATTAAAAAATGTTCCCATTAGAAAGGAGCGGGTCTCCTATACTTATAATGCCCATGCATTAAGTGTATGGGCTGACAAACATTTACCCCTGGGGGGTATACATGAACATACTGTATACCTTTTTTTTTACGGGCATCATAAACACCTTTTAAAAAAATTATGTGGGTGTTGCATCATGGACCACGGTCACCCTGGTGATATTGTGGTGGAGGATGAGGAGAAGGAGGAGAACAACAACAGCAAATAGCTAAAATCAGGAAGCGTATACCCATGTGTAGGTGTGAAGAGGTTCATGGGAATAGACCTCCCAAAAAAATGACACTGATTTTGAGTTTATGCTATGGTGCTATCATTCAGTGGTGTTGAGCAGTCTGGCCCAATCCAGCCCTTGTTCAATTTTATAAGAGTCAGCCTGTCAGCATTTTCAGTTGACAGGTTGATGCGCTTATCAGTTATAATTCCACCAGCGGCACTGAAAGCCTGCTCTGACAAAACGCTAGCAGCAGGGCAGGCCAGGACCTCCAAGGCGTAGAAAGCCAGTTCATGCCACGTGTCCAGGCACAGAGGAATCACAGAGGATGTTGGTACTGTCAGCAAGGTACTCTTTCAGCATCTTCCCAAACTTTAGACTCCTTGTGAGAGTACCCCGTGCCTCAGGGCCTGTGCGATGGGAGGGACTAAGAAAATGCTCCCAGAACTTTGACAGTGTTACCCTGCCTCTGCAGGGTTGGAGTTGTGTCTATCTCGCCTGTACTCCTTTGTTGTCCAAGGAACTGTGACCTCTGCCGCCAGCATTTTCAGATGTGAATTTTTTTAATAATTCCACAACAAGAACCTTCTGATACTGCCCCATTTTGTAGATGTGTCCGCCTTGGGAATAAGAGATAGAAAGTTCTCCTTGTAGCGTGGGTCTAGAAGTGTCACCAACCAGTAATGACTGTCACCCAAAATTTGGAGAACGCGAGGGTCACGGGAAAGGCAGCGTAACATAAACTCAGCCATGCGTGCCAGACTGCTAACAGGCAAGACTTCCATGTCCTCACCAAGCGCACGACTGACTATGCTCTCCTCCTCCTCTTTCTCCTCCCTGTCCTCAGGCCATCTACGCTGAACAGACGGTATGACAGTTGTGCAGGTGGTACCATCTATAGCACATGAAACTAGCTCCTGTTCTTCCTCCTCCTCTTCCTCATTGTCACCCAATCAACGTTGGGATGAGAAGACGCTGGGCTGTGTGCAATCACCATATACGGTTCCCTGCTCCATCTCATCTTGCTCTGCCTGCAATGCATCCTGTTTGATTGTGAGCAGAGAGTGTTTCAGAAGACAAAGAAGTGGGATGGTGATACTAATTATGGCGTTATCGCCGCTCACCATCTTGGTGGAATCCTCAAAGGTTTGTAGGATGGTACATATGTCTGACATCCATGTCCACTCCTGAGGTCTTATTTGTGGAGTCTGAACTGAATACCGACTGTCTTGTTGTTGCTGGTAGTCAACAACTGCCCTCTTTTGCTCACAAATCCTTCCCAACATCTGCAGTGTAGAGTTCCAATGCATGGGGATATCACACCAGTCGGTAAGCCAAAAGCTACAAATGCTGCTGAAGCACGGCAAGGGTGGGTGAAGCTGTAGCTGACTTTCTAAAATGGGCTCACAGGCGGTGTACTTTGACAAGCAGATCCGACACCTTCGGGTAGCTTTTGAAAAACCATTGAACAACGAGGTTAAGCACATGGGTCAGACATGGTACTTGTGTGAGCTCGCCTCGCCTCAGAGCCGCCACCAGATTCCGGGCATTGTCACACACGACCATGCCTGGCTGTAGGTTCAGCGGTGTCAGCCACAGATCTGCCTGCTCTTTCAGAGCTGTCCACAACTCTTCAGCATTGTGCGGTTTGTCACCTAAGCATATTAGCTTCAGCACAGCCTGTTGCCGTCTGGCTGAGGCAGTGCTGCAGTCCTTCCAGCTTGCAACTGATGTGGTCATTTTGGAGATGGAGGCTGAAGGGGGGAGTAGGAAGAGGATGAGGTACAGGAGCTGTAGACTGTGGGGGCAACCCTGATTAACCCAGGGCCCACAATCTTGGCCCTGGGTTCCATCCCAAAGTCCAACTGGGTCCCGGCTTCCACTGTTAACCCAGTGTGCCATCAGCGAGATGTACTGTCCCTGCCCACAAGCACTTGCCCACGTGTCCGTGGTTAGGTGGACTTTCCCAGTAACTGCATTGTTGAGGGCACGGCTAATGTTGTGGGACACGTGCTTGTGTAATGCGGGGGCGGCACACCGAGAGAAATAGTGGCGGCCTGGTGACCGAGTACCGCGGGACGGCTACCGCCATCAGGTTGCAGAAAGCTTCCATCTCCACAAGCCGAAAAGGCAACATTTCAAACGCAAGCAGTCATGAAATGTGTGAATTTAGCAGTGTGGCCTGTGGGGCGTTGGCTGTGCATTTGCAGTTGCGTTCCATGGACTGGGGTATGGACAACTGAACGCTGTGCTGAAACAAGGACGTGGACGTGCTTGATGATGGTGCTAGTTGAGTGTGTGCAATGACAGGTGCAAGACAGGAGGCATCTTCGCATGCACCATGGACAGGGGATTGCACACACAACAGTGGAAGAAGCAGTGGTATCACTCACAGACATTGTTCCTGGACCCTGGGGTTCGGCCCACAAAGTCGGGTGCTTTGCTGCCATGCGCCTGATCATGCTGGTGGTGGTCAGGCTGGTAGTTTTGCTACCCCTGCTGATGCTGGCCTGACAGGTGATGCAAATGGCCATTTTGAGGCTATCGGCAGAATCTTTAAAAAACAACCAGACTCATGAAGACCTAACAGTTGTACTGGCAAGTTCTGTCATGTTAGTGTTACGGGGAACGGTTGCCCACCTTCTGTCTGCGGCCACTACAGTGCTTCTTTCTGCCTGTTGGGGTGCTATGTCTCCCTCCCCCTGTGTGTTGCTATCCTCGCTCTATATGTACTTCTGCCAGGTTGGGTCAGTTACTATATCATCCACCACCTTGTCTTCCACTTCCGCACCCTGGTCCTCCTTCTGACTTTCTGGCAATTGTGTCTCATCATCGTCCACCTCTTGTGACACTTTCCCACAGTCACCTTAGTGTGACCGTGGCTGCTCAACTATTTGGGCATCACTACATGCGATCTCCTTTTGCCCCACTTCAAGTGGACCGGGCTAGAGGCCCGAATCTATAAATGAAAAAGTGAACAGCTCTTCGGAATGTCCAAGTGTGGGATCAGTTGTCTCCGGGCACTCGGCATGGTGGGAGGAAGGCGAATCAGTGGTCAGGAATATGCGGTCCAGACTCACGGCTACTGAGACTTTACTGTGTGGAAGACAGTGTGGTGGTGGTGGCGGCAAAGTGACTGGAAGCATTATCCTCTATCCAACCAACAACCTTTTTACACGGCTCTGGGTTCAATAGTGGTGTGCTGCTGCGGTCCCCTAGTAATTGGGACAGGAAGGTAGGGCGAGAAGATGTGGGTGTTTGTTGTGGCACAATTTCAGCTTGCCCACGTCCTCGGCCTCAGCATGCACCATCACCATCACGTCCAGTTCCCTGTCCCTTGTCACGCACCTTGCCCATTTTAAATGGAGGACAATATTTTCCAGGTTCACTACAAATGGCTTAATTTGGAGCTAACTTACATGTGATCCGTGTGACAACAAACCACAGTTTGAAATATCTGGCCTGTAGGTAACTATTTTTTTTCAGAAAACTGGTGTCAATAACTTGGCTACGACACTGCAACAAAATTTAAATGGAGGCCTGAAATGGCACAATTTTTAGAGCACTGATATGTGATCCGTGTGATGGACAAACCACAGTTTAAAATAGCAGGAATTTTAGTACTGTAATATGGAAAGGATCTGGCTGTATTCTGTAGTGCCAACAAACAAATGGACCAGAAAAACGGTGTTCTCTGGATTGCTTTTAATGCAAATAATCAGGATTAAGATCCAAAAATAAATTATTCTCTGGCCCCTGATACCTGGGGCTTTGTGTAGAAATATCTGTAATAGGCAGCAGCAGACAGAACTGGAACTCTTGCTATATGCAATGAAGTCTGCCACATACACTGCCACCCTGCCTAGCACTGATATCTATGCTGCTTTATTAGTCCTCAGAAGGACTGTTAGATGAGATGGATATGTGTATTAGAAATGGTATACCCACACTAAGTACAAAGCAAACAAATCTCTCCCTAGCTCAGCAGCAACTCTCCCTACACTGCCTGATTCCGGAGCAGACTGTGACGAGTGTGGCGGCACCAGGTCTGATATATGTAGACCTGACGACGCTGTGCGGCCAACCAATCACTGTAATGCCACAACCAACATGGCTGCAGCATTACAGTGTGTGGCAGACAATCCCTGCATGTTCATTGGCTCTCTAAAGAGCGTCAACCATGCAGGGCGGGGACCCGAGCTCCCGCCGAGCAACCTCGGAAATACTGGGCGATCTCCGAGTTTCTCGAGCAGTGAGATGCTCGGGTGAGCATCGAGTAGTGGCGAGCATGCTTGCTCATCACTTTTTCCCAATTCTGCTGATCGGTGGGGTTCCCAGCAGCCAAACTCCCACAGATCAACAGGATAGGTAATAACTTAATTTTGTCAAGCAACCCCTTTAAACTTCCCAATGTACTTTAATGTTGAAAACAGTACAGCCGGCCAGATTTCAGTTCCTGTCCAGTGGACCTGTAGGTAAAATGTCTCCTGTGTAAGCTGTGATGTCCCAGCACAGGCAGAGAGCATTCTTCCTCTATGGTGACATGTATTAGGGGTTGACAAGCAGTCTGGCTTGGCTTACTTGTTGCCGTCTCCCACCATAGTCAGTTTTTGATTTCCTGATCGAGTCCCATTATTCAAATCTGACACGTATCATGTACGCTAACATGTACTGACACCATTAGAATGCCAGAACCTATCCCACTGATTGTGAGAATGTTCTTTCATGGCATAGTATGGTAAATTATGCTAGCAGTAAAATTAGGTCAATATATGTTGTGTTTTATTTATGAAGAGATCTGCAAATGGATCTTCTGAAATTTGAATTCAAAACTTTGCTGAATTTTCTCCAAAAATATATTTTCGCTGAATAAATTTGCATCAATCTCAATACTACAAAGCTTGTAATTGGTCGGCCCAATGTTATACCATAGGGCAGTGCAGATTGGAGATTATTTTCTCATACTGATTCGGCATGAGAGAACAAGGGCAGCATGCTACGATTGGCAGAGAGACTCGTCTCACTCACACCCAAACAAATCTATGGGTGCATGTGAAACATCAGACCTCAGTTGGATGTCATCCCATAGCAGTCCAAAATACACCGAGACAGGCAATGGAGAAGATGGAAAATTACTTTCTCTGTCTCCTTCGCACCTCTGCTGGGATTCTCTCATGTGAGAGGATCAGAGCACGGAGCGCTTATGCTCAGCTCACGTTCAGAGGTTTTTGTCCTTATGAATAGGTCCTGTGCGACCTCGAAATGCGTTGACCCTGTAAACCTGTTTAATAACTTTTATTCGTTGGAAACCATTGTGGATTCATCAGCAGCAGTGCAGGAGTGACACCTACTTCCCGATCGTTTCGCAGAAGTTCAGGAGCCGAAAGTAATTAGCATATCACATTCGATGCCATACACCAGGGGTGGGGAACCTTTTTCCAGCCGGGGGCCATTTGGAAATTTATACGATCATTTGGGGGCCACACAAAAATGATCACCTTGAAAATTACCCCGGTATATTTAGTCAAACAATTAATTATGGTAACTCACCCTTAATGTGACAGCTGGACCTGCGTCTCTTTGGTGCAGCTGTGATGTTAGGTGATACTGATTATGTTGCTTCTCACAGCTGCTTTTCCAGGTTTGTGTCGGCCAGGAGAGCAGTCAACTTTTTGTCATAAGTTTTGTAAATCATATACATCACATAGGAGACGCTGGGACTACTGTATAAACATCACATAGGAGATGCTGAGACAGCTGTATATACACCACATAGGAGATGATCGGACTGCTATATAAGCATCACATAGGAGACACTGACTGCTGTCTATACATCACACAGGAGACGCTGGGACTGCTGAATATACATCACATAGGAGACACAGTGACTGCTGTATATACATCACATAGGAAACACAGGGACTGCTGTATATACACCACACAGGAGTCGCTGGGACTGCTGAATATGCATCATATAGGAGAAGCTGGGACTGCTCTATATACATCACATAAGAGACACAGGGACTGCTGTATATACATCACAGAGGAGACTCTGGGACTGCTGAATATGCATCACATAGGAGATGCTGGGACTGCTTTATATACATCACATAGGAGACGCTGTGACTGCTGTACATACATAACATAGAAACATTGATACTGCTGTATATGCATCACAGGAGACCTGGGTCATAAATTACAGGAGGGGCTGGAGGCATAGAGATCACAGAGATGCTGGAATATTCATCACCAGGGGCTGGGGGAATAACATCACTGAGGGCTATATACATCACTAGAAACATAGACAGCACTGGGTATATATGTTCCTGGGAGAATATACATCACTGGTGGTGTCACATACATCACTGGGGCTATATACAGCACTGGGGGCTATAACATCAAGGTGGAGGATATACAGCACTATGGCCATATACAGTACTCAGTGGGATATACAGCACTTTGGGGCAAAGTATCACTGGGGAATACACATATCACTTGGGGCACTTACTGTACAGCCTTGGTGGGATATAAAGCACTTGGGGAGGGGGATATACAGCACTGGGGGGACAGGCATCACCGGGGAAGCACATGGATCACCGGGTGGCGCTCATAGATCACCGCGGGTGGCACAAAGATCAAAAGGCGGCACAAAGATCACAGTGGGGGCACAAAGATCACAGGGGGCACAAAGATCACAGGGGGGCACAAAGATCATGGAGGCACATAGCTGGAGGGCACAGAGATCACTGGGGTGGCAAGAAGTTCACAGGGGGGACAAATCACAGGAGGGCACATAGCTGGGGGCACATAGCTGGAGGGGACAGAGATCACATGATAGCACAAATCACAGGGAGGTACATAACAGGGGGGCACAGAGATCACAGGGGGCACAAAACTGGGAGCCACAGATCACAGGGGTGCACATAGCTGGGGCACAGAGATCACAGGGGGGCATATAGCTGGAGGGCACAGAAATCACAGGGGGCATATACAGTAGCTGGGGGCAGAGAGATCACAGGGCGCACATAGCTGGGGGCACAGAAATCACAAGGGGCACAGGGATCACAAGGGGGCACATAGCTGGGGCCACAGAGATCACATGGGGGCACATAGCTGGGAGGCACAGAAATCACAGGGGTGCATATAGCTGAGGCCACAGAGATCACGGGGGGGCACAGAGATCACAGGGGGGTACATAGCTGCGGGGCACAGAAATCACAGGGGGTACATAGCTGGGAGCACAGATTATGGGGGGCACATAGTGGGGCCACATCTGCTGATGTGACTGCTCTATAGGGGAGATCGTCATGGGACACTCGTTTTTAAAGAGGGACTGCGTCAGAAAGGTAAGTATAGGTTGGTTTATTTTTTAACATTTTTTGCAGGTGATCGATGCCTTCACTAGGATCTGGGTGTACAATAAAAATTCTGAAAAACTGTGTCGTGTTTTATTTCATTAAAATTATTTTTTCTGGCTGTCTTTTTTTTAACCCTTTATTAATATAAGATTAATAATGGATAGGCGTCTTATTGACGCCTCTCCGTTATTAACCGGGCTTAATGTCACCTTTCAATAGCAATGTGACATTAACCCCTTATTACCCCATATCCCACCACTGCACGGGAGTAGGAAGAGAGGGGCTAAGTGCCAGAGTTGGTGCATCTTATAGATGCGCCATTTCTGGGGTGGCTGCGGGTAGGTATTTGTAGCCAGGGGTGCCAATATCCATGGCCCCTTCCTAGGCTATGAATATTAGCCCGCAGTTGTCTGCATAGCCTTTCTGGCTATAAAATATAGGGGACCCCACATCAATTTTTTGGGGTCCCCCTATTTTAATAGCCAGTAAAGGTTATGCAGACAGCTGCGGGCTGATATTCATAGCCTGGGAAGGAGCCATGGGTATTTCCCCCTTCCCAGGCTACAAATATTGGCCCCCGGCCGTCGGCTTTCCCACTCTGGCGCAGGAAATTGCGCAGGAGCCCACACCATTTTTTTTTAAATATATATGGCTATATATCTATGGATAAATCTATAGAAATATCTATGGCTATATCTATGGATATATCTATGGCTATATACAGTATATATGGCTATATATCTATGGATATATCTATAGATATATCTATGGATAAATCTATAGAAATATCTATGAATATATATAAGGATATATCTATGGATATATAGCCATAGATATAGCCATAGATATATCCATAGATAGATCCATAGATATATCCATAGATATTTCTATAGATTTATCCATAGATATATCTATATATATATAGACATATATATATTTTTTTTAAATGGCGTGGGCTCCTGCGCAATTTTCTGCGTCAGAGGGGGAAAGCTGATGGCCGGGGGCCAATATTTGTAGCCTGGGAAGGAGGAAATACCCATGGCTGCTTCCCAGGCTATGAATATCAGCCCGCAGCTGTCTGCATAACCTTTACTGGCTATTAAAATAGGGGGACCCCAAAAAAAATGATGTGGGGTCCCCTATATTTTATAGCCAGAAAGGCTATGCAGACAGCTGCGGGCTAATATTCATAACCTAGGAAAGGGTCATGGATATTGGCCTCCCGGCTACAAATACCAGCCCGCAGCCACACTAGAAATAGCGCATCTATAATATGCGCCAATTCTGGCCCTTAGTCCCTCTCTTCCCACTCCGTGTAGCGGTGGGATATGAGGTAATAAGGGGTTAATGTCACCTTGCTATTGTAAGGTGACATTAAGCCCGGTTAATAATGGAGAGGCGTCAATAAGACGCCTCTCCATTATTAATCTTATATTAATAAAGGGTTAAAAAAAAGACACAGCCAGAAAAAATAATTTTAATGAAATAAGGTTTTTCAGAATTTTTATTGTACGCCCAGATTCTAGCGAAGGCATCGATCACCTGCAAAACATTTAAAAATCAAACCAACCTTAACTTATTATTCGGACCCAGTCCCTCTTTAAAAACGAGTACCCGAGTATTCCAATGTGCTTGACTCGAGCAACGAGCACCCGAGCATTTTAGTGCTCACTCATCACTAATAATAATCTTTTACATTTTATTGCTGCATGGCATTATGGGAAATCCCGCTTGGCAATCAAAATGACAATAGCCCGCTCTCTGATGCTTCAGCCGTGTGGGAAATGGTGCCGAGCAATTTTTTTTTGTGAACTGTGAACTCGATCTTCTGTGAATCAATCTGCTTATCTCTACCTAATATAGATGATGTTAAAACAAAAACGTTTAGCAGCAATTTTTACATTTTCCAGGAAATTTTCAAAGCCTATTTTTTAGGGACCACGAACATAAGAAACATCCCCAAAAGGACTCCACTTTGGAAATACAACCCTCAAGGAAGATATTTAAGTGTAGTAAGCATTTTAACTCCACAGGTGTTTCAGGCAGTGAAAATGAAAAATTCAGTTTTTTAAAATATGTTGTTTCAGCCCGAAATATCTCCCACTTTAGCACAGTGCAGAACAAATCATTAAGGTAATCGTTTCACTAATGGTATGTTCACACAATATTTTAGTGTGTATTTTGGAAACACTGCATATGCATCCAAGTGAAAAACTGTTCCAAATATTCCTAGAATTGGCTTACTACACACACACACATATAGTGCACCAGGAAAAAGCAGCAACAGGTCAAAATTGGAGGGGTTTCTGCTTGCAAAAAGAAGTTCCAAATCTGACTGCAGAATCAGCTGAAGCAGGAAAGTAAAAAATTGCTCCATACACAAAACTGACACGAAAAACTGCACCAAATATGTTTTTATTTTAAAGTAGATTTTACAGGCTGAAAAAAACACAACCATAACTTTATATAAACCCACTTTTTTCCTAGAAAACCACATTGGTTTTGTATAAACATACTCTAAAACCATCCACCTATTGTTTAGATGTCGTAGAGGGGCAGGCTACGAAGAGCGTATTGTTTGTGGTCGGTTTAATTCTGTAAACATACATAATATCTTAGTGGTTGCAAACAACACTGAATGTGCCAGAGCATCAAGCACCAGACAAGTGGCAGGTGCAGTCCCACTATCCAACACCTGTGTGGTGACTTACCTCTCCTAGGGACTTACGTTTGGGCTAGAGCCTTTGGCCATATCGGGGAGCAGCCGGACAGCCATGCCTCAATTAAAGACTGGTAAATTTCTGTAATTATTCTAGTGTTAACTGATTCAAGAGACTGTGACCACCAAGTGAGAGTATACTTAATTAAGTAAAGTAGTTACTAGTGATGAGCGAGTATACTCGTTGCTTGGGTTTTCCCGAGCACGATCGGGTGATCTCCGAGTATTTGGAAGTGCTCGGAGATTCAGTTTCTGTTGCCGCAGCTGCATGATTTATGGCTGTTGGACAGCTTGAATACATGTGAAGAATGCCTGCTTGTTAAGGAATCCCCACATGTATTCATACTGTCAAATAGCCGCAAATCATGAAGCTGCGGCAACAGAAACTGAATCTCCGAGCACTTCCAAATACTTGGAGATCACCCGAGCGTGCTCGAGAAAACCCGAGCAACGAGTATACTCGCTCATCACTACTAGTTACCTAAATCCCTGGTTTTCATAGAAAACAAGAAATATTCTTGATTGCGTTGAAACATGTTTGTGACTTCCCATTTCTGCTTAAAAGTGGTTGTCTTAATGAGATTTAAAGAACATTGAAAGAGCAAGTGTTTTCACTTGTCACGTAGCAAAAAGCATATTTTGGCAGCAGCGGAACTTCCTACCAAGATTCGCTGGTCATCAATTGCACAACAGTGTGTTTTGCAAAGCTTTCAGGCTGGAACAGACTGCTTATTTTGATACTCAACCTAAAACGTTAGCACATTTCCTAAATGCTTCCTATTTTCTTATAGAACTTTTACCCTTGAAGAATCAGTAAGGTTTCACAACTTTATCTTTTGATTTTACAAAGTTATGGACATAAGGATCTGGTGAATTGTACAGTGTGTACCCACACAGTAGTTGTTGGCAGCGGATTATTCAGGATACTCTCCAAGCATGTGACAACGGAGCTTCTTTATTCAGGAACAAACAGGAACAATATATGATAAGTTTAATAGATCAGGAGTAAATCATTTGTGTGCTATCTCTGCAGCATCTACACCAGGCTGCTTCTCTCATACACAGACACAGGAAAACAGGAAATACAATCACATGCTATCCCTGTGTGAGCCTCTGGGAGTTTTTTTTTGTTTGTTCTAATGTTATACACAGCATACAAATCTAGCAACTAAACACTCATAGACAGGAATGGAGTTGTTGCACCAAACATATTCCAACACCCCCACTCAACAACTACTTATCCTGTTAGTCCCATTGCGGTTCTGAAGTTCACAAACTTGCCTCTTGATAATGGCTTTGTCATTCTATCAGCTACAGGGCTGCCACTAGGAATTTCGGGCCCCATACTGCCAAAATTTATGGGGCCCCCTTGAGACTCCGCCCAGGCTCCACCCCCCCAGTTCCGCATCCACCCTAGCTCCTCCTCCACCACGCAAACCTTCCAAAATCCCTCCGCCCTTTCATGGAAAAACTTCACTTCTGCACCATGCCCTCACCAATGACACATTCAGGCTATGTGCACACGTTCAGGATTATTTGCGTTTTTTCCGCAGGAAAAAACGTGTCAAAAACGCATGAATTAAGCATCCTATCATTTAGAATGAAGTCCGCAATTTTTGTGCACATGGTGCGTTTTTTTCCGCGAAAAAAAACGCATCTCGGAAAAAGAACCAACATGTTCATTAATTTTGCGAATTCTAGCCTTTTTCCCGCTATATTATTGACCTAGAAAGTTTACCGCGGAAAAAGTCTGTTTTTGCTCAGGAAAATTCTGCAAACATTCCTGAACGTGTGCACTTCGCCTAACACCAATCACTCGATGAATATGCACCATTTTGCTTGTTTAGTATAATACACCCCATAGTCCTCCATATATTATAATGTGCACCACAGTCCTCCATATTGTAAAGTGCACACCCCATAGTCCTCCATATAATATAATGTATCCATAGTCCTCCATATAGTATAATACACTCCTAATAGCCCTCAATATATTAAAATACACTCAGTCATCCATATAGTATAATACACTCCTCATAGTGCTCCATATAGTATAATGCACCGCCATAGTCATCCATGTAGTACAATTCACTTCCCATAGTATAATGCACCCCATAGTTCTTCATATGGTATAATGTATTCCCCATAGTCCTCGATACAGTATAATGCAGCCCACATATAGTATAATGCAGTGACCCTATAGAGCATAATGCAGCCACCCCACAGAGCATAATGCAGCCACTCCACAGAGTATAATGCAACCACCCCACAGAGTATAATCTAAACCCCCATAGAATTGAGCCCCCTTTATAGTATAATGTAGCCCCTCCATAAAATACAATGTAGCCCTACTCATATAGTATAATGCAGCCCCCATAGAATATAATGTAGCCCCCTCATAAAGTATAATGAAGCCCCCATAGAATATAATCTAGCCCCTCATAGAATACAATGTAGCCACCTCATAGAGTATGATGCAATCACCCCTCATAGAATATAATAAATATAATACAGCCCCCCATAGAATATAATGTATCCCCGAATAGAATATCATACAGCCTGCCTCCCCAAAGGAATATAACGTAGCCCCCCATAGTATATAACACAGCCACAAAGTATATAACACAGCCACATATATTATATAACACAGCCACCCTATAAAATATATATCCCCCATAGTATATAACACAGCCCACATAGTGTACAGCGTGGCCCACATAGTATACAGCAGGGCCACATAGTATACAGCAGGGCCCACATAGTGTACAGCAGGGCCCACATAGTATACAGCAGGGCCCACATAGTATACAGCAGGGCCCACATAGTGTACAGCAGGGCCCACATAGTGTACAGCAGGGCCCACATAGTGTACAGCAGGGCCCACATAGTGTACAGCAGGGCCCACATAGTATATAGCAGGGCCCACATAGTGTACAGCAGGGCCCACATAGTGTACAGCAGGGCCCACATAGTGTACAGCAGGGCCCACATAGTGTACAGCAGGGCCCACATAGTGTACAGCAGGGCCCCCATTGTATATTGCAGGGCCCACATTGGATATAGCAGGGCCCCCATAGTATACAGCAGGGCCCACATTGGATATACGCCTAGTAACAGCAGGGCCCCCATTGTATATGCAGGGCCCCTATAGTAACAGCAGGCCCCCATTGGATATAGCAGGGCCTCCATAGTATACAGCAGGGTCCCACATTGGATATTAGCAGGCCCCTATAGTAGACAGCAGGGCCCCCATTGTATATGCAGGGCCCCTATAGTAGACAGCAGGGCCCCCATTGTATATGCAGGCCCCTATAGTAGACAGCAGGGCCCCCATTGTATATTGCAGGGCCCCTATAGTAGACAGCAGGGCCCCCATTGTATATTGCAGGGCCCCTATAGTAGACAGCAGGGCCCCCATTGTATATTGCAGGGCCCCTATAGTAGACAGCAGGGCCCACATTGGATATAGCAGGGCCTCCATAGTATACAGCAGGGTCCACATTGGATATAGCAGTGCCCCTATAGTAGACAGCAGGGCCCCCATTGTATATTGCAGGGCCCCTATAGTAGACAGCAGGGCCCCATTGTATATTGCAGGGCCCCTATAGTAGACAGCAGGGCCCCCATTGTATATTGCAGGGCCCCTATAGTAGACAGCAGGGCCCCCATTGGATATAGCAGGGCCTCCATAGTATACAGCAGGGCCCACATTTTACAGCCCTCATCTCTCCTCCCCCCCCCAGGAATGTCCACACAGCAGGACAGATTTATAAAAAAAAAAAAAACACTCCTCACCTCATCCTGGTGCCAGCGCTGCTCCTGGCTCCTGTCTCCTGCTCTGCCCGGCACACAGTGAGCGCGCTGTGTCAGAGGCAGAGCAGGGAATGATGGGAGAGGCAGCGTCAGCTGACGCTCTCTCCTCCATCATCGCTTTGAACTGTGCCGGCAGACGCCGGTATAGTTCAATGCAGCGGCGGGGGGAGTCGGCGCTGGGGCAGGCGGGCCCCCCTGCCACACAGGGGCCCCCATAGCGGCTGCGTGATGTGCCGCTAGCTGGGGGCCCCTTGAGGTGCAGGGGGAGCCTCAAAATGTTGGGGGCCCCCGGGCCCGAGCGCGGACCTGCGTGCTCGGGCGGCGGGCCCCCCCTAATGACCGGGCCCCATACAGCAGTAAGGGTTCTCATGCCCTGATGGCGGCCCTGATCAGCTATCATCTTGTCAGACTCGCAATAAACAAACTTGAATACACCACGTTCCACTAAAGCCCCCGTCACACTAAGCGAGATCACTAGCGAGATCGCTGCTGAGTCACAAGTTTTGTGACGCAACAGCGATCTCAGCAGCGATCTCACTTTGACACTTACTAGCGATCAGGCCCCTGCTGTGAATCGCTGGTCGTGTCAGAAATGCCTGGACATTTCTTTGGTCATTGAGGTCCTGCTGGGTAGCATGCATCGGTGAGTTTGACACCTTTTACCAACGATCTCCCTAGCAACTCAGCACTGAGAGACATAGGAGACACATCGTTACACAGGTTGCTACGGGTCGCCGATCGTTGCTGCGTCGCTGGGAAGATCTGACTGTTTGGCATTTCACCAGCGACGTTGTCGGCATCGCTGCTGCATCGCTGAGTGTGACGGTACCCTAAGTCGTGTAAGTGGTGATGTTTTACATCAATGTACTTAGTCCTTGCACTAATCTTCACACTGCTGGCAAGTTTAATGCATCCTTGCTTGTCCTCATAGATAACTGTTGGTTTGAGCTAGTGGCTTGCTGAAATCTTTCAAAAATTTTTTAACCAAATTGCTTCTTGACTTGCATAAGCAGCAGACATATATTCTGCTTCTGTAGAAGATAATGTGACTGATACTTGTTTTCTGCTGGACCAAGAAATTGAATTTTCTCCTAACTTAAACAAGTAACCACTTGTTGATTTCCGATCACTTGAATCTCCAGCCCAATCTGCATCCACATAACCTCTGAGAGTGAGATCTCCTGATGCAGATATCTTAAAATTTAACCTTTGAGTTTCTTTAAGATATTGAAGAATTCTCTTAATTGCATTCCAGTCTCTTTGGCATGGCTTGCTTACACCTCGGCAGAGAATTCCGACTGTGGCTGTGATATCCGGACGAGTTGTGGTTGCTATGTACTGAAGCTCCCCCACTGCTTGTCTGTAACTGTCATTGCTGGGTAGCAGATCTTTTCCTTCCAACTTTAAGTAGGACAGGTCCTTTGGCTTCTGACATTCCAAACTGGTTTAGGATTGTGGAAATTTTAGAACTTTGGTTGAGAAGAAAACTCCCATCTTCCTTTCTCTGGATTTGGATTCCCAATAATATGTCACATTTCCAAGGTCCTTAGTGTCAAAGTGCTGGTTGAGAATTTCCCCTAGCTTTGCAATTTCTTTTTTCATCTTAATGACACATGATTACATCATCTACATATAGGAGAACATACTGTACATTCACTCCTTCGCTACTTTTTTCCTATACAAACATGGATCAGCTTGAGATCTTTTAAATCCTTCATCCATCAAAACTTTGTACATTTTCGAGTTCCATGCATTTGCCAACTGCTTAAGTCCATAGAAAGATTTTTGCATTTTATAAACAAGGTGCTCGTCACCCTTTTAATATATCCCTCGGGTTGGCTCATGTACAACTCTTCTTCAATGTCACCATGTAGGAAGGCTGTTTTGATGTCAAAATGTCTCACTGTCATCTTTTGAACTGCAGCTATGGACATTAAAGTTCTGAATGTGGTTTGCTTCGCAAGTGGAGAAAATGTAGCATCATAATCTTCACCATACTTTTGCGAGCACCCTTTTGTGATCAATCTTGCCTTAAACCGGTGAACTTTACCTTCTGAGTCATATTTATTTTTGAAGACCCCCTTACATCTGATAGCTCTTTTTTCTTGTGGTAGCTCAGTAAGCTCCCATGTCGGGAGTTGGTGAAGGGACTCCATCTCTTCATAAGCAGCATTTATCCATTTCTGCTTCTTGTGGACAGGCAGTTTTTGCATCTCTTGCCATGCCTGTGGCTCTGGTTCAGGATGTGTTCTGACCATATAAGAAAGGCGTCTAGCTGGGATACCTTTGTTTGGCCTTTCTGATCTCCTTACTGGATGTTGACTTGGTCTTTCTATGTCTTCTTGGTAGCTTCAGAGCTTATCCACACTTCAGTGTTTTCCTTTTCGGTGTCTTGGTTTGGTGATTGAGATTCTTGATCTTGCTTCTTAGGATGAATAACTGGTGTAACTTCATGGAATTTGAGTGATACAGAGTTTTCATCAATCACTGCATCTCTGATGATTGTTACTGTGTTGGTCTCTGGGTGCAGGATTCTGTTTCCCTTTTGAGTTTCGCTATAGCCCACCAGGACTCCTTGCTTTGTGATTCCCACATTGAACATTTTTCTTTGGGAACATATATAAACGTTTTGCTTCCAAGTATTCTGAGGTGCTTCAGGTTAGGCCTCTTTGCAGTTCCATAGCTCATATAGAGTTTTATTTGTTGGTTTACCTGGCACTCTGTTTTGAAGATAGCAAGTTGTCATGATGGCTTCTCCCCGATACGCAGTAGGTAGATTCGCATCAAACAACATACTTCTTCCACTTTCACAGAGAGCACGGTTCTTTCTCTCTGCAATGCCATTTTGTTCTGGGTTGTATGGAATGGTAGTCTGGAACACGATTCCATTCTATTTCAAAATGGTTTTCACCTAAAACTCGTATATTCGGTTCCATTATCTGCACGCAGGGCTTTTGGCATTCTTCCAAATTTGTTAAACACTACAACAAGATATTCTTCAAGTTTCTGTGGAACTTCATCCTTACTGTGAAGCAGGTAGACGACTGTATATCTCGAGTAGTCATCAATAAATGTGAGAAAATATCTCTTCTTGCTAGGACTTTGAACACTCATTGGACCACATACATCTGTATGTATCAGATCTAGAGGCTGTGCAGATCTAGTGGTGCTTATTTTAGGAAAGGATTTTCTGGACATTTTCCCTTTAAGACAGCTAGTGCACTTCATATTTTGACTACACTGGTTGATTTCAATACCATTTGCAAGTTGAGCTAGCTTCCTTACTGCTTCTGGGTCTCTGTGCGCAAGACGTCTGTGCCATCCATGGATACAGTTCTTAAGCAGATCTTGTCTAGCACTGTACACTCTTTCTTTGCATTTTAGCTGATAAAGTTCATCTTGGATTTTTTCTTCTGCAAGAGTGTGACCCTTCTTTGAGATGATGCAGCTGTTATCTTTAAAAGGAACTACATTCCCCTTTTGCGTGAGCTTCTTTACTGACGAAGATTGCTTTCAGGGCTGGGTACATAGAGAACATCCTTTATTGGGATCTTTCTGCTTTGTGCTGAGGAAACTGGACAGTGGAGGTAGAAGACTCCTACTCCTTCTGAAGTCATATAGTGAAGTGACCATTAGCTAAAATGACCTTTTCTGACTTGCTTTCATTAAGGTCAGTGAAGAAATCCTTGTTATTTGTAATATGACTGCTTGCACCAGAATCTATATGGATCGCCCGCGAGGGCAGTGAGATACTTGGTACCGGGCCGGTGTCTTAAGGGGATGTGTCACAGCGGCAGTGACCCGGTCCGTGGCCCTGGGCGTCCAATAAAAAGGGAATATTTACAGGGGATGATAGAGTTTGTAGTAAGGTATTCGTGACGCCACTTGTGGTGTCTGGTCAGAGGTGACTAGCACTGCAGTGCAGATCCTCTGAGACTGATGGTGTGATGCAGCAGAGTTGGAATAACTTCCCACAAGTGAAGCTTGTCTCAGGGCAGTGAGATGGTATAGGAAGTAATGGTGCTGAAAGATGTAGCAGAGTGGAGTGTGTGCTACAGGAAGGACTTGAGAAGACACAGTCAGATGCAGTTTCCAAAGCTTTACTTTCAGTTTTGCAGGCAAAGTATCCAGTGCATTAAGTACAGATGGTGCTGGAGTCGGTCGGCCTGAAAGCAATTTGGAATCCCCTTATTTCAGGTGGGATGTGAGGTCTCCTATCTAGCGCTGTTCTCTGAGGCACTGGCTGCTATAAGCTCCGTCCAAGTTCCTCTCTCTCTGTCTCTTGTCTAGGTAGAACTTCACTCTCGTAACAGGCAGCTCTAGCCTGCTTCAGGAATCACTCATCTATTGAGTCTCCGGCTCACATGTGCTGCTGCTTTGTAGAAGAGTCTTAATTGGGACAGAGGACCTGCTGTCTCCTGCCGTCCGGATTCTGCTGCTGGGACTTTAATTCACCCACTCAGCCTCAGACTCCGGGGGTCCGGTTTCTGGCTCTCAGACCTGGGGGTGAGCTCTCTATAGCCCCTCTTTTCCCCAGCTAGTCTCCACAAGTCTGTCCTCTCTCGTCCCTTCAGCCAGACTCCTAACTCCTCCCCCAGCCAGAATATTCCAGAGAAGCTCTCCTGAAAATCAGATGTTAGAGCTCCTCCTTCTGGTCTGGAGTAAGAAAAGGTGTTGCATGCTGTGTTACCTGTTAAGGGATCCTTCCTTGCTTTCAGGCATGACATCACACTCCCCTGGAGGGAAGCAAGGTCACTGTGGCAATCAAACTCCTGGGGTGCCACATATACACCATATATGCTTTTCAGATGGGCCTGTCTTGGCATTAAATGCAGCTTCAACACATGCAGAATCTTCCTTTATAGCTGTTTTAACCCTTTGATGACTGTTCTGCTTTTTAAGCTGACTCATTCTTGCTTTCCAAATTCTGCAGTCTGCTGTAAGGTGGCCGGGCTTTTTACAGACAAAACGTTCATGAGTTACTCTTAGATTGCTCTTATATTTAGGGAAATCTTTTGATTTTAATGCTGTTTCTCCTCTGGATTCATTACTACTGCTTACATGCTGAGTTTTTTTCTTGAATCCATCCACAAGTTTGACTTTAACACACTCTAGTGTCAGCTCATCATATGGCCGTGCATCTTGTGCAGTCACAAGTGTACCATAACTCTCAGGAAGACCACTTAATAGAAGTGCAGCAACAAGAAAATCTTTAACTTCTTCTCCAATACCCCTGAGATGCTCCACAATCTCTAGGATGTTTCTTATAAAGTCCTGCATATTCTGTGCATAACTTAGCTTAGACTGATACAGCTTTCTCATGAGATAAAGCTTATTGCTGAGATTTGATCTTTCATGCACTTTCTGTAACTCATCCCACATCTCCTTTGCAGTTGCACCCTTGCATATATGCACAATCTGATTATCATCTACACTGAGGGAGATCGTGCTTTGTGGTTTCTGATCCTTCTCTAGCCAATCATCTGGTAATGGATGAGGCACTTGCTCCTGAGTATATTTCCATGTAACTTCTCTTATGAGCAGCATCTTCACCTTGAATTTCCAGGACTGGTAGTTCTGGTTAGTGAGGCTTGGCAATGAGAACTTGACAGGATTGCTGGTAGTGGACATCTTCTCTGTTGCTCTGTGCTGCTTTTGCTTTGTGCTTCTGTTGCTGTGTTACTCTGGGGTTCTGTGTCACTCTGGGCCCAAAACCTGTTGGCAGCGGATTATTCAGGATACTCTCCAAGCGTGTGACAACAGAGCTTCTTTATTCAGGAACTATCAGGAACAATATATGATAAGCTTAATAGATCAGGAATAAATCATTTGTGTGTCTCTATATGTGCTGCATCTACAGCAGGCTGCTTCTATCATACACAGACACAGGAAAACAGGAAATACAGTCACATGCTCTCCCTGTGTGAGCTTCTGGAAGTTTTATTTTTTTTGTTCTAACTTTATGAACAGCATATAAGTCTAGCAACTAAACACTCATAGACAGGAATGAAGTTGTTGCACCAAACATATTCCAACAGTACTGATACAGCAATGATGCTAAATCGTTGCATGCTACTGCAGTCAATTTTACTATTTTCAATCAATATTTCAACAAAAGTGGATACAATACCACAAAAATCTCTCACAATGTCATGAAAACAGCAATAGAGAAAATCTAAAATATAACTTTTAATGTTACCTATATAAAAGCTACCAAATGAAAAGTGAAAATAGTGCAATAAAATCACTCTATCAAATTGCCACAGACTATATGCACTGGGGTCTGCCTGCGTCTAATATCAGGCCCCAGTACACATACATGTGACTAATCTCAATCCTGAGAATTAAGCATTTTTTGGACTGGACAACATTGCCTATATCATCACCTATATTTGACAACCAATAGCACTAATAAGTGACCTTTCTTTCTAAGGAGTC
Source organism: Oophaga sylvatica (assembly GCA_033576555.1). Lineage (NCBI taxonomy): Eukaryota > Metazoa > Chordata > Amphibia > Anura > Dendrobatidae > Oophaga > Oophaga sylvatica. The sequence goes on from JARQOD010000009.1 coordinate 10,077,605, forward strand.
AGTCTGACCCCTATTGATATGGAAATTTAATTAGGATAAAAATATCCTGTGTTTGATGCTTGCCATGTCCAAATCTCTATATAATGTCTTTTTGAGCGCTCAGAACGAAATGAGGACTGTCCACACGAAAGTGTCAGTATAACAGTTCGTCAAAGACATACATTTATTATTCATTCAAGGTTTTATACGTTTACAAAAAGGGGCTGGTTAGTCAATTAACATACAATTAAAAGCTGCTAGATTATTGGCTGTTCTAGTGTAAATATGATAATTATGATAATCATGATTAAAAGAGCTGAAGTTGCAGAATTATTGTTTATATTCTTGTGACCTAGTTGTCTTGCATAACTATAATGTAAACAACAGATATCTAATAGGACTTTTTGTACTTCATGCATTTGTTCCTTTACGAAGGCCTCTTATGAAGGCCAGATTTCTTTAAAACGACTGATTATATCTGGCCTAGAAATATGTGAGCACAGGGTTTTTTTAGCAAGTGAGATCTATCTAACTGTGAACTGTGAATACATATATGTGAATATACTTTGAATATATGGAATACATATATATTTCCATGACAGTCCCCCTTAGATACCACTTGCCCTAAAAACCTGCTCCTGGCCCAAAGCGCTGCAACTCTTTTATGCTGCCGGTGAGTTGAGACACCCCTAGTACATGCCTCCCCCACCGAATACAGACTTTTCGCAAATGGGCGGTCAGGAGGACTGTCCCTGTCGGGGGTTTATGTGTTTGCAATCATAGTCTCCTTATTTGATAGGATGTTTCATCAAGGATGTGTATTCTCAGTCTGGAGGTAGTTCGGAGATCCGGTCAAGCCAGGCAGTTCCATCCGGACTGGTGCGAGGTCCAAGATGGTGAGTGGCATCAAATTGGTTGTCTCCTGAACAGTTTTTTCCATTTTCCTGCGGATACAAGGAATAACACAGCAACCAGTAATTAATGCAAAAATGAGAACCCCCATATTGGCTGTCCCAACCTGTGCCAACATTTTCTGCCACCCACTCATCCACCCAAAGTATCGATCCCATGGGTCAGTGACACCTGAGTTCTGTTTCAGTTCCTCTGATAACTCATTAAGTTTCTGTATTGCCATTGTGACTTTACCATTTGGGCCAGTGTTGTCTGGGATGTAGGTGCAACAGGTGTCTTTGATCATTTTGTAAACACCTCCTTTCTCAGCTAGAATCATATCCAAAGCCATTCTATTCTGGAATGCCATAATGGAAGTGGGGCCTAACTGTGCTGCCAAACCTTTTACAGCATCTATGGTGAAGTTAACAAATCTCTGCTGGTTATAATAGATGTAATTTATCCAATCAACATTTTTTTATAGTTACTAGTGGCAATAGTGACTCAAATCCTGCTTTAACTTGGTCTCTGGCCTTGAACTCATCAGGTAGGTCATCTGGTCATCTGTCTGGTCAGTCAGAGCATCCACGACATCCTTCATGGCTTAGGTGTCTCTCCTGGTACGGGAGCTTCCTTGCAATGCGATACGTGGATTCAAACAGGCTTTCCCTCTAGTTACACAGAGGTTGATGTCATCTGGGGCTCTTGGACAGGATCATCAAATCTGGCAGTGAGGAGAAAAACTCGAGAATGGACATTAGTTTTTGACCAATTCAATTACATAAGTGTTATGATTTGGTAGCTGAGGAGAGCAGGCAAAAAAAGCAATACACCAGAGAGGTTGGAATCTATGGGATTGCAGTACCCTGACTAACCACCACAACTAAAGGCAGCCGTGGAGCGTTCCTACGTTGGTCCTAGACGCCTCGTCACAGCCTGAGAAGCTAACTACACCTAAAGATAGAAAAAGGAAAGCTATCTGCCCCGGAGCAGATCCCCAAAGAACATAGGAAGCCCCCAAACATGTAATGGCGGTTAGACAAGAGGAAATACAGACACAGACAGAAAATAGAATGAGCAAACGCTGGGGCCCAATCTGTCTAGATAGAAGAGGATAGGAAAGGCACTTACTGCAACCCCAAAAAACCCTGAAAAGTACCAACTCTACTAATTACAAAAACACCTGAGATCACACGACCTCTACCACCTAAATTAGTTCTCTGGTGTAACAAAAACTAAACAGCAACCACTGAAAAAAACTGGAAAAGGCAAATGAACAAACAGTGGCTGAACTAAACTGAGAGGAGCACAAGCCCCCCGAAGGGGACCCGGCAGACCCCCACAGAAGTGCAGGACAAAATGCAGGCACCAAAAAACTAAAAGAAGAAAATGTCTTATCTGTTAGCAGAAGATGCAGGCACGAAACAGCTTTTCTGGGTCTCTGGGAGTGTGCCTTACGCTAAACAGTGCAATAGGGAGTGTGTCATGCCATGGTTTGCGTGTCTCTTGGGCAATTTTTTCAGCATTCTATTCTTAAGTGTTTCGTTCAGTTTTTCTACCTTCCTGCTGCTCTGGGGGTGGTAAGGAGTGTGTAGGCCTAAATCTGACCCTACTGCTAATCGGGTCTTGTGTGTCAGATTTGCTGTGAATGCGGGTCCCTGATCACTTTCTATCATTTCTGGAACCCCGTATCTGCACACTATTTTCCGAAAGTAGCTTCGTTGCAGTAGTCTTTGCTGACTTGGAAGGCTTCTGTTCATCTTGAAAATACTTCTTTTGACCACAATGGCGTATTTGAATCCTTCACTTGGCGATATCTGGATGTGGTCTATCTGGATCCTTTGAAGCTGGTAGAGTGGTCTTTCCAGATGAGGTGAGGGGGTCTTTCTTCCATACGTCCAGGCTTGAATTTGCCGCAGGTCAGACAGCTGCTGGTGAGTTTGGCTGTTAGGGTGGAGATCCCTGAAGCGAAACAGTAAGCACCAATCAGATCATTCATCTGTGTCTTTGATATGTGGATGTGGGTCCATGTACCCATTGGACCACCATAGGGTGCATACTTTGTGGTAGGCAGAGTTTGAAGTCTATTATTGTTAGCCTTCCTTCTTCACGTGTTGCTTTTTTCGCATTCAGCTCTTCTTCTCCTTTTGGAGCTTGGTCTTGTAACTTCTTGAGCAGATCCCAGGACGTCTTTTTGTCAGGTTTCTTGTCTTCAGTCGTCATGTAGTAGCCGTCCGGCTCTACGACCTCTCCCACTTCTCCATGTTGTCTTCCTTTGGCTGCTTCTTTGGCTGCCATGTCCGCCATGTTATTGCCTCATGCCTCTTCTGTTTTCAGTTTTCCATGCACTTTGATTTTTCAAATTGCCACCATTTTGGAAGTTGGAGTATACCCAGTAGGTCCCTGAAGGCTCCATGATGCTTCACGGTTGTCCCGTTTGCTGTGATGAAGTCCCTTGTAGCCCAGATGGGTCCAAAGTCGTGTGCTATGCCATGCGAGTACCTGTAGTCCGTGTAGATGTTTGCAGTCTTGCCTTCTGCCATCTGGCAGGCCTTCGTCAGCGCTATCAATTCTGCTTCCTGGGCTGACAGGCTAGGTGACAGACTTCTGGACCACAGGATTTCTTGATTGCTGGTCACTGCACTTCCTGTGTTGAAACTTCTTCTGGAGCCATCCAAGTATCCCCCCTTGGGAGTGGGAGTAGAGTGGCCGGGCTGAGGACTGTAGGTCTGGAGACAGTGACATTATGAGACAAAGGCAATAGAGGCGCCACAAAGATGCCTGGCGGTGGAGAGATTACTGTTGGTTGAGCTTGATTGAAGATTGCCAAGATGTCATGTGGAGTGAGAGTTTCCAGTGGCTGTCCAAGAGTGATTTCAGCAACCTTGTCCAGGAGGGTGTGTGCTGCAGATACTGCCATCAGGCAGGAGGGTGCTCTTCTTGCAACTGGATCCAAGCGGGCTGAGAGGCAGCCTAAAAGTCTCTGTTTTCCCCCGTGAATCCGTGCCAGGACTCCAGTAGCATGATCTTCTTTCTTCCATCAGGTAGACGGAAAGACTTTTCATAGTCAGGTAGACCTGGTATTGGCGCTGAGACTGTGGAGTTCTTCCAATCTCCTGAATGGGTTGAAGGCTGCATCTGATAGAAGGAGCGGGGTTGCGTTGATGCAAGCGCACAGAGGCTGCATTAGGACTGAGGCATCAGGGATCCAGATTCTGCAATATGACACTAGACCAGGGAAGTCCTGCAGCATTCTTGGAGTTGTTGGGGGAGCCATCTTCTCCACAGTGGTCTTCCAGTCTTTTGACATGTGTTTCGTCTGGTGGGCAATACAGTGTCCCAGGGATGTAACTTGCTTCTGGCATCACTGGACTTTGTTCTTCCAGACCTTGCGTTGCTGTTCTTCCAGGTAGAGTAGGAGAGACAAGGAATAGACTGTGCAGGTGTCGATGTCAACCACACAAAAGAGAAAATCATCCACGTGTTGTAGAAGAGTGACTCTTGCATATTCTGCAATCCAGTTGACGAAGATGGAGGACATTGTCTTGGTGAAACTTGAAGAGCTTGTTTTGAGCACCTTGAGGCAACATTGTCCATATGCACTGCACTGGTGCGTGAAAGCAGGCCTCCAGGTGGAGGGGAAACACTGAAGAAGGTACTGGCCAGGTTGATCACCGTGAATACCGTTGCGGTGACTGGGACTCTTGAGAGCAGAGTGTGATGGTTCAGCACTGTTAGGGTTTCAAATACCGTAGCCTCTTTCGCGGCCTCCAGGCCTTGCACCATTCTGAACTCAGTGGGGTTTACAGTCTTTTTCTTCACTGTGGAAAGCTGGGATTGATTCCCATGGGCGAGGCAGCCCAGTTTGGCCTTGTCCTTCAGTATGCAGCAGGGGACTCCCATCTGCTGGTGCAGAGCTGGCGGGAAAACAAGCCGTCTACTAGGATCCACATCATGAGAGATGACGACCAGCTGGCTTTCTTGTTCTCCACCAAGACAGTTACTGTGTTAGCACCTGTTCTGGTCACAGGGGGTCTTCTTGTTGGGACGTCTCCTTAAACGGCTGCTTTTTTCTCAGCACGGGCCATCAGTAGTTTCTTTTTCTCCAGCTCGGTCTCAGGTCAGTATTTGTGCACAAGTTTGAAGAGCTGAGTGGCCTTTTTCCGGTCTAGGGCCTGGGTGAACTGGTTGATTGCAGGGGGCACCTCCTGGTGCTTGCAAAAGATGAACCTCTGGCGTTAGAGCTGGATGAGGTGTTGCCATTCCATGAAGCGAGTAGAGTCCTTCTTGAGTTGAATATCCTGGCCAATGTCAAAGTTCTCAGGCCGTCTTCTTAGGCGAGCTCACTTAGACCTTCAGTTGGTCAGAGACATCTTGACCCTGGGTGATGGAGTGGTTTTTCTGGTACTATGTCCAGCACCTCCTGTGATAGGTCTGCAGTGTGGTTGTTTGAGGTACCTGTTTCTTCTTGGGTCAGGGGTGAAGTGTCATGGTCCCATCTTCCTGGAACACTCTGGTCGCTTTCAGCTTCTGCAGTAGGTCCACTCCCAATAGGTTGAGGGTGCAGGTTTTTTACACAACAAACTGGGACATGATGGAGTGTTCTGGCTGAGTCCACACGCTCAGGGGCTTCATAATCTGGAAATATCTGACTTGACCATCAATTCCCATGCAGGAAGCAGAAGATTCTGATAGGTAGGTGAGGTTGCGGAGTTCCACAAGAAAAGATATGACTACGCCATCCACTCTCAGGATATTGGTCCCACTGGTGGGGTTCCTTGTGGACTTGGTGTGCTCTTGTCCTATGGACGAGGTTCTTCACTGCTTTCTGTGTTTCTTCCTTGGCTTGCTTCTCTAGACAAAGTGGTGGGTCGTAGGGGTTCTCTGCAGCGGTTCCGGTAATGGCCAAGCTTGCCACATTTGTAACACTTGACATTTCTTCTGTCCCGGCGGGACTCAATCCTTTTTGCTACTGTGAGCAGGGTATCCATTGCTATTGACGTGTACTCAGGCCTGGCTGCTACCAGTGGTTTCCTGATTGATTCTCTCAGTCCATGCACAAAAGCCTGTGCCAACATCCGTCTGTGTGTCTGATCATGGGTAATGAGGCCCAAATCTTGAAACACTTGCATCATTCTGTCATGGAACTTCTCCACAGACTCTGTCTTGTCTTGACTCGTGACATGTAGGCTGAGAGTTTGTCCTGTCAGTCTGCTTTTGGCCCATTCTCTGAGTTGCTCAATTAGCTTTGGTCCTGTCTCCCAGGCATACGCATCTAACTCTGCTGGATGCTTGAAGTGTTCTCTCATAATTGACCAGAATGCATCACCTGCTTTTATTTCCATTTCGGTCCAGAGATCAATCCAGGCTGCTGTATACGTTCGCTGGATCTGCTGCATTTTTTGGCAAAATGGCATGGGGTGTATCCCTGGGTCTGGCAGCATACTGATCACCTGGCTTGGGATGAAGGGCTCATAGGATGGTGCCTCTACCTGTCCCTGCTCTATTGGTGCTTGTGTGTTTTCTTCCCTAGTATTGGGCAGCATGTGTGACGTTGCATCTTCATCTTCATCAGATAAGAAGTGACATGGTGTACTTGGTGCATACACTGGGTGAGATTTGGGCTTTAAAGTTGTCTTGCTGCATGGGGATTTCCCACTTCCTTGCTGAGGCTGCGGTGGATCAGTGTCATGGTTCCATGCTAGCAGCCCTGTAGCTATACCACTCCCCTGTGAAGCCCTAGCAGTGGACTGTTGTGTCTGGGGGCTACATGTAGCGTTTTGTGTAGGGAGATCTGCACTTTCTTCTCCTGATATAATGACTGGCAATGTTTGTACTGTGCTTGGGATAGACAAGGTGCCCTGTGCTGGAGACACTGAATACAGGGACACCACATTGCTTGGATTGGGCGTTGACCCAGTTGATGACGAAGTAGAAAAAAGAGGAAGAGAAGGGAGGTGTGAGGGAGGAGCGAGAGAAAGAGGAGGGGAGGGAGAGAAGAGTGAAAGGGGGAAAAGAGAGAAAGATAGAGGAGAGAGAGAGAAGAAAGATGGAGGGGGAGAAGTAGAAGAAGATGAAGAACAAGATTTGAGAGTTGGAGAGGAAGAGATAGAAGAAGAGGAAGATGAAGAAAATGGATGTGTCAGAGATGTGATGGAGGGAAAAGAAGGAATGAGAGGGATGGCAGCGAGGAAAGAGGAGAAAAGTCTGAAGAAGAAAGAGAAAGGGACAGAGAGAAGAAAAAGGAGAGGGTGTCCCCCCTGTGACTCTTGAGAGGGGATGGTTGAAACAAAAATGCCTTCTCCCTGTGGAGAGAGGCGGGGAGCATTTTTCCCTGTACAAGGCTCCTTACTCAATGAGAGCAGCCTACACCTGTCCCGTGTCTCCACATGATCGACATGTGATGTGTGTGACTCTGAATTCTGCTCTTGTGACATGTCAGTGATCTTTTTCTCACAGATGATTTAACACCTTTTCAAACTTATTCACATAAAAAAAAAAAAAAGAAAAATTATTTCCTCGCCGAATGCCCGACGGGAGGGGCTACTCAGACCACTGCGTAGTTTGTGTCTGCTCTCTCCCTCAGCCTGTAATTCTCCTTATCTATGTGACCTTGTTCTAAAGCAAGCTTGTAGAAAAAAAATGGCTGGAGAAATAAAGCTCTAAAATAAATTGCTTAGAGAAAAAATCTCTCCAAAATCATTTAAAAATGTACTTAAAAGAAAAATTTTAAAAACAAAAGTTAGATTTAGTAAAAAAAAACTCTCGAAAAAGAAAACAAAAAAAAAAAAAAAAAAAAATTCACCAAAAAGGGGAGAAAAGAAAAACCGTATTAATCATAAAACTCTGAAAAACAACCCTTGTTACTAAAACAGCTAATTAAAAATCTCTGGAATGTCAGCTGGCTGCTTCCCCCCTCCCTTCCTTATATCTCTGCTTGCTGTCTCTATAGCCACTGAAATCACGTATCAAAAAAAAAAAAAAAAGTATTATTATTCCTCAGAATAGCAAAAAAAAATGAATATAGTTCAGTCTGAATGCCTGAGAATTTTCACATTAAAACCTGTAGCCAAAAAACTAGCTTAAAAAAAAAAAAAAAAATCAAAGCCAAGAAACAGAATGCCTGATAACGTGATTAGCAGAGGAGGGGGGGTCAAAGGGGTTTTCTCGCTGCTGCAGCCAGCACACTGCTCTGAATGAGTTACTGACAGAGCGCACGGAGATGTGATTTAAAGCGACAGTACCTGATACAGACAATGAGACAGACACCCGGGAGAATACGAATCCCTCTTTTGATGATCTGTGACACATACAAGCTGCTCTGGTAACTGATAACTCACCAATTGCACTGAGCGCGGTGAAGCTCAAGGTTCTATCGCTCTGTATCGTACGCCCTGGCTGGTGCGCCGGTCACAGTAATCTGCAATAGCCTTCATCAAAATTCTCACTATCCACGTCTGATTTGACTGGGATGGCCTCCCGGTGCGTGGACAATTATTGTGAGAACTTATCCAAACAAAGCTTCTGCCCTTCACGTCTGATTTGACTGGGATGGCCTCCCAGTGCGTGAAAGTTTACTGCAGAAACTTAACCGAACAAAGCCCTCGCTTCCACAACTGGATTTTTTGGGATACTTCCCTCCAATATGTGAAGAATATCTGCGTGGACTTATCCAAAACAAAGCTCCCGCCCTTCACGTCTGATTTGACTGGGATGGCCTCCCGGTGCGTGAAAGTTTACTGCGGGAACTTATGCAGCAATTGTCTTTTGCTATACAGCCCCAGAGATCAGCAAGCAAAAACACAGTCACCGTTCCAACTTTCTCCCGGTTCACATAAAACATGAAACATATACAGCACAGCAGCAACCAACTCGACTTATATCCCAGGGCTTTTGGATAAGGGTATGGACTTTTTACACAACCTGGGAATGCGGTGATGACCACGTCCGACCGGCTGGAAGTGTAGGCTAGGACTAGGCACAGGGAACATTCAGGTAAGATGACAAAGTTTTCTTACCTTACTGATGGAGCTGCAGTCTCCGTCCCGTGTGCCAAGGCCAGGGCCAACACCCCGTCTCTCCGGTCGGCCGAGTCCTCGTGCGTTTCATCCAATGCTCCGCGTGCAGGCGCCAACTGATATGGAAATTTAATTAGGATAAAAATATCCTGTGTTTGCTGCTTGCCATGTCCAAATCTCTATATAATGTCTTTTTGAGCGCTCAGAACGAAATGAGGACTGTCCACACGAAAGTGTCAGTATAACAGTTCGTCAAAGACATACATTTATTATTCATTCAAGGTTTTATATGTTTACAAAAAGGGGCTGGTTAGTCAATTAACATACAATTAAAAGCTGCTAGATTATTGGCTGTTCTAGTGTAAATATGATAATTATGATAATCATGATTAAAAGAGCTGAAGTTGCAGAATTATTGTTTATATTCTTGTGACCTAGTTGTCTTGCATAAGTATAATGTAAACAACAGATATCTAATAGGACTTTTTGTACTTCATGCATTTGTTCCTTTACGAAGGCCTCTTATGAAGGCCAGATTTCTTTAAAACGACTGATTATATCTGGCCTAGAAATATGTGAGCACAGGGTTTTTTTAGCAAGTGAGATCTATCTAACTGTGAACTGTGAATACATATATGTGAATATACTTTGAATATATGGAATACATATATATTTCCATGACACTATCTTGTACAGATCAGAATAAAAAAAGATATACACATTGTAGCCTTCCGGGGGGTTTAGCTCTAGGATCGCTGTCTGGGTAGACAGAATGGCACGGAAACAGTTCATTCAGACAGCAGTTTGGTGAAAACTGGCCGCAACCAGTTTTATTAAAGTCCACAGCACACAGATAAAAACAAAGCATAAACAAAAGACCTGGGCTTGTCTAGCCTCTAATTACACTTAGATAGATGGCCCTCTCTATCCGGGACCCAGACTCTACCAGTCTGTGCCCAAAACAACACATATGATATATGTTACCAGTATGGAGTTTCACAGACACTCCTCCTTGTGTCTGAAGGCACCTTTGAGAGAGATCCACTCCTATTCAGCCGCTATTCACACGGACCCGCACCGAGACCACTCCTGTGTCCGGGGTCCTTCCTGCACCCAGACTGAGATAGCTCACACTCCTCTGGAGACTGCTTCCTTGTGCCAGGACACCTCCCTGTGTCCGGGCTAAAGACAGCTCCCACACTCTTGGAGACACCTTCTGTGCCTGGACCCCTTGTCCAGACTGAATGAGCTCTCTGACTGTGCTCCCAAGCACCTACTTCTGGCTTCCTAATCAACACCTGAGTGGATTCAGGTCTGAGCTGCAAGCGTGTACTGAATGGCAGGTGTAGTGACCTTTCTTTACCACCAGGTTTACAAAGCCACACATTTCGCTCATACCAGTCAGCAAGGTACTTAGGTGAAATATACACCTCATTCACCACATATTCCTTCACTGTCTCACATATCCCCTCCCTCTTCTCCAGACCGGAGGGCTGGTCATCCAGACCGGAGGGCTGGTCAACAATCCAACAGAGACAGTGAACTCTGGACCAGTCATGGCCCTCATCAGCTTCATCCTCACCACTGTCATAGCCAACATCAGTTTTCTCTTCATCTGAAGCATCCGCACTACCCTGTACCCTCCCAGGCCTATACTCTCTGCGGGCCTCGGGTATCCTGCACGGTTTCATCTTGACTTTAGTGCCAGCCTCAGTCTCGGTATAGTGGCTCACCAGATAAGTACGACCAGGCACGTCAGAACAGCTCTGCTGATTCTTCCTCAGAAACTTTCGTACCTCCTGTTTTTGGGTCACTGACCCTGTGTCACCAACTGTCACAGGAGGTATAGGGGTTTTCTCTAATTCCCCCTGAACTTTCTTTAGCACATCTACTTTCTTAAATATCAGTTGATTCATAAATTCTACCTCACAGAACCCAAGCGCCTCTGTCATGGTCTCTGACCATTCCGAGCCACACTGTTCAAACGATTGGCACTGTAGAGGGAGCTGATCGTTTTTCTTGGTCGGTACACATAATTTATCCTCTTCTGGTACAGGCTCACTTTGCATAAGACTCAGAGCTCTTACTTCTTTCTCCAGGAGATCCTCATGGCTAAGCATCTTCTCCTGTAGTTGTTGGACGTCCTTTACGTCTTCGGCCCTTTCTTCAGGCTCTTCTGGTAGGACATGCTCAGAAGCCCTACCATCAGTCTTCTTATCCACCACGTTCTGCATCCCATCTGAGCTCCCGTGTATCTGCAGCGGCAACGGAGCGACACATCGCCCCTCCCACTCACTGGGACGTGGTTCAAGTGTAGACTCCATGAAAATGCGCCTGAGCTCACCAAGGCCAACCCGAGGTCTCAAAATCTCATCTTGGGATTTATCCAGATCCTTTGGGTCGCTCGGGAACTCCGATGGCGCAGCGGGCGCCGAACTTCCGGCCCGAGCTTCGCGAGTCGCAGCCACGGATCCGGACAGTACACCGTCCACGCCGCTGTCTCCAGCAGAAACATATTCCGGGGCAGAGTCATTCCCCACATCTTCAGTCTTGTTCCTCACAGCTTCACTTGAGACATCAGCCTCTGGTGAGGCACCTGGCCTGGTGTCCACCACTTCCATGGCTTTCTCCACCTCTGCAGCATCACCTTCCGAGTCCTTGGCCTGATGCAGATCCACACCATACATTGAAACTTCTCATTTTCAACAGCATCCACTTGTGCTGTGTTCAGTTTCAGAGTCCTGTCTTTCACCTTAGTCTTCGCCAGGGAACCGGCCAACGGTACAACATCTTCAGATGCCATCCTCCGTCCGACTGCAAGGTCAGCCTCAGCCTTCCTCTCAGGACTGTCAATCTCCTCTGCTACCATGCCTTCCTCACTTGCACTGGTTGCTTTATTGTCATCAGATGACTCACTATCACCACCACTATCCCTGTCTGACCCCCTTTTCTCAGCTACATCTGGCTCACTTCCAGGGTTAGACACTTCATTTTCATTCACATCCGGCTCACTGTCAGGGTTATACAATTCATTCTCATTCACATCTTGATCTGGAACCTTAGTTAACATGTCATCCACAACATTAACTTCACCATCTGGTCCCTGGTTTCCCTCAGGTGGTCCCTCAAGTATGTGACTATGTGATAACCCCAGCACTATACTTCCATATAGCTCAGATACCAGGAGCTGACTTACGACCTCTCCCTGGACTTCAGTGTCCCTATACAATAGGTTATTGTTCATGGCAGCATGAGGAAACCTCTCCTCAGAGCCAGGCTCTTGGGGAACCTCATTCAGAACAATTACATTTTCCTGTGCCGTTTTAAGAGTGGGGTCTCGCACCGGCTCACTCCCAAAATTGTCACAGGAGCCAGGCAGGTCAGGGACACTCGGTTCCCGAGAACCACCATCCTCGTCTCCCAACATCACCTGCAAAGAAATGTCATCTTTATCACGGTCATCATCAGTATCATCACTATTATGATTAGCATTATCATCATTATCAATATCAGCATCCTCATCATGGTCATCATCATTATCATGATCATCATTATCATTATCAATATTATCATGGTCATCATCATTATCACATAAGTTTAACGGCCCACTAGCATTGTGTTCCGCCCCTCGGGACTGCGCACCCTCAGTAGGAGCTTCATCACACTGTCCATCAGAAACATTTTTCCCCCAGAGATCCTTAGACCGGGGAAAGTCATTACCCAATATAACGGGGTGCACCAGGGTCTTCACTACCCCCACTTCATATGAAACCTCCCCGAGTTTGGGGACCAAGTCCACGGCAGTCTCTGGGTAGACTTTGGTGTCTTCATGGATGTACACCACACTCAGGTGCTTATCAGGGATGAAGTCCCTATCACTCAGGCTGTCACATACGGAAGTCACTGGACTCTCTGAGTCCAAGAGGGCCTGTGCTGGGCAGTCACTTACAACCACCGGGGACCCCTGTGGTCCAGTCTCTTCGGCTGAGGTGGACACACACACAGGCTCTGCGCAGGGAGAGAGGGATCTGCCAACATCACAACACATAGGCTCCCCCTCTATTGGACAGTTGGCTGCAATTTCACGCCAGCTCCAACACTGTCCATCACACTCTCCCACCCACATGTCCCCTCGGGCCTGAACCCGCTTATCAGCATACCCCATGTCCCCAACAGCTGGAACGCTCTTACCGCGAGAGTTCAGCGTCCGGGAACTCCGAAGTGACGACCTCTCAGACGGCTGTACCTCAGGAGGACGTGCTTGGGTGTAGCGGTCCACTATCACCTTTTCAACTCCATAATCAGGCCTGCTGACTGCAGACTCCCAACTGTATCTCCAGTCACGAACTCCCCTGGCACGGGCTGTCACCGTAACACCCAGCCGGGTAAGAATCGCCGCTTTCAACTTGGCATAGTCTTCGCTGTCCTGCTTGCTCAGGTCAGCCCAGACTTTTTGGGGTTCCCCAATCAGATAGGGTACGACCGCCATGGCCCATTCAGATAGTGGCAGAGTCTCCTTCTCTGCCAGTCTCTCAAACCTAGTAAGATATACCTCCACATCATCACGAGGTGTCATTTTTCTCAAGGACCGTCTTACCGCCTTCTTTATAGCGGACAACACCGGTGCCTTCACAACATTACTTCGGGACGCGGCACCGAAATCCTTTTTTGGTGCTGTCATCTGCTCAACAAATAACCGGTTATTCTCCTGCTGCTGCAGGAATTGCTGCTGGGCCTGCTGCATGCGCTGCTGGTGCTGCAGGCGCTGCTGCTCCATGCTCTGCTGCATGCTTCGCTGGGCCTGCACCAGGTACTCAATGAGCTCCTCCATACTGCCGGACTCATCTGTCTCAATCACAGCAGTCTTATTTTGCATATTAACTTGCGCCATTTGTTCAAACAGCGCCTCCATGCTGTCATCCATGCTGTCAGACTTCTCTGTCTTCACAACTGTAGTCTTCACTCAAGACATACACACTACACAGCTTTTTTTCCACAGAAAAATTCAGCCTTGCTGTGCAAATACTTTTTTTTCTTTTTTTTTTTCCTTTGCAAAGTCTATTAAGGCTACTGTCTCTTTAAGACTGCTCCACAAACTTTTCTTTTGCTGCTGCACATTCCACAGTCATTTTCACAACAAGTTCAGCTTTGCTGTGCATACATTTTCTCTCTGCAGACCCTATCAGGGCCACTGTCTCTCCAAGACTGCTCCAAACAGACGTTTCTGCTGACACACACTTTTTTTTTTTTTTTCTCTGTTGCTATTTCAATAGACTTCACCTTTAATGCTGTCTCTCGCCACTGTGCTGCATGCACACTCCAGCACTAACTGTATCAGGCCCTGCGCTGCCCCAGCATTCTCCGCCAATTGTAGCCTTCCGGGGGGTTTAGCTCTAGGATCGCTGTCTGGGTAGACAGAATGGCACGGAAACAGTTCATTCAGACAGCAGTTTGGTGAAAACTGGCCGCAACCAGTTTTATTAAAGTCCACAGCACACAGATAAAAACAAAGCATAAACAAAAGACCTGGGCTTGTCTAGCCTCTAATTACACTTAGATAGATGGCCCTCTCTATCCGGGACCCAGACTCTACCAGTCTGTGCCCAAAACAACACATATGATATATGTTACCAGTATGGAGTTTCACAGACACTCCTCCTTGTGTCTGAAGGCACCTTTGAGAGAGATCCACTCCTATTCAGCCGCTATTCACACGGACCCGCACCGAGACCACTCCTGTGTCCGGGGTCCTTCCTGCACCCAGACTGAGATAGCTCACACTCCTCTGGAGACTGCTTCCTTGTGCCAGGACACCTCCCTGTGTCCGGGCTAAAAAACAGCTCCCACACTCTTGGAGACACCTTCTGTGCCTGGACCCCTTGTCCAGACTGAATGAGCTCTCTGACTGTGCTCCCAAGCACCTACTTCTGGCTTCCTAATCAACACCTGAGTGGATTCAGGTCTGAGCTGCAAGCGTGTACTGAATGGCAGGTGTAGTGACCTTTCTTTACCACCAGGTTTACAAAGCCACACATTTCGCTCATACCAGTCAGCAAGGTACTTAGGTGAAATATACACCTCATTCACCACATATTCCTTCACTGTCTCACAACTTATACAAATAGTACTGATGTCAATAAAATAATGACAATGTTTAACACAAAATAATATGGAACAGTCTCACCCATATTCATTGCAGGTATCAGATGTGTCTCTCTCCGGAAGTCTGGCAGGTCAGGAATAACAAGGATCTCATCCTATTATGCCCTGTCCGAGCTACTAGATCCTGACCCCATGACTCCTGCCCTTATAAGGGCAGTCCACAGCTGACCCTCAATATAAGAGGCCCTATTGTGTCCCTGTGCATCCTGAAGTGTTTCGTCACTAGGTGACTCTTCAGGGGACCAATTAGCACATTTTGGGCATATCTGTGCGATTGGTAATTTGCTATTAATAGACCCATATACCAGGCGCAACAGACCATTATCATTAGAGAGGCAGCCTGGAAGGTCTATATTTCTAAAGGTACTGTCACACTAAGCGAGATCGCTAACGAATTCGCTAAAGAGTCACCGATTTTATGACGCAGTAGCGATCTCGTTAGCGACGCAGCTGTGTGTGACATGTAGCAGCGATGTGGCCCCTGCTGAGATGTCGCTGATCACTTATGAACGTTCTGAGCCGTTTTTTGGTCGTTGGTGTCCCGCTGGTGAGCCTGAATTGCTGAGTGTGACACCCTTTATGAACGACTTCACCAGCGTCGCAGGTGGGACTAGGTTTTCCCAACGACCGCAGAGGTCGTTATACAGATCGCTGATCTCTGATGAGATCTTTGTGTTTGGAAGCTAACTAGCGACCACATAGCGATCACACTAGCGATTTCGCCAAGTCGTGTCGTTGTTGTGATCGCTAGTGCGATCACTAAGTGTGACAGTGCCTTAAGATATGCCCAAAATGTGCTAATTGGTCCCCTGAAGAGTCACCTAGTGACGAAACGCATCGGGATGCACAGGGACACAATAGGGCCTCTTATATTGAGGGTTAGCTGTGGACTGCCCTTGTAAAGGCAGGATTCATGGGGTCAGGATCTACTAGCTCGGACAGGGCATAATAGGATGAGATCCTTGTTATTCCTGACCTGCCAGACTCCAGGAGAGAGACACATCTGATACCTGCAATGAATATGGGTGAGACTGTTTCATATTGTTAGGGTCTGCGGAACGCACCAAATATAAGATGTAGAGAGGTGCGTTCGCAGCCCGGGGTCCACCGTGCAGGCAGAGCCTGCTGCTAGTAAAAAAGGCGTAAGTAGCGAACTCTGTTATCCCGCAGAGTCACTAAAATAAACGCCGTAGCGTACTGTGGCAGTTAATGCGAACTTTGTTAATCCACAGAGCCGCTAGCGGGAATGCCGCAGCGCTATATGGCGATATAAGCGAACTCTGTTACACCACAGAGTCGCTGAGGTAAAGACGCAGAGATAGGTACTGTGTCCTGTTAACCCCACAGGGATACACAGATAACTGCTGTGCGGATAGCAGTCCGTGATCATGCAGACAGCAACGCCATCAAGCAATCTCCTCACCGGAGAAGCCGGTATTCTAGGGGCTTATTTCAGCCAAGCCCTGACCACGTGCACCCAAATCTCCTCACCGGAGGTGCCGGTATTCTAGGTGCTTATTTCAGCCGAGCCCTAACCACATGCGTACATGATCACACTGGCGCAAAGCACATAATGCAATTGATCCTAGCGCACGGCCGTGCAGTAAGGACAGCCTTTTATAGCAGCCACGAGAAAAAGACCTTCCAGTAAGGACCAATGGGAAGCTGCTTCAGAACATCAACAGCCAGAGGACCTTCCTGATGGACCAATAGGAGTGGCAGCTGTGTCTGAGCATGTTACCCCTGATCTCCAATGGGAGATCTCGCCCTGGGCATGCTCAGACGAAGCAACAAAGGACTTAGACCTAAAGACGTCTGCTCGCCGCTGACCAGTACTGGCTATAATAGCAGAACCTGAAGAGGCAGCAGCAAGTCTCTGCACAGCATTATGTGAAAAGGTAACCGTGTGCACAGCCAAAGAGAGAGGTGCCTGAGTAGGTTCCCACACCGTAACTAAATATGAAATGAACTCGGCACTCAACTTATGTGTATGAGATATAAGGTTTTTATTCACAGTAGTAGCGAAACGTTTCGGTCCTATATCATGGACCTTCATCAGTCACACAAACTACTGCATAAAGGGTTAATCCACAATGGGAAAAGGAGAAGCTGAATGCAGCCAGTGGTGGTAGATAAGAATGAAGCCAAATGTCTCTATTTGAGCCGATATCCTGTGGGATAAAGTCCAGCGGTGAATGTGATCTCTGCATGGGACGCGGTGTCCACCGCAAGTCTGAGTGCCAGCCATGAATCCAAACGGGGAGCAAGAAAAGGGGCGACGGGGCAGCAAGTGTACTATACAAGTTATGTAAGTGTCCTGAGCATTATGCTCTAGCTTCCATGTACTAGCAAATGTTAATTGACATTTCTGGTTCCGTTATGGACCGCTGATACTGTTAGCATGTTATACTGTTGTTGAATCTCATGGTTTCAATGGAAGTTTTTTACTCCCATATGCAGTCAATGGTTGCGCTAGCATGGATATTTAAAGGGACCATATACTCTTTTCTTGCTCCCCGTTTGGATTCAGCAGATTTCCCTCATTACTGTTATTTACATCGTATTACAGTTAGGTCCATATATATTTGGACAGAGACAACATTTATCTAATTTTGGTTCTAGACATTACCACAATGAATTTGAAACAAAACAATTCAGATGCAGTTGAAGTCCAGACTTTCAGCTTTCATTTGAGGGTATCCACATTAAAATTGGATGAAGGGTTTAGGAGTTTCAGCTCCTTAACATGTGCCACCCTGTTTTTAAAGGGACCAAAAGTAATTGGACAAATGACTCCAAGGCTATTTCATGGACAGGTGTGGGCAATCCCTTTGTTATGTCATTCTCAATTAAGCAGATGAAAGGGCCGGAGTTGATTTGAGGTGTGGTGTTTGCATTTGGAAGGTTTTGCTGTGAAGGAAACATGCGGTCACAGGAGCTCTCCATGCAGGTGAAACAAGCCATCCTTAAGCTGCAAGAACAGAAAAAACCCATCCAAGAAATTGCTACAACATTAGAAGTGGCAAAATCTACAATTTGGTACATCCTGAGAAAGAAAGAAAGCACTGGTGAACTCATCAATCCAAAAAGACCTGGGAGCCCACGGAAGACAACAGTGGTGGATGATCGCCGCATACTTTCTTTGGTGAAGAAGAACCCGTTCACAACATCAACTGAAGTCCAGAACACTCTCAGTGAAGTAGGTGTATCTGTCTCTAAGTCAACAGTAAAGAGAAGACTCCATGAAAGTAAATACAAAGGGTTCACATCTAGATGCAAACCATTCATCAATTCCAAAAATAGACAGGCCAGAGTTAAATTTGCTGAAAAACACCTCCAGAAGCCAGCTCAGTTCTGGAAAAGTATTCTATGGACAGATGAGACAAAGATCAACCTGTACCAGAATGATGGGAAGCCAAAAGTTTGGAGAAGAAAGGGAACGGCACATGATCCAAGGCACACCACATCCTCTGTAAAACATGGTGGAGGCAACGTGATGGCATGGGCATGCATGGCTTTCAATGGCACTGGGTCACTTGTGTTTATTGATGACATAACAGCAGACAAGAGTAGCCGGATGAATTCTGAAGTGTACCGGGATATACTTTCAGCCCAGATTCAGCCAAATGCTGCAAACTTGATTGGACGGCGCTTCATAGTACAGATGGATAATGACCCCAAGCATACAGCCAAAGCTACACAGGAGTTCATGAGTGCAAAAAAGTGGAACATTCTTCAATGGCCAAGTCAATCACCAGATCTTAACCCAATTGAGCATGCATTTCACTTGCTGAAATCCAGACTTAAGAGGGAAAGACCCACAAACAAGCAAGACCTGAAGGCTGCGGCTGTAAAGGCCTGGCAAAGCATTAAGAAGGAGGAAACCCAGCGTTTGGTGATGTCCATGGGTTCCAGACTTAAGGCAGTGATTGCCTCCAAAGGATTCGCCACAAAATATTGAAAATAAAAATATTTTGTTTGGGTTATGTTTATTTGTCCAATTACTTTTGACCTCCTAAAATGTGGAGTGTTTGTAAAGAAATGTGTACAATTCCTACATTTTCTAACACATATTTTTGTTCAACCCTTCAAATTAAACGTTACAATCTGCACTTGAATTCTGTTGTAGAGGTTTCATTTCAAATCCAATGTGGTGGCATGCAGAGCCCAACTCGCGAAAATTGTGTCACTGTCCAAATATTTCTGGCCCTGACTGTATATATGTGTTTTTATGTAATTTGTAATAAAATTCTTTTTATATTTGCAATTTAGACTATTCACCTTTGCGTTATTGATGTTACTTAGTTTTTGCAGTTATAAATTGTGGGCCTTCGTTGTTAATATTTAGAAGCTATGAAGGATCCTGATTGTGAGAGACGCAGCAACATTCGCGGACCAAATCTAGGACAGCAAGATCCAGCGCAGCGTGTCGCAGAGTACGTCCGTCAACATTCTGGCATGGATGACAGCCCTGATGCACCTCATCGACCAGTCTACGCCGGTTACCAACGATCCAACCCCGAACTTCGTTACCACAAACAGCTCCTATCCCGCCTTAAATAGACATCTTCTGCACCGAGAAGGTACTGCACAGACTATACAAAGTCACAATCGTCTCACAGGTATGGTGATACACCACACACTAGACATGACTATAACACACCAGCACTGACCAAGCCACCATAGACTTTGCAAAGTTCCTTGCCCGCCAAGAACTGGTTACAAAAGGACTTGTAAAGTTCACTTATAAACCCGAGAACTATAGGTCATGGCGAGCCTCGTTCTGGAACGCCATTCATGGTCTGGACCTTTCTAGTAGTGAGAAGTTAGATCTCCTAGTAAAGTGGCTCGGAAGTGAGTCTGTCGAGCATGCCAAAAGACTAAGAGACATCAATATAAAGCATCCACACATAGGTCTACGCAAAGTGTGGGAAAGACTTGATGAATGCTATGGGACAGTAGAAGTCATAGAGAATGCTTTATACAAAAGAATTGATGATTTTCCTAAGATAGGACCTAAACGTTATCAAAAGCTTAGAGAATTGAGTGATTTATTGATAGAGTTACAGGTTGCCCAGGAGGAAGGAGACTTGCCCGGATTGGCATCCTTAGACACCGCTAGGGGTGTCAATCTGATAATACAAAAACTTCCTTACAACCTACAAGAAAAGTGGGTGACATATGGTTCACGGTATAAACAAAATCATAATGTACCATTCCCTCCTTTTGTGTAGCCCAGCTGCGCTCTGGAGCCACATGTTACCCTGGAGGATGCATGAAAGGTAAACCACAATCACCTGATATTCATTCACACTTCATATTTCCCTGGTGCCACCAGAGGGAGCCCTTGTAGAGTACGCAGGTATATAAGGGTGTGGAGAGAGACAGCAGTAGGCAGATGAAATCTGATCTTGTCAGACAGATGGTGAGAGACGGACAAGCTAGTTACCTCAGACGAGCTGAGAGGGAAAGACTAGCTAGAGAAAGACTTATTTGAAAGCCTGAAGACTTCAGCATACACTCAGCTTACATCGTGGAGTCCAGTAATAGTGGGACGGATCGCCACTTAGTCTGGTCAAAGTTGAGTCTACTGAAATACCTTCAATGTGCGTTTCATTAAGTAAGCGTGCCGATGCTTGAAGAGCAGTGAAGACAAAGAAAGCTGACATCTACTGCTGGTTGTGCTTATGTTAAAGGTGTGAGTAGGACGACAGGCAAGTGGAAAAAGGGAAAGAGAGAGTGACAGAGGTCGACAGCATTGATAGCTTACCTCCACTCTGCACCACCAGACACCGGGTCCGAGCTTGCTAGCTTCTTCAAGACTAGTAGGAGAAACCGGAGACCCTGCTGGATTCCAGATCGCAGGGGCCCAACAGTGCTGATACGTAACCGGGGTCAGGAAGGACAGGAGTCTAGCAGGACGCTGCACAGAGAGACTTAGTTCTGTCCAAAAGAATACTCCATCACAAGGTCAGCCGGGCGTAGCTGAAAGGAACGGAGTTAAACTTTGTTTTATGCAAGTTAGAAACTCACACACATAAAGAAGTAAGGAGGCCCTAAACCTACTCAGTGGTTTACTGGACATGCATCCTCCACCCTGACGGCTTCCCGGGTCGTGCCTGCAACTTCTCCACCAGTAAAGGTACAGAAAGAGACTGTCTTGTGTGTGTCTGCATTATTGCTCCTGCACCCTTACACAGCCATTCACCCTGAGGGATCAGTCTCGCCTGTGGGAGACTTAACACCTTGTTGCCCCAAACCCTCAGAGGATTCACACTGCAGCGCTGGTCACCCTGACCAGGAACCACAGGTGGCGTTACGAACATTTCTACAATCCCCTGTAAATATCCCCTTTTCAGTGAGCGCCCAGGGCAACGGACCGAGCTGCGCTACCCGTGACATCCCCCAGTGAAGTGAACGGGCTCGGTGCCGAGTACCCCACAGGCCCTGGCCATGCGACTCACTTTCACTGTATTCGTAGAATTTGTCGCCCAACAAGCTAAGATCAGAAATGACCCTAGTTTTGACTTCACTCTGTCATGTTCCACTGCCCCCAGTGTCAAACCCAGTAGGTCACCCGTGGCAGTCCACAAAACTAACATTGTTTCCACAGGCCCTCCTCACAATGCGAGTAAACCCACTCCAGATGAGAAGAAGCCTCAGGATGTCAGTAAACAGTGTCCTCTACACAAGAAACCACATCCTCTACTAAAGTGCAAAGCCTTCAGGGAGAAGTCTTTGGAGGATCGCAAAAGTTTCCTCAAAGAGAACAACATCTGCTTCAAATGTTGTGCCACAACCTCTCACTTCGCCAGGAACTGTGAAGCTAGCGTGAAATGTGCAGAATGCAGCAGCACGGATCACAATACAGCCTTGCACCCTGGACCACCTCCACAAGTGTTGTCACAAGCAGAGGAGCACGATGGGAAGGAGAAGAACACTGATGAAGATACCCCTGTGGTCAGCTCTCAATGTATGGAGATCTGTTAGGGACTCACAGGAGGAAGGTCCTGTTCAAAAATCTGCCTTGTCCGAGTCTATCCTGCAGGCTGCAAGGACAAAGCCCTCAAGATATATGCAATCCTGGATGACCAAAGTAACAGATCTCTAGCCAGGTCCATCTTCTTTGACAACTTCAGCATTGTAGGCCCTGGTTCTCCCTACTCCCTGAGGACGTGTTCAGGTACCGTTGAGACGGCGGGAGAAAAGCAACCGGATACAAGGTGGAGTCCATAGATGGTCAAACCTGCCTATCGCTACCAACCATCCTGGAGTGCAACCAGATTCCCGACAACAGGTCAGAGATACCTTCACCAGAGGTGGCGACACATCACCCCCATCTGAAGCGTATAGCCCACCTGATACCTGAGTTGGATTCAGAAGCCCCAATAGCTCTACTACTGGGAAGAGATATACTACGAGTCCACAAGACTAGAGAATATATAAATGGCTCCCTAAGTGCTCCGTACACTTAGAGGCTCGACCTTGGATGGGTAATCATAGGAGACATCTGTCTAGGAGGAGCACACAAGCCAGCCTCAGTCAACAGTATGCTCACCAGCACACTAGAAAATGGACGTCCGTCTCTCTTCCGGCCATGTCACAATAGTCTGCTGGTGAAGGAATTACCAAACAGCACTCGCCTTCCGTGCCCTTTCTCAGTATCTACCAACGAAGACCACGCCTGTGAAGGTGAACAAGACCACATGGGATGTACAGTCTTCCACAGGACAAAGGAAGATGACAAGGTAGCGATGTCCATAGAAGATAGGATGTTCCTGGACATCATGGATAGACAAATAGTCAAACACAAATCGAACAGTTGGGTCGCACCTTTACCATTTAGACCTAAGAGAAGGCGCCTACACAACAACAGGGAGCTCGTCTACAGCCGATTCATCTCCCTCAGGCACAAGCTTAAGAAGTCACCTGAGATGAAGGAACACTTCTTTACCTTCATGGGAAGGATATTCCAGAACAACCACGCAGAGATTGCACCTGCACTTCGGCCCTCAGAGGAGTGTTGGTACCTGCCCATCTTCGGAGTATACCATCCCAAGAAGCCAGGTCAAATAAGAGTGGTATTCGACTCAAGTACCAAATGTGAAGATGTCTCATTAAATGATGTCCTACTGTCGGGCCCAGACCTCAACAACAGACTTCTGGAAGTACTACTCTTTTTCCGCAGAGATACGGTGGCATTTATGGCTGATATACAACAGATGTTCCACTGTTTTCTCATCAAAGAGGAACACAGAAACTACTTGAGGTTCTCCTGGTACAGTGACAACGACCCAGACAAAGACATCACAGAGTACCGGATGAGGGTACACATCTTCGGGAACAGCCCTTCCCCAGCAGTCGCTATCTACGGCATCCGTAATTCTGCCAAAGAAGGCGAAGAAAGGCATGCGTCGGACGTCAGATCCTTCGTAGAAAAGGACTTCTACGTAGACGACTGTTTGAAGTCCACACCAACAAATGAGGCCGCAATCAGTCTACTAAAAAGGGCTCAAGAAATGCTCGCTCAATCTAACCTAAGGTTACACAAGATTTCCTCCAACAGTCGAGAGTTGATGGAAGCATTTCCCTCTCAAGACTATTCCAGCGATCTAAAGGACCTAGACCTAAGCATCGACACTCTTCCCATGCAGCGGAGTCTTGGATTGCTTTGATCTGATCTGAAGACGGATGCCTTCACCTTTCAGAACAGTAAAGACGAGAAACCCTTCACGCGCAGAGGAGTTCTTTCTTTCGTGAATAGTCTATACGACCTCCTGGGATTCGTAGCTCCAGTTACTGTCCAAGGGAAAATGATGCTAAGAGACTTCACCCAAGACACATCTGATTGGGATGATCCACTGCCAGCAGAAAAGGCAGACCTGTGGGCAAAGTGGAAGAGGTCTCTCGAGGCCTTGACCGACCTTCGTGTGAAACGACCGTATGCTCCTGTGCCATCCACAGAAGTCAAGACACAAATACTTTGTATCTTCTGCGACGCATCAGTCAAAGCAATCGCAGCAGTAGCATACCTCAAAACCATAGATGTCAATGAACAGAGCCACATCAGGTTTGTGATGAGCCGGACTAAACTGGCACCACTCCGCGAACACACGTTACCTAGACTGGAACTCTGCGCTGCTGTCATCGCAGTTGAGTTGGCCGAGCTTATCTTAGGTGTGATGAATCTGGAGACCAAAGAAGCAGAGTTCTACACCGATAGCAAAGCATACCTCCCAACCGTCCCGGATTGAGCGGGATATTCCCGATTCTGACCCCCCATCCCGCTGTCCCGCTGATGAGACTATGTGTCCTGCAGTGAGATGACCCCGCCACACCCCCCATGCACCCCTTCCTGCCCTCCCTGTCTCTACAGCTCAGCCTCACAGCAGCTAGCAATGAACCTGCTTGTAAGGTTCTATGTATATATTCCTGAAACTCAGTTTGTTCGTCAGCCATTTTACTTTCTGTCTTGCTGCAGCTATCTTGCCCTCAGTCAAAATGGAGTTTCCAGCTTGCATGTTCCCGCCCTGATTCTCTCCTTTGCTTCTTAAGCAGCCACAGCTGAGCAATCAGTGCTTCAGAATCTAGCCTGCAGTGAACCTGTGACTTGACTCCTGTAAGCCTTGGACCTTGTACTCCAGCTATTCCTACTGAGGAACTCTGAAGCACTTGTGGACTCTGAACCCTGCTGTTTGAAAGACCCACGTTTGCATGGACTTAGGGTAACAGAGAAGAAGATCCTGAATCTGTATTGGAGAGTGATTGCTGAGCTTGGATTACTCTGGCCTGCTGTGTCTCCTGTTTCTGTGTCTGCAAACTGTGTGACTATTTCTGCCAACTTGTATGAAGTAATACAGGACTTTTCTATATCAAACCTGTGACTCCTGTGTTTTCATCGCACCCAAGCACAAGACGCTATATGAACTGTACTACATACATTACAAGATTCTGAAGCCAAAACGTTAGTGTCTGCTGGGTCTGGAAGGCTGTGTCTGCTGTACTGTGGATATCAGACGTCCGGTTGTACTTTCTGTGATGACAGTGGTTGTGACTTCTCACAACCATTCCAGGTGAGCAATTCCCTTAAGTTTTTTTCTTTTTGCAGTGTTACTGTCATGTGTGCATCGCCACGAAGATCGTCGCGGTTGCACATTCTGACTTCTCACAGCTGAGTTGCTGTTTCTTTGTGTTTGGCAGTTAGGGAGTTAATTCTGTCTGTGCTCAGTTCTGGGACTGGGTGCAGTTTCTCCCGGCTGCAATTAATTATTTGTTGATTGGTTTCCTTTAAATCTCTGGTTGTCTGTGTTGGGAGTTGCCAGTGAAATTCTTCATGCAGACCACAGATAGGATTGTATCTGTATAGACTTTAGTTAAAGAGCTCCTTAGTTGTTTTAAGCTCACCTTGCTTAGAGTTTAATATCCCAGATCATTTATGTTCCTTCTGTGTTTGAGTGTGTATGCAAGTCTGTGTTTTCTCCAGTCTGTCTTATATGTCTAATCTGTGTATTTAGCAGAGATCAGCCCATATCCCTTTGGTGGTAATCAGTATCCTTCTTAGGACTGATTACAGGGTTCAGGGACTGATAGGAGACAGGGTTAGGCTGGAGACTTGGACCTCTGAACCATTATCAGTACCTCCAAGGTGAGGGATTAGTTAGGACCCCAGTTTAGGGTCAGGTTAGACCCCGGTCCTCCTCTTTCCTGTGACAGTGTATCAAGTCCTCAAGATTAACCCTGAGTTCAACGGATATCGTGTCAGGTAAATCTATTCTATATTTACATGCTGATGTTGCTAATCTATATGTTGTATAGAGTGTTGTTCTTTTAAGAATAGTTTACTGACATCGTACACATATCATAAGACCGCGTGACATTTTCACTGGCCCATAAAATTATTCCCAGTTGCCATGGATCCAGTAGCCCAGCTGGCTCTGCAGTTGCAGGGATTATCCATGGAGCTGACGGACATTAAGTCCAAAGTTTTGTCTCCCTCGGAGCAAACCAGATTTGAACCTAAAGTAGCTCTCCCGGACAGGTTCACTGGTGGGCGAGACAAATTTTTTACCTTCAGGGAAGCATGTAAATTGTATTTTCGGCTTCGGCCTCGATCATCAGGGAGTGAAGAGCAGAGAGTGGGAATTGTTATCTCGCTCCTACAAGGGGACCCTCAATCCTGGGCCTTCTCCCTTCCTCCGGGATCCCCGGCTCTACAGTCAGTAGATCGATTTTTTACTGCCCTGGGTTTGGTATATGATGACCCAGATCGGGTCTCTCTTGCTGAGACAAAATTACGTAAGATACAGCAGGGAGATCGTCCGGCGGAGGAATTTGCTTCTGAGTTCCGTAGATGGGCCACAGATACTCAGTGGAATGACCCAGCTCTTAGAAGCCAGTTTTGTCATGGGCTTTCTGACAAATTAAAGGACGTTTTGGCTCAGTATGATTCTCCTCCATCACTGGAGGCTGCTATGGCCCTAGCTATCCGTACTGATAGACGGCTCCGGGAGAGGTGCGAGGTAACTCCGCCCCCTGTTGTTACTCCACCTACTACTAAAGTCCCTTATGTTGAGGTTCCCCTTGTCTGTTCGGAGGAGCCTATGCAGTTGGGAGGGACATCATTTCGTAGGAGGGGATTGGCGGTACGCCGCAGGACTAGAAGGTGTTTCTTCTGCGGGAAAAAGGGACATTTTGTTGGGGGATGTCCATCCCGTGCCTTGTTGAACAAAAAGTCGCCGGAAAAACTGTTAATCCCAGGTTGTGTGGTGGACGACAACCTGGGAGTATGTATTTCGTCCGCTAGTTCTTCTCAGTTCCTTGTACCAGTGGAGGTGGTGGTTGGTACGAGAGTGGAGAGATTTTCTGTTCTTCTTGATAGTGGGTCCGGGGCTAATCTGGTTGACGCTCAGTTTGCTCAGGCTCAAGGTATGCATCTGAGTGTATTGGTCAAACCGATCCCTATATTCTCCATTGACGCCAGGCCTCTCGGCCAAGGTAGCTTTGTTCATGAGGTTCATAACATTGACCTTCGGGTAGGGGCAATACATAGGGAACTATTATCTTGTTATGTGTTGGAGGGTCTACCTACTCCTATTGTGTTGGGACTTCCTTGGTTGGTTAAACATAACCCTGTGATTAATTGGCAGTCCAGAGATATAAGCCAATGGGGGAGTTTTGCAAAAGTAACTGCATGAACACAGTCATCAGTGCGGTCGTGCCTAGTACTTTGCCTCCTTTTTTGGAGGACTTTGGGGATGTGTTCTCTGAGGAGGGGTGTCAGGAGTTGCCTCCTCATCGCGTGTATGACTGCTCTATTAATTTACTTCCTGATGCTAAGTTACCTAAAGCTAGGTTATATAACCTTTCTGGTCCTGAGAGGCAGGCTATGAAAGATTATATTTCGGAAAGTCTGGCCAAAGGGCATATTAGACCTTCATCTTCCCCAGTGGCCGCGGGGTTCTTCTTTGTGAAGAAAAAAGATGGAGGCCTACGCCCTTGCTTGGATTTCCGCGAACTTAATCGGATTACTGTTCGAGATCCGTATCCACTCCCTCTGATTCCTGATCTCTTCAATCAAATTGTTGGCGCCAAATGGTTCTCTAAATTGGATCTCAGGGGGGCGTATAATCTGATTAGGATAAAAGAGGGGGATGAGTGGAAAACGGCGTTTAACACGCCGGAGGGACATTATGAGAACCTTGTCATGCCTTTTGGTCTGACTACTGCACCAGCAGTATTCCAACATTTTGTTAATGACATTTTTCGTCATCTGGTGGGGCTGTTTGTGGTCGTATATTTGGATGACATTTTAATTTACTCACCAGATCTTGTGTCTCACCAGGAGCATGTGAGACAGGTGTTGCAGATCTTGCGAGACAATAAACTATACGCCAAACTGGAAAAGTGTGTATTCGCCGTACAGGAACTTCAGTTTTTGGGTTTCTTGGTGTCAGCCTCCGGTTTCCGTATGGACCCTGAAAAGGTGAGAGCAGTGCTTGAATGGGATCAGCCAGAGGATCTTAAGGCTCTGCAGCGTTTTCTGGGGTTTGCTAACTACTACCGGAAATTTATTTGTAATTTCTCATCTGTTGTCAAACCTCTCACTGACATGACAAGAAAAGGGACGGATTTTTCTAAATGGTCGGACAAAGCTTACCAAGCTTTTTCCTCTTTGAAAAATGTTTTGCTTCGGCACCCGTTCTCATCCAACCAGATGCATCACAGCCGTTCGTTGTGGAGGTGGACGCGTCTGACGTAGGGGTGGGTGCAATATTGTCCCAGGGTCCGTCCCCTGGTAAATGGCATCCGTGCGCTTTCTTTTCTAAAAAATTGTCGTCCGCCGAAAGGAATTATGATATCGGCAATAGGGAACTTTTGGCCATTAAGTTGGCTTTTGAAGAATGGCGTCACTTTTTGGAGGGGGCAGTTCACCCGGTCACCGTCATTACTGATCCCAAGAACCTGCTGTATTTGGAATCTGCTAAGCGTCTGAATTCCAGACAAGCTCGATGGTCGTTGTTTTTTACCAGGTTTAATTTTGTTGTCACTTATCGCCCGGGGTCTAAGAATGTAAAGGCTGATGCCTTGTCTCGCAGTTTCCCAGGGGCCGGGAAAATGGATGACCCGATTCCTATCCTTCAGGAGGGGGTGGTAGTGTCGGCTGTATGTTCTGAGCTTGAGGAGGAGGTGTTAGAGGCTCAGGGGGACGCCCCTGCAGGACCTCCAGGGAGACTGTTTGTCCCAAATCAGTTGAGACAAAAGGTTATTGAGGCACATCATAATTCTGCTTTAGCAGGACATCCAGGGAGTAAGGCTACTTTAGATCTCCTTTCTCGCCGGTTTTGGTGGCCTAACGTTAATAAAGATGTTTTAACTTTTGTCGCGTCCTGTGGGGTTTGTGCTCGCTCTAAGACCCCTCATACCCGTCCGTCTGGGACCCTCTTACCCTTGAAACTTCCAGAGCGTCCATGGACTCATTTGTCTATGGACTTCATCACGGACCTTCCTCAGTCGTCAGGGAAGACTGTCATACTGGTGGTTGTTGACAGGTTCAGTAAGATGGCACATTTCATTGCTCTTCCTGCCCTCCCTAATGCTAAAACTCTGGCGCAGGTGTTCATTGGGGAGATTGTGAGACTTCATGGGTTGCCTTCTGATGTGGTGTCAGATAGGGGGTCTCAGTTTGTGTCCAAGTTTTGGAGGGCATTTTGTTTACGTCGGGGGATGCAATTGTCATTTTCCTCGGCTTTTCATCCGCAGACCAATGGTCAGACAGAGCGTCTGAATCAAAGCCTAGAGACTTATCTTCTGTGTTTTGTCTCAGAGAACCAGGAGGACTGGTCTTCTTTCTTGCCTCTGGCAGAGTTCGCTCTTAACAACAGGCGGAGCGAGTCCACTGGTAAGTCCCCGTTTTTTGGGGCATATGGTTTTCATCCCCAGTTTTGTACATTCAATGGGGGGGGCCCTTCTGGGGTTCCTGAGGAGGAGCGTTTCTCGTCGTCACTTGCTTCAGTGTGGAGAGGTGTATTGAATAATCTGAGTGCTATGGGGAACCGTTATAAACGTATGGCTGATAGGAGGAGAGTTTCTGGTCCAGATCTTAATGTGAACGATCTGGTATGGTTGTCTACCAGGAATATAAAACTTAAAGTTCCCTCCTGGAAGCTGGGCCCCAGATTCATCGGGCCGTACAGGATCAGTTCCATAATTAATCCTGTGGCATTTCGTCTGGACCTCCCTCCTACGTTTAAAATCCACAATGTGTTCCACAAGTCATTACTTAAGAGGTACGTGGCACCAGTCATACCATCACCTCTACCTCCTCCTCCAGTGGTGGTCAATGGTAACTTGGAGTTTCAAGTGTCAAAGATCATTGACTCACGTCTGAATCGCCGGTCCCTTCAGTACTTGGTGCATTGGAAGGGGTATGGTCCAGAGGAGAGGACGTGGGTTCCTGCGTCTGACATTAACGCAGATCGTTTGGTGCGGACCTTCCACAGAACTCACCCGGGCAAACCTGGCCCTGAGGGTCCGGAGGCCCCTCGTAGAAGGGGGGGTACTGTCATGTGTGCATCGCCACGAAGATGGGCTTTAAAATGTTTGGCCAAATGTTTATACTAAGCGTCTCAAATTTTTTCCTTATACTCCAAAGCCATATTGCTATTCAAAATTTCATGTATTCTATGTTGTCATGCTTTAGTATGCTTGAGTGCAGCCTTTTTTCATATAGTTACCACAGGTAAACACTATTGTTTTTCTTTTTTTTTTTCCTTTCTTTTCTCTTTTTTGTCTGCTGTAACTCTGGATATCAGATGTCTGGTTGAAACTTTCTGTGATGACAGTGGTTGTGACTTCTCACAACCATTCCAGGTGAGCAGTTCCCTTAATTTTTTTTTTCTCTCTGCAGTGTTGCCACAGGTGAACACTATTGTTTTTTTTTTCTCTCCTCTTCTTCCAGTAATCCTGTCTTAAAAGATCTGGAAAATGGAGGCCCGCATAAAGGAACTTTGCGGAGTGACTGATAATATCCTTGCAGATTTGCAGAATATAAAGACCCGTTTTACAAATCTACAGGACCTCAATAATCACAATTTGCAAGTGGTTGGACAGACTACCCAGGATTTGCGAGCCAGGATTGAGGTTCTAGAGGGGCGAGTCCAGGCTCCTGCCTTAGTCCCGAGTGCTGGGATTCCCAAGTTGCCCCCTTTTCGTTTTGGCGGTGAACGTGAGAAATTCAGGGGATTTATTAATCAATGCAATCTTTTTTTTTCTGCACATGCTTCACAATTTCCCACTGAACGATCTAAGGTGCTTACTATAATTATGTTGCTTACCAACAAGGCTTTAATGTGGGCAAACCCTCTGATTGAGACTGAGGATGATTGTTTGAATCACCTTGATGATTTTATTTCAGCCATGGGGCAGGTGTTTGATGACCCCAATCGAGGTGCAACAGCTGAAGCAGCCATGTTAGCTTTGCGCCAAGGTAAGCACTCGGTAGCTGAATATGCCTTGGATTTCAGGAGATGGGCCCTTGATACCACCTGGGACAGTTCCGCCAAAAAATCTATTTTTCGAAAGGGGTTATCTCCACTGATTAAGAATGAACTTGCTCGTGCCGACCCTCCCACTGCGTTAGGTGACTTTATTAACTACTGCATCCGTATTGATACTCGTCTGACTGAACGCAGGCAAGAGAGATGGTTCGAAAGCAATCGTACTAACCTTTTCCTACCTTCCTCTCCAGCTAAAGAACCTTTGAGTAGGATTACACGGGAACCTGAACCTGAACCCATGCAGGTAGACTCTTTACAACGACGGGTTAGTGATGCACGCAAGGAACATCGTTTTAAGGAGAATCTATGTTTCTATTGTGGTAAGTCAGGGCACTTCATTATAAACTGCCCCAGCCGTTCTCGTAAGACTACTGCAGCACTCATTCATTGTGAGTGTTGCGAGAGGGGATCTGTCAGGTCCGAGCCTCAGGCTCCAGAGAGATCTGCAGCAACAGATCTTGATTTCTCGGACTTAAACTCCGTTACCTCTGAGGACGTTGACTGTGTAAACGCTGCCATTTTTCAAGTTTCCTCAGCGGTGTCCCAGCTGAGTTGTAAGAAAAACAATTCTCATTGCTTTCTTTCCATCAAACTCTGGGTTGACTCAGCTTGGGTGTCTAGCTCTGCTATGATCGACTCAGGGGCAAGTGGAAATTTTATGGATGTCTCCTTTGCTCTGAAACAGGGAATACGTTCAGTGAAGAAGGCTACTCCAGTACAGATGGAAACTGTGGATGGCTCCCTGCTGACCTCTGGACCAGTGGATCAGGAAACAGAGCCTTTGAGGGTTCTTATGGGTAAAGATCATCAAGAGAAACTGTCATTTATGCTTATCTCTTCTCCCCACTTTCCCATTATTCTAGGGCTACCATGGCTGCAGGCTCAGAATCCTACCATTAACTGGGAGACCAAGGAATTAAACTTTCCAGAGAAACAGATGAGTCCAAAAGTTTCAGCTTGCTCTGTTCCTAAAGTAATCATGTCAGTCCCTGAACTACCAGCTGTATACCAGGACTATGTGGATTTATGTGACAAGAAGAACGCTGACCAGCTTCCTCCTCACCGTCCATATGATTGTCCAATTGAATTATTGCCTGGAGCAGAGATACCTTTTGGTAAGATCTACCCCCTGGCGGGGCCCGAGCTAAAGGCTTTAAAGGATTACATAGATGAAAATCTAGCCAAGGGCTTCATACGCCCTCTTCATCTCCTGCAGGTGCACCCATCTTCTTTGTAAAGAAGAAAGATGGATCTCTGAGACCATGCGTAGACTATAGGGAACTCAATAAGGTTACTATTAGAAACCGTTATCCATTGCCTTTAATCCCTGAGTTATTGGAGAGAGTGCGACATGCCAAAATTTTTTCTAAACTAGATCTTCGTGGGGCCTATAACTTAGTCCGTATTAGACCTGGGGATGAATGGAAGACTGCATTCAGGTCACGCTATGGACACTTTGAATATCTAGTTATGCCTTTTGGTCTGAGTACCGCCCCAGCCACTTTCCAACACTTGGTGAATGACATCTTCAGGGATCTCCTAGATACATTCGTGGTAATTTATTTGGATGATATTCTAATTTTTTCTAACTCCACAGAGGAACATCATGGACATGTGAGAATGGTCTTGGAACGTCTAAGACAAAATCATCTTTACATCAAATTTGAAAAGTGTGAATTCCATAGGACCGAAATTCAATTTCTGGGGTATGTACTGTCTACACAAGGAATTAGTATGGATGGAAGCAAAACCCAAGCCATCAAGGATTGGCCAAGTCCTAGAAATGTGAAGGAGGTACAGCGCTTCATCGGGTTTGCCAACTTCTATAGACGTTTCATTAGAAATTTCTCTGAGGTAGTGTCACCTATCACTCAACTTACCCGGAAAGAGTTTAGGTTTTCCTGGACTCCCCAAGCCCAGGAAGCATTTTCCCGTCTAAAAGATAAATTTACCACTGCACCTATCCTAGTACATCCCAACCCCGAGCTTGCCTTCATAATAGAGGTGGATGCTTCAGACTGTGCCGTTGGAGCTATACTCTCTCAGAGAACAGGTGAGAAGAATGTCTTGCATCCCTGTGCCTTCTTTTCCCAGCAGTTGTCTTCGGCTGAGAGGAACTACGATGTGGGCAATAGAGAGTTGTTGGCCATTATTGCCGCCTTCAAAGAATGGAGACACCTTCTTCAGGGAGCTGCACAGCAAATAGTCGTCCTGACAGACCATCGTAACCTTGAGTTTATCAGGTCGGCTAAGTGCCTGACTCCTCGCCAGGCTCGCTGGAATCTTTTCTTAAACCAATTTAATTTTATCATCTCTTATAGACCAGGATCGCGCAATGGAAAGGCTGATGCACTCTCTAGGATTTACTCAGCAGAGACACGTCCAATTACTCCTCCTAAGACTATTCTTCCTGACTCTAGATTCCTAGGAGTAATTCATAATCAAGACCTACTTAAGGACATCAAGGAAGCATACCATGCGGATTCCTTTTTGGCACAACCCCAAGGGACGTAAGTCTTGTCTTTAAGAATGGTGTGTGGATTCAGGGACAACGTCTGTATATTCCTGAAACAGTCAGATTAAGAGTATTGCAACTCATTCACGATTCCAAGATAGCTGGGCATAGAGGAATTCTAAAGACACAGGAATTTCTTTCTCGTTTCTTTTGGTGGCCCACTTGCAGGAAGGATGTTTTGAATTATGTCACTTCATGTGAGGTCTGTGCAAGATGCAAAACACCTCGCTCTTCACCAACTGGTCTGTTACAGCCTCTTCCCACCCCGTCCCGCCCGTGGGGATCCATTTCTATGGACTTCATTGTGGAGTTACCAACCTCTCAGGGGAAGAACACCATTCTAGTGGTGGTTGACCGTCTAACAAAGGCAGCTCATTTTATCCCTTGTGTCGGCTTACCCACTGCAAAACAGACATCAGATTTGATGATTAAAGATGTGTTTCGCTTACATGGAGTACCGGATGAGGTTATTTCGGATCGAGGGGTGCAATTCACTTCTAGGTTTTGGCAAAATTTCTGTGCAGCATTGGACATTAAAGTAAACCTTTCTTCTGCTTTTCATCCCCAGACTAATGGACAGACCGAACGAATCAATCAAACCCTGGAGCAGTATCTCCGCTGCTTTATCTGCCACCTACAGGATGATTGGGTGGATCTACTTCCATTAGCTGAGTTCTCGTATAACAACTCTCAGAGTGCCTCCACTAAACAGTCTCCTTTTTACTCTAATCTAGGTTATCATCCTAACATTCTACCACGATTTCCAATAGAAACGCCCTTTACCAGCAGTGGCTGAAAGAATCACGTCTTTACAGAAGAATATGGATCTTATAAAGGAAAATCTGGAATCGGCTCAAGAAAGGTACAAGAAAGCAGCAGATAAATTTCGTAAACCTGCACCAGCTTTCAAGGTAGGAGACTTGGTCTGGCTGTCAACCAGAAATCTTAAGTTAAGGATTCCATCGTCTAAGTTGGGACATAAGTACATTGGACCCTATAAAATCAGTAAAATTATAAGTGCCGTTGCTTGTCGTCTTCAACTGCCCAGAACTATGAGAATCCACCCTGTCTTTCATGTATCCCTACTAAAGGCTGCGACACCCAATACGTTTCCTGGACGTTCCTCTCCTTGCCCTGACCCAGTGCTAGTCGATGGTCAGGAAGAATTTGTGGTGGAAAGGATTTTAGATTCCAGGTTGTATAGAAATCAGTTACAATATCTGATTAAATGGCAGGGCTACCCAGTGGAGGACAACTCATGGGAACCGGTCAATAACGTTAATGCTCCTCGCTTGCTCCGTCAGTTTCATCAGAGGTACCCACACAAGCCTGGTCTGAGGTCATCCGGAGGTTGTCCTTAAGGGGGGAGTAATGTAAGGTTCTATGTATATATTCCTGAAACTCAGTTTGTTCGTCAGCCATTTTACTTTCTGTCTTGCTGCAGCTATCTTGCCCTCAGTCAAAATGGAGTTTCCAGCTTGCATGTTCCCGCCCTGATTCTCTCCTTTGCTTCTTAAGCAGCCACAGCTGAGCAATCAGTGCTTCAGAATCTAGCCTGCAGTGAACCTGTGACTTGACTCCTGTAAGCCTTGGATCTTGTACTCCAGCTATTCCTACTGAGGAACTCTGAAGCACTTGTGGACTCTGAACCCTGCTCTTTGAAAGACCCACGTTTGCATGGACTTACGGTAACAGAGAAGAAGATCCTGAATCTGTATTGGAGAGTGATTGCTGAGCTTGGATTACTCTGGCCTGCTGTGTCTCCTGTTTCTGTGTCTGCAAACTGTGTGACTATTTCTGCCAACTTGTATGAAGTAATACAGGACTTTTCTATATCAAACCTGTGACTCCTGTGTTTTCATCGCACCCAAGCACAAGACGCTATATGAACTGTACTACATACATTACACTGCTATTGCTGTACTCTTCTGTGCCCACAGGACCTGTGATGAGGTCACAGGAGGGGAGGAGTCAGGGGTCACATGATCAGTGTCCTTGTTGTGTGCAGGACTCTGCTGTCATGGTTGTCATGGTTCTGGATGAGGGTAAGTGTGTGTGGGGTCGGGAATCGGGATTACAGTGTTGATGTAGCAGTGCTGTAGTGTGTACAAGTTGGATGTAGCAGAGTCGTGTGTGTACGAGGTGTACGGAGCGGAGCCGTGTGTGTACGAGGTGTACGGAGCGGAGCCGTGTGTGTACGAGGTGTACGGAGCGGAGCCGTGTGTGTACGGAGCGGAGCCGCACGTGTACGAGGTGCATGGAGCGGAGCTGAGCGTGTACGAGGTGCATGGAGCGGAGCCGCACGTGTACGAGGTGGATGTAGCAGTGCTGTAGTGTGTACGAGGTGTACGGAGCGGAGCCTTGCGTGAACGAGTTGGATATAGCAGAGCCGTGTCTGTACGAGTTGGATGGAGCGGAGCCGTGTGTCTGTACGAGGTGCACGGAGCCGAGCTGTGTGTGTACGAGGTGCACGGAGCGGAGCCCCACGTGTACGAGGTGTACGGAGCGGTGCTGCGCGTGTACGAGGTGCACAGTGCGGAGCCGCTCGTGTACGAGGTGCACGGTGCGGAGCCGCTCATGTACGAGGTGCACTGAGCGGAGCTGCACGTGTACGAGGTGGATGTAGCAGTGCTGTAGTGTGTACGAGGTGTACGGAGCAGAGCCTTGTGTGTACGAGTTGGATGTAGCAGAACCGTGTCTGTACGAGTTGGATGGAGCGGAGCCGTGTGTCTGTACGAGGTGCACGGAGCCGAGCCGCGCGTGTACGAGGTGCACGGAGCCGAACCGTGTGAACAAGGTGGATGCAGCAGTGCTGTGTGTGTACGAAACGGAGCCCTGTGTGTGTGAAGTGTACGGAGCTGAGCAGCTCAGCTGCATACACACAGGGCTCCGTGCTTGAGCCGTGTGTGCACAGAGCGGAGCAGAGCCGTGTGTGTATGGAGTGGAGCCTTGTGTGTATGTAGCGGAGCCGCATGTGTACGAGATGTACGGAGCAGAACTGTGTGTGTACGAGGTGTATGCTGCAAAGCCGCATGTGTACAAGGTTTACGGAGTGGAGTCGTGTGTGTACAAGGTGTACAAAGCGTGGCTGCGTATGTACAAGGTGTACGGGGTGGAGCCTTGTGTATACTGAGTGGAGCCTTGTGTGTGTGGGGTGGACGGTGCAGAGCTGTGTGTGTACGAGGCATATAAAGCGGAACCATGTGTGTATGAGGTGTGCAGAGCCGTGCGTGTGCAAGGTGTATGGTGGGGAGCATTCATACCTCCCAACTGTCCTGAATTCAGCGGGACACTCCGATTTTGGGAGTCTGCCCCGCTGTCCCGGCCGGGAGCTTTTCCCGTGGACACAGGAGTACATGCTGGAGCCCATAGGAACACTTTAAAATTCGCACGTGATGTTCCACCAGAAGTGACGTGCTGGAAGATGACTGGAAATGAGGTAATTTCGGGAGGAGATTGTGACGGAACCATGGAGGCACTTCAGGGAATGCTTCAGATCCATCACCGTGTCCTCGCCTTGGAATCGGGGATGTCGGCAATGTGAGCGGATCATGATATGTCCTGCACCGGGAGGCTCAGGTGGGCACTACAATGGGAGTCGGGCTGCTATAGTATCTTTATAGAATCTTTCTTTCTTTCTCTCTCTGTTTCTTTCTCTCTCTCTGTTCTTTCTTTCTTTCTCTCTGTTCTTTCTTTCCCATCTTTCTTTCTTTCCCATATTTCTTTCTCTCTGTTCTTTTTCTTTCTTTCTCTCTGTTGTTTCTTTCCCCTCTTTCTTTCTATCTCTGTTCTTTCTTTCCTTTCTTTCTATCTCTGTTCTTTCTTTCCTTTCTTTCTTTCTCTCTCTGTTTCTTTCTTTTTCTCTATCTCTGTTCTTTCTTTCCCCTCTTTCTTTTTCTCTCTCTCCTTTCTTTCCCCTCTTTCTTTCTTTCTTTCTTTCTTCTTTCTTTCTGTTCTTTTTTCTTTCTCTCTCTTTCCCTCTTTCTTTCTTTCTTTCTCTCTGTTCTTTCTTTCTTTCCCCTCTTTCTTTCTTTCTTTTTTCTTTCTTTCCCCTCTTTCTTTCTCTCTGTTCTTTCTTTCTCTCTCTCTGTCTCTTCCATTTTCTTTCTCTTTCTTTTTTTCTTTCTCTCTGTTTTTTCTTTCCCTCTTTCTTTCTATCTTTCTGTTCGTTCGTTCTTTCTTTCTTTCTTTCCCCTTTCTTTTTCTCTTTCTTTTTTTCTTTCTCTCTCTTCTTTCTTTCCCCTCTTTCGCTCTGTTCTTTCTTTCTTTCTTTCTTCCCATCTTGCTTTCTCTCTCTGTTCTTTTTCTTTCTCTCTGTTCTTTCTTTCCCCTCTCTTCTTTCTATCTCTCTGTTCGTTCTTTCTTTCTCTTTCTTTCATTATCTCTCTGTTGTTTCTTTCTCTCTGTTCTTTCTCTTTCTTTCCCCTCTTTTTCTTTCTTTCTGTTCTTTCTCTCTCTCTCTGTTCTTTCTTTCTTTCTCTTTCTTCCTCTCTCTCTATTCTTTCTTTCCCATCTTTCTTTCTCTTTATCTCTCTGTTATTTCTTTCTCTCTTTGTTCTTTCTTTCCCTACTTTCTCTCTCCCTCTATTGTTTCTTTCTTTACCCTCGTTCTTTTTTTCTCTCTGTTCTTTTTTTCTGTCCCCTCTTTCTTTCTCTCTCTCTGTTTCTTTCTTTTTCTCTATCTCTCTGTTCTTTCTTTCCCCTTTCTTTCTTTCTCTCTCTTTCTCTTTCTTTCTTTCTTTCTTTCTTCTTTCTTCTTTCTTTCTTTCTTTCTTCTTTCTTTCTTTTCTTTCTCTCTCTCTGTTCTTTCCCTCTTTCTTTCTTTCTCTGTTCTTTTTTTCTTTCTTTCTCTGTTCTTTCTTTCTTTTTTCTCTGTTCTTTCTTTCTTTCCTTTCTTCTTTCTTTCTCCTTTCTTTCTTTCCCTCTTTCTTCTTTCTCTCTCTATTCTTTCTTTCTTTTTTCTCTCTTTCTTTTTTTACCCCTCTGTCTTTCTTTCTCTGTTTCTTTCTTTCCCCTCTTTCTTTCTCTCTCCCTCTCTGTTCTTTCTTTCTGTCTCTGTTCTTTCTTTCCCTCTTTCTTTCTTTTCGCTCTCTCTGTTCTTTCCCCTTCTTTCTTTCTTTCTTTCTTTCTTTCTTTTCTTTCTTTTCTTTCTTTCTTTCTTTTCTTTCTTTTTTCTTTCTTTTCCTTCTTTCTCTCTCTGTTCTTTCTTTCCCCTTCTCTTCTTTCTTCTCTCTTCTTCTCTTCTTTCTTCTTCCCTCTTTCTTTCTCTCTCTATTCTTTCTTTCTTTTAATCTCTGTTCTTTCTTTCCCCCTCTGTTCTTTCTTTCTCTGTTCTTTCTTTCCCTCTTTCTTCTCCCTCTCTGTTCTTTCTCTCTCTGTTCTTTCTTTCTCTCTCTTTCTTTCTTTCTTTCTTTCTTTCTTCTTTCTTCTTTCTTTCTTTCTTCTGTTCTTTCTTTCCCATCTGTCTTTCTTTCTCTCTCTGTTCTTTCTTTCCCCTCTTTCTCTCTCCTCTCTGTTCTTTTTTTCTGTCCCCTCTTTCTTTCTCTGTTCTTTCTTTCCCGTCTTTCTTTCTCTCTCTGTTCTTTCTTTCCCGTCTTTCTTTCTTTCTCTCTGTTCTTTCTTTTTCCTCTTTCTTTCTCCCTCCCTCTCTGTTCTTTCTTTCCCCTCTTTCTTTCTCCGTCTCTGTTCTTTCTTTCCCCTTTCTTTGTTTATTTCTTTCTCTCTGTTCTTTCTTGCTTTCCCCTCTTTCTTTCTCTCTATCCTTTCTCTCTGTTTTTTTTTTCTCTCTCTGTTCTTTCTTTTACTCAGTACCAGTGTGCCCACAGTACCAGTCACTGTGCCCTCAGTACCGGTCAGTGTGATCACCAGTGCTAAATGGGTGTGGTCGGGGGGCGTGGACACGGGTGTGACTAGTTGTGAAATGGGTGTGGTCGGGGCATGGCCCAAAATTTGCCGTGCCGCAGCCTTTTTCCCTCTTTCCCATGTTCAAAAGTTGGGAGATATGAGCAAAGTGGTACTGGGATACATCTGCAATGAAACGCGACGTGTTATGATTTGGTAGCTGAGGAGAGCAGGCAAAAACGGCAATACACCAGAGAGGTTGGAATCTACTGGATTGCAGTACCCTGACTAACCACCACAACTAAAGGCAGCCGTGGAGCGTTCCTACGTTGGTCCTAGACGCCTCGTCACAGCCTGAGAGGTTAACTACAGCTAAAGATAGAAAGAAGAAAGCTATCTGCCCCAGAGCAGATCCCCAAAGAACATAGGAAGCCCCCAAACATGTAATGGCTAGTGTTGAGCGATACGATAATGCAAATATCGGCTATCGGCCGATATTAGCTCTATCGGCCTTTCGATAATTCGTTTCGATATTTTCGTCTTATCGAATACCGGAATCGGATTTGTCACTGTCATTGTCAGTGTCCGTCGGTCGGGTCTGTCACTGTCAGTGTCCGTCGGTTGGGTCTGTCAGGAATCAGCGGCACTTACCTGGCAGAAGATCTCCGGCGGTCACGTCCTGGACTGCTTCATGGCCGCCATCCTCTTCTCTCCGGCGGTCACATGCAGTTTCTCGCGATAACTGCAGTGACTGCTGGGTAATCCCGGCCGTAAAGCAGTCAGTCCGATGACGTCACCGCCGGGGAAGCAGGTAATCAGCTGTGCTGCGTCGCGATGACAGGCTCTGCCTGTCATTGCGATGTAGCAGAGCTGGATCGTCGTGGGACTATCGTTACTATGGACTGCGTCGGACAGGTGGTATACTGTTGGTTTGTTTTTTTTTCTTTTTTTACAGGCGATCGATGGCGTCGCAGGAATGAGAGTACAATAAAAGAAATGAAAAGTGTGTTGTCTCTTTTATTTCATTAAAAGACTTTTTTCTTGCTTTGTCTTTTTTTTATGCATTTAATAACTTTGGGATTAATAATGGATCGGTGTCTTATTGACGCCTCTCCATTATTAACCGGGCTTATTGTCACCGTGCAATCAACTGTGACATTAACCCCTTATTACCCCGCTTGCCACCGCTACAGGGCAAGTGGGAAGAGCCGGGTAAAGTGCCACAATTGGCACATCTTTTGATGCGCCAAATGTGGGGCTGCTGTAGCCTGGTATTATCAGGCTGTTGAGGGCCAAAATCCATGGGCCTTGACAGTCTTTTAATACCAGGCCGCAGCAGTCTGCATTTTACTTGGCTGGTTAACAAAAATAGGGGACCCCTACGCCGTTTTTTTTTTTTTCGAGGGGGATCCCCTAATTTTTGTTAAACCAGCCAAGCTAAGCAGACTGCTGTGGTCCTGGTATTATCGGCTTGGGAAGGTCCATGGATATTGGATCCTTACAGCCTGAAAAACCAGGCCTCAGCGGTCTGCTTCATCTGGCTGGTTAAC
This sequence comes from Oophaga sylvatica, assembly GCA_033576555.1. Lineage (NCBI taxonomy): Eukaryota > Metazoa > Chordata > Amphibia > Anura > Dendrobatidae > Oophaga > Oophaga sylvatica. The sequence goes on from JARQOD010000009.1 coordinate 10,118,616, forward strand.
AAAAATAGGGGGGACCCCACGCCAATTTTTTTCGAGGGGATCCTCTATTTTTGTTAATCAGCCAAGATATGCAGACTGCTGTGGCCTGGTATTATCAGGCTGGCAAGGTCCATGGATCTTGGCTCCTTAACAGCCTGAAAATCCAGGCCTCAGCGGTCTGCTTCATCTGGCTGGTTAACAAAAATAGGGGGGACCCCACGCCATTTTTTTTCGAGGGGATCCCCTATTTTTGTTAACCAGTTCCCTCTGACGTCACTGATTGTGTCCCTGGCTGACCTGAAGTGAAAGTGGAAAGCAATCAATTAAGCTTTCCACTTCCTCTCCTGTCAGCCAGGAGAGGAACTCATTCATTTGGGGGTTTACTGTGAGGCTGCAGCATTAGCTGCGGTCCCTGCAGTAAACATTAACCCTTTCTGATGGATTACACCGTGGGACCTGACTGTGCATCGGATTGGTAAGAATAATTTTGCTTTATTATTTTATTTTTATTACAGGAAATGGTTTTAGCAGGTAAATAAAATATGGTCAAAAACTGTGTGATTATTTCATTAAACTTCTTTTTTATTAAAGTGTGTGTGTTTGATTTTTCTTTCATACAATAGGATTAATAATTGATAGTTGTCTGATTGACAGCTCTCAATTATTAACCTGGCTTAAAGTGACCTTTCAATTGCAAGGTCATTTTAACCCCTTATTAACCCATTCGCCACCGCTACAGGGCAATGGGAATAGACGGGCAAAGTGCCAGAAAGGGCAAATCTAATTAGAGATTTGCCCTTTCTGGGGTGTCTGGGGGCAGATGTTAGTAGCCGGGGGGGGCCAAAAATAATGGTCTCTCTCTGGGCTATTATTATCTGCCCCCACTCACTGGCTTTGTCTGTCTGGTTGCGAAAATAGGGCGGGAGCCCACGCATTTTTTTTCAGCAATTTTACACCTCATGTCATTTACACCACATGTCATTGAATTTGTGACACATATATTTATATTTATAGTTCATACACTTCTACATAGTATAATAGCCGCTAATTCAATTGCCGGCTTTTGTGAAAATGCAGAACCCGACATGAAATGACACTTGGTTTACATAGAGTTAACCATGTCTTTTCATGTAGTTTGATATCTGATTTGCACAAACAATTACATGAGTGTAAGTGTGCAAAATTTCACACCTGTAGGGGTTAATTAAAGGTGTAAATTCGTAGCAAAAAAGTCCGTTTTTTTTACAACGAATTTACACCTTTAATTAACCCCTACAGGTGTGAAATTTTGCACACATAGACTGATGTAATTGTTTGTGCAAATCAGATTGCAAACGACATGAAAAGACATGGTTAACCCTATGTACACCAAGTGTCATTTCATGTCGGGTGCTTCTGTCTTTTCACAGAAGCCGGCTTTACCCGGCAATTGAATCAGAGGATATTTTACTATGTAGAAGTGTATAAACTATACATATATGTATATATATATGTCACAATGACATGTATTATATATATATATATGTATTCTATGTGTGTATATTTAGTGTTTACAAGGAAATAAAGGTTTTTTTTAGTTGCGATATTTTGTTCCCATAGACTTACATTGGACTTCCGGTATCGAAATCGGATATCGACGATATTTAGTGCTATCGGCGATACAATTTCGATACGATATTTTTAGATATCGAGCACTATCGCTCAACACTAGTAATGGCGGTTAGACAAGAGGTAATACAGACACAGACAGAAAATAGTAAGAGCAAACGTTGGGGCCCAATCTGCCTAGAAAGAAAAAGGATAGGAAGGACACTTACTGCAATCCAAAAAACCCTAAAAAATACCAACCCTACTAATTGCAAAAACACCTGAGATCACACGACCTCTACCACCTAAATTAGTTCTCTGGTGTAACAAAACTAAGCCGCAGCCACTGAAAAAACTGGAAAAGGCAAATGAACAAATAACAGTGGCTCAGATAAACTGAGAGGAGCACAAGCCCCCGGAGGGGACCTGGCTGACCTCCACAGAAGTGCAGGGAACAATGCAAAAGCAAGCACAAAAATAAAAACAGAAAATATCTTATCTGAGAGCAGGAGAAGAGGCAAGACTCGCAAGCTTCCAAGTGAACCAGGAACCACAGTTGAGACAAGAACAACTGATCACCGGTAACCATGATGGCAGGGAACCTCCCTTATATAAGACCAGTCTGTAACTCCTGAATGCCAATCCTCATTGAATGGTTCAGTACTGTTTGTAACCACCAGAGGGAGCTTCTGCTCAGAATTCATTTCTAACACATTCACAACAGTACCCCCCCTTGAGGAGGGGTCACCGAACCCTCATTTGGGCAACCAGGTCGGTCAGGATGAGCTCTGTGATACGCACGGATCAGTCTCCTAGCATGGATGTCCGAAGCAAACACCCAAGAATTGTCCTCCTGACCATAACCTCTCCACTTAACCAAATACTGGAGTTTCCGTCTAGAAAAACGAGAATCCAATATTTTCTCAACCACATACTCCAGATTGCCCTCAACCAAAACATGGTCAGGAGGCGCAGCCATAGGAACCACTGGCTCGACAAACCTCTTCAATAAGGACTTGTGGAACACGTTATGGATCTTAAATGTCCCTGGAAGAAGTAAACGAAAGGAAACAGGATTAAGAATCTCCATGATCTTATAAGGTCCAATGAACCTAGGCTTAAACTTAGGAGATGCAACTCTCATATGGATATTTCTTGAGGACAACCAGACCAAGTCCCCCACTTCAAACCGAGGACCATCAGTCCTATGCCGGTTGGCAAACCGCTGGGCCCTCTCCTGAGAGAGGGACAACCTCTTCACTACCTGGTCCCAAATCTGCTGCATACGCTCCACAACAGAGTCAACACCTGGACAGACAGAAGCCTCCGTCTGTCCCGAAGAAAATCGAGGGTGAAACCCAAAATTGCAGAAAAATGGAGACATCAAAGTGGCAGAGCTAGCCCTATTATTAAGAGCAAACTCAGCCAAAGGCAAAAAAGAGACCCAGTCACCTTGATCAGCAGACACAAAGCATCTAAGATAAGTCTCCAATGTCTGGTTTGTTCTCTCAGTTTGTCCATTGGTCTGAGGATGAAAAGCCGGGGGAAAGACAATTGAACACCAAGTTTAGAACAAAAAGTCCTCCAAAATCTGGAAACAAACTGGACTCCTCTGTCAGACACAATGTTCTCAGGAATGCTGTGTAACCGAACCACGTGTTGAAGGAACAAAGGCACCAATTCGGAGGAGGAAGGCAACTTAGGTAATGGCACAAGATGTATCATTTTGGAAAACCTATCACAAATCACCCAGATAACGGTCATTCTCTGAGAAACAGGGAGGTCGGAAATGAAATCCATAGAGATATGGGTCCATGGTCTCTTGGGCACAGGCAATGACATCAACAAACCACTAGAGCGAGAGCAAGGCTTGGAGCGAGAGCAAGATCCGCAGGACTGCACAAATTCCCTGACGTCACGAGACAAAGTAGGCCACCAAAAGGACCAACTAACCAAGTCTCTGGTACCAAAAATTCCGGGATGACCGGCCAACGCGGAACAATGAATCTCAGACATCACACTCTTTTTCCACCGGTCTGGGACAAACAATTTCCCAATAGGGCAGCACTCGGGTTTATCCTCCTGACACCCTTCCAGAGCCAGTCTCAAATTGGGTGAGATGGCGGAAAGAACTACACCCTCTTTCAAAATAACAGCAGGATCAGATAACTCAGTAGAGTCCGCAAGGAAACTCCTCGAGAGGGCATAAGCCTTAACATTCTTAGTGCCAGGAAGAAAGGAAACCACAAAATTAAAACGTGTGAAAAACAAGGCCCACCTGGCCTGTCTAGGATTAAGTCGCTTGGCGGATTCCAGATAAACCAGATTCTTATGGTCCGTGAGGACCACCACCTGATGTTTGGCTCCCTCCAGCCAATGTCTCCACTCTTCAAAAGCCCACTTCATGGCCAATAACTCCCGATTACCCACGTCATAATTACGTTCAGTTGGAGAAAATTTTCGAGAGAAAAAGGCACAAGGGTTACTTTTAGAGGTCTCTGGATCTCTTTGGGACAAAACGGCACCTGCCCCAATTTCAGAGGCATCAACCTCCACCTGAAATGGCAGAGAAACATCAGGCTGCCGTAGAACAGGAGCAGAAGTGAATCTCTGCTTAAGTTCCTGAAACGCAGAGACTGCCTCAGGAGGCCAATTCACCACATCAGAACCCTTTTTGGTCAAATCAGTCAATGGTTTAACAATAACAGAGAAATTACCAAAAAATTTACGATAAAAATTGGCAAAACCCAAGAATCTTTGAAGAGCCTTTAATGAAGTAGGTTGGACCCAATCACAGATGGCCTGAACCTTGACCGGGTCCATTTCAATAACAGATGGGGACAAAATGAATCCCAGAAATGAGATCCTCTGTACGCCAAAAAGACACTTTGATCCCTTCACATACAGAGCATTCTCTCTCAAAATCTGGAACACAGTCCGAACATGTTTCACATGAGAGTCCCAGTCATTGGAAAAAATCAAGATATCATCCAAATAAACAATCAGAAATTTATCCACAAAATCCCTGAAAATGTCATTCATGAAGGACTGGAAGACAGAAGGAGCATTAGTGAGCCCAAAGGGCATCACTAGGTACTCAAAATGCCCCTCTAGGGTATTAAATGCTGTCTTCCATTCATCCCCGTGCTTAATGCGAATAAGGTTATATGCCCCCTGAGGTCAAGCTTGGTAAACCAAGTAGCACTTTTCACCCTGGAAAACAGGTCAGAAATCAAGGGTAACGGATATTGATATTTCACAGTGATATTGTTCAAGAGACGATAATCAATACACGACCTTAATGAACCATCCTTTTTGGCCACAAAGAAAAAACCGGCACCCAAGGGTGAAGAGGATGGTCTGATATGACCCTTCTCCAATGACTCCTTGATATAAGACCGCATAGCGTCATGTTCAGGTACAGACAAGTTAAAAAGGCGACCTTTAGGGAATTTACTACCAGGCACTAATTCAATAGCGCAGTCATAGCTCCTATGGGGGGGCAAGGATGCAGATTTACTTTCGCTAAACACATCAGAAAAATCAGTCAAAAAGTCAGGAACATCCTGAGCCTGGGGGGAGGCAGAAAAAACAGGAGTGTTGGTATTAACACATTGGCAGCCCCAACTGGTTACAGACACAGATTTCCAATCCAAAACAGGATTATGAGACTGTAACCAAGGGAAACCCAGTACGATAATGTCATGCAGATTATACAGCACCAAAAATTTGCAACTCTCCTGATGATCAGGTTCAACCCTCATTATCACCTGAGTAGAGAACTGAGGTTTATTCTCAGCCAAAGGGGTAGAATCGATCCCCAGTAGGGGAATAGACTTCCGTAGGGGTATCAAGTGAAACCCACAACGTTTAGCAAAATCAAAATCCATCAGGTTAATAGCTGCTCCCGAATCAACGAAAGCCTGAGCAAAATGTGGACAGGGAGCAAATCAGGGTAACAGTCAACAAAAATTTAGTCTGAACACTACCCAAGACAACTGAGCGTGCAAAACGTCTTCCCTGCTTAGGGCAGACTGAAATAGCATGAGAGGCATCACCACAGTAGAAACATAACCCATTGCGTTTTCGAAACTCATGACGCTGTGCCCCAGAAGCCACTCTATCACACTGCATGGGTTCAGAAGCTGGTTCACAAGGCAACACTATTCCACGCATACCTCTACGCTCACGCAAACGTCTGTCAATTTGAATCGCTAATGACATAGAATCATTGAGACCAGAGGGGACAGGGAATCCCACCATAACATCCTTTACATTCTCTGACAGACCCTTCCGAAAAAGGGCTGCCAAAGCATCATCATTCCATTTGGTCAGGACTGCCCACCTTCGGAAGCTCTGACAGTATAACTCAGCGTCCTCAAGCCCCTGATTTAATGCCAACAAGGCTTTTTCAGCTTGATCAGTGACATTAGGCTCATCGTACAATAACCCCAGAGCCTGAAAAAATGCATCAACATTACTCAAAACAGGGTCCCCAGGTGTCAGGGAAAAAGCCCAATCCTGAGGATCGCCGCGCAGGAGAGAGATGACAATTTGAACCTGCTGCGCTGCGTTCCCTGAGGACTTAGATTTCAAGGCAAAAAACAACTTACAGTTATTTTTGAAATTGAGAAATTTAGCTCGATCCCCTAAAAACAAATCTGGCATGGGAATCCTAGGTTCCACAAAAGGCAACCCTGCAAGATAGGTAGCAATACTCCGAACTTCAGTGGCAAGCTGATCCACACGGCCAGACAACTGTGCAAACTCCATTGAGAGAAAAAAAATCCTCCTCAGCATTCAGAGAAACAGAGGGAAAAAAAAAAATAAAAAAATCTCTGACAACTCTGACAATCTTCTTTCTTTAACACTATTTTTCCCTTCTGTGAGTACTATACAAATATCAGTTTTTGGGCCGGTGATACTGTTATGATTTGGTAGCTGAGGAGAGCAGGCAAAAAAGGAAATACACCAGAGAGGTTGGAATCTATGGGATTGCAGTACCCTGACTAACCACCACAACTAAAGGCAGCCGTGGAGCGTACCTACGTTGGTCCTAGACGCATCGTCACAGCCTGAGAAGCTAACTACACCTAAAGACAGAAAGAGGAAAACTATCTTCCCCGGAGCAGATCCCCAAAGAACATAGAAAGCCCCCAAACATATAATGGCGGTTAGAGAAGAAGAAATACAGACACAGACAGAAAATAGTATGAGCAAACGTTGGGGTCCAAACTTCCTAAATAGAAAAGGACAGGAAGGACACTTACTGCAATCCCAAAAAATTCTGAAAAGTACCAACACTACTAATTACAAAAACACCTGAGATCACACGACCTCTACCACCTAAATCAGTTCTCTGGTGTAAAAAACTAAACAGCAGCCACTGAAAAAACTGGAAAAGGCAAATGAACAAACAACAGTGGCTGAACTAAACTGAGAGGAGCACAAGCCCCTGGAGGGGACCAGGCAGACCCCCACAGAAGTGCAGGACAAAATGCAAAAAGCAAGCACAAAAAACTAAAAGAAGAAAATGTCTTATCTGTTAGCAGAAGATGCAGGCACGAAACAGCAAGCTACAAAGTGAACAGGAAATAAAGATGAGACCAGAACAATTGATCACCGGCAACCCTGATGGGAGGGAACCTCCCTTATATAAGACCAGTCAGTAACAACTGATCGCCAATCTTCACAATCTTCATTGGATAGTTCAGTACTGTTTCTAACCACCAGAGGGAGCTTCTGCTCAGAATTCATTTCTAGCACATTCACAACACGCCCCCCTGAGGTCAAGCTTGGTAAACCAAGTAGCACTTTTCACCCTGGAAAACAGGTCAGAAATCAAGGGTAACGGATATTGATATTTCACAGTGATATTGTTCAAGAGACGATAATCAATACACGGCCTTAATGAACCATCCTTTTTGGCCACAAAGAAAAAAAACGGCACCCAAGGGTGAAGAGGATTGTCTGATATAACCCTTCTCCAATGACTCCTTGATATAAGACCACATAGCGTCATATTCAGGTACAGACAAGTTAAAAAGGCGACCTTTAGGGAATTTACTACAAGGCACTAATTCAATAGCGCAGTTATAGCTCCTATGGGGGGCAAGGATGCAGATTTACTTTCGCTTAACACATCAGAAAAATCAGTCATAAAGTCTGGAACATCCTGAGCCTGGGGAGAGGCAGAAAAAACAGGAGTGTTGGCATTAACACATTGGCAGCCCCAACTGGTTACAGACACAGATTTCCAATCCAAAACAGGATTATGAGGCTGTAACCAAGGGAAACCTAGTACAATAATGTCATGCAGATTATACAGCACCAAAAATTTGCAACTCTCCTGATGATCAGGTTCAACCCTCATTATCACCTGAGTAGAGAACTGGGGTTTATTCTCAGCCAAAGGGGTAGAATCAATCCCCAGTAGGGGAATAGACTTCCGTAGGGGTATCAAGGGAAACCCACAACGTTTAGCAAAATCAAAATCCATCAAGTTAATAGCTGCTCCCGAATCAACAAAAGCCTGAGCAGGAAATGTGGACAGGGAGCAAATCAGGGTAACAGTCAACAGAAATTTAGTCTGAACACTACCCAAGACAACTGAGCATGCAAAAAGTCTTCCCCGCTTAGGGCAGACTGAAATAGCATGAGAGGCGTCACCACAGTAGAAACATAACCTATTGCGTTTTCGAAACTCATGACGCTGTGCCCCAGAAGCCACTCTATCACACTGCATGGGTTCAGAAGCTGGTTCACAAGGCAACACTATTCCACGCATACCTCTACACTAATGCAAACGTCTGTCAATTTGAATCGCTAATGACATAGAATCATTGAGACCAGAGGGAGCAGGGAAACCCACCATAACATCTTTTACATTCTCTGACACACCCTTCCGAAATAGGGCTGCCAAAGCATCGTCATTCCATTTGGTCAGGACTGCCCACTTTCGGAATTTCTGACAGTAAAACTCAGCGTCCTCAAGCCCCTGATTTAATGCCAACAAGGTTTTTTCAGCTTGATCAGTGACATTAGGTTCATCGTACAATAACCCCAGAGCCAGAAAAAATGCATCAACATTACTCAAAACAGGGTCCCCAGGTGTCATGGAAAAAGCCCAATCCTGAGGATCGCCACGCAGGAGAGAGATGAAAATTTGAACCTGCTGTGCTGCGTTCCCTGAGGACTTAGGTTTTAAGGCAAAAAACAACTTACAGTTATTTTTGAAATTCAGAAATTTAGCTCGATCCCCCAAAAATAAATCTGGCATGGGGATCCTAGGTTCCACAACCGGCAACCCTGCAAGATAGGTACCAATACTCCGAACTTCAGTGGCAAGCTGATCCACACGGCCAGACAACTGTGCAAACTCCATTGAGAGAAAAAAAAATCCTCCTCAGCACCCAGAGAAAAAGAGGGAAAAAATGCAACAAACAGAGAAAAAAAAAATTTCTGACAACTTCCCTTTTTCTTTTTCCTTTTACTATTTTTCCCTTCTGTGAGTACCATATAATTTTCAGTTTGGCCGGTGATACTGTTATAATTTGGTAGCTGAGGAGAGCAGGCAAAAACGGCAATACACCAGAGAGGTTGGAATCTACTGGATTGCAGTACCCTGACTAACCACCACAACTAAAGGCAGCCGTGGAGCGTTCCTACGTTGGTCCTAGATGCCTCGTCACAGCCTGAGAGGTTAACTATACCTAAAGATAGAAAGAGGAAAGCTATCTGCCCCGGAGCAGATCCCCAAAGAACATAGGAAGCCCCCAAACATGTAATGGCGGTTAGACAAGAGGAAATACAGACACAGACAGATAATAGTAAGAGCAAACGTTGGGGCCCAATCTGCCTAGAAAGAAAAAGGACAGGAAGGACACTTACTGCAATCCAAAAAACCCTAAAAATACCAACTCTACTAATTGCAAAAACACCTGAGATCACACGACCTCTACCACCTAAATTAGTTCTCTGGTGTAACAAAACTAAGCCGCAGCCACTGAAAAAACTGGAAAAGGCAAATGAACAAATAACAGTGGCTCAGATAAACTGAGAGGAGCACAAGCCCCCGGAGGGGACCTGGCTGACCTCCACAGAAGTGCAGGGAACAATGCAAAAAGCAAGCACAAAAATAAAAACAGAAAATATCTTATCTGAGAGCAGGAGAAGAGGCAAGACTCAGCAAGCTTCCAAGTGAACCAGGAACCACAGTTGAGACAAGAACAATTGATCACCGGCAACCATGATGGGAGGGAACCTCCCTTATATAAGACCAGTCTGTAACTCCTGATTGCCAATCCTCAGTGAATGGTTCAGTACTGTTTGTAACCACCAGAGGGAGCTTCTGCTCAGAATTCATTTCTAACACATTCACAACAGCGACGCTTTTATGTCTACGTCAGCAACCGGATACTGAGGATAAGAAGATCTACCCCGTTCACAGGCCCTGCTTCCTTGTACCGTTCAATGCCCCACATCGACAGGCCTGAAACGTTTGAACTGGTGGATCCAGATGCCGACGTGGAGCTCCGTCCTCGAATTTCTGCTCTGCATACAGGGATTTCAAGTCATTACCTGGAATCTCATCTGTTCAGCAGGTTCTCAAACTGGAAGTCACTTGTTCGAGCCGTTGCTTGTCTACTTCATGTGGCCCAGTCCTACAAGTCAGCATTACCTGCAAGCCAGAGATCTTGTAAAGGTTGGCATCACTGCAAGCATGCTTTTACCGCCCTCAACTTGGAAAGAGCCGAGGTTACAATACTTTGTGTTGTGCAAAGAGAAGCCTACCCCAGAGAAATAGACAACCTCAACAAAGGACATCCCGTTCCTGGAGACAACGTGCTGAAGAAGCTCACTTTGATTAGGCCACTCACAGCACTTTCCAGTGATTCCGGAGACCCAACAGTCCTCACTCCCACCATGCTACTCACTCAGAAAACCAACACTCCCAGCGCTCCACTGGGAGAATTCAGCAGCAAGGACCTCTACAGACGTCAATGGAGACAAGTTCAAAGTCTCTCCAATACTTTCTGGGACAGATGGAGAAAACAATATCTCTATACCTTACAGCCTAGGAAGAAGTGGCAGATTGACAAGTCGAACATCAAAACAGGTGATATTGTGCTCATGAAGGACAGCCAGTCA
>JARQOD010000009.1:10129431-10223967 GCA_033576555.1 Oophaga sylvatica
AAGAGCAAACTCAGCCAAAGGCAAAAAAGAGACCCAGTCATCTTGATCAGCAGACACAAAGCATCTCAGATCAGTCTACTGTTGTGAATGGACTTGAAATGAGTTCTGAGCAGAGGCTCCCTCTGGTGGTTACAAGCGGTACTGGACTGTCCAGTGAAGAATGTGAGGATTGGGAATCAGGTGTTACTGACTGGTCTTATATAAGGGAGTCGCCTTCCCATCAGGGTTGCCGGTGATCAACTGTTCTGGTCTCAATCCTTGATTCCTGTTTCCTTTGTAGCCTGCTGTGTCGTGTCTGCATCTCCTGCTAACAGATAAGACATTTTCTTCTTTTTATTTTTGTGCTTGATTTTTGCATTTTGTCCTGCACTTCTGTGGGGGCCTTCTGGGTCCCCTCCGGGGGCTTTTGCCCTCTCAGTTTAGTTCAGCCACTGATGTTTGTACATTTGCTTTTTCCAGTTTTTTCAGTGGCTGCTGTTTTGATTTTGTTACACCAGAGAACTAATTTAGGTGGTAGAGGTTGTGTGATCTCAGGTGTTTTTGAAATTAGTAGAGTTGGTGCTTTTCAGGGTTTTTTGGGATTGCAGTAAGTGCCCTTCCTATCCTTTTCTATTTAGGTAGTTTGGGTCCCAACGTTTGCTCATACTATTTTCTGTCTGTGTCAGTATTTCTTCTTGTCTAACCGCCATTACATGTTTGGGGGCTTTCTATGTTCTTTGGGGATCTGCTCCGGGGCAGATAGCTTTCCTCTTTCTATCTTTAGGTGTAGTTAGTTTCTCAGGCTGTGACGAGGCGTCTAGGACCAACGTAGGAACGCTCCACGGCTGCCTCTAGTTGTGGTGGTTAGTCAGGGTACTGCAATCTCATAGATTCCAACTTCTCTGGTGTATTGCCTTTTTTACCTGCACTCCTCAGCTACCGAAACATAACAGTATCACCGGCCTAAAAATTGAAAATTGTATGGTACTCACAGAAGGGAAAAATATTGTGAAAGAAAAAAGGTTGTCAAAGTTGTCAGAGATATTTTTCTGTTTGTTGCATTTTTTTTTTTCCCTCTGTATCTCTGGGTGCTGGGGAGGATTTTTTCTCTCAATGGAGTTTGCACAGTTGTCTGGCCGTGTGGATCAGCTTGCCACTGAGGTTCGGAGTATTGCTACCTATCTTGCTAGGTTGCCTGTTGTGGAACCTAGGATTCCCATGCCAGATTTGTTTTTGGGGGATCGAGCCAAGTTTCTGAATTTCAAAAATAATTGTAAATTGTTTTTTGCCTTAAAATCTAAGTACTCAGGGAACGCAGCGCAGCAGGTTCAAATTGTCATTTCTCTCCTGCGCGGCGATCCTCAGGATTGGGCTTTTTCCCTGACACCTGGGGATCCTGTTTTGAGTGATGTTGATACATTTTTTCAGGCCTTGGGGTTATTGTACGATGAGCCTAATGTCACTGATCAAGCTGAAAAAGCCTTGTTGGCATTAAATCAGGGGCTTGATGACGCTGAGTTATACTGTCAGAGATTCCGTAGGTGGGCAGTCCTGACCAAATGGAAAGACGACGCTTTGGCAGCCCTTTTTCGGAAGGGTCTGTCAGATAATGTAAAGGATGTTATGGTGGGATTCCCTGTCCCCTCTGGTCTCAATGATTCTATGTCATTAGCGATTCAAATTGACAGACGTTTGCGTGAGCGGAGAAGTATGCGTGGAATAGTGTTGCCTTGTGAACCTGCTTCTGAATCCATGCAGTGTGATAGAGTGGTTTCTGGGGCACAGCGTCATGAGTTTCGAAAGCGCAATGGGTTATGTTTCTACTGTGGTGATGCCTCTCATGCTATTTCAGTCTGCCCTAAGCGGGGAAGACGTTTTGCACGCTCAGTTGTCTTGGGTAGTGTTCAGACTAAGTTTTTATTAACTGTTACTCTGATATGCTCTCTGTCCTCATTTTCTGCTCAGGCTTTCGTTGATTCGGGAGCAGCTATTAACCTGATGGATTTTGATTTTGCTAAACGTTGTGGGTTTCCCTTGATACCCCTACGGAAGTCTATTCCCCTACTGGGGATCGATTCTACCCCTTTAGCTGAGAATAAACCTCAGTTCTCTACTCAGGTGATAATGAGGGTTGAACCTGATCATCAGGAGAGCTGCAAATTTTTGGTTCTGTATAATCTGCATGACATTATCGTACTGGGTTTCCCTTGGTTACAGTCTCATAATCCTGTTTTGGATTGGAAATCTGTGTCTGTAATCAGTTGGGGCTGCCAATGTGTTAATACCAACACTCCTGTTTTTTCTGCCTCCCCCAGGCTCAGGATGTTCCTGACTTTTTGATTGATTTTTCTGATGTGTTTAGCGAAAGTAAATCTGCATCCTTGCCTCCCCATAGGAGCTATGACTGCGCTATTGAATTAGTGCCTGGTAGTAAATTCCCTAAAGGTCGCCTTTTTAACTTGTCTGTACCTGAACATGACGCTATGCGGTCTTATAACAAGGAGTCATTGGAGAAGGGTCATATCAGACCATCCTCTTCACCCTTATGTGCCGGTTTTTTCTTTGTGGCCAAAAAGGATGGTTCATTAAGGCCGTGTATTGATTATCGTCTTTTGAACAATATTACTGTGAAATATCAATATCCGTTACCCTTGATTTCTGACCTGTTTTCCAGGGTGAAAAACGCTATTTGGTTTACCAAGCTTGACCTCAGGGGGGTATATAACCTTATTCGCATTAAGCACGGGGATGAACAGAAGACGGCATTTAATACCCCTGAGGGGCATTTTGAGTACCTTGTGATGCCCTTTGGGCTCACTAATGCTCCTTCTGTCTTCCAGTCCTTCATGAATGACATTTTCAGGGATTTTGTGGATAAATTTCTGATTGTTTATTTGGATGATATCTTGATTTTTTCCAATGACTGGGACTCTCATGTGAAACATGTTCGAACTGTATTCCAGATTTTGACAGAGAATGCTCTGTATGTGAAGGGATCAAAGTGTCTTTTTGGCGTACAGAGGATCTCATTTTTGGGATTCATTTTGTCCCCATCTGTTATTGAAATGGACCCGGTCAAGGTTCAGGCCATCTGTGATTGGGTCCAGCCTACTTCATTAAAGGCTCTTCAAAGATTTTTGGGTTTTGCCAATTTTTATCGTAAATTTATTGGTAATTTCTCGGTTATTGTTAAACCATTAACTGATTTGACCAAAAATGATTCTGATGTGGTGAATTGGCCTCCTGAGGCAGTCTCTGCATTTCAGGAACTTAAGCAGAGATTCACTTCTGCTCCTGTTCTACGGCAGCCTGATGTTTCTCTGCCTTTTCAGGTGGAGGTTGATGCCTCTGAAATTGGGGCAGGTGCCGTTTTGTCCCAAAGAGATCCAGAGACCTCTAAAAGTAACCCTTGTGCCTTTTTCTCTCGAAAATTTTCTCCTACTGAACGTAATTATGACGTGGGTAATCGGGAGTTATTGGCCATGAAGTGGGCTTTTGAAGAGTGGAGACATTGGCTGGAGGGAGCCAAACATCAGGTGGTGGTCCTTACGGACCATAAGAATCTGGTTTATCTGGAATCTGCCAAGCGACTTAATCCTAGACAGGCCAGGTGGGCCTTGTTTTTCACACGTTTTAATTTTGTGGTTTCCTTTCTTCCTGGCACTAAGAATGTTAAGGCGGATGCCCTCTCGAGGAGTTTCCTTGCGGACTCTCCTGAGGTATCTGATCCTTCTGTTATTTTGAAAGAAGGTGTAGTTCTTTCCGCCATCTCGCCCAATTTGAGACTGGCTCTGGAGGGGTGTCAGGAGGATAGGCCCGAGCGCTGCCCTGTTGGGACATTTTTTTGTCCCGGACCAGTGGAAAAAGAGTGTGATGTCTGAGATTCATTGTTCCGCGTTGGCCGGTCATCCCGGAATTTTTGGTACCAGAGACTTGGTTAGTCGGTCCTTTTGGTGGCCTGCCTTGTCTCGTGATGTCAGGGAATTTGTGCAGTCCTGCGGGACTTGCTCTCGCTCCAAGCCTTGCTCTCGCTCTAGTGGTTTGTTGATGCCATTGCCTGTGCCCAAGAGACCATGGACCCATATCTCTATGGATTTCATTTCCGACCTCCCTGTTTCTCAGAGAATGACCGTCATCTGGGTGATTTGTGATAGGTTTTCCAAGATGATACATCTTGTGCCATTACCTAAGTTGCCTTACTCCTCTGAATTGGTGCCTTTGTTCCTTCAGCACGTGGTTCGTTTACACGGCATTCCTGAGAACATTGTGTCTGACAGAGGAGTCCAGTTTGTTTCCAGATTTTGGAGGACCTTTTGTTCTAAACTTGGTGTTCAATTGTCTTTCTCCTCGGCGTTTCATCCTCAGACCAATGGTCAAACTGAGAGAACAAACCAGACATTGGAGACTTATCTAAGATGCTTTGTGTCTGCTGATCAGGATGACTGGGTCTCTTTTTTGCCTTTAGCTGAATTTGCTCTTAGTAATAGGGCTAGCTCTGCCACTATGATGTCTCCATTTTTCTGTAATTCTGGGTTTCACCCTCGATTTTCTTCACGACAGACGGAGGCTTCTGTCTGTCCAGGTGTTGACTCTGTTGTGGAGCGTATGCAACAGATTTGGGACCAGGTAGTGGAGAGGTTGTCCCTCTCTCAGGAGAGGGCCCAGCGGTTTGCTAACCGGCATAGGACTGATGGTCCTCAGTTTAAAGTGGGGGACTTGGTCTGGTTGTCCTCAAAAAATATTCCTATGAGAGTGGCATCTCCTAAATTTAAGCCTAGGTTCATTGGACCTTATAAGATCATGGAGATTCTTAATCCTGTTTCTTTTTGTTTGCTTTTTCCAGGGACATTTAAGATCCGTAACGTGTTCCACAAGTCCTTGTTGAAGAGGTTTGTTGAGCCAGTGGTTCCTACTGCTTTGTCTCCTGACCCTGTTCTGGTTGAGGGCAATATGGAGTTTGTGGTTGAGAAAATATTGAATTCTCGTTTTTCTAGACGGAAACTCCAGTATTTGGTTAAGTGGAGAGGTTATGGTCAGGAAGACAATTCTTGGGTGTTTGCTTCGGACATCCATGCTAGGAGACTCATCCGTGCGTATCATAGAACTCATCCTGACCGACCTGGTTGCTCAAGTGAGGGTTCGGTGACCCCTCCTCAAGGGGGGGTACTGTTGTGAATGGACTTGAAATGAGTTCTGAGCAGAGGCTCCCTCTGGTTGTTACAAGCGGTACTGGACTGTCCAGTGAAGATTGTGAGGATTGGGAATCAGGTGTTACTGACTGGTCTTATATAAGGGAGTCGCCTTCCCATCAAGGTTGCCGGTGATCAATTGTTCTGGTCTCAATCCTTGATTCCTGTTTCCTTTGTAGCCTGCTGTGTCGTGTCTGCATCTCCTGCTAACAGATAAGACATTTTCTTCTTTTTGCTTTTGTGCTTGATTTTTGCATTTTGTCCTGCACTTCTGTGGGGGCCTTCTGGGTCCCCTCCGGGGGCTTTTGCCCTCTCAGTTTAGTTCAGCCACTGATGTTTGTACATTTGCTTTTTCCAGTTTTTTCAGTGGCTGCTGTTTTGATTTTGTTACACCAGAGAACTAATTTAGGTGGTAGAGGTCGTGTGATCTCAGGTGTTTTTGAAATTAGTAGAGTTGGTGCTTTTCAGGGTTTTTTGGGATTGCAGTAAGTGCCCTTCCTATCCTTTTCTATTTAGGTAGTTTGGGTCCCAACGTTTGCTCATACTATTTTCTGTCTGTGTCAGTATTTCTTCTTGTCTAACCGCCATTACATGTTTGGGGGCTTTCTATGTTCTTTGGGGATCTGCTCCGGGGCAGATAGCTTTCCTCTTTCTATCTTTAGGTGTAGTTAGTTTCTCAGGCTGTGACGAGGCGTCTAGGACCAACGTAGGAACGCTCCACGGCTGCCTCTAGTTGTGGTGGTTAGTCAGGGTACTGCAATCTCATAGATTCCAACTTCTCTGGTGTATTGCATTTTTTACCTGCACTCCTCAGCTACCGAAACATAACAGTCTCCAATGTCTGGTTTGTTCTCTCACTTTGTCCATTGGTCTGAGGATGAAAAGCCGAGGAGAAAGACAATTGAACACCAAGTTTAGAACAAAAAGTATTCCAAAATCTGGACTCAAACTGGACTCCTCTGTCAGACACAATGTTCTCAGGAATGCTGTGTAACCGAACCACGTGCTGAAGGAACAAAGGCACCAATTCGGAGGAGGAAGGCAACTTAGGTAATGGCACAAGATGTATCATTTTGGAAAAGCTATCACAAATCACCCAGATAACGGTCATTCTCTGAGAAACAGGGAGGTCGGAAATGGTACCAAAAATTCCGGGATGACCGACCAACGCGGAACAATGAATCTCAGACATCACACTCTTTTTCCACCGGTCTGGGTCAAACAATTTCCCAATAGGGCAGCGCTCGGGTTTATCCTCCTGACACCCTTCCAGAGCCAGTCTCAAATTGGGCGAGATGGCGGAAAGAACTACACCCTCTTTCAAAATAACAGCAGGATCAGATAACTCAGGAGAGTACGCAAGGAGAGGGCATCCGCCTTAACATTCTTAGTGCCAGGAAGAAAGTAAACCACAAAATTAAAACGTGTGAAAAACAAGGCCCACCTGGCCTGTCTAAGATTAAGTCGCTTGGCTGACTCCAGATAAACCAGATTCTTATGGTCCGTGAGGACCACCACCTGATGTTTGGCTCCCTCCAGCCAATGTCTCCATTCTTCAAAAGCCCACTTCATGGCCAATAACTCCCGATTACCCACGTCATAATTACGTTCAGGTGGAGAAAATTTTCGAGAGAAAAAGGCACAAGGTTACTTTTAGAGGTCTCCGGAGCTCTTTGGGACAAAACGGCACCTGCCCCAATTTCAGAGGCATCAACCTCCACCTGAAATGGCAGAGAAACATCAGGCTGCCGCAGAACAGGAGCGGAAGTGAATCTCTGCTTAAGTTCCTGAAACGCAGACACTGCCTCAGGAGGCCAATTCACCACATCAGAACCCTTTTTGGTCAAATCAGTCAATGGTTTAACCATAACAGAGAAATTACCAATAAATTTACGATAAAAATTGGCAAAACCAAGAATCTCTGAAGAGCCTTTAATGAAGTAGGTTGGACCCAATCACAGATGGCCTGAACCTTGACCGGGTCCATTTCAATAACAGATGGGGACAAAATGAATCCCAGAAATGAGATCCTCTGTACGCCAAAAAGACACTTTGATCCCTTCACATACAGAGCATTCTCTCTCAAAATCTGGAACACAGTCCGAACATGTTTCACATGAGAGTCCCAGTCATTTGGAAAAAATCAAGATATCATCCAAATAAACAATCAGAAATTTATCCACAAAATCCCTGAAAATGTCATTCATGAAGGACTGGAAGACGGAAGGAGCATTAGTGAGCCCAAAGGGCATCACTAGGTACTCAAAATGCCCCTCTGGGGTATTAAACGCCATCTTCCATTCATCCCCGTGCTTAATGCGAATAAGGTTATACGCCCCCCTGAGGTCAAGCTTGGTAAACCAAGTAGCACTTTTCACCCTGGAAAACAGGTCAGAAATCAAGGGTAACGGATATTGATATTTCACAGTGATATTGTTCAAGAGACGATAATCAATACACGGCCTTAATGAACCATCCTTCTTGGCCACAAAGAAAAAACCGGCACCTAAGGGTGAAGAGGATGGTCTGATATGACCCTTCTCCAATGACTCCTTGATATAAGACCGCATAGCGTCATGTTCAGGTACAGACAAGTTAAAAAGGCGACCTTTAGGGAATTTACTACCAGGCACTAATTCAATAGCGCAGTCATAGCTCCTATAGGGGGGCAAGGATGCAGATTTACTTTCGCTAAACACATCAGAAAAATCAGTCAAAAAGTCAGGAACATCCTGAGCCTGGGGAGAGGCAGAAAAAACAGGAGTGTTGGCATTAACACATTGGCAGCCCCAACTGGTCACAGACACAGATTTCCAATCCAAAACAGGATTATGAGACTGTAACCAAGGAAAACCCAGTACAATAATGTCATGCAGATTATACAGCACCAAAAATTTGCAACTCTCCTGATGATCAGGTTCAACCCTCATTATCACCTGAGTAGAGAACTGGGGTTTATTCTCAGCCAAAGGGGTAGAATCAATCCCCAGTAGGGGAATAGACTTCCGTAGGGGTATCAAGGGAAACCCACAACGTTTAGCAAAATCAAAATCCATCAGGTTAATAGCTGCTCCCGAATCAACAAAAGCCTGAGCAGAAAATGTGAACAGGGAACAAATCAGGGTAACAGTCAACAGAAATTTTGTCTGAACACTACCCAAGACAACTGAGCGTGCAAAACGTCTTCCCCGCTTAGGGCAGACTGAAATAGCATGAGAGGCGTCACCACAGTAGAAACATAACCCATTGCGTTTTCGAAACTCATGACGCTGTGCCCCAGAAGCCACTCTATCACACTGCATGGACTCAGAAGCTGGTTCACAAGGCAACACTATTCCACGCATACCTCTACGTTCACGCAAACGTCTGTCAATTTGAATCGCTAATGACATAGAATCATTGAGACCAGAGGGAGCAGGGAAACCCACCATAACATCTTTTACATTCTCTGACAGACCCTTCCGAAAAAGGGCTGTCAAAGCATCATCATTCCATTTGGTCAGGACTGCCCACTTTCGGAATTTCTGACAGTACAACTCAGCGTCCTCAAGCCCCTGATTTAATGCCAACAAGGTTTTTTCAGCTTGATCAGTGACATTAGGTTCATCGTACAATAACCCCAGAGCCAGAAAAAATGCATCAACATTACTCAAAACAGGGTCCCCAGGTGTCAGGGAAAAAGCCCAATCCTGAGGATCGCCGCGCAGGAGAGAGATGACAATTTGAACCTGCTGTGCTGCGTTCCCTGAGGACTTAGGTTTTAAGGCAAAAAACAACTTACAGTTATTTTTGAAATTCAGAAATTTAGCTTGATCCCCCAAAAATAAATCTGGCATGGGGATCCTAGGTTCCACAACCGGCAACCTAGCAAGATAGGTAGCAATACTCCGAACTTCAGTGGCAAGCTGATCCACACGGCCAGACAACTGTGCAAACTCCATTGAGAGAAAAAAAAAATCCTCCTTAGCACCCAGAGAAAAAGAGGGAAATGCAACAAACAGAGAAAAAAAAAAAATTCTGACAACTTTCCTTTTTCTTTTTCCCCTTAATATTTTTCCCTTCTGTTGAGTACCATATAATTTTCAGTTTGGCCGGTGATACTGTTATGATTTGGTAGCTGAGGAGAGCAAGCAAAAACGGCAATACACAAGGTTGGAATCTACTGGATTGCAGTACCCTGACTAACCACCACAACTAAAGGCAGCCGTGGAGCGTACCTACGTTGGTCCTAGACGCCTCGTCACAGCCTGAGAGGTTAACTACACCTAAAGATAGAAAGAGGAAAAGCTATCTGCCCCGGAGCAAATACCCAAAGAACATAGGAAGCCCCCAAACATGTAATGGCGGTTAGACAAGAGAAAATACAGACACAGACAGAAAATAGTATGAGCAAACGTTGGGGCCCAATCTTCCTAGACAGAAAAGGATAGGAAGGACCCTTACTGCAATCCCAAAAAACCCTAAAAAGTACCAACTCTACTAATTGCAAAAACACCTGAGATCACACGACCTCTACCACCTAAATTGGTTCTCTGGTGTAACAAAACTAAGCCGCAGCCACTGAAGAAAAACTGGAAAATGCAAATGAACAAACAACAGTGGCTCAGACAAACTGAGAGGAGCACAAGCCCCCGGAGGGGACCTGGCTGACCTCCACAAAAGTGCAGGAAACAATGCAAAAAGCAAGCACAAAAATAAAAACAGAAAATGTCTTATCTGAGAGCAGGAGAAGAAGCAAGATTCAGCAAGCTTCCAAGTGAACCAGGAACCACAGTTGAGACAAGAACAATTGATCACCGGCAACCCTGATGGGAGGGAACCTACCTTATATAGGACCAGTCAGTAACTCCTGATTGCCAATCTTCACTAAATGGTTCAGCACTGTCTGCAACCACCAGAGGGAGCTTCTGCTCAGAACTCATTTCTAACACATTCACAACACTCCAGTATTTGGTTAAGTGGAGAGGTTACGGTCAGGAGGACAACTCTTGGGTGTTTGCTTCGGACATCCATGCTAGGAGACTCATCCGTGCCTATCACCGAGCTCATCCTGACCGACCTGGTTGAACAAATGAGGGTTCGGTGACCCCTCCTCAAGGGGGGGGTACTGTTGTGAATGTTTTGGAAATGAATTCTGAGCAGAAGCTCCCTTGGGTGGTTACAAACAGTACTGAACCATTCAATGAGGATTGGCAATCAGGAGTCACAGACTGGTCTTATATAAGGGAGGTTCCCTCCCATCATGGTTGCCGGTGATCAATTGTTCTTGTCTCAACTGTGGTTCCTGGTTCACTTGGAAGCTTGCTGAGTCTTGCCTCTTCTTCTGCTTTTAGATAAGATATTTTCTGTTTTTGTTTTTGTGCTTACCATTTGCATATTTCTCTGCATTTCTGTGAGATTAGCCAGGTTCTCCCCGGGGGGCTTGGGCTCCTCTCAGTTCCGCTGGAGCCATTGTTATTTGTTCATTTGCCTTTTCCAGTTTTTTCAGTGGCTGCGGCTTAGTTTTGTTACACCAGAGAACTGATTTAGGTGGTAGAGGTCATGTGATCTCAGGTGTTTTTGCAATCAGTAGCTTCGGCATTTTTTAGGTTTTTTTTTAAATTGCAGTGAGTATCCTTTCTATCCTTTTCTGTCTAGGCAGATTGGGCCCCAGCGTTTGCTCATACTATTTTCTGTCTGTGTCTGTATTTCCTCTTGTCTAACCGTCATTACATGTTTGGGGGCTTCCTATGTTCTTTGGGGATCTGCTCCGGGGCAGATAGCTTTCCTCTTTCTATCTTTAGGTGTTGTTAATCTCTCAGGCTGTGACGAGGCGTCTAGGTCCAACGTAGGAACGCTCCACGGCTGCCTTTAGTTGTGGTGGTTAGTCAGGGTACTGCAATCCAATAGATTCCTACCTCTCTGGTGTATTGCCGTTTTTGCCTGCTCTCCTCAGCTATAACATAACAATACTGTATGGAGCAATATGTGGGGCTCATTATACTCTATGGGGACCGTCCTATACCAATTATGTATGGAGCAATATATGTGGCTCATTATACTGTATGAAGCATTATATTGGGCCCATTATTCTGTATGGTGCATCATATATGGGACTCATTATTCTGTATGGAGCAATATATGGGGCTCATTATTCTGTATGGTGCACTATGTGGTGCCCATAATACTGTATGGAGGACTATACTGTCCAGTTTTTGAGCTATTGTAGAATTCACAAGAGATATCACTCATGTAATGTAAGAAGTGAAGTATTTGGCATTGTACTATACATATATTTCTCTGCCATATCGGAGCATCATGAATTGTGGTATGTGTTAAAGGGGCCCACTGAGACTCTTTCGCCTGGGACCCACGAAAACCTGGAGCCAGTCCTGCCCCCCCCACAACTTTAGCCAAATAACCCCCAGTTTTCAATGCGTTGCTATTATTATAAAATAAGTGAAGGTTGACAAGCTTAAGTAATAAGAATCGATGTCGTTGGCATTGAAATGGGCACTGTAGGTGTGTTTACTGTCCTCCACTCACTGCCTACTTTTATTCCCCATTGACTTGCATTGGGGTTGGGTAGGGTTTGGGTCGGAACTCCAACTTTTTCCGATAGTCGGCCGATTTCGTTCGACTCGACTTTTGATAAAGTCGGGTGGTCCGAAACCCAACTTGACCCTCCCGGAGGCAAAGTCGCTCATCTCTAGCAACCACAACTCGTCCGGATTTCACAGCCACAGTCGGAATTCTCTGCCGATGTGTAAGCAAGCCACGCCAAAGTGACTAGAATGCAATTAAGAAAATTCATCAATATCTTAAGGAAACTCAAAGGCTAAATCTGAAGATATCTGCATCAGGAGATCTCACTCTCGGAGGTTATGTGGATGCAGATTGGGCTGGAGATTCAAGTGATCGGAAATCAACAAGTGGTTACTTGTTCAAGTTAGGAGTAGTGTTGAGAGATACTGCCCGATATCCAGAAATATCTGATCGGATTGGATCGGCCCGATACTCAAAAAGTATCGGGTATCGCCGATTCCGATACCGGAAACCCAATGCAAGTCAATGGGACAGAAATATCGTAATTAAAAAAAACCCTTTCTTTCCTTGTAAACACTAGATATACACACATAGAATACATATATATATATATATATATATATATACATGTCATTGTGACATATATATACATATACTTATAGTTCATACACTTCTACATAGTAAAATAGCCGCTGATTCAATTGCCGGGCAATGCCGGCTTTTGTGAAATTACAGAACCACCCGACATGAAATGACACATGGTTTACATAGAGTTAACCATGTCATTTCATGTAGTTTGATATATGGTTCTCACTAACAATTACATGAGTGTATGTGTGCAAAATTTCACACATGTAGGGGTTAATTAAAGGTGTAAATTCATTGTAAAAAAACACATTTTTTTTTTACGAATTTACATCTTTAATTAACCCCTACATGTCTGAAATTTTGCACACATACACTCATGTAATTGTTAGTGAAAACCATATATCAAACTACATGAAATGACATGGTTAACTCTATGAAAACCATGTGTCATTTCATGTCGGGTCTGTAATTTCACAAAAGTCGGCAATTGAATTAGCGGCTATTATACTATGTAGAAGTGTATGTACTATAAATATATATATGTCACGTTACTGGCGATACTGGACTGGAGGTCAGTGGCCGGAGCAGAAGTGTGCAGATGACCGGACCGTGGAAAGACTTCTGAAAGTGCAGTATATGGCGGTGGTAGTTCACTATGTCGGCAGATGCCGGAGCCCGCCCGAACATGGGCCGGCCGAGATCACACACAAGCACCAAGTCCGTTTAGGTGATAGAAGTTCGAGGTAGGAACAGCAGGGTTTCCACAATAGACAGGAAGGCACCAGCAGAACACCTTCCAGATCAGGGGCTCAGATAATGCTTCACTCAGTTAGACTGAGCACCACAATATACTCAGCAACAGGAAGCTGCACAGGGCCAGGTATATATAGCAGGTCCAATCAGTCTTAATCAGGGCGAGAACAATCAGCAGGGCAGGTGATGATCTCTATCCAATCAGTCTCAATCAGGGGGGAACAATCAGCAGGGCAGGTGATGATCTCTATCCCAGACGAAGTTCATATGGTTTCAGGCTGAAGTTATTCAAGTTCCGAATAGCTCCACAGCAAAGGAACAGACTAGCAAGCCATGGTTCACAGGTACAAATCCTAACAATATATGTGTCACGGTGACATGTGTATATATATATATATATTATATATATATATATATATATATATATTGAGGTGTAAAATTGTTGAAAAAAAATACGTGGGCTCCTGCCCTATTTTCTCAGACAGACAAAGCCAGCGAGTGGGGGCAGATAATAATAGCCCAGAGAGGGACCATTATTTTTGGTCCCCCCCTGGCTACTAACATCTGCCCCCAGACACCCCAGAAAAGGCAAATCTATAATTAGATTCGCCCTTTCTGGCACTTAGCCAGGCTATTCCCATTGCCCTGTAGAGGTGGCGAATGGGTTAATAATGGGTTAAAGCCACCTTGCTATTGAAAGGTGACTTTAAGCCAGGTTAATAATTGAGAGCTGTCAATTAGACAACTATCAATTATTAATCCTATTGAAGTAAATAAAAAAAACACACAGACATTAAGAATAAATAATTTTAATGAAATAAAAACACATTTTTTTTGACCATCTTTTATTGTACTGTTAATAATCGATTCCCTTGTTCTCCTGAAATAAAAATAAAATAATAAAGCAACATTATTCTTACCTATCCGACGCACAGTCAGGTCCCCGATGTAATCCTTCTGAAAGGGTTAACGTTTACTGCAGGGACCCCAGCTAATGCTGCCAGCCTCGCAGTAAACCCCGAATGAATCATCTCCTCTCCTGGCTGACAGGAGAGGAAGTGGTTAGCATAATTGATTGCTTCCCACTTTCACTTCAGGTCAGCCAAGGACACCGCACAGACAGTGACGTCAGAGGGAATCCCGGCTGACCTGAAGTGAACTGATTAACAAAAATAGGGGATCCCCTCGAAAAAAAAAATGGCGTGGGTTCCCCCCTATTTTTGTTAACCAGGCTGATGAAGCAGACCGCTGAGGCCTGGTTTTTCAGGCTGTTAAGGAGCCAATATCCATGGACCTTGCAAGCCTGATAATACCAGGCCACAGCAGTCTGCTTATCTTGGCTGGTTAACAAAAATAGGGGATCCCTCAAAAAAAAATGGCGTGGGGTCCCCCCTATTTTTGTTAACCAGTCAGATGAAGCAGACTGCTGAGGCCTGGTTTTTCTGGCTAGTAAGGATCCAAGATCCATGAACCTTGCAAACCTGATAATACCAGGCCACAGCAGTCTGCTTAGCTTGGCTGGTTAACAAAAATATGGGATCCCCTCGAAAAAAAAATGGCGTGGGGGTCCCCCTATTTTTGTTAACCAGCCAAGTAAAAAGCAGACTGCTGCGGCCTGGTATTAAAAGACTGTCAAGGCCCATGGATTTTGGCATTCAACAGCCTAAAAATACCAGGCTGCAGAAGCCACACAATTGGCGCTTCCAAAGATGCGCCAATTGTGGCACTTTACCCGGCTCTTCCCACTTGCCCTGTAGCGGTGGCAAGCGGGGTAATAAGGGGTTAATGTCAACTTTGATTGAACGGTGACAATAAGCCCGGTTAATAATGGACAGGCGTCAATAAGACACCGATCCATTATTAATCATAAAGTTTGTAAATTTTTTAAAAAATACACAGCCAGAAAAAAGTCTTTTAATGAAATAAAACACAACAGTTTTCATTATTTTTTATTCCACGATCATCCTGCGACGCCATCGATCTCCTGTAAAAAAACAAAAATAACAAACCAACACAAATACTCCCTGTCCGACGCAGTCCAAAATAACGAGTGTCCCACGACGAGTCCAGCTCTGCTACATCTGGATGACAGGCTGAGCCTGACATCACGACGCAGCAGAGCTGCTTACCAGATCTGATTCCCCGGCGGTGACGTCTTCCGGACTGCTGTACTCTCGCGACAGCTGGCCGAGATTACCCAGTACCCGGCAGCACGTGCAGTTATCGCGAGAAGCTGCACGTGACCGCCAGGGAGAGGGTAATGGTGGCCATCCAGGAGTCCAGGACACGACCACCGGGGATCTTCTGCCAGGTAAGTGCTGCTGACTCCTGACAGACCCGACTGACACTGACAGTCAGGGCCGGCTCCAGGTTTTTATGGGCCCCGGGCGAAAGAGCCTCAGTGGGCCCCTTTAACACAGACCACGATTCATGATGCACAGATACTGCAGAGAAATATAGGTATAGCACAACGCCAAACACTTCACTTCTTCCATTACATGAGTGATATCTATTGTAAATTGTACAATAGCTCAAAAACCGCCAAATCCAAGTACAGACTGGACAGTACAGTCCTCCATACAATATTATGGGCACCACAGTCTCCCCTCATCACCCATATAATACCCCATGCAGGATGTCACCCCCATATAATGCTCCATACAGGATACTGGACCTAAAATAATGCTCAATACAGGATACTGGTCCCAATATAATGCTCCATACAGGATACTGGTCCCCATATAATGCTCCATACAGGATACTGGTCCCCATATAATGCTCCATACAGAATATGGAGCTCTCCTCTGCGCTGTGCTGCGTTCTGCACTGTTACGGCTCAGGAAAGGGCGCTGTGGAAAGACTCCCCCTGCCCATTATCATCATCTTCTCCCCATCATCATCAATGCCTCCCCATTATCAGCAATGCCTGCCCATCATCATCTTCTCCCCATCATCAATGCCTGCCCATTATCAGCAATGCCTGCCCATTATCATCATCTTCTCCCCATCATCAATGCCTCCCCATTATCATCAATGCCTGCCCATTATCATCATCTTCTCCCCATCATCATCATCAATGCCTGCCCATTATCATCATCTTCCCCATCATCATCATCATTATCGCCTCCCCATTATCAGCAATGCCTGCCCATCATCATCTTCTCCCCATTATCATCAATGCCTGCCCATTATCATCATCTTCTCCCCATCATCATCATCATCAATGCCTCCCCATTATCAGCAATGCCTGCCCATCATCACACACAGACAGCACACAAGCACTCTCTCACATACATACACACACACACACACACACACATACATACACACACAAAGCACCGCACTACATACACACAGACACACACACACACGTCTTACCTGTCCGGTGTCCCCGCGCTCTTTGCCACAGCCAGCCGCTGAATGATGATGTCATTCATCGGCGCTGCTGTGAGAGGAAGCGCCGGCGCCCCCTGGAGCCCGGAGCTGCGGCAGCAGAGGCACGGGAGAGGTAAGTATTGTGCCAGCTGATGCCGGGGCCCTGAGCAAGCGGGGGGGGCCCAGTGGCGGCGCTGACACCGCTCTCCTCCGCTAACGGGCGCGGGGGTGCCAGACTGCGAGTGGGCCCCCCCGCCTGCTCAGGGCCCCGGCACTTGCCCGGGTGTGCCGGGTGCTGACGCCGGCCCTGCTGACAGTGACACTTTCGGGAAGTTCCTGTGTCACGTACTTCGTTCTGTGACACAGGAACTCCCCATATACTTTACTGCCAACGTCCGTTCCGGTATCCGATATGCAAAAAATATCGGATCTCAGAATCGGAATTCCGATACAGCGAATATCGGCCGATACCGATATTTGCAGTATCAGAATGCTCAACACTAGTTAGGAGAAATTTCAATTTCTTGGTCCAGCAGAAAACAAGTGTGAGTCGAATTATCTTCTACAGAAGCAAAATATACAGTATATCTGCTGCTTATGCAAGTAAAGAAGTAATTTGGTTGAAACAACTTTTGGAAGATTTCGGCAAGCCATTAGCTCAACCAACAGTTATCTATGAGGACAACCAAGGATGCATTAAACTTGCCAGCAGTTAGGAGATTAGTGCAAGGATTAAGCACATTGATTTAAAACATCACCACTTACGTGACATAGTAGAACGTGGTGTTCTCGAGTTTGTTTATCGCGAGTCTGACAAGATGATAGCTGATGGTATGACAAAGCCATTATCAAGAGCCAAGTGTGTGGACTTCACAACCACAATGGGACTAACAGGATAAGTAGTTGTTGAGTGGGGGTGTTGGAATGTGTTTGGTGCAACAACTCCATTCCTGTCTATGAGTGTTTAGTTGCTAGATTTGTATGCTGTTTGTAAAGTTAAAAAAAACTCCCAGAGGCTCACACAGAGCATGTGACTGTAGGTTCTGTTGTTTTTCCTGTGTCTGTGTATGAGAGAAGCAGCCTGCTGTAGATGCTGCACAGATAAAGACACACAAATGATTTATTCCTGATCTATTAAGCTTATCATATATTGTTCCTGACTGTTCTTTAAAGAAGCTCTGTTGTCACATGCTTGGAGAGTATCCTGAATAATCCACTGCCAACACGTTCACAATACATGAACATAGGTACATTGTTTGACATAGTAATCCACAATACAACAATATCACATGACATTTAAAATGTACCCGCTTTATTAGGAATGCATGTAAGGAATGCAGGGCACAAGTTAGCCCCAGTACACCCCTTACAACAGCAGCACATAAACTGTTTTTAATATTCAATATTTTAATGAGGCCCGCCAGTTGTCGCCTTTCAGGAGTCTACAAATGACCCTACTCATCATTTCTCTCTGGCACTTTCTGCAAAGCCTTTATGACTGTATAAGTATATCAAATATACTTTCAAAATTTTTTTATTCAAAAATGTATTTATGGATTCAATGACTCAGCTATATAGTTTAACATGGTTATTGTTGCATTACGGTGGTATGCAAAACTTGCAAAAAGGATAGAAAAATATTTCAGGGTGAGATTACTCATCCATAGAGTATTACGTGCTTTCTGTCACATTTTGGTGGTATATAATAGTACAATAAAGCGTTTGAAAATTTAGCTTGTTTGTTCATCAGTATCATAATGATCACCCATAGGGTATTACATTCTCTTGGGTATATTTCGTTGCTATAAAACCCTCACAAAACTGGTTAAAAATTTATCAGTATTATATTTCTCACCCATAGACTATTCTGTGGTCTGGAGTTCATTTCGTTGGTATATAACCCTTGTGACAAAGGCACTGGTAAAGTGTTGGAGGGGAGATATGTTTCACTGCGCCTAATGGCATCAGTGATATAAAACCCAGAGTTTTTCCTCCAGCACATTAAGTGTTGCAAGGGTTAAGCTAAGTTGCATAATGGGCTGGCTTTTACATGGACATTCATAGAGTGGGTGGGAGAATGTCCACCTTACCTCCACCTACAGAGTTGGCAACACCATGGTATGACAGGACCTGTGTGATGTCACAGTCATGTGATCAGTCACATGAGTGAGGAGTCACATGGTCTGGGCTGAAATAGCTGGACTCCAGAGGCAGTCTGGGTGTTGAGTGTCTGGAGAGGAACACTCCAAAGAAGTGGTTTATGCTGTGCTTTAGGCCTTAACCATGGGTTGTACTAACCCTGAGTGGGCTGACCCTGCTACTGCAAGGACTGCACCTAGAGGTACTGTTTTGTTTTGTTTCGCTGTTTTGCCCAAAGGGCCATGTTTATTTTGTGTTTTAACCCTTGGTTTATGTAGTATTTAATAAACCAAGTGCATACTTCAAGCCGCAGTGTTCTTCTGTCTACCTACTTGTGTAGCCAAGTAAGCCGATCCACCACACCTTCAAAATCTATCGATCATATATTGCTCACCCATAGGGTATTACATCTTATTGGGTACCTTTCGTTGGTATTTAACCTTAAATAAACTTGTTAAAAATTTATCGGTATTATATTGCTCACCCATAGACTATTCCATGGTCTGGAGTACATTTTTATCTACAACCCCTGGCAAAAATTATGGAATCACAGACCTTGGAGGATGTTCATTCAGTTGTTTACTGTTGTTGAAAAAAAGCAGGTCATAGACATGGCACAAAGCTAAAGTCATTTCAAATGGCAACTTTCTGGCTTTAAGAAACACTAAATGAAATCAAGAACAAAAAATATGGTAGTCAGTAATGGTTATTTTTTTTTAACCAAACATAGGGGAAAAATTATGGAATCACTCAATTCGCACCGACCCGAAGAATAAAGTCGCCTAATCACTTATACCGCATGGGAAAAAAATAAAAAAAACAATTCTTCACCTGCTGTGGATTTGTTTGTTCTTCCTCCCAAAGATCACAGTAAAGCTCGGTGCACATTTATCCTGTGCTCTAACTGAGCGCTTACACTGGGTTTCCATGTGAATCTCTGAAATACTTGATTCAGACAGAACCGCCGGTGGAAGATTCCCTATAATGAGGCAGATGGAGGCAATGTGGATGTCAAAGGACCTGTGATAGGGCAGTGTCAGTCTTTTTAGGCGTGCATAAAAACGCGGTCCACCATAGTTTTGTGCACTTCTGAAAGGAAGGACAACACTGAACAGAGGCCGGATGGAGTCCAGAGTAACTCTGCTGCCTCATTATAGTGATTGGATCCCTCGAAGGTTTCATTTATCACATCACTCGAGATTTAGATGGAAACTCGAAAGTATGTGCTCATCGTAGAGCACAGGATAAATGTGATCCCAAACATTATGAAAAATGTTCACAATGAAAACTTCAACTCAGTCCACAAAAAAAGCAAGTCCCCACTCAGGTCCATCATCTGTTAATGGAAATAGAGGAGGCTTCCACTTTACTGG
This sequence comes from Oophaga sylvatica, assembly GCA_033576555.1. Taxonomy (NCBI): domain Eukaryota; kingdom Metazoa; phylum Chordata; class Amphibia; order Anura; family Dendrobatidae; genus Oophaga; species Oophaga sylvatica. The sequence goes on from JARQOD010000009.1 coordinate 10,149,353, forward strand.
TAGCACAAAGGCTCTGGAAAAGCAAAATGGCTCATTGCCCCAAAAAAGAATTCAGTGCTCCCAAATCCAAATGCCCCTCTCCCTTCTGAGCCCCAGTGTGCATAAACCGCTTTTAGCGTTCTCATTTGGCAGGGGTATAATTTCCAAAATGGGATCAGATGGGGGGGAATCTGCTTTCTAGCCCTTATGGGGCTTTTTATATTGAGCCCCATAAGCAGTACTGGCTAAGCAGTACTGTATTATTTATTTATTTTACTCATTTATAGAGCGCCACTAATTCCACAGCGCTTTACATACATTATCGGCACTGTCCCCAATGGGGCTCATAATCTAGAATCCCTATCAGTATGTCTTTGGAATGTGGGAGGAAACCGGAGTACCCGGAGAAAACACACGCAAACACGGGGAGAGCATACAAACTCCTTGCAGATGTTGTCCTTGGTGGGATTTGAACCCAGGACCCCGGTGCTGCAATGCTAACCACTGAGCCACCTTGCTGCCCATAGCCGCATATAGTGTATTTCTATATTCAGTAGAAATTGTGGGACAAGTTCTGGTGCCAATTTTATTCACTTCTTGTGTGAAAATGTTAAATCTGGGGCTAAAACAAAATTTTTGTGCTAAAAATGTAATTATTTTTTCTTCACTGCCCAATGGTATAAAATTCTGTGACCCAACAATGGTGTCAAAGTGTTCACTGCACCCCTAGATTAATTCATCAAGAGGTGTATTTTCTAAAATTGGGTCACTTATGAGGAGTCCTGCTGTTCTGGCACCTCAGGGGCTCTCCCAGTCATGGCACCCTCAAACCATAATATAAAATCTGCACTATAATATGGCGCTCCGTTCCTTTTGAGCTTTGCACTGTGCCTCAAAAATAGTTTTCACACACATGGGGTATTGGCACACTCAGGAGAAATTGCACAACAAATTTTGGGGTCCCTTATCTCCTTTTACCCTTGAGAAAATAAAAAATTGGGGGCTAAAAGAATACTTTTGCAGGAAAAATGTGATTTTTTTTATTTTCTTTGCTCTGTTATAAACTTTTGTAAATCATCTGGTGGTTCAAGATGCCCACTACACATCTAAATAAGTTCCTTGAGGGGTCTACTTTCCAAAATGGTATCACTTGTGGGGTGTTTCCACTGTTTAGGCACATCAGGGGCCCTCCAAAAGTGACATGGCATCCACTCTTGATTCCATCCAATTTTGTGTTCAAAAAGTAAAAAATTGCTCCTCCCCTTCCGGGTTCTGCCATGCACCCAAGCAATGATTTTCCTCCACACAGGGGGTATCGGCGTACTCGGGAGAAATTGCACAACAATTTTGAGGGTCCATTTTCCTTTTCTGCTACCTTTGTTAAAATAAAAAATTTGGTGCTAAAAGATGATTTTTGTGGAAAAAAATTTTTTTTTTAATTTTTACGGCTCTACGTCACAAACTTATGTGAAGCACTTGAGGGTTCAAGGTGCTCACCAATCATCTAGATAAGTCCCTTGAGGGGTCTAGTTTCCAAAATGGGGTCACTTGTGGGGGTTTCCACTGTTAAGGCACATCAGGGCAATATGGCGTCCGCTCGCAATTCCAGCCAATTTTGAGTTCAAAACATGAAACGGTGCTCCTTCCCTTCTGGGTCCTGCCGTGTGCTCAAACACTGGTCTTCCTCCACACATGGGGTATCAGCGTTCTCAGGAAAAATTGCACAACAACTTTTGTGGTCCATTTTCTCCTGCTACCTTTGTTAAAATGAAAAATTTGATGCTAAAAATGATTTTTGTGGAAAAAATTTGACTTTTAATTTTTACGGCTCTACGTTATAAACTTATCTGAAGCACTTGGGGGTTCAGGGTGCTCAACAAACATCAACAAACGAGCCCCGCCATGTGCCTAACGAGTGGTCTTCCTCCACTCATGGGGTATTGGTGTACTCAGGAGAAATTGCACAAATATTCATTTTCTGCTGAAAATGAAAAAAAAAATGTGTCCGAAGTAAAATTTTTGTGAAAAAAGTTAAATGTTGTTTTTTTCCTTCCACATTGCTTCAGTTCTTGTGAAGCATCTGAAGGGTTAATAAACTTCTTGAATGTGGTTTTGCACACCTTGAAGGGTGCAGTTTTTAGAATGGTGTCACTTTTGGGTATTTTCTGTCATATAGGCCCCTCAAACTCACTTCAAATATGAGGTGGTCCCTAAAAAAAATGGTTTTGTAAATTTTTTTGGAAAAATGAGAAATCGCTGGTCAACTTTTAACCCTTATAACATCCTAACAAAAAAAATTTGTTTCAAAAAATTGTGCTGATGTAAAGTAGACATGTGGGAAATGTTATTTATTAACTATTTAACATAACGCTCTGATTTAGAGGCATAAAAATTAAAAGTTTGAAAATTGTGTCACACTGATGACACAGGGATGTCATCTGTGTGTCTTCAGTGTGCACGTGTGTGTGACGTCTTGAGGCCCCTTTTGCTACCGAAAACACTGACGTTTGAAAGAGCCCTTGGTGAACTCAGTCAATTACCAAATTTTGGCCGTCTTTTGCTGATTTTTAGGAAAAAAGCTTGGAAATTCGAACACGAATCAGAATGTGCATCATTCATGTGTTTTGTGTTGTAAAACGATCTTAGTGTCTTGTGTGCGCTTTGTGTTTTTTTACATATGCTATTTTCCTTTTTCCACCTCCCACTGTGAGACGTACAATTTTCAGTTTGATCACTGGTCTCATACACTGCTGTACTCGTATACAGCAGTGTATGAGAATGTCAGTGCCTCACCCTTAGGTCCGTGCACACGTTGCGGATTCTGCGCGTGTACAGTACCATTATAACCTATGTAAAAAAAAAAGCTGTGCACATGCTGCGGATTTTCAGCGCGGATTTGAATCCACAGCTTAACGAAAAAATAGGAACAGCATCCATCCAGGTGAAGTATAACAAGTCTTATTCAGCCACCATAATACGACGTTTCGGCATTTCAGGCCTTTATCAAGTATATGAAGGCCTGAAATGGCCGAAACGTCGTATTTTATGGTGGCTGAATAAAGACTTGTTATACTTCACCTGGATTGGATGCTGTTCCTATTTTTTCGTTGGACTGTTGTTCATTTGGATCCTTGAACGCCTGAACGTGCATCCGTGCTAATCCCGAGTGCTGTCAGCTGCTTGAATACTTGTTGAATCCACGCTTGTCAATTCTTTGTGCAGAATCCACAGCGGTTTTACACCTGCTCCATTATAGAAATCCACTGGTGTAAACCCGCAGGGGAAATCCGCACAGAAACCGCAGAAAATCCGCAGTAAATCTGCACTAAATCCGCAGGTAAAACGCAGGTCATTTTACCTGCGGATTTAGCAAAATCCGAGCGGAAAAATCCGCAACTGAATCCGCAACGTGTGCACATACCATTATAGCTGGATCTCACAGGCCACAGTACCCTGGGGTCATCAGATGACCTCAGAGTACCATGGCAACCTTCGGGTACCATGGCAATCATCAGGTCCAATAGTTACTAAGGGAGTTTTGTGACCCCCTTGCAACAACTTAAATACCGCTGCTGCAATTCACAGTGGTATTTAAGGGGTTAATAGGCCCCAATCGGTGACAAAACTGACCGGGTCTGATAATGCAGGGTGTCGGCTTTTCCCTTTTAAAACAGCGGTGAGGCAATAAGTACCCTTAACGACCGCCGTTTTAATGCGCATCGGCGGTTGTTAAGGGGTTAAAATAGAAAATAAATCAATCCAATTGGTAATCAACGTAAAGAGAAAAAGAATCAAAATGTGTTTTTTTAGCCACCGTCGTATCTATTCCAAAATGGTATCAGTAAAAACGAATGCTCAGGGCGCAAAAAAACAAGTCCACGCACAGCCCAAGATGCCAAAAATTAAAATGTTACAGGTCTCGGAATGGGGCGACACTAGCAACATGTTTTTTGTTACAAATTTGAAAACAAAATTGCCAATTGAATAAAAAAAAACTATACATGTTTGGTATCTTCATACTCATACAAACCTGGAGAACCAGACTGCCCAAACAGTTTTACCATATAGTGAATATGGTAAATTAAAAAAAACAATTGTGGAATTGCATTTTTTTTTGCAATTTCAATGCATTTGGATTTTTTTCTCCATTTTCCAGTACACTATATGGTCAAATCAATGATGTCATTCAAAAGTCCAACTCGTCCCACACATGGCTATGTGGACAGGAAAAAAGTTATGACTCTTGGAAGAAGGGGAGGAAAAGACGAAAATGAAAAAATGGAAAATCGCAAGGTCGCGAAGGGTATAAAAATTAGTTAATTAAATAATGTGTAGCCCAAAATTAAGCCACTGAAAAAAACAACTTTTTCTGCAAGATAACAAGTCCTCTAACACTACATCAAAGGGATAATCAAATGTTGTTTATCATTTTTATTGAATATGGCTCCTTAAATTTGACAATAAAACAAAAATGGTCGGTCATCAAGGTGAAGTATTTTAGCTAATGTGCGCAGTTTTTGTTGTGGAACCTAGTAACAGATTTGCTTCAATTTAGTGAAAACTACTGAAACTAATTTGACAATGCTGCCATCTGCTGGTACAAAGTGGAATAGCAAAGGTCAAATCATTGATCATTTCATCCTCTGCTCTTTCGTGGATTTTTGATCAAGTGAGTAGTCCTATCAGTGCCTGACAGCTATCAATCACTTATAGGGCCACCTACTAGACCGAAGACCCTAGAAAGATCCGAGGATTAAATTATTAAAACACAATTTATACTGAATCTTTTCTTACAAAACCATATATCAATCTACTCAGCAAATCCTGCTCTATAACATGGTGTCTGACAGAGGTGTACCGCTAATAGAGCCAGGCCCTGGGGTCCTAATGGAGTCCATGAGATGGGAGGCCCCAGTGCCAAGTGGCACTGCTATTGTCGCAATTTCAATGGTATCTGTATCCGTAGGATGTAGTCTGTATTTTTTTTTATTGTCAGTACTTGTTGGAAAAGAAGAAAGAACCGGCTCACCCTCCTGCGGCTTCAGTCAGTCCCGGAGTCCGTGATCAGAGTTGCTGCGAGTGCTCAGCTTTGCAGAAGAGAGAGATTTGATCCAGCGAACAGGATGCCAACTGTTGTGAATGTGTTAGAAATGAATTCTGAGCAGAAGCTCCCTCTGGTGGTTACAAACAGTACTGAACCATTCAATGAGGATTGGCAATCAGGAGTTACAGACTGGTCTTATATAAGGGAGGTTCCCTCCCATCATGGTTGCCGGTGATCAATTGTTCTTGTCTCAACTGTGGTTCCTGGTTCACTTGGAAGCTTGCTGAGTCTTGCCTCTTCTCCTGCTCTCAGATAAGATATTTTCTGTTTTTATTTTTGTGCTTGCTTTTTGCATTGTTCCCTGCACTTCTGTGGAGGTCAGCCAGGTCCCCTACGGGGGCTTGTGCTCCTCTCAGTTTATCTGAGCCACTGTTATTTGTTATGTTACGGTAGCTGAGGAGTGCAGGCAAAAAAGGAAATACACCAGAGCAGTTGGAATCTATGAGATTGCAGTACCCTGACTAACCACCACAACTAGAGGCAGCCGTGGAGCGTTCCTACGTTGGTCCTAGACGCCTCGTCACAGCCTGAGAAACTAACTACACCTAAAGATAGAAATAGGAAAGCTATCTGCCCCGGAGCAGAACCCCAAAGATAATAGAAAGCCCCCAAACATGTAATGGCGGTTAGACAAGAGGAAATACTGACACAGAAAGAAAACAGTATGAGCAAACGCTGGGGCCCAAACTATCTAAATAGAAAAGGACAGGAAGGGCACTTACTGCAATCCCAGAAAACCCTGAAAAACACCAACTCTACTAATTTCAAAATCACCTGAGATCACACGACCTCTACCACCTAAATTAGTTCTCTGGTGTAACAAAAACAGCAGCCACTGAAAAAACTGCAAAAAGCAAAAGTACAAAACACAGTGGCTGGACTAAACTGAGAGGGCAAAAGCCCCCGGAGGGGACCCAGAAGGCCCCCACAGAAGTGCAGGACAAAATGCAAAAATATAGCAAAAACACAAAATAAGAAATTGTCTTATCTGATAGCAGGAGATGCAGACACGACACAGCAGGCTACAAGGGAAACTGGAAAGAAGGATTCAGACCAGAACAATTGATCACCGGCAACCCTGATGGGAAAATGATTCCCTTAAATAAGACCAATCAGTAACACCTGATTCCCAATCCTCACTAGTACCGCTTGTAACCACCAGAGGGAGCCTCTGCTCAGAACTCATCTCAAACCCATTCACAACAGTACCCCCCCTTGAGGAGGGGTCACCGAACCCTCATTTGAGCAACCAGGTCGGTCAGGATGAGTTCTATGATACGCACGGATAAGTCTCCTAGCATGGATGTCCGAAGCAAACACCCAAGAATTATCTTCCTGACCATAACCTCTCCATTTAACCAAATACTGGAGTCTTCGTCTAGAAAAACGAGAATCCAATATTTTCTCAACCACATACTCCAGATTGCCCTCAACCAAAACAGGGTCAGGAGGCACAGCAGCAGGAACCACTGGCTCAACAAACCTCTTCAACAAGGACTTGTGGAACACGTTATGGATCTTAAATGTCCCTGGAAGAAGCAAACGAAAAGAAACAGGATTAATAATCTCCATGATCTTATAAGGTCCAATGAACCTAGGCTTAAATTTAGGAGATGCTACTCTCATAGGAATATTCTTTGAGGACAACCAGACCAAGTCCCCCACTTTAAACCGAGGACCATCAGTCCTATGCCGGTTAGCAAACCGCTGGGCCTTCTCCTGAGAGAGGGACAACCTCTCCACTACCTGGTCCCAAATCTGCTGCATACGCTCAACAACAGAGTCAACACCTGGACAGACAGAAGCCTCCGTCTGTCCTGAAGAAAATCGAGGGTGAAACCCAGAATTACAGAAAAACGGAGACATCAAAGTGGCAGAGCTAGCCCTATTATTAAGAGCAAACTCAGCCAAAGGCAAAAAAGAGACCCAGTCATCCTGATCAGCAGACACAAAGCATCTTAGATAAGTCTCCAATGTCTGGTTTGTTCTCTCAGTTTGACCATTGGTCTGAGGATGAAATGCCGAGGAGAAAGACAATTGAACACCCAGTTTAGAACAAAAAGTCCTCCAAAATCTGGAAACAAACTGGACTCCTCTGTCAGACACAATGTTCTCAGGAATGCCGTGTAAACGAACCACGTGCTGAAGGAACAACGGCACCAATTCAGAGGAGGAAGGCAACTTAGGTAATGGCACAAGATGTATCATTTTGGAAAACCTATCACAAATTACCCAGATGGTGGTCATTCTCTGAGAAACAGGAAGATCGGAAATGAAATCCATAGAGATATGGGTCCATGGTCTCTTGGGCACAGGCAATGGCATCAACAAACCACTAGAGCGAGAGCAAGGCTTGGAGCGAGAGCAAGTCCCGCAGGACTGCACAAATTCCCTGACATCGCGAGACAAGGTAGGCCACCAAAAGGACCGACTAACCAAGTCTCTGGTACCAAAAATTCCGGGATGCCCAGCCAATGCGGAACAATGAATCTCAGACATCACACTCTTTTTCCATTGGTCCGGGACAAACAATTTTCCAACAGGGCAGCGCTCGGGCCTATCCTCCTGACACCCCTCCAGAGCAAGTCTCAAATTAGGCGAGATGGCGGAAAGAACTACACCCTCCTTCAAAATAACAGAGGGATCAGATAGCTCAGGAGAGTCCGCAAGGAAACTCCTCGAGAGGGCATCCGCCTTAACATTCTTAGTGCCAGGAAGAAAGGAAACCACAAAATTAAAACGTGTGAAAAACAAGGCCACCTGGCCTGTCTAGGATTGAGTCGCTTGGCAGATTCCAGATAGACCAGATTCTTATGGTCCGTAAGGACCACCACCTGATGTTTGGCTCCCTCCAGCCAATGTCTCCACTCTTCAAAAGCCCACTTCATGGCCAATAACTCCGATTACCCACGTCATAATTACGTTCAGTAGGAGAAAATTTTCGAGAGAAAAAGGCACAAGGGTTACTTTTAGAGGTCTCTGGATCTTTTTGGGACAAAACGGCACCTGCCCCAATTTCAGAGGCATCAACCTCCACCTGAAATGGCAGAGAAACATCAGGCTGCCGTAGAACAGGAGCAGAAGTGAATCTCTGCTTAAGTTCCTGAAACGCAGAGACTGCCTCAGGAGGCCAATTCACCACATCAGAACCCTTTCTGGTCAAATCAGTTAATGGTTTAACAATAACAGAGAAATTACCAATAAATTTACGATAAAAATTGGCAAAACCCAAAAATCTCTGAAGAGCCTTTAATGAAGTAGGTTGGACCCAATCACAGATGGCCTGAACCTTGACCGGGTCCATTTCAATAACAGATGGGGACAAAATGAATCCCAGAAATGAGATCTTCTGTACGCCAAAAAGACACTTTGATCCCTTCACATACAGAGCATTCTCTCTCAAAATCTGGAATACAGTTCGAACCTGTTTCACATGAGAGTCCCAGTCATTAGAAAAAATCAAGATATCATCCAAATAAACAATCAGAAACTTGTCCACAAAATCCCTGAAAATGTCATTCATGAAGGACTGGAAGACGGAAGGAGCATTAGTGAGCCCAAAGGGCATCACAAGGTACTCAAAATGCCCTTCAGGGGTGTTAAATGCCGTCTTCCATTCATCCCCGTGCTTAATGCGAATAAGGTTATACGCCCCCCTGAGGTCAAGCTTGGTAAACCAAGTAGCGTTTTTCACCCTGGAAAACAGGTCAGAAATCAAGGGTAACGGGTATTGATATTTCACAGTAATATTGTTCAAGAGACGATAATCAATACACGGCCTTAATGAACCATCTTTTTTGGCCACAAAGAAAAAACCGGCACCTAAGGGTGAAGAGGATGGTCTGATATGACCCTTCTCCAATGATTCCTTGATATAAGACCGCATAGCGTCATGTTCAGGTACAGACAAGTTAAAAAGGCGACCCTTAGGGAATTTACTACCTGGCACTAATTCAATAGCGCAGTCATAGCTCCTATGGGGAGGTAAGGATGCAGATTTACTTTCGCTAAACACATCAGAAAAATCAAACAAAAAGTCAGGAACATTCTCAGCCTGGGGGGAGGCAGAAAAAACAGGAGTGTTGGTATTAACACATTGGCAGCCCCAACTGGTTACAGACACAGATTTCCAATCCAAAACAGGATTATGAGACTGTAACCAAGGGAAACCCAGCACGATAATGTCATGCAGATTATATAGAACCAAAAATTTGCAGCACTCCTGGTGATCAGGTTCAACCCTCATTATCACCTGAGTAGAAAACTGGGGTTTATTCTCAGCCAAAGGGGTAGAATCGATCCCCAGTAGGGGAATAGACTTCTGTAGGGGTATCAAGGGAAATCCACAACGTTTAGCAAAATCATAATCCATCAGGTTAATAGCTGCTCCAGAATCAACGAAAGCCTGAGCAGAAAATGAGGACAGAGAGCATATCAGAGTGACAGTTAATAAAAACTTAGTCTGAACACTACCCAAGACAACTGAGCGTGCAAAACGTCTTCCCCGCTTAGGGCAGACTGAAATAGCATGAGAGGCATCACCACAGTAGAAACATAACCCATTGCGCTTTCGAAACTCATGACGCTGTGCCCCAGACACCACTCCATCACACTGCATGGGCTCAGCAGCTGGCTCACAAGGCAACACCACTCCACGCATACTTCTCCGCTCACGCAAACGTCTGTCAATTTGAATCGCTAATGACATAGAATCATTGAGACCAGAGGGGACAGGGAATCCCACCATAACATCCTTCACATTATCCGACAGACCCTTCCGGAAAAGGGCCGCCAAAGCGTCGTCATTCCATTTGGTCAGGACTGCCCACCTACGGAATCTCTGACAGTATAACTCAGCGTCATCAAGCCCCTGATTTAATGCCAACAAGGCTTTTTCAGCTTGATCAGTGACATTAGGCTCATCGTACAATAACCCCAAAGCCTGAAAAAATGCATCAACATCACTCAAAACAGGATCCCCAGGTGTGAGGGAAAAAGCCCAATCCTGAGGATCGCCGCGCAGGAGAGAGACGACAATTTGAACCTGCTGCGCTGCGTTTCCTGAGGACTCAGACTTTAAGGCAAGAAACAATTTACAATTATTTTTGAAATTCTGAAACTTAGCTCGATCCCCTGAAAACAAATCTGGCATGGGAATCCTAGGTTCCACAACAGGCAACCTAGCAAGATATGCAGCAATACTCCGAACCTCAGTGGCAAGCTGATCCACACGGCCAGACAACTGTGCAAACTCCATTGGGAGAAAAGATCCTCCCCAGCACCCAGAGATACAGAGGGAAAAAAAAAAATGCAACAAACAGAAAAATATCTCTGACAACTTTTCTTCCTTCAAAAATTTTTTTCCCTTCTGTGAGTACCATACAATTTTTGTGGCCGGTGATACTGTTATGTTACGGTAGCTGAGGAGTGCAGGCAAAAAAGGAAATACACCAGAGCAGTTGGAATCTATGAGATTGCAGTACCCTGACTAACCACCACAACTAGAGGCAGCCGTGGAGCGTTCCTACGTTGGTCCTAGACGCCTCGTCACAGCCTGAGAAACTAACTACACCTAAAGATAGAAATAGGAAAGCTATCTGCCCCGGAGCAGAACCCCAAAGATAATAGAAAGCCCCCAAACATGTAATGGCGGTTAGACAAGAGGAAATACTGACACAGAAAGAAAACAGTATGAGCAAACGCTGGGGCCCAAACTATCTAAATAGAAAAGGACAGGAAGGGCACTTACTGCAATCCCAGAAAACCCTGAAAAACACCAACTCTACTAATTTCAAAATCACCTGAGATCACACGACCTCTACCACCTAAATTAGTTCTCTGGTGTAACAAAAACAGCAGCCACTGAAAAAACTGCAAAAAGCAAAAGTACAAAACACAGTGGCTGGACTAAACTGAGAGGGCAAAAGCCCCCGGAGGGGACCCAGAAGGCCCCCACAGAAGTGCAGGACAAAATGCAAAAATATAGCAAAAACACAAAATAAGAAATTGTCTTATCTGATAGCAGGAGATGCAGACACGACACAGCAGGCTACAAGGGAAACTGGAAAGAAGGATTCAGACCAGAACAATTGATCACCGGCAACCCTGATGGGAAAATGATTCCCTTAAATAAGACCAATCAGTAACACCTGATTCCCAATCCTCACTAGTACCGCTTGTAACCACCAGAGGGAGCCTCTGCTCAGAACTCATCTCAAACCCATTCACAACAGTTATTTGTTCATTTGCCTTTTCCAGCTTTTTCAGTGGCTGCGGCTTAGTTTTGTTACACCAGAGAACTAATTTAGGTGGTAGAGGTCGTGTGATCTCAGGTGTTTTTGCAATTAGTAGAGTTGGTATTTTTTAGGGTTTTTTGGATTGCAGTAAGTGTCCTTCCTATCCTTTTTCTTTCTAGGCAGATTGGGCCCCAACGTTTGCTCTTACTATTTTCTGTCTGTGTCTGTATTTCCTCTTGTCTAACCGCCATTACATGTTTGGGGGCTTCCTATGTTCTTTGGGGATCTGCTCTAGGGCAGATAGCTTTCCTCTTTCTATCTTTAGGTGTAGTTAACCTCTCAGGCTGTGACGATACGTCTAGGACCAACGTAGGAATGCTCCACGGCTGCCTTTAGTTGTGGTGGTTAGTCAGGGTACTGCAATCCAGTAGATTCCAACCTCTCTGGTGTATTGCCGTTTTTGCCTGCTCTCCTCAGCTACCAAATCATAACAGCCAACTTGCAGGTAAAACATAGAGTTTCTTTATTCCAATTCATTAAAAGCAGTAATACATCACAAGGATAGAAGTGGAACTATGTCCATGATGAAGGGAAGTTGGGGGAACACGGGAAAGAATGTATAGAACCAGCAACGTTTTGAGCCTGGCACATGCTCTTAGACTTGGTAATAATGTCCCCCCGACTTCCTTTCATCACAGACATGTACACATATACAGTACACTGACATGCACACACACAGTATGCAAACATGCACACATATACAGTACACACATTCACGCACATACAGTACAGATATGCACACACACAGTGCACAGACATGCGCACACACAGTACACAGACATGCGCACACAGTACACAGACATGCACACACACAGTACACAGACATGCACACATACAGTACACAGACATGCGCACACACAGTACACGGGCATGCACACATACAGTACACAGACATGCACACACAGTACACAGATATGCACACATACAGTACACAGACATGTACGCACATACAGTACAGATATGCACACATACAGTACACAGACATGCGCACACACAGTACACAGACATGCACACATACAGTACACAGACATGCACACACAGTACACAGACATGCGCACACACACAGTACACAGGCATGCACACATACAGTAAACAGACATGCACACACAGTACACAGACATGCGCACACACAGTACACAGACATGCGCATGTGGAGCCCAGCTGCGACTGAATCCACATCTTCCAGAAGGTGCACTGAAAGAGGATACCACTAGAGGTCATTATACACATACACACACGCGCAGCTCACCCTAAAAGACCACCAGAGGGAGCTGTGATAGGCATATAAAAAGAAGTTTAGTTTCAGTTTCAAGAGAGTCATCTCTGAGAGTCTGCTAGGAGAGTCAGCCTAGTCAGAGCTGAAGTCAGAAGTGTAGCTCTGAGGAAAGCGTGCCAACGCTTAAAGAGCGGCGAAGAGGCCAGCCCACCAACTGCCAGCGTGTGTGATCGTGTGAGGATCTAGGTAGGCCGAAGGCAAGTGGAAAAGTTTATGAGACAGTGGAGCCGTAATAGCTCATCTCAACAAGTATCACCGGACACCGGGGTCCGAGCCTATAGGGATCTCCACGACCCATTAGGAGAACACCGGAGTTCCTGGAGGACTACAAGTCCCAGGAGTACCATAGAGCTGATACGTATCAGGATCAGGAGGACAGAGTCCGGCAAGCAGGTACCTGCAAGTAAGAGACTGTGTACTTTCAGTGAGAAGGTCCAATCACAAAGTCAGCCAGGTACAGGATGGAGACCAAGCTAGGCCCAGCTACACGCAGGCCAGGACTTGATTACTAAAAGGCAGAGGACAGGAGGCCATACACCTACCAGTGGAGGAATCTCGATGTGCATCCTTCACCCTACAGTACTCCGGGAAGTGCCTGCAACATCTACAGTAAAGGTACCAAACTAACTTATGTGTGTGTCTCCCTTATTATCCCTGACTGCCGGGTCCCCATCTGTCCTGCATTCTTATACATCTAGCTGCCTTGGAGGAATCAGCCTTACTTGTGGAAGGCTTAACATCTAGCTGCACAATATTAACCCTCCAGTGGATCTGCATAGCAGAGCTGGTCATTCTGATCAGATACCACAAGTGACGTCACGAATCCCCATATCCATATTCAAGTCACCTGTAAATATCCCACATTTAAGGTGAGCGCCCAGGGCAACGGACCGAGCTGTGCTACCCGTGACATTCCCCACAGAGATTGGTGGTAAACCACAGAAAAACGACCACAGATCCAGGAATATATGTAAAATTAGAAAATCTTTATTACATCATGTATAACACAGGTAAAAAAGTGACACATGCAACGGTAGCATAAAAATGTCTGCGCCGCCATGTATGATCACACTACGGCACTGGAAAAACTGGAGCAAAAGAATCAATAGATCTAAACAATCTTACATAGAGAAGTATCTATATGTGCAATAATCGGTGCTGCAAAAAGACATAGGGGATCCTAATCAGGACATAGAAAAACATACCATCAATGCTTATGCCAATATGACCAAACTCATGTCCGTATAAAGTGGCTCACAATCGTCCAAAAAGGACAGCAGCAGATTGGTCTCCCCATAGTATATCTATACCCATAGGCAGTATAACGCTCCTAAATGAATGCACATAAAACCGCCATCCCTATATTAGTATATACCTATTCAGGGTGTAATGGTGGCAGGCTCCAGGAAGACCAGCGCGGTGTGCGTCAGCCCCGACGCACGTTTCGGATTTCTCCTTCGTCAGGGGACGTGGCTAGAAACGGGACAGTGTGCACTTAAAAGGAATCCCCACCGGAAACTGTCATTCGTAACCGGAAGTGACGCGTCCGGTATCATGGCAACGGGGAACACAGAGCCGCGCCGACGTCAAGTGCCAGGGAGAGACGGACACTGGTGTCCATAGCAACCTGACGCCTAGAGACACCGGAAGCGGCGCGAATTCCCCGAGCCTGACCCGCACTCGTGCATGGATGCGAATGCAGTGAGAAAATGACATATACCAGTATACTGGGGCAAAATATATTAGTGATCCATATGGGACACATATCTATTTCAAAGTTATATCACCAATACATAAACATGTGTCTCACAGCAAATCCCAAAAAAACCCACATAACATACATATAGTTAAAGACAGAATCATGATAGAGGAACTGCATGAGATTACATATACAAATTACAGAAAGAAAGAAATAAAGAAATACGCCACTTAAAGGTATCAACAATACTTAATTTAGCACATCACGTACTGGAATATACAAATTACATAATTTTATCTATACACATCATAGTCAAGATAACTTTGGGGACAGCCATATCTTCACAAATATACATGACATTCCCCATAGACATCAACGGGCTCGGTGCCGAGTACCCCATAACCCTGGTAGTGTGTGCGACTCATCTTTTATCTGGCGTCATGAACAGGATTGCGTGCCCTGCAGCAACGGAGTAACTTGTGCCCGTTGCCACCGGGTACTGTGTGCCTCACTAAAAGACTGTGTTTTGTATGTGGTGAAGATTTCCCGCCATTGCCCGCCAATTACAGCGCCACGGCGCGAAAACTAGTGGGCGTACCTGCAAAAGCGCGCCGAGTCCTGGACACGCCCCCAACGCTGACGCGGTGGCAGGTCCTGTGAAGAGCTACAGTGAACGCTCTGACGTCAGAGCGCCAGCGACAAAGGTCCTTCTACACACCCCTGTGCCTTGCGGAGCTGCAGCCTTCACAGAAGGTAGGCTACGATTAACTAGGGGGGGCGCAGACATGTCGCAGCAGCCAGCCGACAACGCGGCCCAGGCCGATGGCCTTAATGACTTGCCCCTCGGCGCTGCCGCACAGGTTGGAAATGCTGGCCCCTCACCTGGTCCTGTGGCCCCAATAGTACCGCTAACGCTGCCATACATGCCTGGAGCGAAGTGGCTCCCTCAATACAGCGGCAAGCCCGACACCCTGCCCGGGTTCAAGCGGAAAATATGCAGTATAATGGACATGTACCCTATGTCAGAAAAGCAGAGAGCTGCAGTGGTAGTGGGACAATTAACTGGTGCTGCCGAGAGAGAGGTAGAGACTTGGACAGCTGCAGTCCAGGAGTCAGTGCTTGCAATTTTCTTAAAGCTACAGACTATCTTTAAGGACCGCACTGAAACAGATCTCCGGATGAGGTATTACCAATGTTCCCAGAAATCAGATGACAGCATTAGGGACTATGCCTGCCGACTCCAAGGGGCCCTGCGAGCCCTCAAACAAGTTAACCCATGAGTGTCTCCAAAGAGAATAAAATGTTAAAGGAACAATTTGTACGGGGACTGAGGTCCCAAGCTGAAAGCAGGACAGTGCACTGGTGGTCCTTGGATCATCCTGATGCTACCTTTGATGCTCTTAAGGACATGGCTATAAAAGGACTGCGACCCCTGGAAACACCCGAGATGACAACCCAGTGTCAACCGAGTGAAGCCACCCTAAAGCCAGCAGCATCCACCTTTTCCCCGCTGGTTGCGGAAGCCAAAACGCAGGTGGCGCCCCCTACTGAGCTGGACTGTCTGCGCTCGGAAGTGCGCCAGCTGACCAAAAACCTGGCCACTGTAATGAGTGCCCTGCGACTGCCGACGGAGGAAGAAGGAAAGATCCTGCTAGCTGACTGCCCAGAGGATGTCCCTTGGATGCGCCGGAGGAGAGGGAGGACGTCGCCCCACCAGAGGAGGACAACGCCACCCCCAGGAAGGACCCGCGACCAGCATCATCCCCGCCGAGAGATCATCTGCTACCGCTGCCACAGAGAAGGTCACCCAGCACGTCGGTGTCCTTTAAACGAGCAAATCCTGGGTCCGAGGGCCAACACCCAGGAATAGACTCCTCAGGCCCCTCAGACTGGAACCGCAGGTTTGTGGGAGGAAGACCCTACCTGTCCATCATACTGGACGGGATCGCAATCCCTGCCCTGCTGGACACTGGATCTCAGGTAACCGTCATACCTGATGTTCTTTACAATAAATACTGGTCCAGTGACGGTCTCCAACCTCCAAACCCTGACTTCGCTGTATACGCCTCTAATGGCCTCCCTCTTGACTTATTGGGGGCTAAAAATGTAGACGTAAAAGTGGGGAGAGTGGAGCTAAAGAATCAGGGACTTCTTGTAGTAAAGACTGTTAATGAGGAAAATGGGTTGAATGTGGTTTTAGGCACTAACATAATTAGTAACTGTTTGGAGGAGGTTGTGTTTTTACTCCAACAGCTCGCCGAAATTGCCAGACCAAAGCAAAAGGGAGTGATCCGGAAGGAGATTCGGACCCTGATGTGCCAGCAACAAGTGAAACTGACCGGTGGTGAGATTGGTAATGTACGGGTAACAGACCCGAATCCCATTGTGATACCCCCAATGAGTGAAATGCTTATTTGGTGTAGAGCAGCAATAGGTCTGAGAGGACAGAACTACCAAGCAGTAGTAGAGCCCCATTGTTCAGAACACAGACCTACACTCTTGACTGCCAGAGGGGTAGTGGATGTACATAATGGGAGGGTGCCAGTGCGTCTTCTCAACTGGGGAGAGGATGAAGTCAAATTACCACGTTATGCCACTGTTGCTAAGTTACATGCTGTGGATAATAACTCCATTCACACGACAAAGCCCTTAACCTCCCCACAACCAGTGGAGGATAATGGTCCGACCACCCAGGTGGAGGATTGGTGTCAGCAGCTCCATGTCGGGACAGACACCACTCCGGCCCACCAGAAACAAGGAGTATACCGAGTAGTTCAGGAGTATGCACAAGTGTTCAGCAAACACCCACTCGACTTTGGGAAAATTAAAGGAGTTCAACATCACATCCCCACAGGCAATCATCCTCCCATTAAAGAACGGTACAGGCCAATACCACCAGCACACTACCAAGAAGCCAAAGAAATGTTGCGTGATATGAAGGAAGCAGGGGTGATAAGGGATAGTTGCAGTCCCTGGGCAGCACCTCTAGTCCTAGTCAGGAAAAAGGATGGAAGCATGAGAATGTGTGTAGATTACAGACAAGTAAATCGCATTACACATAAAGATGCATACCCTTTACCACGCATTGAGGAATCCTTAGCTGCCTTAAAAACTGCTAATTACTTTTCCACCCTTGACCTCACTAGTGGGTACTGGCAAGTAGCTGTGGCTGAGGAGGATCGGGTGAAGACGGCTTTCACCACCCCGATGGGACTCTGTGAGTTTGACAGAATGCCGTTTGGACTCAGCAGTGCCCCTGGAACTTTCCAGAGAGTGATGGAGAGATGCCTGGGGCACCTCAACTTTGAAACTGTATTGCTGTACCTGGACGACGTCATCGTATACTCCAAAACGTATGAAGAACACTTGAAGCACCTGGCGGAGGTATTCGAGTCACTGTCCAAGTATGGGATGAAACTGAAGCCTTCAAAGTGCCATCTGCTCAAACAGAAGGTACAGTACCTGGGACATATTGTCAGCTCAGATGGAGTAGCGCCAGACCCTGAGAAGATCCCCGCCATCCAGAAATGGCCGGAGCCGAAAAATCTCAAGGAGGTGCGACAGTTCCTGGGACTGACAGGGTACTACCGGAGGTTTGTGAAGGATTACACCAAGAAAGCAGCGCCTCTGCAAGACCTCCTGGTGGGACAGTCCCTCAAAAGCAGAAATTCTCCATTCCATTGGGGTAAGGAACAGGCAGAAGCATTCAAGGAAATGAAGGAGATCCTGACAGGTGATGAGATCCTAGCTTACCCTGACTACAGCCAGCCGTTCCTGCTGTATACTGATGCCAGCAATGAAGGATTGGGAGCAGTCCTCAGTCAGAAGCAAAATGGCCTGGAGAAAGTCATCGCCAATGCAAGCAGGAAGCTCCGCCCGACCGAGAGGAACCCAGAGAACTATAGCAGCTTCAAGTTGGAGTTCCTGGCACTGGTCTGGGCTATCACGGAGAAGTTTAAGCACTACCTAGCCTCCAGCAAGTTTACTGCCTACACCGATAACAACCCCTTAACGCATCTCGAAACAGCTAAGCTGGGAGCCATGGAACAACGATGGATGGCTCGACTGTCAAATTACCAATTCACAATCAAATACCGAGCGGGCCGCAAGAATGCCAACGCTGATGCCCTATCCAGGATGCCTCATGAATCGGACACAGAAGAAGAAGTGGATGATCTGGAAGAGATCGAACTACCTGCCTTTCACAGAAATGGGATGATCCATGAGCAACAAGCCAGCAAGAGATCGCGTGGTAAGACGTTAAATCCTTTACCTCACCACAGCTGGAAGGAAACTCAGGACAGCGATCCGGTTGTCAGCCGAGTCAAGGAGTTGATAACTCAAGAGGGTTCCTCCTTGGAGAAGAACGCGCCTCTACAAGTAAGGCAGCTGTGGAATGAAAGAAGCCGGCTGTTCATCTACCGTGAGAAGCTGTGCCGGAGGTACGTCAACCCAAGGACCCATGAGATGGTATGGCAGATAGTGGTACCCAGAGCAGACATCCAGATGGTGTTAGAAGCCTACCACGATCAAGCGGGACACTTTGGCTGGAAAAAGCTGGAGACCCTATTGAAGTGTCGTTTCTACTGGGTGGGAATGCGCAGCTCCATCGAAAGGTGGTGCCAGAACTGTGGACCCTGTGGCCTCAGAAGAAAGGACTATAGTAGTCAGAAGGCACCCCTGCAACCCATCAAGACGACTCGTCCCTTGGAGATTGTGGCCCTGGACCATGTCAAGTTGTCACCCAGCCGGTCAGGATACTCCTATGCCCTGACTGTGGTGGATCACTACTCCAGGTTCCTGGTGGTCGCTCCAGTCAAAGATCTGACGGCAGAGACAGCAGCAAAGATGTTCCAAGCAAGTTTCTGCAGACCACACGGATATCCTGAGCAGGTGCTAACTGATCAAGGCCCAGCCTTCAAAGCCGAATTATTCAAAGAGTTCTGTCACTTGTACGGGTGTAAGAAGATAAGAACCACACCGTACCACCCCCAAACTAATGGTCTTTGTGAGAAAATGAATCACATTGTCATCGACCTACTGAAGACTGTACCACTTGAAGAGAGAAATCGGTGGCCAGACTTACTACCTGACCTGGTAGATCTGTACAATCACATACCTGTGAGTTCCACCAACTGCACCCCAGCCTACCTCATGCGGGCAAGACCAGGAAAGCTGCCCATGGATCTGGAGCTTGGTGTTATAGAACTGGAAGCAGATGTGACTAATGAAGACTGGGACACAAACAGACAGGAACAGTACAGAAAAGTACAAGCCTGCGTTGAAGAAAGTCTCAATCGAGTAAGGGATAAACAAGCAGATCGCTACAACAAACATGCGCCAGCTGAACCTTTCGCACCTGGTGAAGTCGTACTAAAGAGAAAGAGGAGGTTACACAAACTCGACGATCAGTGGGAAAGAGAGCCCTACATCATTCAGAATTCAAGGTTTGACAACAAGTAAACGTGCATAATTAGCAAGGATGGAGGAAGAATGACTGCAACTGTATCCCGAGATCACCTAAAGTTGTGTCCAAACCCATTAAAGCTTCAGGAAGAAGAACCTGTTGTCAATCAGGAAAAGCGTGATGAATCAGTCATCCATACAGACTTAGGAGATTTCCCGCGGATTGGCCCAGAATTGGAGAAGCAGTAATCATTCCCGTGCTTCAATTCTATCAACCACAAGAAGAACCTCTACATCCAGTTGCACCAGTTGTTGCGATAGAGTCAGTTCCAGAGGAACCTGCTCCAGCAGAACCTCAAGAAATAGAACCCCGAGAAGCGGAATCCCAGGAAGTTGAATCTCAGGAAGAAGGATCCCCTACAGAAGTCGAGCCAGTTCACCCAGCTCACAGTGTGCTTGCCAGTCCAGTAGCGAGGTTAAGGCAATTCTATAATTCACTTTCACGCAGACCAAACAGGGAAACTGCTACCTCAAAGGTCACTGCACCACGTAGGTCAGTACGCACAACAAGGGGGCAAATACCTGTTAGGTACAGAGAGTAGGGCCTAACACATGTACATAATTATCAAGAACCACTGTACATAAATGTATATATTTTTGCTTATACTATGCTTTATTATATTGTTATTTATTAATCTGTTTTCCCTTTTGATACTGAAACAAGTGAATGGACATTATTTTTACTTGTTTTCTACCCCTTTTGAGCATCCTTTTCCAAAAGAGACTGGGACTTTTATGGTTGCTCAATTCCTCAATTCCTATTGGTCTAATGTATATAGTTATTTGTTTACCGTTATGCAACCGTTCAAGAGTGCCTTACCTCCTGTAAAGGAAGAGTTATTTATACAATGTTTTATTGTTATCTGTTTTTGTATTTCAGCCCCGCAGTGCTGAGTTCTACTAGGGGGGAATGTGGAGCCCAGCTGCGACTGAATCCACATCTTCCAGAAGGGTGCACTGAAAGAGGATACCACTAGAGGTCATTATACACATACACACACGCGCAGCTCACCCTAAAAGACCACCAGAGGGAGCTGTGATAGGCATATAAAAAGAAGTTTAGTTTCAGTTTCAAGAGAGTCATCTCTGAGAGTCTGCTAGGAGAGTCAGCCTAGTCAGAGCTGAAGTCAGAAGTGTAGCTCTGAGGAAAGTGTGCCGACGCTTAAAGAGCGGCGAAGAGGCAGCCCACCAACTGCCAGCGTGTGTGATCGTGTGAGGATCTAGGTAGGCCGAAGGCAAGTGGAAAGTTTATGAGACAGTGGAGCCATAATAGCTCATCTCAGCAAGTATCACCGGACACCGGGGTCCGAGCCTATAGGGATCTCCACGACCCATTAGGAGAACACCGGAGTTCCTGGAGGACTACAAGTCCCAGGAGTACCATAGAGCTGATACGTATCAGGATCAGGAGGACAGAGTCCGGCAAGCAGGTACCTGCAAGTAAGAGACTGTGTACTTTCAGTGAGAAGGTCCAATCACAAAGTCAGCCAGGTACAGGACGGAGACCAAGCTAGGCCCAGCTACACGCAGGCCAGGACTTGATTACTAAAAAGCAGAGGACAGGAGGCCATACACCTACCAGTGGAGGAATCTCGATGTGCATCCTTCACCCTACAGTACTCCGGGAAGTGCCTGCAACATCTACAGTAAAGGTACCAAACTGACTTATGTGTGTGTCTCCCTTATTATCCCTGACTGCCGGGTCCCCATCTGTCCTGCATTCTTATACATCTAGCTGCCTTGGAGGAATCAGCCTTACTTGTGGAAGGCTTAACATCTAGCTGCACAATATTAACCCTCCAGTGGATCTGCATAGCAGCGCTGGTCATTCTGATCAGATACCACAAGTGGCGTCACGAATCCCCATATCCATATTCAAGTCACCTGTAAATATCCCACATTTAAGGTGAGCGCCCAGGGCAACGGACCGAGCTGTGCTACCCGTGACATTCCCCATAGACATCAACGGGCTCGGTGCCGAGTACCCCATAACCCTGGTAGTGTGTGCGACTCACGCACACACACAGTACACAGACATGCGCACACACAGTACACAGGCATGCACACATACAGTACACAAACATGCACACACAGTACACAGACATGCACACATACAGTACACAGACATGTACGCACATACAGTACAGATATGCACACATACAGTACACAGACATGCGCGCACACACAGTACACAGACATGCACACAGTACACAGACATGCACACATACAGTACACAGACATGCGCC
Source organism: Oophaga sylvatica (assembly GCA_033576555.1). Lineage (NCBI taxonomy): Eukaryota > Metazoa > Chordata > Amphibia > Anura > Dendrobatidae > Oophaga > Oophaga sylvatica. Next base: position 10,171,419 of record JARQOD010000009.1, read on the forward strand.
CACACAGTAGACAGACATGCACACATACAGTACACAGACATGCACGCATACAGTACACAGACATGCACGCATACAGAACACAGACATGCACGCATACAGTACACAGACATGCACACATGCAGTACACAGACATGCGCCCACACAGTACACAGACATGCGCACACACAGTACACAGGCATGCACACATACAGTACACAGACATGTACACACATACAGTACAGATATGCACCCACACAGTACACAGACATGCGCGCACACAGTACACAGACATGCACACATACAGTACACAGACATGCACGCATACAGTACACAGACATGCACGCATACAGAACACAGGCATGCACACATACAGTACACAAACATGTACACACATACAGTACAGATATGCACCCACACAGTACACAGACATGCGCGCACACAGTACACAGACATGCACACATACAGTACACAGACATGCGCACACACAGTACACAGACATGCACACATACAGTACACAGACATGCACGCACATACAGTACACAGACATGCACACACACAGTACACAGACATGCACACACAGTACACAGACATGCGCACACACAGTACACAGACAAGCACACACAGTACACAGACATGACACACAGTACACAGACATGCACATATACAGTACACAGGCATGCACACACAGTACACAGACATGCACACATACAGTACACAGACATGCACACACAGTACACAGACATGCACACACACAGTACACAGACATGCACACATACAGTACACAGACATGCACACACAGTACACAGACATGCACACATACAGTACACAGACATGCACACATACAGTACACAGACATGCACTGTCCTTGTTCACATTTACGTCACTTGACAAGTGGAAAGGTTTTTAATATTAGAGTAGGACTGTCCCACAAAGGGTTGCCTTGACGTGGCGGGATGGCTTGTACATTCTTTTGATCAAAATTATGTTTACCAAATACCCTTATTATTATTATTACAACTTCATGCATGTTTTGCAATATATTTTTTATTTTGTTTTATTTTAGGACTAGCTGAAGAGCCCGGCGCTGCCCGGGCATAGTACCTAACTACGGTTAGTTATAACAAATTGTAATGATTATATCTATATACAAGTATTCAGCTTTCTCCCCATTATGTAGATAGGGCCAAAATAGTTTGGCGATTTGGAACGTGCGGGGGTTAAAATTTCCATTCAACACATAGCCTATGATGCTCCTGGGGTTGAGATGTGCGGGCATGCAAAATTTCATGCCCGTAAGTACAACGGTGCAGATTCCTATCCCGAGCCAAAATTATTTGCCGATTTGGAATGCGCGGGGTTAAAATTTCTACTCAAAACCTAGCCTATGACGCTCCCGGGGTCGAGACGTGCGGGTGTGCAAAATTTCATGCCCGTAAATGCAGATTCCTATGCCGGATATACACACAAGCATTCAGCTTTCTCCCCATTATGTAGATAGGGCCAAAATTGTTTGGCGATTTGGAACGCGCGGGGTTAAAATTTCGATTCAAAACATAGCCTAGGACTCTTTCGGGGTCGAGACGTGCGGGCGTGCAAAATCTCATGCCCATAAGTGCGACGGTGCGGATTCCAATCCCGGACAAACATACCCAAATACATACACACATACATACATTCAGCTTTATATATTAGATATTTGTTTCTTGTTTTTTGTTTTCTCTGTTTAATGGTCATGTGTTTGATATGCATTTACATTTTGCATACACATCAACTTACTTTTTCAGTTCAGACCCAGTTTTTCATTTAGTTCTTAGTGCATCTTGTGCATATTAGGGTGTGACCGCCCTGCTTTTGAGCTGAAAAATCCATCCTGTCTGGCCTATGCTTCAACTGGTGGGTTCAGTCTCTCTGTCCTTGTTCACATTTACGTCACTTGACAAGTGGAAAGGTTTTTAATATTAGAGTAGGACTGTCCCACAAAGGGTTGCCTTGACGTGGCAGGATGGCTTGTACATTCTTTTGATCAAAATTATGTTTACCAAATACCCTTATTATTATTATTACAACTTCATGCATGTTTTGCAATATATTTTTTATTTTGTTTTATTTTAGGATATTTGTTTCTTGTTTTTTGTTTTCTCTCTTTAATGGTCATGTGTTTGATATGCATTTACATTTTGCATACACATCAACTTACTTTTTCAGTTCAGACCCAGTTTTTCATGCACACACATACAGTACACAGACATGCACACATACAGTACACAGACATGTACACACAGTACACAGACATGCAAACATACAGTACACAAACATGCACACATACAGTACACAGACATGCACACATACAGTACACAGACATGTACACACAGTACACAGACATGCAAACATACAGTACACAAACATGCACACATACAGTACACAGGCATGCACACATACAGTACACAGACATGCACACACAGTACACAGACGAATGCACACATACAGTACACAGACATGCACACATACAGTACACAGACATGCACACACAGTACACAGACATGCACACACAGTACACAGACATGCACGCACATGCAGTACACAGACATGCACACATACAGTACACAAACATGCACACATACAGTACACAGTCATGCACACATACAGTACACAGACATGCACACATACAGTACACAGACATGCACACACAGTACACAGACGAATGCACACATACAGTACACAGACATGCACACATACAGTACACAGACATGCACACACAGTACACAGACATGCACGCACATGCAGTACACAGACATGCACACATACAGTACACAGACATGCACACATACAGTACACAGGCATGCACCCACAGTACACAGGCATGCACCCACAGTACACAGACATGCACACACAGTACACAGACATGCACACATACAGTACACAGACATGCACACATACAGTACACAGGCATGCACCCACAGTACACAGGCATGCACCCACAGTACACAGGCATGCACACATACAGTACACAGACATGCACACATACAGTACACAGACATGCACACACAGTACACAGACATGCACACTCACAGTACACAGACATGCACACATACAGTACACAGACATGCACACACAGTACACAGACATGCACACACACAGTACACAGACATGCACACATACAGTACAGACATGCACACACAGTACACAGGCATGCACACATACAGTACACAGACATGCACACCCACAGTACACAGACATGCACACACAGTACACAGACATGCACACTCACAGTACACAGACATGCACACATACAGTACACAGACATGCACACACAGTACACAGACATGCACACACACAGTACACAGACATGCACACATACAGTACAGACATGCACACACAGTACACAGACATGCACACATACAGTACACAGACATGCACACCCACAGTACACAGACATGCACACACAGTACACAGACATGCACACACACAGTACACAGACATGCACACATACAGTACACAGACATGCACACACACAGTACACAGACATGCACACACACAGTACACAGACATGCACACACAGTGCACAGACATGCACACATACAGTACACAGACATGCACACACACAGTACACAGACATGCACGCACAGTACACAGACATGTACACATACAGTACACAGACATGCACACATACAGTACACAGACATGCACGCACATACAGTACACAGACATGCACGCACATACAGTACACAGACATGCACGCACATACAGTACACAGACATGCACACACACAGTGCACAGACATGCACACATATAGTACACAGATGTAAAGGGATGGCCGCAGGGCCGATTCACTGAAAGCTGCTATGTATTTTACCTCTGTAGTCTCCATTCGCCTGGGGTGTTCTCCTCCCGTGAGGGAGCGTACAGAGCAATTAGAATCAGAGTCCCAAATCATGTCAAACAGTTCTGCTTTATTTTCCTCTGGACACAACACATCCAAAACACCATAAGCACGTGTTAAACGATACCAGCAATACATTCTTCACAATTCTGCCTCTACTTCTCTGCTACACCAGAATGGACCACTAAGTATTGAAGGGATGAGGAGCCCGGTGAAAACGGCACTTCGATCTCTTCCCCTGGAGACACTTCAATCCAGCATAAGAAAGACACATTTACTAGGTTGTCCACCCCTCTCTGGTTATCCTGCCTGGATACTTCTGATGGCCCACTCACTTCTATGCTTCAGCACGACCTCTTCTGCTGAGCGTTCCCACAGTGGTTCTTCCACTGGACTACTGCTACGTAAACCCACTCTCTTTGGGCTCACGTTTCCCACGTTGAATCCTTCACCGGCTTCTTCAGGGTTGCTGGTCCCCTCTTCTTCCTACCCTATGCTCAGGGCCCAGGGACTTCGACGTCCTCACACTAGCAAGGTCCACCCCCGACTGACTTCCGCTAAGAGGAAGTCTTCCTGACAGATTCCCACTTGGAGGCAATCGTTCCCTAGCAACAAGCCCCTAACTAATGTACCTATCAGAATGGATATGCTCAATGCCCCCTCTAGTGTCCAAACCCCCTAACTGCCTGACATCTATAATAAAACGCTAGGAGCGTCACTCTGTCCGAAGCATTTATAGACTGCACAAGCGCGACACGCCTGCGCAGTCTGGCTCCAGACAGAAGACGGCATCCAGTGGTGAGGATTGTGTATGGCGCCGGAGATCGCAGTATGCGTAGATACGGGATGAATACCGCGATCTCCGGCGCCATACTTACCTGACCGGGAGGAGCGTTGCCGCGACGCTTCTCTTCTCGCCAGGGCAGGGGACCAAGAGTGCGCGTCGGAATCACGCATGCGCATAGCGCTATCTGGTGCCATTTTGCTGAAGACACATTTACAGTGTGTCTTCAGCAATATGGCGCCGGACAGCGCGGTATGGGCATGCACGTACTCCGGCACCGCTCTCCTCCCTCGGCCTGCGGCAGAACAGGACAGCGCTGAAGCACAGGGAAGAAAGGTGAGTATAAATGTTTGGGTTTTTTTGGGGTATGTGTGCAGTTTAATAGGGGTGAGGGGGACCATACAAATCAGGATAGGGGGTGAGAGGACCATGCATACCAGGATAGGGGGTGAGGGGACTATGCATATCAGGATAGGGGGGTAAGGGGACCATGCACATCAGGATAGGGGGTGAGGGGACCATGCACATCAGGATTGGGGGTGAGGGGACCATGCACATCAGGATTAGGGGGTGAGGGGACCATGCACGTCAGGATTGGGGGGTGAGGGGACCATGCATATCAGGATTGGGGGGTGAGGGGACCATGCATTCCAAGATTGGGGGGTGAGGGGACCATGGATACCAGGATTGGGGGATGAGGGGACCATGCATACCAGAATTGGGAGGTAAGGGGTACCAGGTATACCAGGATTGGGGATGAGGGGACCATGCATAAAAGGATTGGGGGTGAGGGGGTACCATACATCCTATGATAAGGATGAGGATGGACCATGCATACCAGGATTGGGGGTGAGGGGACCATGGATACCAGGATTGGGGGGTGAGGGGGCCATGCATACCAGGATTGGGAGGTAAGGGGTGCCATGTATACCAGGATTGGGGATGAGAGGACCATGCATACCAGGATTGGGGGTGAGGGGTACCGTACATCCTACGATAGGGATGAGGGGGACCATGCATACCAGGATTGGGGGTGAGGGGACCATGCATAGCAGGATTTGGGGGTGAGGGGACCATGCATTCCAGGATTGAGGGTGAGGGGAACATGCATACCAGGATTGGGGGGCTGAGGGGACCATGCATACCAGGATTGGGGGGTGAGAGGACCATGCATACAATGATTGGAGGGTGAGGGAACCATGAATACCAGGATTTTAGGGTGAAGGGACCAAGCCTACCAGGATTGGGGGATAAGGGGTACCATGCATACCAGGATAGGGGATGAGGTGACCATGCATACCAGAATTGGGAGGTAAGGGGTGCCATGTATACCAGGATTGGGGATGAGGGGACCATGCATACCAGGATTGGGGGTGAGGGGGTACCATACATCCTACGATAGGAATGAGGGGTCCATGCATACCAGAATTGGGGGGTGAGGGGACCATGCATACCAGGATTGGGGGCTGAGGGGACCATGCATTCCAGGATTGGGGGGTGAGGGGACCATGCATACCAGGATTGGGGGGGTGAGGGGACCATGCATTCCAAGATTGGGGGGTGAGGGGACCATGCATACCAGGATTAGGGGGGTGAGAGAACCATGCATACCAGGATAGGGGGGAGAGGGGACCATGCATACCAGGATAGGGGGGTGAGGGGACCATGCATATCAGGATTGGGGGTGAGGGGACCATGCATATCAGGATTGGGGGTGAGGAGACCATGCATACCAGGATAGGGGGGTGAGGGGAGCATGCATACCAGGATGGGGGGTGAGAGGACCATGCATACCAGTATTGGGGGGTGAGGGGGCCATGCATACCAGGAATGGGGGAGTAGGGGTAACATGCATACCAGGATAGGTGGGTGAGGGGTACCATGCATACCAGAATTGGGAGGTAAGGGGTGCCATGTATACCAGGATTGGGGGATGAGGGGGTACCATACATCCTACGATATGGATGAGGGGGACCATGCATACCAGCATTGGGGGGTGAGGGGACCATGCATACCAGGATTGGGGGGTGAGGGGACCATGCATTCCAGGATTGGGGGGAGGGGACCATGCATTCCAAGATTGGGGGTGAGGGGGCCATGTATACCAGGATTGGGGGGTGAGAGAACCATGCATACCAGGATAGGGTGGTGAGGGGACCATGCATATCAGGATTGGGGGTGATGGGACCATGCATATCAGGATTGGGGCGAGGGGACCATGCATACCAGGATGGGGGGTGAGAGGACCATCTATACCAGAATTGGGAGGTAAGGGGTGCCATGTATACCAGGATTGAGGATGAGGGGACCATGCATACCAGGATTGGGGGTGAGGGGGTACCATACATCCTACGATATGGATGAGGGGGGACCATGCATACCAGCATTGGGGGGTGAGGGGACCATGCATACCAGGATTGGGGGATGAGGGGTAACATGCATACCAGGATAGAGGGGTACCATGCATACCAGGATTGGGGGGTGAGGGGACCATGCATACCAGAATTGGGAGGTAAGGGGTGCCATGTATACCAGGATTGGGGATGAGGAGACCATGCATACCAGGATTGGGGGGTGTGGGGTACCATACATCCTATGATAGGGATGAGTGGGGACCATGCATATCAGAATTGGGGGTGAGGGGACCATTCATACCAGAATTGGGGGGTGAGGGGACCATGCATTCCAGGATTGGGTGGGAGGGGACCATGCATACCAGGATTGGGTGGTGAGAGGACCATGCATACCAGGATTGGGGGGTGAGGGGACCATGAATACCAGGATATGGATGAGCAGGTATCATGCATACCAGGATAGGGATGAGGGGGTACCATGCATACCAGGATTGGGGGGTAAGGGGACCATGCATACCAGGATGAGGAATGGGGTGCAATGCATACCAGGATAGGGATGAGTGGTACCATGCATACCAGGATAGGGATGAGGGGCACCATGCATACCAGGATAGGGATGAGGGGTGCCATGCATACCAGGATAGGAGGGGGGCAGCACATACCAGGATGGGAGACCATTTACATATAAAAATGCTTGCCACCCGGGCGTAGAACGGGTTCATAGCTAGTTTTTTTTATAACGTTCTAACTGGATCTCTAACATGCCCCCATTAGCGACCCCTCGCAAACTACCATTAACCCGTGACTATATACACTACCTTCCACAGTGCCCTCCTCTATTGACCCCAGGATGCACTATCTGCCTAACACTCAACATCCACACACATATATATATATATATATATATATATATATATATACACACAATATATACACAACATTATACAAAGCACACGTATATACAAATCAGTACAACTAAAAGGGGATAAAACCTTAAAGGGTTAATACCCTTCACCTCCTTACACAGACATGCACATACATACAGTACACAGACATGCACGCACATACAGTACTCAGACATGCACACACAATATGCAGATATACACATATACACTACACAGACACACACACAGTACACAAACATGCACACACATACAGAAACCAGACATGCACACATACAGTACGCAGACATTGACACACATACAATACACAGACATGCACACACAGTATGCACACATTTACACACATACAATGCGCAGACATACACACAGAGTATGCAGACATGCACACACATGCCATACAGACGTGCACACACATACAGTGCTCAGACACACACACATATAGTGCACAGACAAGCACACACATACGGTACGCAGACATGTACACACATACAGTAAGCAGACATGCACACATACAGTAAGCAGACACACACACACCCAATACACCGACATGCACACACATACAGTATGTAAACACACATACTGTACGCAGACATGCACACACGATATGCAAACACGCACACACATACAGTACACATACATACCCACAGTATGCAGACATACAGTGCGGACACATACACACATACAGTATGCAGACATGCACACACACAGTAAGCATAAATGCATACACATACTGTATGTGTTAGCAGCGGATTAACCAGCGTAACATTCGGAGTCAGCAACATAGAATGTAGATTTATTCACATCCAGTAAAGACAGCTTACAACACAGCATGAAATGTGATCAGCCTGATATCTGCTATGGCTGCAGCATGAAAAACATTACAACAACACAGGAAGAGAAGGAGGAGGCATCCTGTCTGTGAGTGAGGGTTTTTTTTTTTTTACAAAACTTTGTTAACAACCTCACAATATGCCCAACATATCAAACAGTACAGTAGTAGTAGTTGTTGCAATACATACAAATCAATATGCATTATTCCAGCACCCCCACTCAACAACTACTTATCCTCTTTTTCCCATTGTGGTTCTCAATTCTTGGAACCTGGCTCGTGGCAATGGCTTTGTCATAATGTCAGCTAGCATCTTATCAGTTTCACAATAGACAAACTGAATTATGCCACGATCTATCAAATCACGTAGATGATGGTGTCTGACGTCAATGTGCTTGGTTCTAGCACTGATCTTTTCACTGCATGCAAGTTTAATGCATCCTTGGTTGTCCTCATAAATCACCGTCGGCTGAGTTGACGGTTTGCCAAGATCGTCCATCAATTGTCTTAGCCAAACGACCTCCTGGCTTGCATAGGCTGCGGACACATACTCCACTTCTGTGGATGACAAGGCAACAGACACTTGTTTCCTACTAGACCAGGAGATTGAACTTTCTCCAACTTTAAACAAGTATCCGCTTGTGGATTTACGATCACGCGAATCACCAGCCCAATCCGCATCTACATAGCCGGTAAGTTCTAGATCTCCCGCTGCAGATAGTTTTAAATTTACATCTTGCGTTTCTTTCAAATATCGCAGAAGTCTTTTAACAGCATTCCAGTTTCTTTGGCGTTGTTTTTCCACATATCTGCAAAGGATTCCAACTGTTGTTGTGATATCCGATCGAGTCATAGTTGATATGTACAGAAGTGCCCCCACTGCCTGACGATATTTCTCATTGTTAGGCAACAGGTCATCTTCTTCTTCCAGCTTCAGGTAGGATGGTTCCATTGGGGTTGATATACCTTTGGCCTCTTACATTCCAAATTGATTCAGAATCAAATTAATTTAGAATCCTATAACCTTTCTGGTTTCACTGTAGCCTACCAGGATACCTTCTTTAGCTTGAGATTCCCACTTAGTTCACTTTTCTTTGGGAATATGTACAAATGCTTTACTTCCGAATATTCTTATGTGGTGCAGTTTTGGCTTTCTGCTGTTCCATTGCTCAAATGGAGTTTTCTCTGTAGCTTTACCTGGTAGTCTGTTCTGAAGATAGCAAGCTGTCATGATTGCCTCACCCCAATATGTTGTAGGCAGATTTGCATCAAATAACATACTTCTTGCACTTTCACAGAGTGTTCGGTTCCTTCTTTCCACAACACCATTTTGCTCAGGGTTGTACGGTACAGTGGTCTGAAATAAGATTCCATTTTTCTTTAGAATGCTCTGTGTCTCATTGCTTGTATATTCAGTCCCATTATCTGCACATAGAATCTTTGGCATTCTTCCAAATTTATTATATACCTCAGCTAGATATATTTCAAGTTTCTCTGGAACTTCTATCTTGCTGTGAAGCAGATGGACAACTGTATATCTGGAATGATCATCAATAAATGTGAGAAAATATCTCTTCTTCCCAGGAGTCTGAGTGCTCATTGGACCACAGACATCTGTTTGTATTAAATATAGTGGCTGTTCTGTTCTTGTAGTACTTCTCTTAGGAAAAGCTTTTCTAGACATTTTCCTTTTGATGCAGCTAGTACACTTCATTGTCTGGTTACATAGATCAATTGTGATATCATCAGCTAGTTGCTTCTGAACTAACTTTCTTATTGCTTCTGGGTCTCTGTGTGCCAGACGCCTATGCCATTCATGAATACCGTTATTGTGCTCTTCTTGTTGAGCAGTATACACACACTCTTTACATTTCAGCTGATAAAGTTCATCTGTGATTTTGCCCTCTGCTAGTGTGTGACCCTCTTTTGAGATGATGCAGCTATCATGCTTAAATGTAACTTCATTTCCTTGTTTTGTGAGTTTCTTCACAGATAGTAAATTGCTCTCAAGACTAGGCACATAGAGCACATCTTTTACTGGATCTTCCTGCTTTGTGTTGGTGAGATTTGACAATGAATATAACCATCTCCTATGCCTTCTGAACTCATGTACTGACCATTAGCCATAATCACTTTCTCTGACTTATTTTGATTAAGCTTAGAAAAGAAGTCTCTGTTATTAGTCATGTGACTAGTTGCTACAGAGTCTATACACCATGCATGCTTTGATGTATTTGCACTGACAGTAATTGCAATTTCAGTATTCACAGAATCATTTTCTCCAGACACAGCACTCTTAACCTTTGCTGACTGTTTTGCTTTTTCAGCTGATTCATTCTAGCTTTCCAAACTCTGCAGTCGGCTTTCAAATGTCCTGATTTCTTGCAAACAAAATATTCACGTGTTTCTTTTAGGTGCTTTCTGTTATCATATAGACTCTGTGTTTGTAAAGCAGACTCTGTCTTGGTGCTTATACATTCTGCCTTCCGTTTATATTCATCTATAAGCTTCCCTCTTACATACTCCAGAGTAAGCTCATCATCTGGGCGCGCATCTAGTGTGGTCACAAGTGTGTCATAGCTCTCTGGAAGACCACTAAGCAGTAATGCGGCTACATGAAAGTCCTTCAGATCTTCCCCAATGCCTCTTAAGCGTTCTACAAGCTCTAGAATACTCCTGATATACTCCTGCATATCCTGGCCTTTCTGTAGCTTAGACTGGTACAGTTTTCTCATAAGATACAGTTTATTGCTTAAATTAATCCTCTCATGTACCTTTTGCAGCTGCTCCCACATTTCTCTTGCAGTATCACATTTACACACATGAACAATCTGATCATCATCTATGCTGAGTGATATGGTACTCTGTGCTTTCTGATCCATCTCTATCCACTCCTGTGGTACTGGGTCAGGTTTAGGCTCCTGTGTGTATTTCCACGTACCTTCCCTTATCAGCAGCATCTTCACTTTGAATTTCCAGGATTGATAGTTCTGGTTAGTGAGACTTGGTACTGTAAACTTCATGGAGTTGCTGCTGCTGCTGGTGGCCATCTTTGCTGTCTTTCTTTCTTTTCTTTTCTCTGTGTTCTGGGATCTTTGGGACGCTAGGACTCTGGGCACTCTGGGAACTCTGGGCCCATAACCTGTTAGCAGCGGATTAACCAGCGTAACATCCGGAGTCAGCAACAGAGAATGTAGATTTATTCACATCCACTAAAGACAGCTTACAACACAGCATGAAATGTGATCAGCCTGATATCTGCTATGGCTGCAGCATGAAAAACATTACAACAACACAGGAAGAGAAGGAGGAGGCATCCTGTCTGTGAGTGAGGGTTTTTTGTTTTTTTTTACAAAACTTTGTTAACAACCTCACAATATGCACAACATACCAAACAGTACAGTAGTAGTTGTTGCAATACATACAAATCAATATGCATTATTCCAACAGTATGCAAACATGCACACACACAGTAAGCATAAACGCACACACATACAGTATGCAGACATGCACATGCATACAGTATGAAGACATGCACACGCACACAGTACGCGGACATGCACATGCATACAGTATGCAACATGCACGCACATACATTACAGACATGCACACACAATACAGTATGCAGACATAAATATAGACTATGCAAATATGCACACATATACAGTACACAGACATACACACATATAATACACACATGCAAACACACAATATGCAGACATGCACACACCATACACAGACTTGCACACGCACAATAAGCAGACATGCACACATACAGTACCCAGACATACACACACAATATGCAGACATGCACACACAATATGCAGACATGCACACACATACAGTAAGCAGACATGCACACGCAGTATGCAGACATTCACACAATATGCAGACATGAACACATAACATGCAGACATGAACACACAATATCAGCTGAATGACACAAGCCTTTTCTGTCCTGCATGTGGAAATATATAGCAATGGTAACCAAATCATTCATCCTCTGAATTGATCCTCTCTGCATGTATGCACTCCATTCATTGTTAGCAAGCAGCTGAATGACACAAGCCTTTTCTGTCCTGCATGTGGAAATATATAGCAATGGTAACCAAATCATTCATCCTCTGAATTGATCCTCTCTGCATGTATGCACTCCATTCATTGTTAGCAAGCAGCTGAATGACACAAGCCTTTTCTGTCCTGCATGTGGAAATATATAGCAATGGTATGCACTCTATACTTCTGATTGCTGCCAACCACTGCTGTACCATCTTGCAACATAGTTTAATGTGCCTGGTAAAACTTTTGTATAATTCATTTTTTGCATTGTGCTTAATACTTACTGCTGTGTATTCCTGTGACTGGGCCTCTGTAGATGCTATCAGGTGGAAGGTGCTATAACATATAGATGTCGCCAGGTCTAGTGCCTTTGATGATCTAACCACCCCCTGGTGTGCTGGCCCCAGCTGCCAAATTATCCCAAAGCAGCTCCCACAATCCCACTTTCCTGACCCTGTAGTGTGGACTATATATTTAGGAGTAGTCTAAGGGGCGCATCCATTGTGGGGGCGCATGCATCCCAGAAGCAAAGCATCACAGAAGACAAGCATCTTGAAAACGGCAGTTATTCATGGCAGTTAATCAGGGCTGGAATCAGGTACCCCACACTTTGCCTTCTTTTTCATTATGTACTTTATCTATTTCCTCCTGTGTTCCCTTGCCATCCACATTCACCGACCCACCCCCCCTCCATCACGACTCATACACATCAGCCCCTCTATCCTTCCCTCTCCCATGTACAGCTCCCATACACTCCTCACCTTCCTGAAAAACCTCAGCCCATCTTGCCCAAACACATCACAGAAAAAACCTACTTACACTTCCAACAACTACTTTCTCTTTATCTTCCTACTCCTACTGATTTCAGGGGACATCTCCCCCAACCCTGGTCCACCATCCCCCAACCTCAATCCCTACCCTACCTCATACCGAAACCATAATAACCTTATTAATATTACTTGCACTCCCTCATCTCCCTCTTTCAATTGTGCCCTCTGGAATCCACGGTCTGCATGCAACAAGCTATCCTTCCTGCACAACTACTTTCTGAACCACTCTCTTAATCTGTTGGCCCTCACTGAAACCTGGATTCAGGATTCTGACACTGTCTCCCCTGCTGCCATTTCCTATGGTGGTTTACAGTTCTCCCATTCCCCGAGACCCACAAACAGACATGGTGGTGGAGTTGGCATACTCCTGTCCCCACAATGCACTTTCCAGGTCATTCCCCCAATTTCATCACTCTCATTCCCTTCTTTTGAGGTCCACACCATCAGGCTCTTCCATCCCCTCTCCCTCAGAGTAGCGGTCATATATCGGCCCCCAGGCTCACCCACCCAGTTCCTTGACCACTTCTCAGCCTGGCTGCCGCACTTCATGTCCTCAGAACTACCAACCCTTATCCTTGGAGACTTCAACATCCCCATTAACAGCCCTACTTCCACATCTGCATCTCAGCTTCTATCACTAACCACTTCTCTAGGCCTCTCACAGCTTTCAACCTCTGAGACACACAAGGATGGCAACACCCTTGACCTGGTCTTTGTCCGCCTCTGTTCAATCTCCCACCTAAATAACTCACCGCTTCCACTCTCTGACCACAACATTCTCTCCTTCACGCTCACAAATCCTCCACCACCCCAGCGCACTCCTACCTACCACACATTCAGAAATCTACAAGCCATTAACCCTCAGACACTTTCAGACTCCCTACACTCATCGCTGTCCCCAATCTCCTCTTTTTCCTGTCCTGATCTGGCGGTTCATCACTACAATGACATTCTTAGAAGCACCCTTGACCAAGTAGCACCGTTCACCCTCAGAACCTCCAAACACACAGTAAAACAGCCCTGGCTCACATTGCAAACTCGACTTCTTCAGCGATGCTCTAGGAGTGCTGAACACCTCTGGAGAAAAACCCGCACACCAGAAGACTTCATCCACTTTAAATTCATGTTAAGAACTTATAATGCTGCCCTTCACCTCGCCAAACAGACCTACTTCACCACCCTGATCTCCTCACTAGCCAACAACCCCAAGAAACTTTTTGACACTTTTCACTCCCTCCTCAGGCCAAAAGCACAAGCCCCTATCACAGACATTTGTGCTGACGACCTGGCCTCCCACTTTATAGAAAAAATAGATACTATCCATCAGGAAATCTGCTCTCAACCACCAAGTGCTGTGACTCCCATGCCACCCTGCATTTCCCCTGGCTCACTTTCCACATTTGATCCCATCACAGAAGAAGAAGTCTCCAGACTCCTCTATTCCTCTCGTCCGACTACATGCACTACCGACCCCAACCCCTCACATCTCCTCCAGTCTCTCTCTCCAGTTGTCACAACACCTAACTACAATCTTTAATCTCTCACTCTCCTCTGGCATTTTCCCATCCTCCTTCAAACACTCTATCATTACTCCGCTACTAAAGAAACCCGCTCTCGACCCTTCCTGCACAAACAGCTACAGACCGGTCTCCAATCTCCCCTTCATCTCTAAACTTTTGGAGCGTCTAGTCTACTCCCGCCTTACCCGTTACTTCTCCACTCACTCCCTCCTAGACCCTTCACAGTCCGGCTTCCGCCCCCTACATTCGACTGAAACTGCACTCATCAAAGTGACCAATGACCTTCTGACAGCAAAACGTAACGGCGACCACTCTCTGCTCATTCTACTCGACCTTTCTGCAGCTTTCGACACTGTTGACCACTGTCTCCTACTGTCTAGGCTCCTGTCACTAGGTATTAAGGACACTATTCTCTCTTGGTTCTCTTCCTATCTTTCTGACCGCTCCTTCAGTGTTTCGTTCTCTGGCTCCACATCATCTCCTCTTCCTCTCACTGTCGGTGTACCCCAGGGCTCAGTCCTTGGCCCCCTTCTCTTCTCTCTCTACACGGCCCCAATTGGACAGACCATCAGCAGATTTGGCTTTCAGTACCATCTTTATGCTGATGACACACAACTATACACGTCATCCCCCGACCTTACACCCGCTGTTCTACAGAACGCCACCGACTGTCTGTCCGCAGTCTCCAACATCATGTCCGCTCTCTATCTGAAACTTAACCTCTCCAAGACTGAACTCCTTCTGCTTCCGCCGTCTACTAACCTCCCTAAATCTGGCATTTCCCTCTCTGTGGGCGGCACCATAATAACACCCCGGCAGCAGGCTCGCTGTCTGGGTGTTATGTTTGACACCAATCTCTCCTTCACCTCCCATATACAATCTCTTGCCCGCTCTTGCCGTCTACACCTAAAGAACATCTCTAGAATCCGCCCTTTTCTCACCATGGAAACAACAAAAACCCTCACTGTAGCATTGATCCACTCCTGCCTGGACTACTGCAACGCTCTATTACTTGGCCTCCCCATTACTCGACTATCCCCTCTCCAGTCCATCCTTAATGCAGCAGCCAGGGTCATCCATCTGGCTAATCGGTACTCGGACGCGTCCGCTCTTCGCCAGTCCTTACACTGGCTGCCCATTAATTATAGGATCCAATTCAAAGTACTGGTTCTCACCCACAAAGCTCTCCACAGTGCAGCACCCCCCCTACATCTCCTCCCTCATTTCTATCTATCGGCCTAACCGACTGCTGCGCTCTGCAAACGACTTTCGACTAACCTCTGCACTAATCCATACCTCCCACTCCCGACTCCAAGACTTCTCCCACGCTGCGCCAATCCTCTGGAATGCTCTACCCCAAGAAATTAGGATTATCCACAATTTGCATGGTTTCAGGCGCTCCCTCAAAACACATTTGTTCAGAGTGGCCTATCACATTCACTAATCAAAGTCGTTCTATGTTTAAGTGTGTATGTGTAGCCCATTTACTATCTCCATCCATCCCTCACTCCCTCAAGATGGCTGGACCATCATTGTAAATGCACCATTGTATATACACACCTGTACTTTGTATCTCCCCCACCTCATTGTAGATTGTAAGCTCTCACGAGCAGGGTCGGCTTATTTTGCTTTAATTTTTGTATTGTTAACGTTGTTACTTATGACTTGTGTTTTGAAACTGTTAAACTGTAAAGCGCTGTGGAATATGTTGGCGCTATATAAATAAAGATATTATTATTATTATTATTATTATTATTATTAATATGCAGACATGCATGCACACACAGTAAGCAGACATGCACACACACTCACTGTACACACACAGTACGCAGACATGCACACACATACAGTAAACAGACGTGTACACACAATATGCAGACATGCACACTCACAATATTCAGACATGCACACATACAATATATAGACATGCACACACATATAGTATGCAAACATGCGCACACACAGAGTAATCAGACACACACACATACAGTACACAGACATGCACACACACAATATACATACATGCACACACTATATGCAGACATACACACACACAATATGCAGACATGCATACATATACATTACGCAGACATGCATATACACGATTCTCAGACATGCACACATACAACACACACAGACACAAACATATACACAGATACATACAGTACACATACAGGCATATGTACAATACATATCTGAAGACAAATTCACAATAATACATATATGCAGACATAAATATACACAGTCATACACACTGACATACAGTATAGACCAAAAGTTTGGACACACCTTCTCATTCAAAGATTTTTCTGTATTTTCATGACTATGAAAATTGTAGAATCACACTGAAGGTATCAAAACTATGAATTAACACATGTGGAATGATACATTACACTTTACAAAAAAGTGTGAAACAACTGAAAATATGTCTTATATTCTAGGTTCTTCAAAGTAGTCACCTTTTGCTTTGATTACTGCTTTGCACGCAGAAAAGGTGAACGGCTGGACTCTACATGCCTGGTTCCCACGGTGAAGCATGGAGGAGGTGGTGTGATGGTGTGGGGGTGCTTTGCTGGTGACACTGTTGAGGATTTATTCAAAATTGAAGCGGTGAGCGGTCCAATTCACCCCAAACCATCTCGATTGGGTTCAGGTCTGGTGACTGTGGAGGCCAGGTCATCTGGCATAGCACCCCAACACTCTCCTTCTTGGTCAAATAGCCCTTACACAGCCTGGACGTGTGTTTGGGGTCATTGTCCTGTTGAAAAATAAATGATGGTCCAACTAAACACAAACCGGATGGAATAGCATGCTGCTGCAAGATGCTGTGGTAGCCATGCTGGTTCACTATGCCTTCAATTTTGAAAAAACATATAGAGTGCTCTCAGTGGGAGAAGCAAAATAGGAATCTTGTGGGTATGATACCTTTTAATGGCTAACAAAATATAGTGAAATTTTGAATAAATCCCCAACAGTGTCACCAGCAAAGCACCCCCACACCATCACACCACCTCCTCCATGCTTCACGGTGGGAACCAGGCATGTAGAGTCCATCCGTTCACCTTTTCTGTGTGCAAAGCAGTAATCAAAGCAAAAGGTGGCTACTTTGAAGAGCCTAGAATATAAGACATATTTTCAGTTGTTTCACACTTTTTTGTAAAGTGTAATGTATAATTCCACATGTGTTAATTCATAGTTTTGATGCCTTCAGTGTGATTCTACAATTTTCATAGCCATGAAAATACAGAAAAATCTTTGAATGAGGTGTGTCCAAACTTTTGGTCTGTACTGTATATAGACATACACACACACACACACAGACACATTAGAAATGTTTTTAATATGCGGAAGCTGGCAACAAGCCTTGTTCACCTGTCCCCGGTTTGTCTCCCATCCAGTTCCTCTGGCATGTGGCTGTGCAGGGCTCGCAGCTTGATGGATGTCACTTAAGAATAGTAATAATAATATTTATTTATATAGCGCCAACATGTTCCACAGCGTTTTACAATTGAACAGTTTTTATATACAACAGCCATAGCAAAGTTAATGATAATGCAATAATTAATGCTAAGATATTGACAACCCTGCCTGTAAGGCCTCTTTCACACATCTGTTTTGCGCCTGACGGCGCGATCTGGCATCGCGCTGGAGAGCCGGATCTGGCAACTAGTATGCAAAACCGGATGAGACGGATCCGGTTTTTCGCCGGATCCGTCTCGGGCATCCGACCAAAAACTGGATCCGTCCCATCCGTTTCATCCGATTTTTTATACGTTTTTCGCCGGATTACGATGGATCCGGTTTTTTTAAAAACACCCACTAAAAACGTGATTGGCTACTGTAATCCTATATATACACTGTTTTACAGCACATCTTTGACAGGTTGTAGAGGAGCAAGTACAGTTTGGAGAGAAGATGGATGTTATTATTGGCAATATATTCAAGAATCTGGTGGATTTTACAGCGGAGGCAAATCGCTTGAAGATGATAGTTATGGAGAAGGAGAGAAAGATAGAGCAGCGCATTATGCGTCAGCGCCACCGACGACGCCGTATGTGGATCCACCCCATCACAGCCCAGAGACTAACCCGTGGGGTGTATTCAACACTTTGCATGGAGCTGCGAGAAAATCCAGAGAAATTTTTTGCCTACCTTCGGATGAAGAAAGAAAATTTTGACTTTTTGCTGGTGCATATTGGAGAACAAATCCGAAGATCCGACACCTTTTGCTGCTTCTCAATTTCTCCGGCGGAGCGTCTGATGGTCACTATAAGGTAAGCTATATGTATTGGATCTGCTCGCTTAAGCACACTTGTAACTTTAATGTTGTTGCTGGCAGTTTTTAACCTTTTTTTTATAGTATCTCCAATTGTTATAGCTGAGTTCTGGTATGTAATGCTGTGATTGTGAACTAATTTTTTTTTCTTTTTTGTTAACAGATTTCTGGCAACAGGAGAAACGCTGTCTTCGCTCCATTTCCAGTATCGCCTTGGAATTTCTACGCTATCAGGCATTATCAAGTACACTTGTCGTGCTCTGTGGACTGTTTGGTTGGAGAATTTCCAGAGCCAACTACAGACCGGTGGATGAGCAACTACAGACCGGTGGATTGAAATAGCGGACCAGTTTCTCCAGATCTGCCAGTTTCCCAATTGCCTGGGCGCTGTTGATGGCAAACACATCCGCATTCTAAAGCCTGCAGGAACCGGATCGGAGTTCTTCAACTACAAAAAATATTTTTCAGTCGTCCTCATGGCTATTGCTGATGCGGAGTACAAATTTATTGCTGTGGACACTGGGGCTTATGGACGGTCCAATGACTCACCAGTGTTCAAACTGTCTGCTATGGGTCAGAGACTGTACGAAAACACTTTTCAGTTCCCACCCCCTAGGCCGCTGCCTCAAACCTCTGGGCCACCTATGCCTTTTGCCTGTGTAGGTGATGAGGCATTCCAGCTGTCCGAACACCTCTTGAAACCGTACTCCAGCAGAGGATTGACCCATACAAAGCGAATTTTCAATTACCGCCTCACAAGAGCCAGACGGATGGTGGAATGCGCATTTGGGATTATGACAGACAAATGGCGTGTCCTATTGACTGCGATCAACCTGAAGACAGAGACTGTGGATGACGTTATAAAAGCGTGCGTGGTCCTACACAATTTTGCGATCAGCAAGGAACCGATTTCTATGTCACCTGAGGGTAGACTAGACTGGCAGGATGACAGAGTGTGATAAATTGCTTTGTTATGTTAAAACTCATGTACCTTCTGTACCCCCTGTAAACCTTTAAAAGCAAACTTGTCTACCTTCTTGTGTGTTTTCTACTGTATTTAACCTTTTGGCCATAGTTGTGTCCCTGGCTGGGTTTTTTACCCAAAGTATTTCACCTTTTTTCAAAAAATTGTGTACCTTGTTGGGGATAACCTAACAAAGTACACAAGTTTTGGAAAAAGGTAAAATACTTTGGATACTACACAACCCGGGACATAACTTTGGCAAAAAGGTTAAATTTATGTACCTTTTACCCAAAGTTATGTAGGTGTTTTTTACCTATTACCTGATGTTGGTGTTTGTGTACCCAAATATGTTTACCTGTTTCACAACATTTTTAACTTAACATCTTATAAATAAATGACAGACAAAAATTGTAAACCAATTTAACTTTTATTAAAAAAAAAAAAAATTTATATGTTTGTAAATTTTTTGACTTTGTAATAAAATTTATTTTTTATTAAATGTATTTATTTTGTGGAAAAAATAATTATTTACAATATTTACAACTGAGTATAGTGTGGGGTGGAAATACTGCTGGAGGGGCTGCGGGACACTTCAACAGTGGGAGTGTGGAGAGAGGACTGGGATGGTGGTGGGGAAGGAACAGTAAGAGGTGAAGGGGTGGAAAGAGTAATAGAATGGGAGGACAAGTTGGAGGCAGAACAGGTGATGGGTGGTGGAGTGGAGGGTGGGACAGGGACTGCAGGAGCAGGTGATATGGTAGGGAATTGGAACGGGGAAGGAGGTTGGTAAGAGGCAGGAGTGTGGTATGGGGTAGGTGGCTGGTACTGAGGAGGTTGCTGGTACTGGGGAGGTGACTGGAGTTGGTGAGGTGACTGGAGTTGGGGAGGTGGCTGGTACTGGGGAGGTTGCTGGAACTGGGGAGGTGGCTGGTATTGAATAGGAAGGGGAGGAGGGACGGCGGAACGACTGGGGTGGATGGAGGAGGATGGGAGAGAGCCTGCACTAGACCAGCGTGGCACGTATGCATTACATACATCTGCTGGTCAGCAGATAGCGTATCTATGCGCTCCACCACAGACCTAAAAAAGCTGTTATTTGGAGATGTTCTTGCTTCTGAATGCATGGTTTGCAGAAGTGTCTTCACCTCCAAAATGTTGGTGTTTATCTGATTAATGCCTGCGGCAATTTGTTCAGATAATACTTTCAGACAGTTCTGGAAAGATGCATTCAAATGCAAGAACTCGGGCGCATAGCTCCTTTCCTGACCCCTCTGCCGCTGCCGCCCAGTAGCCGCAGCTGTACTAGAGGTGGCAGTGGCAGAAGGGTGGGGTAAAGGGAATGCTATCTCCTCACCAGCAGATTCATGTAATGCAGGCGGCCACGATGCTCCAGTGCTGGTGGATGGGACTGCGGGATCGGATGTCAGGGAAGGCTGGGAAGGTGCAGATGTACCGGGGCGGTCGAAGTGTCCTTCGGTGACTGTCTCCTGAGGGATCGCCCCAGAAGGGTCCAACTCTGCGGGCGCCCTAGTGCTGATCACCGTTCTGTGGAATAAAGAGAAAAAATACAATTAATATACAGATGTGGAATGGCCCTGGCTGAAAAAAAACATTTGTTAGACATGTTAACATTTTCTTGTAATATTTACCTTCTGGTGACCATTGTTGCCCGCAGAAACGCAAGGGCTCGAGCGTACTTGTACTTGCTCTGGCATCCTGCAGATCCACTCAGGGCCCGCATCTCTTTGTTGAACTCCTTCTTGAAGCGATCCCTCACAGACCGCCACCCCTTCACAATTCTCTCCCCTGAAACGAGATAGCACAAACTGGTTAGTATACGATACGATACGATACGATACACTTTATTGATCCCGGGGGGAAATTACAGTATTACAGCAGCAATACAAACAGCAGTACATAAAATATTAGGACACAAATCTTGCACAGGTATACCAACATTACATAATAAATAAAAGTGGGTAGTTCAGGTGTATATAAGTCAATGTTAATTGACATTAGTACATCAGCCATCAGTCATTATTTTCTACCACCCTTAGGAAATTATTATACATCCCCATAGCAGTAGGTACAAACGATTTCTTGAATTTCTCCTTCTTGCACCTTAATAGGATTAGACGGCTGCTGAATGTGCTCTTCTGCTTCAAGAACAGCTCGTATAGTGGGTGTGTATTATTGTTCAATATAGCCCTACACTTCTTCTGAATTCTATCCTCCTGTTCTGTTTCTCGTTTATGCCTCTGACACGATTGTGGTAACGGGTTTCTTTATTGTGTGCAAGTTCTCTCAGCCACCATTACATGAATGCTTCCTTTCTCGTGCTCTTACCAACGAGTCCCTCCTTTCTATCCTCTGAATACATCTAGGTAGTGAGACCCCTAGAGGCGGCTCAGCATATAACATATTGCTACATCCTTTGTCTTTTAACTGAAGAAATAACTAAGCTAATATAACTAACATACATGTGAACATTTCAATATTCAAGATATTGGTGACATAAACATAACTGGCAAGCATCATGCTATTAAGATACTTTAAAATACTTGGTTGTATATATAGTCCTTAAGGTGTGCTGGCTTTGTGATCATTCTGCCCGATCTAGTAACATACGATGCGTTACTGCCACTATTCAGTGGTTCTCTCGATTCGGGCGTTACCGCATCTGGTATTGCCTGTCTCCGACCAGAATCTCCACTCTGAACCTGGGCCATCCCTGTAGCCACTCTGCTTAGACTTGCTGTTTCCTCATCTTGGATATGAGGATACTATTCATATGACCATGTATCAGATCCTTCTTGCGTTTTCCTCAGATGTCTCCGATTTCTCCTTAGTTTTCTTCCTCCTCTGTCACAATTTCGTAGGATCTAGGTCCTAGTTTCTGGAGCACCTTTGCTTTTCTCCATTGTTTGTCATATTTGCTCGGCTGCATCCTGATGTTGTCATTTTGTCTCAGTTCTGGTAGATCTTTTGCCGACTGATTATAATAGAACGCTTGTCTATCCTGATTTTTCTGTAGTTTTGACCTCATTCCCCTCACCAGATTTGGCTTTAGAAGACGACTAGCTGTTGGTATGAGTGTCCTTGTCCATTTACTCAGAAGCCTCTGTGCTGGGCTGCTGTCTAGACCTTGGGAAGGTGTGTTTCTGTGGTCCAGTATAGATAGATATACATCTGTCCCTGCCTGTTTCGCTCTCTTAATCAACTTCTTTGCTGTTTTCACCGCTGATTCCGCTTTGCCATTGCTTTGAGGATATCCAGGAGATGATGTATTGTGTTCAAATTCCCATAACTTGCTGAACTCCTTGAACTCTTCTGACCTAAATTGAGCAGCATTGTCAGTAAAAACAATCTCTGGAATCCCATATCTGGCAAAATGAGCCTTGAGTTTTTTAATAACTGTTCTTGCTCTTGTATCCTTCAAATGGTCCACTTCCCAAAAGTTAGAAAAATAGTCCACAGTTACCAGGTATTCTCTTTCCTCCAATGTGAACAAATCTATTCCTATTTTTGACCATGGTCTATTTGGAACGGCATGCGGTTGCAATGGCTCTTTCGGTTGTTTATCCCCGCCGGACGCACATATCTCACATTGTGCTATGTAACTTTTTATGTGATCATTCATACCCGGCCAATAAACTGATTCTCTTGCTCGCCGCAAACATCCTTCAATGCCCAAGTGGGACGAGTGTAATTTCTGTAGTATGTCTCTTCTCAGAGTCTCCGGTATCACTGCCCTTTCTCCCTTTATGATGATTCCTTGGTGTACTGACAGTTCATCTCGTATATGGAAGAATGGAGCAACTTCCTTTGGAGCATGCTGCTTTTATTTTGGCCAGCCCTGCAGGATCACAGTTTTTAATATCTGTAGTGTTTTATCTTTTTCTGTGAAGGTCTGTATTTGTTTCAGTTTATCTTTAGATACTGCAAGATAATCACACATATTGATGTTGTCCATTTCTTGTCCTTTATCCTCTGAGTTGGGTAAGTACGCTCTGCTTAGAGTATCTGCAATCAACAAGTCTTTTCCTGGACAATATCCAATTTCATAATCATATTTTTGAAGTCGCAGAAGCATGCGCTGCAGTCTTTTTGGTGCATTTAGTAGTGGTTTTTTTGTAATGCTCTCCAACGGTTTGTGATCTGACTGTACTGTTACCTGTCGACCGTATGTGTACTGATGAAACCTTTCCATTCCAAACACCACAGCTAGTAACTCCTTTTCGATTTGCGCATATCCCTGCTCTGTCGGTGTTAGCGCTTTGCTTGCAAATGTGATTGGTTGCCGCTCTTGCATTAATGTGGCACCTAGGCCTTTTTCTGACGCATCACATTGGACTACCACCTCTAACTGTGGATCAAAATATTTTAAGGTTGCTGTGTCTGCAATGGCTGTCTTTACTGATTGGAAAGCCGTCTCCTGTGCTTCTGTCCATTCCCACAACACATCTTTGTGAGTTAGCTGTCTCATTGGCTCACACATGTCTGATAGATTCTTGCAAAACTTGGACAGATAATTCACCATGCCCAAAAATCGTTGTACTCCACACACATCTGTTGGGGTAGGCATCTCTTGTATCGCCTTCACCTTTTCTGGATCCACTTTCACTCCATTTGAGGTTAGAAGATGTCCTATATATGGCACTTCCATCATTTTCAGTTTCAACTTTTCCAAGTTCAACTTTATCCTTTTTCTCTACACCTATCTAAAAATCGTAGCATCCTTGTATCGTGATTCTTTATTGCAGATTGCATATCATCACCTTCTCCCACTATTAATATATCATCTGCTATCGTCTTTACCCCTGGGAGTCCTTCCAAAGCTTGCATCAACTTCTGCTGAAATATTTCTGGAGCTGGTGTCACTCCCATGGGCATTCTCAGCCATTTACGGCGACCAAATGGAGAAGAAAACGTTGTCAATAAACTGGATTCTTCATCCAGTTCCACATGCCAAAATCCATTTTTTACGTCACAAACTGAAAATATTTTTGCCTTTGATAAATCTGGTAGCACATCCTCTATTGTAGGCATCGGATAGTGATTCCTTTTGAGAGCTTTGTTGAGTGGTTTGGGATCGATACAAATTCTTAGTTTTCCTGATGGTTTCTGCACTATGACCAAACTACTTATCCAGTCTGTGCTCTGATGGACATACAAAAAAAAGGCTGCACTCAAGCATACTAAAGCATGACAATATGGAATACATGAAATTTAGAATAGCAATATGGCTTTGGAATATAAAGAAAAATTTGAGACGCTTAGTATAAACATTTGGCCAAACATTTTAAAGCCCACCAACCATCGTCAAGGTGGTCTCAATACTGGTGAGTCCCTGACCTAATGTGAACATACCTCTATTAGGCTGATATCTGAATTTCTGGGTGAATATGCACCTCTGTCAGCAATGCCTGCATTTATGGGTAAAGTAGGGACCTGGTGTAATTAAAATCACCACCTGGTGGGGGCGGAGTGCTCGGTCAGCAAGCTAACATTCAATAGACAAAAAAACCTGACTGGCACATCCAGACTAATGTGAACTAGGTGCAAACCAAGGGAAGCTACCCCCATGTAAAACATACAAAAAAAGGCTGCACTCAAGCATACTAAAGCATGACAATATGGAATACATGAAATTTAGAATAGCAATATGGCTTTGGAATATAAAGAAAAATTTGAGACGCTTAGTATAAACATTTGGCCAAACATTTTAAAGCCCACCAACCATCGTCAAGGTGGTCTCAATACTGGTGAGTCCCTGACCTAATGTGAACATACCTCTATTAGGCTGATATCTGAATTTCTGGGTGAATATGCACCTCTGTCAGCAATGCCTGCATTTATGGGTAAAGTAGGGACCTGGTGTAATTAAAATCACCACCTGGTGGGGGCGGAGTGCTCGGTCAGCAAGCTAACATTCAATAGACAAAAAAACCTGACTGGCACATCCAGACTAATGTGAACTAGGTGCAAACCAAGGGAAGCTACCCCCATGTAAAACATACAAAAAAAGGCTGCACTCAAGCATACTAAAGCATGACAATATGGAATACATGAAATTTAGAATAGCAATATGGCTTTGGAATATAAAGAAAAATTTGAGACGCTTAGTATAAACATTTGGCCAAACATTTTAAAGCCCACCAACCATCGTCAAGGTGGTCTCAATACTGGTGAGTCCCTGACCTAATGTGAACATACCTCTATTAGGCTGATATCTGAATTTCTGGGTGAATATGCACCTCTGTCAGCAATGCCTGCATTTATGGGTAAAGTAGGGACCTGGTGTAATTAAAATCACCACCTGGTGGGGGCGGAGTGCTCGGTCAGCAAGCTAACATTCAATAGACAAAAAAACTGACTGGCACATCCAGACTAATGTGAACTAGGTGCAAACCAAGGGAAGCTACCCCCATGTAAAACATACAAAAAAAGGCTGCACTCAAGCATACTAAAGCATGACAATATGGAATACATGAAATTTAGAATAGCAATATGGCTTTGGAATATAAAGAAAAATTTGAGACGCTTAGTATAAACATTTGGCCAAACATTTTAAAGCCCACCAACCATCGTCAAGGTGGTCTCAATACTGGTGAGTCCCTGACCTAATGTGAACATACCTCTATTAGGCTGATATCTGAATTTCTGGGTGAATATGCACCTCTGTCAGCAATGCCTGCATTTATGGGTAAAGTAGGGACCTGGTGTAATTAAAATCACCACCTGGTGGGGGCGGAGTGCTCGGTCAGCAAGCTAACATTCAATAGACAAAAAAACCTGACTGGCACATCCAGACTAATGTGAACTAGGTGCAAACCAAGGGAAGCTACCCCATGTAAAACATACAAAAAAAAGGCTGCACTCAAGCATACTAAAGCATGACAATATGGAATACATGAAATTTAGAATAGCAATTGGCTTTGGAATATAAAGAAAAATTTGAGACGCTTAGTATAAACATTTGGCCAAACATTTAAAGCCCACCAACCATCGTCAGGTGGTCTCAATACTGGTGAGTCCCTGACCTAATGTGAACATACCTCTATTAGGCTGATATCTGAATTTCTGGGTGAATATGCACCTCTGTCAGCAATGCCTGCATTTATGGGTAAAGTAGGGACTGGTGTAATTAAAATCACCACCTGGTGGGGGCGGAGTGCTCGGTCGCAAGCTAACATTCATAGACAAAAAACCTGACTGGCCTCCAGACTATGTGAACTAGGTGCAAACCAAGGGAAGCTACCTCCATGTAAACATAAATAAAAAGGCTGCACTCAGCATACTAAAGCATGACAATATGGAATACATGAATTTAGATAGCAATTGCTTTGGAATATAAAGATAAATTGATGACGCGTTAGTATAAACATTTGGCAAAATTTTAAAGCCCACCAACCATCGTCAAGGTGGTCTCAATACTGGTGAGTCCCTACCTAATGTGAACATACCTTATAGGCTGATATCTGAATTTCTGGTGAATATGCACCTCTGTCAGCAATGCCTGCATATATGGGTATAATAGGGACTGGTGTAATTAAAATCACCACCTTGGTGGGGCGGGTGCTCGGTCAGCTAACTAACATGTTTAGCAAATATACTAAGGTCTCAAATTTTATGCTGTATATAGTTCAAACCAAAAGCTATTCATTAAATAGTATCCATAAATGTCAGCTTAGATCTGAGTGCATGCTTTTATTTGTATGATTTTACATGAGGGTTAGATTCCCATTGGTTTGCATCAAAAGTTAACATTAGCTCTGGATGTACCAAGCAGTTTTTTGTCTATGAATTTAAGCTGACCGACATCCGACCAAGGTGGTTAATACTGTGAGTCCCTGACCTATGTGAACATACCATATCGGGCGATATGCTGAATTTTGGTGAATATGCACCGTCAGCAATTGCCAGCATATA
This sequence comes from Oophaga sylvatica, assembly GCA_033576555.1. NCBI lineage: Eukaryota > Metazoa > Chordata > Amphibia > Anura > Dendrobatidae > Oophaga > Oophaga sylvatica. The sequence goes on from JARQOD010000009.1 coordinate 10,199,728, forward strand.
GGTAAATAGGAGTATGTTAATTAAGACACCACCAATTGGGGGCGATTGACGTGGTCGGCAGCTAACTTCAAGCAAATGTTTGGCCAAATGTTTATACTAAGCGTCTCAAATTTTTCTTTATATTCCAAAGCCATATTGCTATTCTAAATTTCATGTATTCCATATTGTCATGCTTTAGTATGCTTGAGTGCAGCCTTTTTTTTGTATGTTTTACATGGGGGTAGCTTCCCTTGGTTTGCACCTAGTTCACATTAGTCTGGATGTGCCAGTCAGGTTTTTTTGTCTATTGAATGTTAGCTTGCTGACCGAGCACTCCCCCACCAGGTGGTGATTTTAATTACACCAGGTCCCTACTTTACCCATAAATGCAGGACATTGCTGACGAGGTGCATATTCACCCAGAAATTCAGATTATCAGCCTAAAGAGGTATGTTCACATTAGGTCAGGACTCACCACGTATTGAGCCACCTGACGATGGTTGGTGGGCTTTAAAATGTTTGGCCAAATGTTTATACTAAGCGTCTCAAATTTTTCTTTATATTCCAAAGCCATATTGCTATTCTAAATTTCATGTATTCCATATTGTCATGCTTTAGTATGCTTGAGTGCAGCCTTTTTTTTGTATGTTTTACATGGGGTAGCTTCCCTTGGTTTGCACCTAGTTCACATTAGTCTGGATGTGCCAGTCAGGTTTTTTTGTCTATTGAATGTTAGCTTGCTGACCGAGCACTCCGCCCCCACCAGGTGGTGATTTTAATTACACCAGGTCCCTACTTTACCCATAAATGCAGGCATTGCTGACAGAGGTGCATATTCACCCAGAAATTCAGATATCAGCCTAATAGAGGTATGTTTACATTAGGTCAGGGACTCACCAGTATTGAGACCACCTTGACGATGGTTGGTGGGCTTTAAAATGTTTGGCCAAATGTTTATACTAAGCGTCTCAAATTTTTCTTTATATTCCAAAGCCATATTGCTATTCTAAATTTCATGTATTCCATATTGTCATGCTTTAGTATGCTTGAGTGCAGCCTTTTTTTTGTATGTTTTACATGGGGGTAGCTTCCCTTGGTTTGCACCTAGTTCACATTAGTCTGGATGTGCCAGTCAGGTTTTTTTGTCTATTGAATGTTAGCTTGCTGACCGAGCACTCCGCCCCCACCAGGTGGTGATTTTAATTACACCAGGTCCCTACTTTACCCATAAATGCAGGCATTGCTGACAGAGGTGCATATTCACCCAGAAATTCAGATATCAGCCTAATAGAGGTATGTTCACATTAGGTCAGGGACTCACCAGTATTGAGACCACCTTGACGATGGTTGGTGGGCTTTAAAATGTTTGGCCAAATGTTTATACTAAGTGTCTCAAATTTTTCTTTATATTCCAAAGCCATATTGCTATTCTAAAATTTCATGTATTCCATATTGTCATGCTTTAGTATGCTTGAGTGCAGCCTTTTTTTTTTGTATGTTTTACATGGGGGTAGCTTCCCTTGGTTTGCACCTAGTTCACATTAGTCTGGATGTGCCAGTCAGGTTTTTTTGTCTGTGCTCTGATGGACGACTTCTATCATGCCTCGCTTTTCTAAATCCTGTAGTTCTTCTTTCAATGGCTGAAGTAGCGCTACAGGCACTTTTCTTGTCGGTAATCTGGTAGGTTGTACTGTGTTATCAATTTCCAGTTTGTGTTTTCCTTCAAAACATCCATCACCCTCAAATACATCCGCATACTGTGTTTTTATAATCTGTAAATCTAGATTGCTGTCTGCTTTTGGGATATCCTTCATACTCTGTTTGACTTCCACAGACATAATGTTATGGAATTGTACCTTTATTAAGTCCATTGCCTGAACTGCTTTTATACCTAGTAACGGTATGTGGTCACCACCCTGCAGCACTGTAAATTGGGCTCTATAACTCTTTCTGTTGCATGGGTTACTAACCTTCAGTTTGCATGTCCCAAGCGGTTTCAGTATCGTTTTGTTGTACATCATAAGTACCTTATCAGTAGGTTCAATGGACACCTGTTCATTTAGTAGATCCTCCGGTATGACATTGCAACTTGCTCCACAGTCCAACTGAAATCTAATGGGTTTCTCATTTAATAGAAGAGTTGCAAACAGTTGTCTTGTATCTTTAGGTTCTGGCTGTCTGACTGTATTGACATTCTCTGTTGCAGACTGTAGCTGTATCCATGTAATATCTTCTGCACTGTCACTGTCATTGTCCTGTGTCACACTGTGAATTTCTCTGTGCTTTTTAAAGGGCTTAAGTCTGCAGAGAGCTGCGAAATGATTAATCTTACCACAGGTCCTGCAGCTTTTTCCATATGCTGGACACTTCTCTTTGTCTCTGTCATGTCTTCTGCCACAGTATCTGCATTGGACTGTTCTCGCTTGGTGCTCTGCTTTTCCTCTCATGGTTACTGCATGTACTGGCTCCTCAGTGGTGTCTGCCATCATCTTCAGGCTGTCTCTTGTTAGCTCTGCAGCTCTGCTTATTTGCATGCATTCTCTGTTACTCTCTCAGAGTCTCTCTAAGGTTGCACACTAACATCCCTAGCGTCACATAACGACCTACTAAGAATCGCTAGCGATGTTCTATGCTAATCGGCCCATTACGATTATTAACGACGCTCCGTTAGCGATCTCTACGACTTCGTACAATAAGCTAAATCGCTAGAAATGCCACACAGCATATATTACCAGGACGCCGACGTAATAGTCCGACGTTCAGCACGGCGAGACAGAGAACGTCGCTGAGCTGCGCATGACAATCCTAACGTCGCTAAATAGTGACGTTTTTAGCGATCCCGTTAGCGATATTGTTAGTTGGCATCCCTTTACTGTGTCTCTCTGATGCCGCACATATTCTTTCTGATAAGAGAATCTCTGATATCTTCAAAGCTGCATGTGCTGCCAGTCTTTCGTCAGTACATACGTCTATATTCTCTCCCATCTCCTGATTTCTGGTTAAAAACTTAAATCTTTCCACTGTCTCATTCTTCTTGGGGTCACAGTGCTTATCAAATGCCTGTACAATGTCTGCCAGACTGTCCGTACCGTCCTGGATCAGGGTCTGAGCAAGTTCTCTGCCTTTTTCTCCAATCAGATAGTAGAAGAGCTTCACCTTACGCTTCTGATCATTGGTGTCTACTGTAAGATCCACATACAGAGTAAACTCCTCCTTCCAATGTCTCCAAGTCTGCGATAGATTTGAGGACATGATGTCTAGTCTCTGAGGAGGTTTTAATGCGGTCTCCATAATGCTGAACTGTGGGCACTGTACTTACAGTTGAGCTTTGCACCACAAGCTGCCTGGATTGTCTGTACACTTGTTCTTTATAGGTTCTGCCCTGCTGCCACCACGTTCTGTTTCTCGTTTATGCCTCTGACACGATTGTGGTAACGGGTTTCTTTATTGTGTGCAAGTTCTCTCAGCCACCATTACATGAATGCTTCCTGTCTCGTGCTCTTACCAACGAGTCCCTCCTTTCTATCCTCTGAATACATCCAGGGTAGTGAGACCCCTAGAGGCGGCTCAGCATATAACATATTGCTACACCTCCAATACCTCCTCAAAAGAGTCAAGATGGAGGCCAACAGCTGCACTTGCCTTCTTGATAAGTTTGTTGAGCTTATTAGCATCCACTACTCGCACACTACTGCCCCAGCAAATGATAGCAAAAAAGATGGTGCTTGCTACAACGGACTGGTAGAACATTTCCAGCATTTTGCTGCACACATTGAACGACCTGAGCTTCCGCAGAAAGTACAGTCTGCTCATTCCCTTCTTGTAAACCTTTTCTGTATGACACCTCCAATCAAGTTTACTGTCAGGTGAACCCCAAATATTTGTAGCTCTCAACCATCTCAACCTCCTGGCCAGCAATATTGATTGGTAAGTAATCCTCCTTTTTCCTTCTATAACTCACCACCATCTCCTTGGTTTTCTTTACATTTAGTTCTAGACAGTTAGTCTGACACCAATCCACAAAGTCAGAAACCACCCTTCTATATTCCTCCTCCCCCCAGCCCCCCACAATGCCCCTACAATCACAGAGTCATCTGAGAATTTTGGAGGTGACAAAAATCAGATTTATACTGAAAGTCAGCTGTATACAATGTGAAGAGGAAGGGTGACAGCACTGTACCCTGAGGGGCTCCAACACTGCTCCGTACACTGCCAGATACCACCTCCCCATCCTTACAAACTGAGGCCTGTCCGTCAGGTAGTCACTTATCCAGTTCACCATCCCCTCATCTACCGCCATAGCAGTCAACTTATTACGTAGTAAGGGTGGCTGTAAGGTATTGAAAGCACTTGAGAAGTCAAAAAACATGGCACGCACTGCAGTTCCATCATTGTCCAAGAACGAATGCATTGTATGTAGAAGAGACGCTACAGCATCATCCACCCCAATCTCTGCTGGTACGCAAACTGCAGGGGGTCAGTGTAGGCCCTCACCCTCGGGCACAAGTAGGCGAGTATTATTCTCTCCAAGGACTTCATAGCATGTGATGTTAAGGCCACTGGTAGAGTTGAGCGATACTTTCCGATATCCTAAAGTATCGGAATCGGAATGGTATCGCCGATACCATTAAAATATCGGCGATACCCGATACCGATACCGGAAGTCCCATGTAAGTCTATGGGAACAAAATATCGCAACTAAAAAAACCTCTTTCTTTCCTTGTAAACACTAAATATACACACATAGAATACATATATATATATATATATATATATATACATGTCATTGTGACATATATATATACATATATGTATAGTTTATACACTTCTACATAGTAAAATATCCTCTGATTCAATTGCCGGGTAAAGCCGGCTTCTGTGAAAAGACAGAAGCACCCGACATGAAATGACACTTGGTGTACATAGGGTTAACCATGTCTTTTCATGTCGTTTGCTATCTGATTTGCACAAACAATTAAATCAGTCTATGTGTGCAAAATTTCACACCTGTAGGGGTTAATTAAAGGTGTAAATTCGTTGTAAAAAAAACGGACTTTTTTGCTACGAATTTACACCTTTAATTAACCCCTACAGGTGTGAAATTTTGCACACATAGACTGATGTAATTGTTTGTGCAAATCAGATAGCAAACGACATGAAAAGACATGGTTAACCCTATGTACACCAAGTGTCATTTCAAATGACACTTGGTGTACATAGGGTTAACCATGTCTTTTCATGTCGTTTGCTATCTGATTTTTCTTTTCACAAAAGCCGGCAATTGAATTAGCGGCTATTATACTATGTAGAAGTGTATGAACTATAAATATAAATATATATATATATGTGTCACAAATTCAATGACATGTATATATATATATATATGAGGTGTAAAATTGCTGAAAAAAAATGCGTGGGCTCCCGCCCTATTTTCGCAACCAGACAGACAAAGCCAGTGAGTGGGGGCAGATAATAATAGCCCAGAGAGGGACCATTTTTTTTGGCCCCCCCCCCGGCTACTTAACATCTGCCCCCAGACACCCCAGAAAGGGCAAATCTCTAATTAGATTTGCCCTTTCTGGCACTTTGCCCGTCTATTCCCATTGCCCTGTAGCGGTGGCGAATGGGTTAATAAGGGGTTAAAATGACCTTGCAAAAAGGTCACTTTAAGCCAGGTTAATAATTGAGAGCTGTCAATTAGACAACTATCAATTATTAATCCTATTGTATGAAAGAAAAATCAAACACACACACTTTAATAAAAAAGAAGTTTAATGAAATAATCACACAGTTTTTGACATATTTATTTACTGCTAAAACCATTTCTGTAATAAAATAAAATAATAAAGCAAATTATTCTTACCAATCGATGCACAGTCAGGTCCCACGGTGTAATCCTTCAGAAAGGGTTAATGTTTACTGCAGGGCCCGCAGCTAATGCTGCAGCTCACAGTAAACCCCAAATGAATGAGTTCCTCTCCTGGTGACAGGAGAGGAGTGGAAAGCTTAATTGATTGCTTTCCACTTTCACTTCAGGTCAGCCAGGGACACATCATCACGTCAGAGGGAACTGATTAACAAAAATAGGGGTTCCCTTCGAAAAAAAAATGGCGTGGGGTCCCCCCTATTTTTGTTAACCAGCCAGATGAAGCAGACTGCTGAGGCCTGGTTTTTCAGGCTGTTAAGGAGCCAAGATCCATGGGACCTTGCCAGCCTGATAATACCAGGCCACAGCAGTCTGCATATCTTGGCTGATTAACAAAAATAGGGGATCCCCTCGAAAAAAATTGGCGTGGGGTCCCCCCTATTTTTGTTAAACCAGCCAGAGTGAAGCAGAAGACTGCATGAGGCCCTTGATTTTGTATTCAGGGACTGGTAAGTAAGATGACGACTCAATAAATACCATGGACCTTGCAAGCCTGATAATACCAGGCCACAGCAGTCTGCTTAGCTTGGCTGGTTAACAAAAATAGGGGATCCCCTCGAAAAAAAAAACGGCGTAGGGGTCCCCCTATTTTTGTTAACCAGCCAAGTAAAATGCAGACTGCTGCGGCCTGGTATTAAAAGACTGTCAAGGCCCATGGATTTTGGCCCTCAACAGCCTGATAATACCAGGCTACAGCAGCCCCATATTTGGCGCATCAAAAGATGTGCCAATTGTGGCACTTTACCCGGCTCTTCCCACTTGCCCTGTAGCGGTGGCAAGTGGGGTAATAAGGGGTTAATGTCACCGTTGATTGCACGGTGACAATAAGCCCGGTTAATAATGGATAGGCGTCAATAAGACACCGATCCATTATTAATCCCAAAGTTTTTAAATGTGTAAAAAAAAAGACACAGCAAGAAAAAAGTCTTTTAATGAAATAAAAGAGACAACACAGTTTTCATTTTTTTTATTACTCTCTCATTCCTGCGACGCCATCGATCTACTGTAAAAAAATAAAAAAAACAAACCAACAGTATACCACCTGTCCGACGCAGTCCATAACGACAGTCCCACGACGATCCAGCTCTGCTACATCGCAATGACAGGCAGAGCCTGTCATTGCAACGCAGCACAGCTGATTACCTGCTTCCCCGGCGGTGACGTCATCGGACTGACTGCTTTACGGCCGGGATTACCCAGCAGTCACTGCAGTTATCGCGAGAAACTGCATGTGACCGCCGGGGAGAAGAGGATGGCAGCCATGAAGCAGTCCAGGACGTGACCGCCGGAGATCTTCTGCCAGGTAAGTGCCGCTGACTCCTGACAGACCCGACAGACGGACACTGACAGTGACAGTGACATCCCGATTCCGGTATCCGATATGACGAAAATATCGGAACTCGGAATCGGAATTCCGATACAGCCAATATCGGCCGATACCCGATATTTGCAGTATCGGAATGCTCAACCCTAGCCACTGGACGATAGTCGTGTAGGGAAGTTGGAAAAGTGGTCTTAGGAACCGGCACCAGGCAGGTGGTCTTCCACAGTTCTGGTACCCCCTGTGATTGAAGGCTCCAGTGAAACAGGTGCTGGAAGACAGTACACAGTTGGTTTGCACATGCTCTGAGGACACGTGGGCTGAGGCCATCAGGCCCAGCTGCTTTGCCAATAACAAGTCTGCTAAACTGTCTTCTCACGTCGCTTTGGGAGACAGTGAAAGCAGGCAGCTTATCCCCCAATGTCAATGCTGCAGATCTTTTCCCGGATCCATCCCCCATTTCTGATGACGCTGTGCTTGTGTTGGTGAATCTGTTGAAAAACTCATTCATTTCATTAGCCCAGGGCAGATCCACTTCCCCATGCTCCGACTTTGCCTTAAACCCAGTTAACTGTTTCATGCCCGACCACACCTCTATGGAATTGTTCTGTGACAATTTATTTTCTAATTTAATTCGGAACGCCTCATGGGCATTCTTAATTTTCCCCTTTAAGTCCCTTTGTATCAATTTCAGTTTCTTAGTATCCTTCATTTTAAATGCCAGTTTTTTCTTGTTTAGTAAGTGTTTCAATTCTTTTGTAATCCAAGACTTGTTATTTGCATAACATCGAATCTTTTTAACTGGTACAAGAGTGTCAGTACAAAAATTTGTATAATCCGTTACTCACCTGACAATATCATTTACATCATCATGCTCTCCCCTGTCGCATATCACCTCCCAGTCTGTGAGGTCAAAGCAGTCTCGTAGAGCCTCCTCTGCCGCTGGAGTCTACTTCCTAATTAATTTTATTGTCACTGGTTGTTTACCGACAACAGGTTGGTATGATGGAGACAATAGTATGAGGTTGTGGTCTGATTTCCTTAGAGGGGGTAATGCAGAAGATGAATAGGCGTCTTTAACATTTGCATAGAGGAGATCCAGTATACTGCTGTCCCTTGTGGCACATTTTACATATTGATAGAACTTTGCAAGAGCCTTTGAGATCATGGCTCTGTTAAAGTCCTCAAAGATTACAGTTAACGAGTTTGGGTGCTTTGTCTGAATGCTGTCTAACACCCCTGACAATACTTTCCCAGCCGCTTCTTGGTTTGCGGATGGAGGGATATACAGGATTACTGTAATGCAAATGGAAAATTCTCTAGGTAAATAGTAGGGCCTGAGGCCAACTGCTAAGAGTTCAATGTTTTGACTGCAGTGACTTTCCTTAACAGTAATATGATGCTGATTGCACCATCTGTTATTAATGTATAATATCACCCCACCACCCTTTTTCTTACCACACTTAGCATTGTCTCTATCAGCGCGGACCATGTGAAACCCTGGAATCGAAACACTTGAATCAGGAACATCCCCATGTAACCAGGTTTCTGTGAAGCACATGAGACTGCATTCCTTGAACTCCATCTGGGTTTTACACAAAGCTAGAAGTTCATCCGTCTTATTTCCCAGCGAGCGTACATTACCCATGATAATGGATGGGACTGCTGGTTTAAGCTTTCTTCTCCTGGACTTCACCTTTTTTCCTGCTCTGCAGCCTCTGAAAGGTCTCCACACTTCACGGGGAATAAGTGGTATGTCCACAGCTGTAGTAGACTTCATCCTGCTCAGCTCCAGAAGTCGATCCCTTGAATACACAACACGTTTAGTGACAGACTTAGGGGCAACCAGCAGATCAGTGTCCCTGTCCTTTGCTCCAGTCCGCGCCAGATCTGACTGTTTCCTCTGTACAATATACAATATCAGTGTCATGTTTTCAGGATTTCCACAGTGTTGCACAAAAGGAAATCCTGAAAACATGAACCGTGGGGGCCACGAGGACTGAAGTTTGGGAAACACAGCTTTTCATTCAGCAACCTGAACTGTATATACTTACGGTGTTGAGTCTGGGCCCGAACATCGAGGTCCTCCCAGCGGTCCACCATTATGGAAGTGACTTCCTCCCAGAGCCGTCGGGTCACTATCAGATCGGAATGGCGGCGGTCCCCCATGTTGCACAGCGGCTCCCTTTCTCGGACCAGATCGATGAGGAGGTCCACATCGATCCCCTCCTCCTCCTCACCGTCCAAGTCGGGAGCACGCTGTGAAGCCTGTTAAAGAAAAAGAGAAAAAAAAAGTATATACTTACACGATGGTGACCGCCGCATCTCTCACGATGACGACTCTGGGAGGCACTGTGAGGACCTCTTTGCCGAGCACCAGATACGGAAGACTAAAAGAAAAAATTAAAAATTGGGATATAGGCATATGTGTTGTGTGCTGTGTGATGTATATACTAAATGGTTTTCTATGTGTTGTGTGTAGTGTGATGTTGTGTTTCTGCGATTGATGCAGGATACTTACGAATTGTGAGCCCACTCCGGGTATCTCTCCACCCCGTCCTTCTTCTTCTGGGAGCTCCTCTTCATCTTGCGATTCCTGTTATTAAAAAAAGACAATAAATACATATATCCCACAGAAGGATTGTGAAAAACAAAAAAAATTTAAAATTTTTACCGCCAAATGCTGACGATGAGAGGAAGGGCTCCCAGAAGAAGATGTGTCGTCACGCTGCAGCTCCCTTGCCTCTGGTTCTGCAGGTGGTGGAGCTGCTGCTGCTTCTGCAGCTTCTTCAGCTAATGCTGCTAATGCAGCTGCTGCCTCTGTTTGCCTTTCTCTGTTGTGGAATAAAGAGACAAAAAGGGCCATGGAATATATGTATATTCCATAGCCCTGGCTGAAAAAGAAACAATTGATTAAATATTTTGGGAATGGGGGATGTGATATTTACCGTCTTCTGTCGTATCTAATCTCCTGCTGCTGCTGCTGCTCCTCTCCCCTTTGTGCCTGTCTTTGGCATCCTCTGCTGTGGAAACAAAAACAGCCAGTGAATATATGGATATTCCATAGCCCTGGCTGAAAAAGAAAAAATTGGTTAAATTTTTGGTGAATGGGGGTTGTGATATTTACCGTCTGCTGTCGGATGAGCTGTCCTGTCGCTCCATTTCTGCTGCTGGTGCTGTTGATGGTGGTGATCGTCTCTGGCTTGGTCTTGCTCTCTTCTTGGCTGGCTGCATGGTAATGGCTGAGTGTCCCACTGCATGCTTTATATATGTTTGCTGTAGGCTGGGCTATCAATTAAAAAAAACGGATCCGGACACCGGATCCAGCTTTTGCCGGATCCGGCGCATTCTGGCGCTCATAGACTTTCATTGTGACAAAAGCCGGAAGCGCCGGAGACAAAATATGTTACAGTTGCCGTTTTTTCCAGACGCCGGAATGCGACCAGACACTGGATCCGGCAAAAACCGGACGCGCCGCAAGACCATGCGGCGCGATCCGGCGCTAATGTTAGTCAATGGGAAAAAATTGGATCCGGCATTACATTTCGCCGGATCCGGTTTACCAAAAAAAGCCTGGATCGCGCCGTCAGGCGCAATACGGATGTGTGAAAGAGGCCTAAGAGCTTACAATCTTTGACATGACCGCTCGCAATGCACTGTGTGGCTGTGTGTGCTAGTCTGTGCCTTTAATTTTGCTTAGGCGTCAGCCCTGCAGGGTCACTACTAGCAGACACAGCGGCATAGTGCACTGAGCGTGGCCATGTTGGTGAAAGTGATGGCCATCCAGCAGTACCAAAGAAGAAACAGGCAGCCCTACACAGCTGCTGGGGGAGCGACCCGTGCCCCTTGCCCACCCGGCCCAGCCCGCCACAGGACCGGAAAATGAATGCCAGCGGGGTGTCCTCATGGTGAGTGTGCCCCCCCATTTTCCATTGCCCCAGCACTTGCCTGGTTGTGCTAGTTGCTGACGCTGGCTCTGCTGTGAGGAACATCATATTGATGCTGTGGAAACAAAAACAGCCAGTGAATATATGGATATTCCATAGCCCTGGCTGAAAAAGAAAAAATTGGTTAAATTTTTGGTGAATAGGGGTTGTGATATTTACCGTCTGCTGTCGGATGAGCTGTCCTGTCGCTCCATTTCTGCTGCTGGTGCTGTTGATGGTGGTGATCGTCTCTGGCTTGGTCTTGCTCTCTTCTTGGCTGGCTGCATGGTAATGGCTGAGTGTCCCACTGCATGCTTTATATATGTTTGCTGTGGGCTGGGCTATCAATTAAAAAAACGGATCCGGACACCGGATCCAGCTTTTGCCGGATCCGGCGCATTCTGGCGCTCATAGACTTTCATTGTGACAAAAGCCGGAAGCGCCGGAGACAAAATACGTTACAGTTGCCGTTTTTTCCAGACGCCGGAATGCGACCAGACACTGGATCCGGCAAAAACCGGACGCGCCGCAAGACCATGCGGCGCGATCCGGCGCTAATGTTAGTCAATGGGAAAAAATTGGATCCGGCATTACATTTCGCCGGATCCGGTTTACCAAAAAAAGCCTGGATCGCGCCGTCAGGCGCAATACGGATGTGTGAAAGAGGCCTAAGAGCTTACAATCTTTGACATGACCGCTCGCAATGCACTGTGTGGCTGTGTGTGCTAGTCTGTGCCTTTAATTTTGCTTAGGCGTCAGCCCTGCAGGGTCACTACTAGCAGACACAGCGGCATAGTGCACTGAGCGTGGCCATGTTGGTGAAAGTGATGGCCATCCAGCAGTACCAAAGAAGAAACAGGCAGCCCTACACAGCTGCTGGGGGAGCGACCCGTGCCCCTTGCCCACCCGGCCCAGCCCGCCACAGGACCGGAAAATGAATGCCAGCGGGGTGTCCTCATGGTGAGTGTGCCCCCCCATTTTCCATTGCCCCAGCACTTGCCTGGTTGTGCTAGTTGCTGACGCTGGCTCTGCTGTGAGGAACATCATATTGAGTGTGGGAGCCCTAATACTTTATGGGGGGCTGTAGGTGACATAATACTGTGTGTGAGGACCCTCACACTGACTGTGGGATCTGTTGGGGACATCATATTGTGTGTGGGGGCCACAAACTGTGTGTGGAGGCTATGGGGACCATTATACTGTGTATAGAGGGGCTCTGGGGCCTCCATGCTATATATAGAGGAACAGTGGGATCATCTTACTGTGTCAATCATCCTTTAAGGGCATCATACTGTGGACGGAATTATACCATGTAGGGGTTAGAGTGGCGGCATCATAATTTGCATGAGGGGACTGTGGGGAAAAATGCACTGTGGTGGTATGCAGTATGGGGGCTTTTTTATGTTGTTATACTCTAAGGACCATCAAAGGAGTATAATAGTGGGTGAAAACACTAAGGGGTTTCAGTATCATCAAAACTACTGTGTAGCTGCAGTAATGTGTGTACCCACTGATTTTAAAAGTTGTGAGATCTGACCCCACCTACTCTACTGAATTTTTTGGGGGGAGGGGCATGTAGAAATGGGGCCTAATTAGGACTTTTGCTATGGGGTCCCGTGATTTTTATGTACACCACTGGTGGCAGATGCTTTTTAACTCCTTTTCCACCGCCTGGCCAGTACATCTTAAGACATAAGGGTATTATTGGACCAGGAGTCCAGTTAATAGCATTAGGTTGTAAAACGTAAGAATCGTGCAGGAGCTAAAAATGTCACCACGGACCAGAGACAGACCAACAGTTGAAGGATTTATTTACAAGGGGGAATATCTCCTCGCAGAGAGAACAAATAGGGAACAAACGTAATTCCAACAATGCACTTAAGCTAAGCAAGATTAAGCAACAGTACACTAAACAACAGAAGAAGAAAGGGTATTCTGGGAACTTTTCAGTTCGATGAAACCTTGATTGCAGGGTCCGTCTTCTCCAATGTAGGCACTGTCAACAGCGGCACTTGTAGTCTCCAAAGTCTCTTTCCTATTCTTGGCAAACAGCGCGAAAACTCTGGGGTTAAAGCGGGAGACAGGAGTAATGCAGAGAAGCTGCATGTCTCCTGCTCTCAGTCTCTATATAACAGGCTTACAGTCTATAAGCAAAAGCGATGATGCGAAAACTGGCAAGTCTCTCTGGGACACTCAGGGGCTTCGGCCTGTCAACGAGGGAAGGTCGGGGTCGAGACTATGGGTTCCTGTCTCTGTATTCTCCTGAGGGAAGCCTCCTCCAGACACAGAGGCTTCTGCGTTCACATGGTTACAGATGGATCTCACTATGTCACGTACTGCTGAGTCAGAGCACTGGCCAAGGGTCCCCTCTTTACTGTGGCGCAAGGATGTTGCCTCTCTTCTCCGTGACGCACGCTGCTCTCTGCTCTGCGCGCGCTCCTTTTGCGCCTTCTGCCCTTTTAGCTTCCTGTCCACCCCCCAGCACTTCCCCCGTGTCTCCTGTCGGTCACGTGGTGGGATCGGTCCATGTCAGACAGTCTTACCCCAGCAACCCTGTTGCCCTACCAAATGGTTCCGGACACGGAGCAAGGGAGGTAACCTCCTTCTGTCGGTTCTTGCTTTTCACCCCTTACAAGGTGTTTTTATGTTTTGTTTTTCTTTTGCTTCTTTCATTCTTTCTCTCTTTTTTTTTCCATCTGATCCCCAAGATGATCAGGCAGACCATTAAGTGGAGAGAAACATGAAATTTGTCTGTGATGAAATGAAAATTGCCTCTTTAAATATGAAAGGACTTCATTCTACTGGTAACAAGAGATTTTAATTACTGTCCCTCAAGAAACACAAATTAAATGAGATAGTCATTCAAGAAACTCATTGTGGGCCCTTCAGACTGTTTTCCTCATGCATAACAAATCTACACCTTTTTCAAAGTCTAGAGCAGGGGTCTCAAACTTGGCAGGGTATATGGGCCTCATAGAAAAAATTTGAATCTGGGGGCCGCATTCTTTGAAGGACAAAGTGACATTTTTAGTGATACCATTTTTTTTATATATATACCTTTTGAACATTTTTGCCATTTTTTAAAATTTTTATAGAGCTTGGGTTGTTATGGATGTGGTGATAACAAATGTGCACTCATTTTGTAGTTGTGTACCCATATTGTAGTTATGTCTCCATATCCAGGTCCCCATATTGTAGTTATGTGCCCATATTGTATATATGTCCCCATTCAGGTTCTCAAATTGTAGTCATGTCCCCATATCCAGGTCCTCATATTTTAGTTATGTCCCCATCCAGGTTCCCATATTGTAGATACAGGTGCATTTCACAAAATTGGAATATTATCAAAAAGTGAATTTATTTCAGTTCTTCAATACAAAAAGTGAAACTCATATATTATATAGAGTCATTACACACAGAGTGATCTATTTCAAGTTTGTAACTAATAAGTCATGTCAGACTAATTTAATTTCCTTCTATGACAGAATCACTGACTGGGTGGATCAGGGAAATGCTGTAGATATATTATATCTTGACTTCAGCAAAGCATTTGACAAAGTATCACACACAATCCTTATTGAAAAAATGACTAAGTATGGAATGGACAAGGTAACTGTTAGGTGGATTCATAACTGGCTTAGTGATAGGACCCAAAGAGTAGTAGTAAATGGCTGCACATCCAGTTGGAAGAATGTATCAAGTGGGGTACCACAGGGCTCTGTCTTGGGCCCTGTATTGTTCAACATCTATATCAATGATTTAGATGAAGGAATTGAGGGTAAACTGATTCAATTTGCTGATGACACAAAGTTAGGAGGGATAGCTAATACTAGAGAAGAGAGAGGATTCAAAAAGATATAAATAAACCGGAGCAGTGGGCAGCAACTAACAGAATGGTTATTAACAGGGAAAAATGCAAAGTACTAAATCTGGGAAATAAAAATGAAAAACGTATACAGAATGTGAGGAATAGAGCTAAGCAACAGCACATGTGAAAAAGACTTGGGTATACTAATAGATCACAGACTGAACATGAGTCAACAGTGTGATGTAGCAGCAAAAAAGGCAAATACAATTCTGGGATGTATTAACAGAAGCATACAGTCTAGATCATGTGAAGTCATTATTGCCCTCTATTCCTCTTTGGTCAGACCTCATCTGGAATACTGTGCCCAGTTTTGGGCACCACATTTTAAAAAAGACATCAACAAACTGGAGCAAGTTCAGAGAAGAGCGACCAGAATGGTGTCCGGTCTGCAAACCATGTCCTATGAGGAACGGTTACAGGATTTGGGAATCATTTCTGTGTGTCTCTATTTGTGCAAAAAAAAAGACTGAGAGGAGACTTAATAGCTGTCTACAAATATCTCAAGGGCTGTCACATTGTAGAAGGATCATCTTTATTCTCATTTGCACAAGGAAAAGACTAGAAGCAATGGGATGAAACTGAATGGGAGGAGACACAGATTAGATATTAGAAAAAACTTTTTGACAGTTAGAGTGATCAATAAGTGGAACAAGCTGCCACGAGAGGTGGTGAGTTCTACTTCAATGGAAGTCTTCAAACAGAGACTGGACAGACATCTGTCTGGGATGATTTAGTGAATCCTGCTTTGAGCAGGAGGTTGGACCAGATGACCCAGGAGGTCCCTTCCAACTCTACCATTCTATGATTCTATGATTCTATAAG
This sequence comes from Oophaga sylvatica, assembly GCA_033576555.1. Lineage (NCBI taxonomy): Eukaryota > Metazoa > Chordata > Amphibia > Anura > Dendrobatidae > Oophaga > Oophaga sylvatica. Next base: position 10,215,570 of record JARQOD010000009.1, read on the forward strand.
TGTTTATTTCTGTTCATGTTGATGATTATGGCTTTCAGCCAATGAAAACCCGAAAGTGTTGGCAGTGGATTATTCAGGATGCTCTTCAAGCATGTGACAGCAGAGCTTCTTTATTCAGGAACTATCAGGAACAATATATGATAAGCTTAATAGAACAGGAATAAATCATTTGTGTGTCTCTATATGTGCTGGATCTACAACAGGGTGCTTCACTCATACACAGACACAGGAAAACAGGAAATACAGTCACATGTTCTCCTTGTGTGAGCCTCTGGGAGTTTTTTTTTTGGTCTAACTTTATACACAGCATACAAATCTAGCAACTAAACACTCATAGACAGGAATGGAGTTGTTGCACCAAACATATTCCAACACCCCCACTCAACAACTACTTATCCTGTTAGTCCCATTCCAGGTCTGAAATCCACAAACTTGGCCCTTGATAATGGCTTTATCATACCATCAGCTACCATCTTGTCAGACTCGCAATAAACAAACTCGAGTACACCGCGTTCCAGTCTCTTTGGCGTGGCTTGCTTACACATCGGCAGAGAATTCCAACTGTGGCTGTGATATCCAGACAACTTGTGGTTGCTATGTACAGAAGCGCCTCCACTGCTTGTCTGTAACTCCAATTGCCGGGTAGCAGATCCTCTTCTCCTTCCAACTTTAAGTAGGACGGATCCATTGGTATGGATGCACATTTGGCTTCTGACATTCAAAACTGGTTTAGGAAGTGTTCTGACCATATAATAAAGGCGTCTAGCTGGGATACCTTTGTTTGGCCTTTCTGATCTCCTGACTGGAGGTTAACTTGGTTCTTCTGTGTCTTCCTTGGTGGCTTCAGAGCTTATCCATACTTCAGTGTTTTCCTTTTCGACATTTGGGTTTGGTGATTGAGATTCTTGTTCTTGCTTCTTACGTTGAATAACCGGTGTAACTTTATGGAATTTGAGCGACACAGAGTTTTAATCAATCACTACATCTCTGCTGATTGTTACTGAGTTGGTCTCTAGGTGCAGGATTCTGTATCCTTTTTGCGTTTCGCTATAGCCCACCAGGACTCCTTGCTTTGCGTGTGATTCCCACTTGGAATGTTTTTCTTTGGGAATATATACAAACGTTTTGCTTCCAAATATCCCAAGGTGCTTCAGGTTAGGCTTCTCGCAGTTCCAGAGCTCATATGGAGTTTTATTTGTGGCTTTACTTGGCACTCTATTTTGAAGATAGCAAGCTGTCCTGATGGCTTTTCCCCAATACATTGTAGGTAGATTCACATGAAACAACATACTTCTTCCACTTTCACAGAGAGTACGCTTCTTTCTCTCTGCAATGCCATTTTATTCTGGGTTGTATGGAATGGTAGTCTGGAACACGATTCCATCCTTTTTCAAAATGGTTTGCACCTTTCCACTTGTATATTTGGTTCTATTATATGCACGCAGGGCTTTTGGCATTCTTCCAAATTTGTTAAGCACTACAGCAAGATATTCTTCAAATTTCTGTGAAATTTCATCCTGAGGCTATGTGCACATGTTGTGGATTGTTAGCGTTTTTCCCGTGGTTTTTCACGGCGAAAACGCCACGAAAACGCAGCAAAAACGATTATCCAACGCAACTCATTATATTCTATGCGATTCCACAATGCTGTGCACATGCTGCGTGTTTTTCCGCGGCGGAATCGCATAGCGGAAAAATACGCAGCATGCTCATTCTTTTTGCGGAATCGCGACGATTCCACCACCATAGGAATGCATTGAACCACTTACTTTCCGCTTGTGGCTATGCCCACCATGCGCAAAGTAAGCGGTTCATGTGCTTATGGTACCCAGGGTCTGGAGGAGAGGAGACTCTCCTCCAGGCCCTGGGTACCATATCCCTGTTAAAATAATAATTAAGATAAAAAATAATGATATTCTCACCTTCCGGAGGCCCCCGCAGCTTTCCCGCCTCTCAGCGACGCTCCCGGCCAATCCCGTTCCCAGGCATCCTTAGCGACAATGACCCAGATGATGTAGCGGTCTCGCGTGATGCTACGTCATCTGGGGTCATTGTCACCGCCAGGCATCACTCACTGGGAACGGAACTTGCTGGCTGCATCGTGAGGACCAGGAAGGCTGCGGGGGCCGCCACAAGGTGAGAACATCATGATTTTTTATGTTTTTTATTATTTTTAACATTAGATCTTTTTACTATCACGTTGTTTGACTCGTGTGACCAACCTGTCAATCAGTTTCCAAGCGATGCTACAGATCGCTTGGAAAACGCTAGCATTCTGCAAGCTAATTACGTTTGCAAAACGCTAGTTTCTGGCGGGAATACGCAATAAAAATGCGTATTTCCCGTGGCAGGGAGGTGCGGGATTGCCGCGGAAATTCCGCAACATGTGCACATAGCCTTACTGTGAAGCAGGTAGGCCACTGTAAATCTAGAGTAGTCATCAATAAATGTGAGAAAATATCTCTTCTTGCTAGGAGTTTGAACACTCATTGGACCACATACATTTGTATGTATCAGATCCAGAGGCTGTGCAGATCTAGTGGTGCTTATTTAGGAAAGGATTTTCTTGACATTTTCCCTTTAAGACAGCTACTGCACCTCATCGTTTGACTACACTGGTTGATTTTAATACTATTTGCAAGTTGAGCTAGCTTCCTTACTGCTTCTGGATCTCTGTGCCCAAGACATCTGTGCCATACATGGATACAGTTCTTATGTAGATCTTGTCTAGCACTGTACACTCTTTCTTTGCATTTTAGCTGATAAAGTTCATCTTGGATTTTTCCTTCTGCAAGATGTGACCCTTCTTTGAGATGATGCTGCTGTTATCTTTAAAAGGGACTAAATTCCCCTTTTGCCTGAGTTTCTTTACTGACAGAAGATTGCTTTCAAGGCTGGGAACATAGAGAACACTCTTTATTGGGATCTTTCTGCTTTGTGCTGAGGAAACTAGACAGTGGAGGTAGCTGTCTCCTACTCCTTCTGAAGTCATATAGTGACTATCAGGTAAGATGACCTTGCAGAATCTTCCTTTACAGCTGTTTTAACCCTTTGATGACTGTTCGGCTTTTTAAAATAATTCATTCTTGCTTTCCAAATTCTGCAGTCTGCTTTAAGGTGGCCAGGCTGTTTACATACAAAACATTCACGAGTTTCTCTTAGATTGCTCTTACATTTAGGGAAATCCTGTGTCTTTAATGCTGTTTCTGCTCTGGATTCATTACTGCTGCTTACATGCTGCATTTTTCTCTTGAATTCATCCACAAGTTTGCCTTTAACATACTCTAGTGTCAGCTCATCATGTGGCTGTGCATCTAGTGCAGTCACAAGTGTGTCATAACTCTCTGAAAGACCATTTAATAGAAGTGCAGAAACATGTAAATCTTTACTTTCTTCTCCATTACCCCTGAGACTCTCCACAATCTCTAGGGTGTTCCTTATATAGTCCTGCATATTCTGTTCATCACTTAGCTTAGACTTTCTCGTGAGATAAAGCTTATTGCTGAGATTTGATCTTTCATGCACTTTCTGTAACTCATCCCACATCTCCTTTGCAGTTGCACACTTGCATATATGCACAATCTGATTGTCATCTTCACAGAGGTAGATTGTGCTTTGTGCTTTCTGATCCTTCTCTAGCCAATCATCTGGTAATGGATGAGGCACTTGTTCCTGAGTATATTTCCACATACTTTCTCTTATGAGCAACATCTTCACCTTGAATTACCAGGACTGGTAGTTCTGGTTAGTGAGGCCTGGCACTGAGAACTTGACAGGATTGCTGCTAGTGAACATCTTCTCTGTTGCCCTGTGCTGCTTTTGATTTGGGCTTCTGCTGCTGTGTTACTCTGGTGTTCTGTGTCACTCTAGGCCCATAACCTGTTGGCAACGGATTATTCAGGATACTCTCCAAGCATGTGACAACAGAACTTGTTTATTCAGGAACAATATATGATAAGCTTAATAGATCAGGAATAAATCATTTCTGTGTGTCTCTATTTGTGCAGCATCTACAGCAGGCTGCTTCTCTCATACAGAGACACAGGAAATACAGTTTTCTGTTTTAACTTTATACACAGCATATAAATCTATCAACTAAACACTCATAGATAGGAATGGAGTTGTTGTACCACACATATTTCAACAAAAAGTCATTACATCAGTAAATTAGAATACTTTATAGCACCAGCTTGAAAAATGATTTTAAAATCCAAAATGTTGGCCTCCTGAAATGTATGTTCAGTAAATGCACTCAGTACTTGGTCGGGGCTCCTTTTGCATCATAGACTGCATCAATGCGGTGTGGCATGGAGGCGATCAGCCTGTGGCACTGCTGAGGTGTTATGGAAGCCCAGGTTGCTTTGATAGCAGCCTTCAGCTCGTCTGCATTGTTGGGTCTGGTGTCTCTCATCTTGCTCTTGACAATAACCCATAGATTTTCTATGGGGTTAAGGTCAGGCAAGTTTGTTGGCCAATCAAGCACAGTAATACTGTCATGACACAGCTGTTGGGTGACCCGGGACCAGGGGCTCCTGTTCTGGGCCTAACACTAGGGGGTTTCCTAGCTTGCCCTGTTCCCCAGGATACATTAGATGATGAGGACGCCGGGGCCTCTGCCCTTGCCTTATCTCCTAAATTAGCTCTCCGTCTGTTCTCCCCACCCAGGGAAGAGGGGGCGCTACTGTGCACCGCAGTATACCAACCCGACAAACGGCAACAAAGACAAGGGGTAACTGAAAACCAAACACACAAAATATTCACTCACATATAACAGAGGAATCCACTGGGGTGTGCAGGAAGGGGAAGAAGTACACCTGGGTTGCCAACCTCTCCGCAACCCAGACCCACTATTTTTTCCGGCGTTGTTTATATAGAGGTCAGGAAGCCCACAAAATTGCCCTTTTTACCACAAAGGAAACACACACCCCTTACGCCGTACTACAGACAATTTACCAGAATTGACCCACCTGCATGGGTTCCTCAGCAGGCTCAGTACTAACTGTCATGGTTTACTGGGTTCTCGGGCCAGGTAGTCACAGAGTTAACTCGGTTGGCCTCTTTCTGGGTCCTGGGAGGCTTTTTATAGCCTCACTGTGAGGCCAATCTTTGTCGTTTATACTCTGACCTTTGGCTGAGTGTGTCTGACCCTGTGCCTGTGCCAGTGCTTTGTGCCTGTGCTTCGTTTCGACTGTCTGTCAGGTTCTGATTTGGCTGTGTCCCTGTTACGAGTTTTGCCTGACCCTTTTGTACTGTTTGCCCTCTCTGTGTATGACCTCTTGGCGATGTTCTGATTATTCTCTGCCTGCTCCTCTTGTACTGCGTTGCTCCCTCTGTGTATGACCCCTTGGCTGTGTTCTGATTATTCTCTGCCTGCTCCTCTTGCACTGCGTTGCTCCCTCTGTGTATGACCTGGCTATCCTGACTATCTGTTCTGTCTATGCCCCTTGGTAACTTTATTTCGCAGTTACCCTTCAAGGAGTTTTCCTTCATCTCCTAGTTCTTCTGAGCTTATGCCACGCCCCTAGGCAGTCACGTGCTTCAGGTCTTCTGGCCTGAAGCATTCTCTAGCTGTTCCTGCTTCCTCTGAGAGACCTGTGGTTGGCTCTGCCCCTTGGCAGTCACGTGCTTCAGGTCCTGGTCCTCTGAAACACACGTCTTCCCTGCTGCTGCCTCGCTCCACAGGTATCTTTTGGGGCACAGTTTGTTTACTCAGGACACGCGCACTGGCTCAGTGAGCAAGTGCAGTGCGGTGTCCTTGACATTATAAACGACCGTTACAGTCTTTCTGAGGGGGGATATTTAGGAGTGTTATCCCCATGGATCCCATGCAGGTATTAGCGGATCAGGTGAAACATCTGACGTAAAGGTTCCAGGAGTTGAATGATGAGCAGCGCGTGATGGCTCAGACCCAGCAGCAGCTGGTAGATACCGTACAGGGGGCTGTCGCTGCGGCGTCTCTGGGTACTGGTGGTAGGGATGTGTCGTTAGTATCTCCTGAATCTCCAGTTAAACTGCTCGACTAATTTTAAGGGGATAAAAATGAGCTCTTTTGGGGATGAGTTCCAGAGGGTGGGGGTTATTATTTCCCTACTTTGGGGGGCCCCACAAGCCTGGGCTTTTTCTCTCTCTCCTTCTGCTCCTGAGAGGATGACTGTTGATGCGTTTTTTCATGCCCTAGGCCGCATTTATGATGAGCCTGACAGGGTCCGTATGGCTGAGGACATGGTAATGAGTGTTCGTCAGGGTAGACATTCAGCCGAGTGGTTCTGTTCGGAGTTCCGACATTGGGCAGCGGAGGTCTCCAGGAATGATGCCGCCCTTCGAGGGCTATTACGCAGAGGCCTGTCTGAACGTCTCCAGGACGCACTGGCCCTTCATCCTCCACCTGATACTTTGGAGGACGCCATAACCCAGGCCGTACGAATGGACCACAGGCTACGTGCCAGGGGTGTCATGCAGTGTGAAACCTCACTGTTTGCTGGCAGCAAAGAGACTGGGGCCACTACTGAGGTCATGGACATTGGCATCACCTCGCTAAAAGAGAAGGAGAGAAGACATCGCTGGGAGAAACAACTCTGTTTCTATTGTGGAGAATCCGGACATTGGAGAAAACATTGCCCTCCTGTCCGTCATCCTGTAAGACGACGGAAAACTACTAGGTCTGGGTAGTGGTCAGGGAGGCTGCCCAGACCTTCAGGTACTATTTTCCTCATGTCCTAAAGTCGTGTTAAAGGTGGAACTGTTGGTAGACAACTATTGTTTTTTCTCGATAGCATTGGTGGACAGTGGTTCATCTCTCAACCTGGTCAGTTCCTGTGTCGTCTCCCAACATAAGATGGGGCAGTCAGGCTGGAGACACCCCTTAAAATTGTTGCCATCGACTCTTCCCCTCTTACCCGAACAGGAATTCTTTATGTTTCCAAAAGGTTTTCTTTGCTGGTCGGTTCTTCCCTCAAGGAAGAGATGGAATGTTTTGTTATGGACAAATTGCCCACTGGGCTAATGCTGGGCATGCCATGGCTTCAACGCCACAACCCGGTGATTGACTGGGAATCAGGGTAGATTATTAAATGGGGATCCCAATGTGTCGACTGTTGCCATAAACCTGTTTATTGTCTGAAATTTGCAAAACCTGACTCGGTGTCTTCTGTTCGTCTGGAGGGTATTCCGGAGTACCTGAAAGACTTTGAGGACGTGTTCCCGAAAGTGAGGCTGAGGCGCTGCCCCCGCATAGATCATTTGACTGTGCTATTGATCTTATCCCTGGAGCCAAATTGCCGAAGGCCTGTCTGTTTAATTTGTCAGGCCCGGAGCGCCTGGCTATGAAGCAATACATCGCTGAAAGTCTTCGTAAGTGGCATATAAGGCCCTCAATGTCCCCAGTAGCTGCGGGGTTCTTCTTTGTTAAAAAGAAGGATGCGGTCTACGTCCCTGCCTCGACTTTCGAGAACTTAATAAAATCACAGTCAGGAATATATACCCCCTGCCTCTGATTCGTGATCTCTGTAACCAGCTCTCTGGGGCCAAGTGGTTTTCAAAATTGGACCTCAGGGGGGCTTATAATTTGATAAGAGTACGGGAAGGGGATGAGTGGAAAACTGCTTTTCTTACTTCTGAGGGGTTATTTGAGAATCTGGTGATGCCGTTCGGTCTCACCAATGCTCCAGCTGTGTTTCAAAATTTCATTAATGTAATTTTTTCGGACCTCATTGGCCGTTTTATTGTGATCTACTTGGATGATATACTGATATATTCCTCTGACATTCTCATTTATCACATGTTAAAACAGTGTTTCAAAGACTCAGGGAAAATCTATTATTTGTTAAGCTGGACAAATGTTCTTTCTTCGTTCAGGAGCTATCATTTTTGGGTCTCATAATCTCTCCACAGGGGTTTCGTATGGATCCCAAGAAGGTGCAAGCCATTATGGAGTGGGTCCAGCCTCGGGACCTTAGAGGACTCCAGCGCTTCTTGGGATTCGCAAATTACTATTGCAGGTTTATCAAAGGTTTTTCTCAGATTGTGAAACCCCTCACGGATCTCACACGTAAAGGGGCTCATGTTAGGAACTGGTCCCCGTCAGCCAAACAATCTTTTTTAACTTTGAAAAATTGTTTCACATCAGCTCCTGTTCTGGTTCAACCTGACTCATCCAAGCCGTTTGTGGTTGAAGTTGATGCTTCGGAGGTTGGGGTGGGGGCAGTGTTGTCACAGGGACCTATTTCTCTGACTAACCTCAAACCTTGTGCCTATTTCTCAAAAAAAAATTCTCAGGCTGAGAGAAATTATGATGTTGGTAATAGAGAACTCTTAGCAATCAAGTTGGTGTTCGAGGAATGGAGGCATTTTTTGGAGGGGGCGGCTCACCCCATCACGGTCATCACCGACTACAAAAACC
>JARQOD010000009.1:10224067-10306959 GCA_033576555.1 Oophaga sylvatica
AATGGTCTATGCGGGGTAATGTCTCTGCTTCCTTTTTTATTGAAGACATCAGCAAATGACCAATATGGAATCGGGAGTCCTGGTAGATTAGCAGGAGTAGGAGAAGGACAGACGGGATGAACAGGCACCAGACACGTTTTATGACAGTCCTGTCCCCAGCGAAGAATCTCTCCATTCTGCCAGTCAAGCACAGGTGCATGCTTTGGAGCCAAGGCAGACCTAGTAAGAAAGCATGAGAGAGTCCAGGCAGAACATGAAATGAATGCTCTCAGAATGCAACATTCCCACCTGCAGGGTTATGCTTCGGTGATAAGTCGGATGGGACGAGGTAGGAGACCCCCATCCACAGCAGCAACAGATACTGTTCAACAAGAGGTTGGTGGGAATGCGATACTTCTCTACTAGAGCCTGTGACACGAGATTCCCAGCTGCTCCAGAATCAAGTTGGGCCATCTCGAAGTAACGGTTCTTACCGAGAAGAATTGAGACCGAGAGCAGCAGAGAAGAAGAGGATTTATTTTTGTCTAGATTGACCTCTCCGAGCGAACCTAGACACAGGCGTTTCCCGACTTCTCCGGACAGGTTCGGATCCAGTGCTCCTTACTGCCGCAGTAGAAGCAACTTTCTCGGCACGGCGTGAGTCCTGACGGGCTTTGACCATCTTGGTCTGGTCGACCTGCATAGGCTCAGCAGTGTGCACCTGGGAAAACGGAAGGGTTTAAATGAGGAAACTTTTTTTCACGGTGACCTCTTTGGCTCGTTCCGGGAACCGTAGATCAATCCGATTGGCAAGATTTATTAAATCATCAAGCGAGTTGGAAAATGTCCCGACCGGCAAGTTCATCTTTAATACGGCCGGACAGACCCTCCCAGAAGACCGAAATTAGAGCTTCATTGTCCCAAGCCAGTTCTGAGGCTAGAGAAACGGAACCGTATGGCATATTGACCAACGGTGAGACTTCCCTGACGGAGACGCAACAGAGATGATGCAGGGGAGGTCCTCCGTCCAGGTTCGTCGAATACCCTCCGGAAGGCCGAGAGAAAAGCAGGCAGGTCTGACACCAGAGGATCTCTCTCTCCCAGAGAGGATTAAGCCAGGCCAGAGCCTCTCCGGTGAGATGGGACATGATGAAGGCAATTTGGCCCGGTCAGAATTAAAACTGGTGTGCCAGGACTTCGAAATGCAGGGTGCCTGGTTAATGAAAACCCGAGCCATAACAGGGTCGCCTCCATACCTAGAGGAGCTGAAAGTCGGGGACCGGGAATGGAAACCACGGAATTGGGAGTCAGCGGGGCTGCCGGATTATGAGTCATGGCTCCAGCGGTGGTTGCTGGTGATGGATTCAGAGTGTCCAAGCGGGAATTGACGTTCCGCAGGTGACCCAGGATAGCCTCCTGTTGAGACCTCTGGCGAGACAGCTCATGACACAGTTCCGGAAGTGAAGGGGTTTGGGTGCCACCGGGTTCCATGGCCCGAGCAAACTGTAACGGGTCTGGTAGGTGGAACCACTGACGGAAACGGGTCTGGTTGGTGGAACCACTAAGCTTTATTATACAAACAATTTACTTGCAAGAGAGCGGGTGGCATCCGGGAATAGGACAGGGAATCACGGCAATTAGCCAGGCAGTCTCTGGACAGGCAGGTTGTCACAATAAGTGACCAAGGAAGTCTCTGGACAGGCAGGTTGTCACAATAAGTGACCAAGGAAGTCTCTGGACAGGCAGGTTGTCACGGCAAGTGACCTGGGCAGTCTCTGGACAGGCAGGTTGTCACGGCAAGTGACCTGGGCAGTCTCTGGACAGGCAGGTTGTCACGGCAAGTGACCAGGGCAGTCTCTGGACAGGCAGGTTGTCACGGCAAGTGACCAGAGCAGTCTCTGGGCAGGCAGGTTTGTCACGGCAAGTGACCAGGGCAGTCTCTGGGCAGGCAGGTTGTCACGGCAAGTGACCAGGGCAGTCTCTGAACAGGCAGGTTGTCACGGCAAGTGACCCGGGCAGTCTCTGGACAGGCAGGTTGTCACGGCAAGTGACCAGGGCAGTCTCTGGACAGGCAGGTTGTCACGGCAAGTGACCAGGGCAATCTCTGGGCAGGCAGGTTTGTCACGGCAAGTGACCAGGGTAGTCTCTGGGCAGGCAGGTTGTCACGGCAAGTGACCAGGGCAGTCTCTAGACAAACAGGCAATATACGACCTGAGCTGGTGGAGCCTCCTGGTAGGCTGCAGTCGGATGGCAGATGATCGCTCCCAGGTGAGCAGGCAAGAGTCTCTGGAATAGCCGGGATCTCTGCTGATGATGTCCGAACCTCTAGATAGAGCTGCAGTCGGATGGCAGATGATCGCTCCCAGTGAGCAGGCAAGAGTCTCTGCAATAGCCGGGGATCTCCGCAGATGATGTCCGAACCTCTGGATAGAGCTGCAGTTCGGATGGCAGATGATCGCTCCCAGGTGAGCAGGCAACAGCCGGGGATCTCTGCTGAAGATGTCCGAACCTCTGGATAGAGCTGCAGTCAGATGGCCGACAGGCAAACAGACAGGTAACAGGCAGGCAACTGGAAACAGGAGCTGATGGCTGAAGCAGAGTTAGACTGCACAGAAACAACATTGCTCGGGCACCTCCATTAAGGAGGAAACCCTTAATATAGGGTGGAGTCCACCAGCATTGGCTGGAGACTGATTTGGAAAATGCGCGCGGCTCCTTTAAGAGCGGGGAGGGTGCGGGCGCGCGCCCTAAGGCCAGCAGCAGGGAAGGAGCGCGCGGGACCAGCAGGGTGGAAGGAGGACGCCGAGGATGCCAGAGGCGCAGAGGAGGCTGAGAGCACTGAGGACGCTGAGCGCAGGTGAGGAGAGCGACGTCCCTGTCTGGCAGCAGGCAGGGACGCGGGCGCTACACTGTGTTTTGTGAACTGCATTAATTTTGCATGGTATGAACCAAATTTCCCCCAGCTTTGCCAAATTGCTGTGACTGTGTTTTGTGAACTGCATTAATTTTGCATGGTACGCAATCATCTATGCAGCTTTTTCTCTGTTTTGACTGTTTAAGAAGTGCATATAGTATCCCTGGCATTTTACTTACCCATCCTCCTGTATTCACAATTGCATTCATTCCTCTTGTGTCTCCCATGCATACCTGAGCTGCCAGTCCCTTCCCCCTGTTTTATTAGCTTTGCTTATCTGTGACCATGTGGTCTGGGTAATCACGCCCACATCCCCCCTCACAGCTGATCCACCTCAGTCCCAGATATATTCAGAGCCATGCGTCTGCACAGATGTAGTCTGCACAGGCTTACTATTTCAAATTCCATATTTCAAATTACAGATTTCTAATTACTATACTATGAATTAGACTAGAATTGGACTGGAATTTGACTGTAAGTAGACAGAATATATAACCACTACCATGTTTCCTTTTCTTTTCACTTTCACCCCCATACTACTTACTTTCTTCCTACTCCCTGTAATCCCCCCACCTAGTAAGGAAGTAGTCATTTTCCCCTCCATTCTCCCCAGACATCTCACCTTCTCCTCAGAACTGTTCCTCCACGTACAATCCTTTTTCTCCAGAAACACACGGCCACACCATGTCTTATCCTGTTCCCACCTTTTAACGCTCTGTCTGTTACTCCTCACTGCTGGTGATATATCCCCAAATCTTGGCCCTCCTCAACACATCCCCACACTCACTTCTATCACCCTGCCACGATCCTCTACACGTCCTCGCAACCATGATAACCTCATACCCATTCACACAGCCCCCACTCCCCCGTTCCCCCTACCTGGAGCACTATGGAACGCACGCTCTGTCTGCAATAAGCTGTCATTTATCCACGACCTCTTCATCACCAATAAACTCTCCTTCCTTGGCATCACCGAAACCTGGCTCACCCCCTCTGACTCAGCCTCTCCAGCTGCACTTTCTTATGGCGGATTCCACCTATCTCACACCCCCCGCCCCAGCAACAAACGTGGTGGAGAGTTGGTTTGCTCCTATCTGATACCTGCTCCTTTGCCCCAATTCCACTACCCCCCTCCGCTACTACTCCCTCATTTGAGGTGCACTCCGTCCGCATCTACTCCCCCTCCAACCTCCAGCTGGCTGTCATCTACCGCCCCCCAGAACTTGCCATCTCCACCTTTCTCCACCACTTCACCACCTGGCTGCTTCATTTCCTCTCTGCTGACATCCTCACTATCATCATGGGTGACTTCAACATCCCCATTGATGCTTCCACCCCAGCGGCCTCTAAACTTTTATCGCTCACTGCCTCCTTTGGCCTCACTCAATGGTCCTCTGCGGCCACTCACAAAGATGGTCACACGCTCGACCTTATCTTCACCCGCCCCTGTTCCCTTACTAATCTCACTAACTCACCCCTTCCCCTGTCTGACCACAACCTACTGACGTTCTCTTCTCTCTCCTCTTCTAGTGCACAACCCCCACTCCACAAACTCACTCACCCTCGCAGAAATCTCAAACACCTCAATTTACCAATGCTCTCTGAGTCCCTCCTCCCTCTTACAGACATATCGTCACTTCACGACACAGATTCTGCTGCCACCTTTTATAACACTGCAATAACAGCAGCACTTGACTCGGCTGCCCCCCTCACACATAGCAAAACTTGTACAATCAACAGGCAGCCCTGGCTGACCAGCCTCACCAAAGAACTGAGACGGGCTTCCAGGGTTGCTGAGCGAAGATGGAAAAAATCCCGCTCTGCCGAGCACCTAACCGCATACAAGCAGTCCCTCACCAGCTTCAAGTCCACGCTCACTGCTGCAAAGCAAACTTACTTCTCATCTCTAATATCCTCCATGTCTCACAACCCTAAACAGCTCTTCAACACTTTCAATTCTCTACTCTGTCCCCCAGCACCTCCCCCTTCTCCTCTCATTTCTGCTGAAGACTTTGCCTCTTTCTTTAAGCAGAAGATCGATACGATCAGAGAAAGCTTTGGCCCACAGCCCCCATTGCCCCTCTTAGCTGCTCAACCCTCTTCCTCCAAAGCCAACTTCTCCACCATGACAGAAGATCAGCTCTCCACCCTCCTATCAAAATCACACCTCACCACTTGCATGCTTGACCCGCTGCCATCCCACCTCATCCCTAGCCTCGCCACCGTCTTCACCCGTACTCTAACACACCTCTTCAACCTCTCACTTACAAATGGTGTCTTCCCCTCATCCTTCAAGCATGCCTCGATCACACCCATTCTCAAAAAGACCTCCCTTGACCCATCCTCTGTGTCTAGCTATCGCCCGATATCTCTTCTTCCTTATGCCTCAAAACTACTGGAACAGCATGTCCATCTTGAACTGTCCTCCCACCTCTCCTCCTGCTCCCTCTTTGACCGCTTACAATCAGGCTTCCGACTGCATCACTCAACTGAAACTGCCCTAACTAAAGTCACCAACGACCTACTAACCGCCAAGAGCAAGCGTCACTACTCTGTCCTCCTTCTCCTGGACCTGTCTTCTGCCTTCGACACTGTGGACCATTCCCTCCTGTTACAGATTCTCTCATCTCTTGGCATCACAGGCTTGGCCCTATCCTGGATCTCATCATATCTAACAAACCGAACATTCAGTGTCTCCCTCTCCCACACCACCTCCTCACCTCGCCCCCTGTCTGTCGGTGTTCCCCAAGGTTCAGTTCTTGGACCCCTACTCTTCTCCATCTACACCCTCGGCCTGGGACAGCTCATAGAATCCCATGGTCTTCAGTATCATCTCTACGCCGATGACACGCAGATCTACCTATCTGGACCTGACCTCACCTCCTTACTGACCAAAATCCCACAATGTCTGTCTGCTATTTCTGCTTTCTTCTCTGCTCGCTTTCTAAAACTGAACATGGACAAAACAGAATTCATCATCTTTCCCCCATCTCACTCTACCCCCCCCACCAGACCTGTCCATTAACATCAATAGCTGCTCACTTTCCCCAGTCCCGCATGCTCGGTGCCTCGGAGTGATCCTCGACTCTGCCCTCTCTTTCAAGCCACATGTCCAAACCCTAGCCTCCTCCTGCCGTCTCAAACTCAAAAATATTTCCCGGATCCGTGCATTCCTTGACCATGAAAGTACAAAAACACTAGTGCATGCCCTCATCATCTCCCGCCTCGACTACTGCAACCTCCTACTCTCTGGCCTTCCCTCTAGCACTCTGGCACCACTCCAATCCATCCTGCACTCTGCTGCACGACTAATACACTTGTCTCCCCGCTATTCCCCAGCCTCTCCTCTCTGCCAAGCCCTTCATTGGCTTCCTATCATTCAGAGGCTCCAGTTCAAAACCCTAACCATGACCTACAAAGCCATCCACAATCTGTCTCCTCCATACATCTGTGACATGGTCTCCCGTACATACCCACACGCAACCTTCGATCCTCTCAAGATCTCCTCCTCTACTCCCCTCTTATCTCTTCTTCCCACAACCGCATACAAAGCTTCTCCCGAGCCTCTCCCATACTCTGGAACTCTCTACCCCAACACATCAGACTCGCGCCTACCATGGAAACCTTCAAAAAGAACCTGAAGACCCACCTCTTCCGACAAGCCTACAACCTGCAGTGATCATCAGTCTACTGAACCACTGCACGATCAGCTCTTCCCTCTCCTAGTGTATCCTCACCCATCCCTGTAGATTATGAGCCCTCGCGGGCAGGGTCCTCTCTCCTTCTGTACTTGTGTGTGCCTTGTATTGCTCATGTTTACTGTACTTGTCTATATTTGCCCCTCTTCACATGTAAAGCGCCATGGAATAAATGGCGCTATAAAAATCTATAATAATAATAATAAGCTAAATATGTGATGTGTGAAAGGAGAGGTTTCAAAATTCATGGTATGCGAGAAAAGCAACAACTTGTTTTTAAAAGAAATAATACAAATCAGTTCAATTAGAATATTAAGGTACATAATGAAATATTATCTACTCAACATATATTCCTTTAGTAATTATTATTTTTAGTTAATAGTAGATAAGTGTAATCACACATCAAAATGGTTTATCAAGAAAATTTACATTTAGATTATTATTTTTTCCTTTTCCCAAAAGATAATTTTATGATATTCAATGTTATTTTTATTTTTAATGGTTACATAGATGGTACACATCTTCAGACAAATATATGGTATAAAGCTAAAACAGAAGTTACATAAATAATTTATAAAACAATTATTTTTTTTATTTTGGTTTTGATAAATCAATTATTTCACAAAATAATATTTTTTTTGGTATTAAGGGGGAAATGTGTTTTTTGATCTTGAATACATCATCACATTTCATCAATACCTCTTCACACATTTTAAAGAATATGGAAATATTATGGTATAACTACTAGAGATAATAACATTAAGTATTATAAAGAGTCATTTCTTTACACTAAGAAGGGGATTACATGCAAAGTTGCATAATATGAAAATTTTGGTAACACAAGGTCATGACAAATATGAAATCATCCAGATAATGGAAATATTAAGGGTATGTGAAAACATAACTACTCAGCATTTGTCATAAATATATAAAGGCCTTATTTTTATTTTTATTCTTATTTTCATTTTTATTCTTATCCTTCATTTTTAATTTTTATTCTTCCTTTATCTCTATTTTTGATTCTTAATTTTTATTTTTATCTCAATCAATCAAGAAACATCAATATTTAATAAAGTAATGTCTAGTACAAGAATATTGCTTCATTAAATATAGTGAAGATATCGGTTCATTAGAAGAAAATGTTCTAATTCTGAGTAAATGCAATAATTCTTTCATTCATTCATTCACTCATATTCACATTTTGGTTCATGGCTATACTGTACATTCTTACCTATTATTGGTCTAATAAATATATTCCATTAATAAAGTTTTAGTAATAAAGTTTTAGTAATAAAGTTTTAGTAATAAAGATGGAAACACTTGTTTACATGAAAAACACACCGACACCTATGGGTTGAAAAGGTAATTACACCTATGACATAAAAATGTTCTATCTCATGAAGAATATGGTTAATAATGCATTATCATTTATTATTGTTTCACATACAAACATGAATTCCATATTACTATTCTGATAATAATTCTATGGATATTACTGATTGCTATGGTACGCTGTGATATTATAGGTTAGGAAAATTACCAGATTTGGTATAGAATAGGGAATGAAGACTTCAAGCAAGATATTGGAATTACGTTAATAAAGACTTTTCATATTTCTAAATTCAAGTAAATTTCAAAAGTTGCAAGAAGAAAAAGCCGAAGTTCCAGAAGGTAAAAAGGCTATATGATTTCTGAGTAATAATAGACTGTGTCAATTACAATTCATTTCATCACCGACAGCCACAACTGCAGTATCCACCACTGAAAACAACTGCAGTATTCACCACTGACAACAACTGCAGTATTCACCACTGACAACAACTGCAGTATTCACCACTGACAACAACTGCAGTATTCACCACTGACAGCCACGATCGCGGTATTCACCACTGACAACCACAATGGCAGAGGACGATGATCCTATGATGCTAATATGAACTGTGTTATCACGCTTTTATCACGCTCCAGTGGTTTCTTATCACCTATGAAGCTTCAATGAAAGCTGGTGAACAATAAGTTGTCAGGAAACTACAACCCTGATATGAGTCCTGTGCATTAGGACTAAGGACTGGTTATGGTGCTATCTTTAGCAAGGAAGAGTCATTTTAACCCTTGCTTTGCTGACCAAAGACGTCACACCTGTTCCAAGACCATTGCGGATGGCATGGAGGATTCCAGAAATATCCAAGGCGAGCCAATGTAAGTCCAGGTCTTTAAAGGTGACACTGCTCAGATATTAAAGCTTCATTTCATCAATGGACTTTGTTTTCTTATCAACATTTGAATTTATGGACTTTGATGGACACATGACACACGGTCTCCACAATATCTACATGTTATTTCAAAGGAATTATCGTATAAAGACTGTGTTTTAAAAGAATCAAGAACAAGACGTCAACATGAAGATCAGATGACATCAGATGATGATGACTGGACCGGAGATGCTTCGATTTAGGTTTAGGAAAGTATAATACACATATTTTATATGAATATTGATCACGGCTTACCATAACATGAATTCACATCATTATGTTATTGAGTGCATATAACAATAATCTGATATTATTATTATTATTGAAATTAAATTATTTTGCTAAAGAAGAAGAAAAGAAGAAAGAAGATCTGATTATCCTAAAGATAAACTTCTCTACTTTGAGGGTTCCAATTAATGTCTGTCACCCTCAAAAGGGGAATTGTTAAATATTAATTATTGGTTATGGATTTATTCTACACTCAATTCTGTACTGAGTACATTGACTTTCAGCTAACATTACAGATGCTATTTCTGTATGGTAAAGTGGCAACTCCATATACAGAGATCACATGATCTAAGGGACATATATAAGACTACACGAAGGGAGGGGCTCTTGCTTGCTCGCTCACTCTCTGCACAGACACATGGGACACTTTACTTTGATGAATGAACAGCCAGCTGCCATGTAACCACGTGTTGCTTCTCTGAGACGCTGCTGACAAGGCCAGAATGTAATTTTGCCATTCAGGACACCAAGGAAAGAAGTGTATAAGCTTTGCTATGGACAAATGGACAATCTATACGTAACTATTTCACTCATTTTATGTTTTCCTGTAATGATGTTTTTTTGGTAAACAGTCCAATAAACCACTACATTTTTTTATAAGAAATGTGACGTTTTCTTTAAAGTATCGCATCTGGTAACAAGACCTTGAAAAATATACAAAATTAAGCATTTTTAACACTATCACAGTGATCAAAATAAAAAAAACAGTACATAACCCCCCCATTTATCACCCCCTTAGTTAGGGACATATAATAAAAAATAGAAATTATATTTATTTTCAT
The DNA here is from genome assembly GCA_033576555.1 of Oophaga sylvatica. NCBI lineage: Eukaryota > Metazoa > Chordata > Amphibia > Anura > Dendrobatidae > Oophaga > Oophaga sylvatica. The sequence goes on from JARQOD010000009.1 coordinate 10,233,981, forward strand.
TTTTCTATTAGGGTTAGGGTTATAATTAGGGTTAGGGTTTAATTAGGGTTAGGGTTAGCATTAGGGTTAGGGTTAGCATTAGGGTTAGGGTTATAATTAGTGTTAGGGTTAAGCTGGGTTCATACTGCGTTATGGCAGTCCGTTAGACGGACTGCGTTACACCGCGGTATAACGCGGTGTAACGCAGTCCGTTAACGCTGCCATTCACCCCCATTTGAGGGCGCATCGCGACGCATGCAATAAAGCGGCATGCGTTTGCGACGTGCCATCATTCAGTGACGGAGCCTCGGACGCGGGCTGCAGCGTTTGGGCTCCGTCACCGCTAGCGCAGATGAATCATCTGCTGATTCCTCTGCGCTAGCGGGTATAGCATAACGCGATCGCGTTATGCTATACCGTTACCAGCCCGTCAACGCTATGTGTTGAACGGGCTGGTAAAACGCAAAATGAACCTAGCCTTAGGGTAAGGGTTATAATTAGGGTTAGAATTAGGGTTAGGGTTAAAATTAGGGTTAGGGTTACAATTAGGGTTGGAATTAGGGTTGGGATTTAGGTTAGGATTAGGGTTGGGATTAGGGTTAGTGGTGTGTTGGGATTAGGGTTGGAGCTAGAATTGAGGGATTTCCACTATTTAGGCACATCAGGGGGTCTCCAAACACGACGTGGCGTTCAAAAAGTCAAATGGCGCTCCCTCCCTTCCGAGCCCTGCCGTGCGCCCAAACAGTGGTTTACCCCAACATATGGGGTATCAGCGTACTCAGGACAAATTGCACACCAATTTTGGGGTTCTAATTTCTACTGTTACCCTTGGGAAAATAAAAAATAGCTGGCTAAAAAAATCATTTTTGAGAAAAAAAATGATTTTTTATTTTCACAGCTCTGCGTTTATAAATTTCTGTGAAACACTTGGGGGTTCAAAGTGCTCACCACACATCTAGATAAGTTCCTTAAGGGGTCTAGTTTCCAAAATGGGGTCACTTGTGGGGGGTTTCCACTGTTTAGACACATCAGGGGGTCTCCAAACACGACGTGGCTTTCAAAAAGTCAAATGGCGCTCCCTCCCTTCCAAGCCCTGCCGTGCGCCCAAACAGTGGTTTACCCCAACATATGGGGTATCAGCGTACTCAGGACAAATTGCACACCAATTTTGGGGTTCTAATTTCTCCGGTTACCCTTGGGAAAATAAAAAATAGCTGGCTAAAAAAATCATTTTTGAGAAAAAAAATGATTTTTCATTTTCACGGCTCTGCGTTTATAAATTTCTGTGAAGCACTTGGGGGTTCAATGTGCTCACCACACATCTAGATAAGCTCCTTAAGGGGTCTAGTTTCCAAAATGGGGTCACTTGTGGGGGTTTCCACTGTTTAGACACATCAGGGGGTCTCCAAACACGACGTGGCTTTCAAAAGTCAAATGGCGCTCCCTCCCTTCCGAGCCCTGCCGTGCGCCCAAACAGTGGTTTATCTCAACATATGGGGTATCAGCGTACTCAGGACAAATTGCACACCAATTTTGGGGTTCTAATTTCTCCGGTTACCCTTGGGAAAATAAAAAATAGCTGGCTAAAAAAATCATTTTTGAGAAAAAAAATGATTTTTCATTTTCACCGCTCTGCGTTTATAAATTTCTGTGAAACACTTGGGGGTTCAAAGTGCTCACCACACATCTAGATAAGCTCCTTGGGGGGTCTAGTTTCCAAAATGGTGTCACTTGCAGGGGGTTTCTACTGTTTAGGTACATCAAGGGCTCTGCAAAGACAACATGACGCCCGCAGAACATTCCATCAAAGTCTGCATTACAAAATGGCGCTCCTTCCCTTCCAAGCACTCCCATGCGCCCAAACAGTGGTTTCACCCCACATATGGGGTATCAGCGTACACAGGAAAAATTGCACAACAACTTTTTGGGTCCAATTTCTCCTGTTACCCTTGGGAAAATAAAAAAATAGCGGGCTAAAGAATCATTTTTGAGGAAAAAAATGATTTTTTATTTTCACGGCTCTACGTTTATTAATTTCTGTGAAGCACTTGGGGGTTCAAAGTGCTCACCGCACATCTAGATAAGTTCCTTAAGGGGTCTAGTTTCCAAAATGGTGTGATTTGTGGGGGTTTCGACTGTTTAGGCGTATCAGGGGCTCTCCAAACGCGACATGGCGTCCAATTTCAATTTCAGCCAATTTTGGTTTGAAAAAGTCAAACGGCGCTCCTTCCCTTCCAAGCCCTGCCGTGCGCCCAAACAGTGGTCCCACCCCACATATGGGGTATCAGCGTACTCAGGACAAATTGGACAACAACTTTTGTGGTCTAATTTCTCCTGTTACCCTTGGGAAAATAAAAAATTGGGGACTAAACGATCAGGTTTGTGGAAAAAATATGACTTTTTATTTTCATGCCCGGGAGTTATAAACTTCTGTGAAGCACTTGGGGTTCAAAGTGCTCACCACACATCTATATAAGTTCCTTAGGGGGTCTAGTTTCCAAAATGGTGTCACTTGTGGGGGGTTTCCACTGTTTAGACACATTAGGGCCTCTACAAACGCGACATGGCGTCCAGCCAATTCTGAGTTGAAAAAGTCAAACGGCGCTCCTTCCCTTCCAAGCTCTGCCATGCACCCAAACAGTGGTTTACCCCCACATATGGGGTATCAGCATGCTCATGACAAATTGCACAAAAACTTTTGGGGTTTTGTTACCCTTGGGAAAATAAAAATTGGGGTGAACAGATCGTTTTTGTGGAAAAAATATGATTTTTTATTTTCACGGCTCTATGTTATAAACTTCTGTGAAGCACTTGGAGGTTCAAAGTGCTCACCACACATCTAGATAAGTTCCTTAGGGGGTCTAATTTCCAAAATGGGGTCACTTGTGGGGGGTTTCCACTGTTTAGACACATCAGGGCCTCTACAAACACGACATGACGTCCAGCCAATTCTGCGCTGAAAAAGTCAAACGGCGCTCCTTCCCTTCCAAGCTCTGCCATGCACCCAAACAGTGGTTTACCCCCACATATGGGGTATCAGCATGCTCAGGACAAATTGCACAAAAACTTTTGGGGTCTTGTTACCCTTGGGAAAATAAAAATTGGGGTGAAAAGATTGTTTTTGTGGAAAAAATATGATTTTTTATTTTCACTGTTCTATGTTATAAACTTCTGTGAAGCACTTGGAGGTTCAAAGTGCTCACCACACATCTAGATAAGTTCCTTAGGGGGTCTAGTTTCCAAAATGGGGTCACTTGTGATGGGTTTCCACTGTTTAGACACATCAGGGCCTCTACAAAAGCGACATGGCGTCCAGCCAATTCTGCGTTGAAAAAGTCAAATGTCGCACCTTCCCTTGCGACCTCTGCCGTGCGCCCAAAAAGTGGTTTACCCCCACATATGGGGTATCGGCTTATTCAGGAGAAATTGCACAACAAATTTTGTGGTTCATTTTTTCTTTTAACAGTTGTGCAAATAAAAAAAATAGGTTTCGAAGTAAAGTTTTTGCAAAAAAAGTTAAATGTTAATTTTTTCCTTCCACATTGCTTCAGTTCCTGTGAAGCATGTAAAGGGTTAATAAACTTCTTGAATGTGGTTTTGAGCACCTTGAGGTGTGCAGTTTTTAGAATGGTGTCACTTTTGGGTATTTTCTATCGTATAGACCCCTCAAAGTGACTTCAAATGTGATGTGGTCCCTAAAATAAAAATGGTGTTGTAAAAATGAGAAATCGCTGGTCAACTTTTAACCCTTATAATTTCGTAACAAAAAAAAATTTTGGTCCCAAAATTGTGCTGATGTAAAGTAGACATGTGGGAAATGTTATTTATTAAGAAATTTGTGTGACATATCTCTCTGATTTAAGGGCATAAAAATTTAAAGTTTGAAAATTGTTAAATTTTCAAAATTTTCGCCATATTTCCATTTTTTTCATAAATAAACACAAGTCATATCAAAGAAATTTTACCACTAACGTGAAGTACAATATGTCCCGAAAAAACAATCTCAGAATCAGCGGGATTCGTTAAAGCGTTCCAGAGTTATAACCTCATAAAGTGACAGTGGTCAGAATTGTAAAAATTGGCCCTGTCATTAAGCTGCAAAATGGCTCTGTCACTAAGGGGTTAAGATATTAGACAGTAACAGTTCAGCTCATATTAGCTCTGTATTTTCTATAATCTTCCTAACACCTGGAGACTGCATAACTCCAACAATATTTACATGTTTTTAGTAATTGGATGAATACTATATAGTTCTCTTATCACTTTTTAGTGAGAACGTTGTATGTTTATATTATCGCATAGCTCTTCAGTGGGAAAGTGAATGTTTATATTATCATCCAATTACTGCATAGTTTCGGTATCCATGTTTGGTGAGAAATAGTATGGTAGAATATCCGGTACCAGGAGAGTTTTTGGCATGTCATATCCGATGATGTATTTGTCCGGTGTAGATTGACATCTGAAGAGCTGGCCCCTCAGAAGATACTATATTGGACAAATAAAATTTGTTAAGAGTTTGTGTAACACTTGGTTACGCAAGCATTGTTTTTTCTAAACACTACATAAGCTGGTGAAGATTTCAGCTAAAACAGAAGCCTGTAGACTGGAGGAAATGCCCGTGTGGGTCTACAGTGTGGATATCCCAGGAATTCCTGTCTTCGCCATTCTGCTTCTCACGGTTGATGTTTCCGGACAGATGATGTTGCTATTCCTGGTGAAGTTTTGCTTTTTGCTTATGTAGTGTGCAATGTAAGTACTTTACTTTTGTGATTTATATTAGAATGTAATATAAGAATGTAAATCCGCAAGGACAGGGTCCTCTCCCCTCTGTACCAGTCTGTCATTGTAAATTTGTTTACTGTAAAAGATATCTATAACTTTGTATGTAACCACTTCTCATGTACAGCACCAAGAATTAATGGCGCTATATAAATAATAATAATATTATGCAAAAGTGTATGCAATATCATACTATTTCCTGTTTTCTGTAATCATTTAATTATTGTAATAAACTTAATCGCCTTCTTTAAAGCCGTATCCGAGCCCTTTAAGTACTTGGCAAAACAAGAAGTTCCTCAAGTCTCCACTGTCTTCTTGCAGTTCGAGCTCCTGTACAGTCGACATCCGCAAGGGCACCTGGACATCACCAAGGAAACCGAGGTCACGCCACACCAGAGCGTCATAGAGAATGTCGCCCAGTTGCAGGATAGGATGGCAAAAGTAATGCCTATCGTGAAGAAGCATCACAGTAAGCCCAGGCAAGGGTATATAAGCGATCAGCAAGGTTGAGGCAGTTCAGCCTGGGAACCGCGTGCAAGTGCTTATCCCCACGGTGGACAGCAAGTTCCTAGCCAAGTAGCAAGGCCCAGACAAGGTGGTGGAAAAACTGGGTGAAGTGAATTACAAGCTACTCCAGCCAGGTCGAAGGAAGCCGTACCAAGTATATCATGTGAACTTGCTCAAGCCATGGCAAGATCGGGAATTGCTAGAAGCTCCTTGCCTGGGAGCCCGTTCTGAAGCCAAAGTGGAGGAGGTCACAATTGCAGAGACTCTAACCCTTGCCCAGAAGCAACAGTGTCGGGAACTGCAGAAGCGGAACCGTGACCTATACTCGGCGTTGCCAGGACATACACAGGTGGTGGAGCATGACGTGTTAACAGAGCTGCGTGTAAGGGTGAACGTTGAGCCCTATAGAATTCCCAAAGCACGCCAGGAGATATCAAATGAGGTTAAGAGAATGCTAGACCTCGTGATAGTCAAAAAGTGTATGTTTGAGTCTCATCGTCCTTGTGCCAAAGCCCAACGGTGAGTGGCGGTTTTGTAATGACTACCGCAGGCTGAAAGAGGTGTCCAGTTTTGATGTGTATCCAATGCCTCGCATGGATGAACTCATTGAGAGACTTGGACCTGCGAGGTACATTACAAACCTTGACCTGACGAAGGGCTACTGGCAGATCCCCATGTCCCAGAGTGCCAAGGAGAAGACAGCCTTCTCAACGTCTGATCGGTGTTTTCAAAGCACCAGAATGCCCTTTGGACTGCAGGGGGCATAAACTACCTTCCAGAGGGCTATGGATTGGATCTTAGCTCCACATAAGAAGTATGCCGCAGCTTACCTTGATGACATTGTGGTCTTCAGCCCTGACTGGGGTAGTCATCTACCAAAGGTACAGGTGATCCTAGATGCTTTGAGAAAAGCTGGGTTCACCATAAATCCCAAAAAGTGTGCCATAGGGAAGGAAGAGGCTAAGTATTTAGGCTATGTCATCGGTAGAGGCGAAATCAAGCCACAGATAAACAAGGTCGAGGTGATTCAGAATTGGCCTCAACCGCTTTCCAAGAAGCAAGTGAGAGCGTTTCTTGGAATTGTGGGATATTCCCGGTGGTTTATCCCAAGTTTCGCCATAATTGCCACACCATTAAGGAATCTCTTTAAAGGGAATCTGTCACCCCATTTTTCGACCATCAGCTGTAGCCACCACCATCAGGGGCTTATCTACGGCTTTCTGTAATGCTGTAGATAAGCCCCCGATGTCACCTGAAAGAGAAGAAAAACGAGTTATATTATACTCACCCGGGGGCAGTCCGCCGTCCGGTCCGATGGGCGTCGCGGTCCGGCGACAGGAAGCTAAGAAGAGGGCTTCGCTAGAAGATGGGAGGTGCCGGACCGGAAGGCGGACCGCCCCTGGGTGAGTATAATATAACTCGTTTTTCTTCTCTTTCAGGTGACATCGGGGGCTTATCTACAGCATTTCAGAATGCTGTAGATAAGCCACTGATGGCGGTGGCTACAGCTGATGGTCAAAAAATGGGGTGACAAATTCCCTTTAAGAGCACAGTCGATGATGGTGAAATGTACTGCGACACAGAGATGGCCTTTCAGGAGCTGAAGCGGGCTCTGTGTAAACATCCGGTTCTGGATGCACCGGACTTTAGCAAAGAATTTGTGGTCCAGACAGATGCTTCAGAAGTCAAGTTGTCAGTCATGCCCACTGTGCTTTTCTTTTACTCAGCATAAACAGACCTGCATGTCAATTTCTCTTGCGGGTTCACTGAGCTTTCTGTGCGGATTTTCCCCATAGACTTATATAAGAGGGGAAAAATCCACAGGTAATAAAATGTACTTGCGTTTTTAGTGTGTTTCTGTGTCGGAAACGCATATAATTTGCATTTAAGTGTGTCAATAAAGTTTTTTCAAAAGCCAAAATCTAGGAAGTATGAAAAACAAAGCAGTTTTATTTAAAGCATGATAAAGACAAAAAATGCAATGAAAAACTGAAGTAACTCAATTAAAATAATACGTGCAAAAATTCTGCAGTGTCACAAACTCAAAAAAACCTCATGTAGAAAGTATGTATGGAAAAAAAAATGCTGAAAGCAGAGCTCCTCCTGGTGAAAGAACTTTAGTATTAACCCCTTCACACGCCAAGCATGTTTTCACCTTCCTGACCAGGACAAATTTTACAATTCTGACCAATGTAACTTGATGTGCTAATAATTCTGGAATGCTTTAACGGATCCCAGTGATTCTGAGTTTGTTTTTATCATGACACATTGTACTTCATATGATAATTTTAGGTCGATATTTTTTGCCCTTGTGAAAATATCGGAACTTTGACAAAAATGTTACAATTTTCAAACCGTTAATTTTTATGCCCTTAAACCAGATAGTTATATCCAAACAGTTTGTCGAACATACCGGAACCCCATTAAATTCAATAGGAGGCCAAACCAAACATATACACAACACTTTAAAGGGTGACAAAAAGCTTCCCAAACAGATCAAATTAGGGCAGACACCATGAAAAGTGGCATCAATTGACCTACAGTAGAAATTTGATAATGGCACAGCAGCAGTCAGTCCATGCATGAGGGATCAGGATCTGGGCCAGCATTTACAGCTTTGAATTGAAGTTTCAACTAAGACCTGTTGGGTAAGGGAGCGGTGTAAGCCTTCTTTGCTGGAGCCCTGATACCTCATGTAACAGCTCAATTTTTTTTCCCAGACACACTCAGGTGGCACAAACATCAGTTTCATAGACTACTATTGGTAGAAAAATGTAAGGATAGTAACACAGGTAGTTGACTGATCAATTGACCCACAGTAATACATTTTATAATGGCACAGAAGCAGTCAGCCATGGGCCATGCATGAGATATCAGGGTCTGGGCCAGCATTTAGAGCTTTGAATTGAAGTTTTAATGAAGACCAAGTGGGTAAGGGAACGGTGTAAGCCTTCTTTGCTAGAAGCCCTGATACCTCATGCAACAGCTGAAACTGGGTTTTTTCCCAGCCACACTTAGGTGGCACAAGTATCAGCTTGACAGCGCATGAATGTTAGAAAAATTTAAGGATAGTAACACAGGTAGTTGACTGAAAGTAAGTGCAGGCCGGCCGGTCTGGGAGCCCTACTGCTACAGGCAACACATGAAGGAGACCCAACTTGGATTCTAGACATTTCAAAAAATTATTGCCACACACAACTAAAGTGTCATCAATTTCCACAGAGTAGAAACAGTATAATGGGCCTGACACACTTTCCACTACAGGCAACCCAACAGATGGAGACCCAAAAATTGGAGTCTCCACATTTCAAAAAAATATTGTCACACACTACTAAAGTGATATTAATTTCCACAGAGTAGAAACAGTATAATGGGCTTCTGACACCCCTTCCACAACAGGCAGCCCACCAGGTGGAGACCCAACTTGGATTCACATTTCAAAAAATTGCTTGTAAAATCAGCAGCAGTAGCAACAGCTACGACAAAGGTGTCAAAGACTGCAATAATGCAAGATCAATGCATGACACTAAAAACGACACCATTACCTAATCTGCCCAGCTTTAAAAGTCATTGGAGATTCATGACTTGTTCATTTTGATGAAGGTTAGGCGGTCTACACTTTCATGGACAGCCAGATGCGCTTATTCGTCAGGACACCACCAGCAGTGCTGAAGACACTTTCTGAAAGAATGCTGGCTGCAGGGCATGACAAAACCTCCAAGGCGTGACAAGCGAGAACAGACCACTCTTCCATTTTTGAAGACCAAAATGCAAAAGGGTCCAAATCCCCCCTGATGGCATTGATATTGAGCTTGAGATACTCCTGTACAACAGTCTCCAGTCATTCACAAAGTGTCAGACTTGTACTCTGTTCTGCTGGTGCACGGGCTGGTCTAAAAGTGTGTGAAATGACTCACAGAAATTGCTGCTGGTGCTAATGTTTTTGCGGTGACGCCTTGAAGTTCCCGGGGTTGGAAGTCTAGAACTGTGATGCACCCTGTGTGCCTCACTGCTGTCTTGGGGAAAACCACTCTTAAGATTGTCTACAAGCGTGTTTAGTTACTCCAGCATGCACGTGTCCCTTTTCGGGGGGGGGAGCATCTGGCAAAATTTACTCTTGGTGGCAACCCAGTAGTCAGCACTATTTCTAACCCTAAGAATATGGGCATTATGTTGAAAATAGTGCAGCAACAAGGCGCTTATGTGTTACACACTTCCATGAGGTCCAAGTCCATGGTGTGTTGGTGGCGTGGACTGAAGCTTGCTTCCTCCGTCCGATCCCGCCAACCACAGTCGACAGAGGGGATCATTATCCTCTTCATCTCCTGACTGTTGCCTGCCCATCACCTCTTCCTCCTCATCCTCCTGCATTTGTTCCTTGGCTCCTGCACCTTCAATAACAGTTTGTCTCCTCGATCGCTGTAATCCACTCTCCCATAGCACCCGCCTGTGTGACAACAGTCCGGTAACTTAAAGATATTGTTATCTCTTCAGCATCCTCCTCTGCTCCCACCACTACCTCCTCCTGCAGACTATTTAAAGTGTGCTCCAGCATGTCAGCCCTAACCATCTTAGTAGCCATTTCAAAACTGTGCAGAAGGGTGCAGAGGTCCTTCATCTGTGCCCACTCCGCAACCGTGATTTGCACAGCGTCCATACTGCGTTGGCCCAGGCTATGCAAAAGGACATACTATACCAGGGCTCTTCACTGCTGCCACAGTCACTGTAACATGTGCAGAGTGGAATTCTATCTTGTCGGCACATTGCATATCAAACGGTCAACCGGTAGGCCGAAAGACCTTTCTAGCAATGCAAGTCGATGAACTGCAGCGTGCGATTGGCAGAAGTGAGCACACAGTGACCATGCTTTCTGCAGCAGCGCATCCAGGCTGGGATATTGGTGAAGAAATTCTGTACCAGAAGGCTTAGGATGCAAGCCATGCACAGCACGTGTATGAGGTTATCGCACACGACCTTCCCTGGCTCCAGGTTCAGGGGGGACAGCCATTGCTCTAACTCGGCCTGGATAGCTGTCCACATCCACAACTCTTGAGTTGGGTAACTGCGATCTCCAAGGCATATTGATTTAAACACTGCCTGATTGCGGTGAGCACTGGCAGACATGTACCAGAAAAGGTGTGACCTATGATGGGGGAGGCGACATATGACGTACCTACACGTCATAGGTCTTAAAGGAGTTAACTGCGCAAAAGCAATATTTAAAATAGGGGGCAGGTCAATGAGGGTTCTGTGACCTGTCATTTAAGCCAGAATGATGATAATGATGATGAGACCAGAGCACCAGCATCTCATTAACTCAAAACTGCAAACACAGATTAACCACGAATCACAAGATGGATTTCTTAAAATCAGGTATCATTTTAATCAGTGTAAGAGGTCCATCCTGACAATACCTGTAGTTTACTTAAAAAAATCCTGATAAGGTTTCCTTTAAGAGAACCAAGTAGGAACAAAAGTGCTACATGTATGTATAAATATTTGTGCAAGTACAGTAAGCCACTGTAAAATGCTATGTGGTTGCGGTCGCTCAGCTCCATCAAATAAGGTCACCTTTGGTAGATAAAAAAGTAGGAATTAGTCCTACTGGTAATTGAGTTACCAGGAGTTCATCATGACTGCACCATCAGGAGGTAGTTCTTTGTATCCTTGATAGAGATGGGAACACACAAGAGGTTAAAAGATCCCTCCTTCTACCACCCCACTAGTGATTTTCCAAGTACCACACCAGGATGGATGCAACTCTATTTTATTGAGGTTCCTTATACATAGGTTACCTTCACATAGCAGGCAGGAAATTTAAGGGGGGGAATGTAATTGTTCCTGTCATGGTAGACTCCTGGAAACCCAGTTACCGGTACGACTAATTCCTACTTTCCAGCACCATCAGGAGAATACCAGAGAAGACATCATTCAGGGTGGGACTACTGCTTGGAGGACTTTCCTTCCAGAGGTTGTCTTTTGGCCTGATAAAATGTCCAATTTATAAAGTCTGCAAAACGTGTTAAGAATTGTCTATGTTGCTGCTCTGTAGATTTGGTCCACAGAGGCCCCTGCTCATTCTGCCCATGATGCAGATACTGCTCTAGTTGAATAGGCCAAAAATGTTGTTCATGGGTGCTCTTCCTTCTGAAGAACAGGTCAGACTGATTACCAACTTAATCCGCCTTGCTAAGGTTGCTTTTGACGTTTTCTTCCTCTTATTCTTCCCTGCAAACTGAACAAAGATTGAAATCTATCCGCCAAATTTTTGTGGCCTCTAGGTATAGTGAGTTCCCGACTATCTTTACGGTTTAGAAAAAAGCGAGGCAAGACAATCTCTTGGCTCAAATGGAACGTAGTTACTAGCCAAGTAAGAAGACTGGCTTTAACATTAATATAATGCAGTCGCCTAGGATTTTTACATCTGGATCTTTGATGGAGAAGGCCTGTATCTCCCCTATCATCTTGCAGTAGTTATGGCAACCAGGAAGGCTGTTTTTAAGAAGATTTTAAGTGAGTTTTCTAGAGGTTCATATGGTGGTCTACATAGGCCGTTCAACACCAAATTCAGGTCCCATGGAAGGACAGAGTCCTTAATTGTGGGTCTAATCTTGCCTGTGGCCTTAATAAATCTCTAAAACCAGGGATGGCTTGCTAACGGATAATCCAAGAAAGCCCTCAGAGCTGAAATTTGTACCTTCAAAGTGCTGGGTCTTAGGCTTTTATCAAACCTGGATTGGAGAAAATCTAGTATCTTTGGAATATTAGGGCCCGAGATATCCACCATTATTTCCTGGTATTGTGAGCAAAACTTCTTCCAGATCTTTGTATATATTGCCAAAGTCACCAGCTTCCATATCTTTCCTGATTAATCGTTGATCTTATCAATTCCATTTTGAATTTTTTGAGATTTGTACAGGAGGCAACCTCGAGTTTCTTTATTTATAACATATTTGAGTGCATCAGAGTAACCATTCTGCTTCTGGCACTGGTTTTACTACTCTTGAAGCCACCAATTTTTTACGTCTCTTAGCAGCCTTTTGTAGACTTGTGGGAACTGGGAAGTTGTGAGGTAGGAATCTTCCTTGAGGGTTCTGAATAAACTATCCTGTAGCTTTCTGATATTGTCTGAAGTATCCATGGATTCTGGGAAACTTCTTCCCAGGCTTTGGGAAAGGATTGGAGTCTTCTCCCCACTTCCTTGGAGTCATTGTCTTCCTGTGTTAGTTATCGGTTTGAAAAAGGCATCCCTTCCTCAGCCTCCCTTGGGATAGCTCCATCTACCGGTTTTCCCTTTATCTCCATAGTTCGGTCTCTGATGGGATCGGGTCCGCCAAAAGGACGATACCCTTTTTGATTTCTCCTCTGGAAATCCTTTTTTCTCGTCTGAGGATTTTTCCAGTGCCGTCCAATACTGGGCCAAATACGCGGGGACTTGAAAAGGGAAAGGAACACAGCTTGTTCTTAGAGTGGTTATCCCTTGACCACATCTTAAGCCATATAGACAGTCTTACAGTATTTTAAGGTGCCCCATTTCTTGCTGTGAATCAGATTGTGCGTAGGCGTAGGCTATAAACCCTGTTGCCATTTTGAGCAAGGGAATGGATTCCAGGATCTGATCTTTGGATGTCTTCTTTCTAAGGTGACCCTCTAGCTCAGGGTTGGGGAACCTCAAGGCAGCGGATTTCACGTGCGGGAGAGATCGTGATGCCATTTACCATAATAGATAGATCGGGTAGGGAAGATACGTGAGATGGAGGAAAGATGATGAGTTCGGTTTTGTCTACATTGAGTTTTAGGAAGCGAGAGGTGAAGGAGGATATGGCTGATCGACACTCCGGGATTCTGGACAGCAGAGAGGTGACGTCTGGGCCAGAGAGGTAGATCTGAGTATCGTCCGCATACAGGTGGTACTGGAAGCCATGGGACTTTATGAGTTGTCCTAGGCCAAGGGTATAGATGGAAAAAAGTAGGGGACCCAGGACAGAGCCTTGAGGGACTCCAACACCAACAGAGAGAAGGCGGGATGAGGAGGTAGAGTGGGAGTGGGAGACGCTAAATGTGCGGTCGAAAGGTAAGTGGCGATCCAGGACAGGGCAAGGTCTTTGATGCCATGGGAAGAAAGAATCTGTAGCAGTAGGCAGTGGTCGACTGTGTCGAAGGCAGAGGACAGGTCAAGGAGGAGGAGGATGGAGAACTGTCTGTTAGCTTTGGCTGTGAGTAAGTCATTAATAATTTTGGTCAGGGCAGTTTCAGTGGAGTGGTGGGGGTGGAAGCCAGATTGGAGGTTGTCAAGGAGACAGTTAGATGAGAGGTGGGAGGAAAGTTGAGCGTGGACATGCTGCTCAAGGAGTTTGGAAGCAAACGGGAGCAATGATATTAGGTGATAGCTGGGCATAGCAGTTGGGTCAAGGTTTGTTTTTTTGAGGATGGGTGTGATGATGGCATGTTTGAAGGCAGAGGGAAAGGTACCAGAAGATAGCGATAGGTTGAAGGGTTAGGGCTGGGATGAGAGTGTTAGTGAGGTTGGGGAGCAGGTGGGAAGGGATGGGGTCAAGTGCACAGGTGGTGAGGTGTAATTTGAAAAGGAGATGAGTAAGCTCTCCTTCAGTGATTTTGGAGAGGGAGGTTATTAGGGAAGGGCAGAGGTCTGGTATATGGAGTGGTTGGGGTGGTGGAACAGAAAACGTTTGCCTTGTTTAGTCGATCTTATTTTTGAAGTAGGTGGCAAAGTCCTTGGCAGAGATAAAGGGAGTTGGAGGTGGCAGTGGTGGGCGGAGGGGAGTTGAATGTGCTGAACAGTTGTTTTGGGTTGTAGGATAATGAAGATACAAGGTTTGCAAAATAGGTCTATTTAGCAGAGGTGAGGGCTATTTTGAAGGCAAGTGTAGCTTGTTTGAAAGCAGTGAAGTCGTCAGGCAGGCTTGTTTTCTTCCAATGCCGCTCCGCGACCCTGGATGATTGTCGAAGTTTTTTGGTGAAATTGTTGTGCCAGGGTTGCCTATTGATTCGTCGCACTTTGAGGTGTGTGAGGGGCTACTGAGTCTATGGCAGATATGAGGGTGGTGTCATAGAAAGCGGTGGCGCTGTCTGTGTCGTGGAGTGAAGATATGGAGGACAGAGGTAGAAGAGAGTCTGTGAATGTCTAGGTGTGTGAGGTTTCTTCGAGGATGTGCCAGTGGCTGAACATAGGGGGCAGGTGAAGAGGACAGGGATGAGAAGGTGAGTAGGTGGTGGTCAGATAGGGGGAGGGAGAGGTTGTGAGATTAGATAGGGAACAGAGGCGGGTGAAGATGAGGTCTAATGTATGATCGTCTGTGTGGGTGGCTGTGGAGGACAACTGAGTAAGTCCAAAGGATGAAGTAAGTGACAGGAATTTGGAGGCTGCTGGCTGGCAGGTGTCAGTAGGGATATTAAAGTCACCCATGATGATGGTGGGGATGTCAGCAGAGAGAAAGTGAAGAAGCCAGCTGGAGAATTGGTCAATGAAGGCAGTGGCTGAGCCCGGTGGTCGGTATATGACGGCCATTTGGAGATTAGAGGGAGAGTAGATAAGGCCGAGTGGACCTCAAAGGAAGGGAGGATGAGGGAGGGTGGGGGTTGGATAGGGTTGAAGGAGCAGTTATTAGAAAAAAGGAAACCCACGCCTCCACCATGTCTGTTGCCAGAGCGAGGAGTGTGGGTGAAGTGGAGGCCACCGTAACTCAGTGCAGCAGGGGAGGTCGTGTCAGGGGGCGTCAGCCAGGTCTCAGTGAGGGCCAGGAAGGAGAGGTTGCGGGAAGTAAAGAGATCGTGGATCACATGGAGCGGGCGTTCAAGAGTGCTCCAGAGAGAGGAAGCTGGGGGGTAGGGGCAGTGGCACAGGTTTTAAGTGTGAGGGATTGCGGTAGTTTCTCTTACTGTGAGAAGTATAGGGGTGAGGATTAGTGGGATGTATGGGGCAGGGGGGGCCAGGATTGGGGGATATGTTGCCAGCAGTGAGAAGAAGCAGAGAAAGGGAAAGCAGATGGGTGAAGGAGAGTGACCGGCTTACGTTATATTTTAGTGGGAGAGGTCTGAGGTCAAGAAGCAGGTCTGCAGATGAGGCGATGTGGGGGGGTAAGAGAGAGGGGGAGACAGTTATTTGGTTAGAGCTTGCAGGGGTTTGGGGATAGCGAAGGAGAGTGAAGATTAGTGGAGCAAAAATGGTGAGGGCAAATGTGAGCATGGTTAAAGAGCAGGGTAAAAGAAAGGCAAGTAAAATTAGAAGACAGTGATTATTTTTACCTGCTGACCGATTTCTGGACTATTTCTGGATATATTTCTGATGTAACACTTCAAAGATGTCACACTTAAAATGATGTCACATCTGACCTGCTCCATTCAACTTATACCATTCAAATGTCTAGGAAATGAAGCCAGGTGAGAGCAAGAGAGGGGAGGAGAAAGGAGCAGGAGGACAGTTCACAGCAGGGAGCAATTAACAGATTGCAGTTAATAGAACATTTGCCTAGCATCACAGATGAAGAAACACAGATTAAGATGGAGGGATAGGCCTAGGAGTGAGGATCACAGACATATCAATATGTATTCAGTAAATCTGAAGTATGCTACATGGAATTAAAATCAGGGAAAAAGCAGCAGCGTACCAGTTAAAACAGAAAAAGAGGAGTACATAGGATTCTGGGGTGCAGTGGGTATTCTGGATAGAGGGATGGTTCAGACGTACCAGTTAAAACAGAAAAAGAGGAGTACATAGGATTCTGGGGTGCAGTGGGTATTCTGGATAGAGGGATGGTTCAGACATACCAGTTAAAACAGAAAAAGAGGAGTACATAGGATTCTGGGGTGCAGTGGGTATTCTGGATAGAGGGATGGTTCAGACGTACCAGTTAAAACAGAAAAAGAGGAGTACATAGGATTCTGGGGTGCAGTGGGTATTCTGGATAGAGGGATGGTTCAGACGTATCAGTTAAAACAGAAAAAGAGAGTACATAGGATTCTGGGGTGCAGTGGGTAGTCTGGATAGAGGAATGGTTCAGACATACCTGTGGATGAAAGTAGATGGATCAGGACATGACAGCATGAAGGGGAATATACCATGCGCTATCATTCTGGATATATTTCTGATGTAACACTTCAAAGATGTCACACTTAAAATGATGTCACATCTGACCAAGGTCATATCTGACCTGCTCCATTCAACTTATACCATTCAAAGCTCATCTATCCATAGGTTCATGGATCTTGCTACAGATGTAGTAGCTCTATTAGCTTTAATAATTCCTATTTAAATCTCCCAGGTTTTCTTGAGTAGCCCATCTGCCTTTCAGTCCATACAAACCCTCAAGCATGATGAATCCTCAAAAGAAATAAATGCCTTTTTGGCCACTCTGGCTATGGGGATTTCGATCTTAGGAACTAATTCCCATAATTTCATCTCTTCTGGTTCGAATGGAAGAGATCTGAATCTCCTTGGTATAAATCAGTCCATTCTCTACATCCTCCCACTCCTCTAAGATCATAGTTTTTATGTTTATGAACAAAGACTACTTTATTCCTTCGAGACCTGAACCCCCCAAACATCTAATCCTGTATTGAGGGGTATTGGTGGGTCTCCTCGACTTTCATCATAGTCCTCACTGCCTGCAGGAGCGTATCAATAACTTCCCAGAGAAAAGGTATTTAGTTATCTCCTTTGGTAAGGTTGGGGTTAATCATTCACCTTCCTCTTGTTCAGGGTCTGTATAATTTGTCCTCCTCTGAACTCTACTTCATATACCATCACTGACTTTTTTTCAGATGTGCAAACTGGGAGGACTGAGGGCACACTAGCTCAGTAACTGAAATTTGCACCTCTTTTGTGACCATGGCCCTTATATCTTTCATGAAGGAGGAATGTTCTTCCTTTACCACTTTAGCAATGCACTCTGGACATATGGAAAACAAATGTCAGGAATTTTCATGTGGCACATTCTTTCCCTTTCTTTTTAGAAACAGAAGGGGCCATAGATCTTTTAGAAACATCTCTATTCTAAAGGGGTAAAGGTCACATAACATAATATAGATGTCAGGTGGAAACCAGTAGGTGTGAACATCAATATCACTCGTCCAAGGGATTCAGCAGCTGTGTCAGAACAGCTTGTCCTTCCATTGCTGGCTGTGTCAATGAACTGGTAACTTACCCCCTTGATAGTACAATAAATAGTACCATCTCACCTGTATCAAAAGCACCCTTTTAATTAGGTGAATCTTGGCACACTTTTTGTCAAATCCTGGAAGTGTTGCCCACGCTGGAACACACGCCAGGCACTAGAGCAGTGATGGCGAACCTATGGCACGCGTGTCAGCGAGGGCATGCAGAGTCCTCTCAGCTGGCACGCGGCCTCGCCTCTATTCCTGACTGCAGCTCCCTCTCACATTGAGCGGAGCTGCCGCTGAGCTGAAAAATGACGTCAGCTGGCCGGCAGCGCCGCTCAATGTGTGAGAGTGAAAGGAGCTCCGACGAGAGGGAGCTGCCGCTGAGCTGTGAAGATGCGTGAGTGCTGGCGCTGTGTGAGTGGGAAGCTGCTGTGTGTGTGTGACGCTGTGTGTATGTTGTGTGATGTGAGTGCTGTGTGTGTGTGTGACGCTGTGTGATTTATGTTGGTGGTGAGAGCTGTGTGTGTTGTGTGATAGATGAGGAAGCGATATCAGCGTTGAGACTGGGGCTAGAGTGAGAGCTTTTTTTAGGCAGGCATACTAGTATGGAGCATCATGTGGGGCATTATACGTATGCAGCATCATGTGGGGCCATTATACAGTATGCAGCATCATGTGGGGTCATTATACTGTATGCAGCATCATGTGGGGTCATTATACGTATGCAGCATCATGTGGGCCATTATACTGTATGCAGCATCATGTGGGGTCATTATACTGTATGCAGCATCATGTGGGGCTCATTATACTGTATGCAGCATCATGTGGGGTCATTATACTGTGTGCAGCATCATGTGGGTCATTATACTGTGTGCAGCATCATGTGGGTCATTATACTGTATGCAGCATCATGTGGGGTCATTATACTGTATGCAGCATCATGTGGGCTCATTATACTGTATGCAGCATCATGTGGGTCATTATACTGTATGCAGCATCATGTGGGGTCATTATACTGTATGCAGCATCATGTGGGCCATTATACAGTATGCAGCATCATGTGGGGCCCATTATACTGTATGCAGCATCATGTGGGGTCATTATACAGTATGCAGCATCATGTGGGGCCATTATACTGTATGCAGCATCATGTGGGGCCATTATACTGTATGCAGCATCATGGGGGGCTCATTATACTGTATGCAGCATCATGTGGGGCATTATACTGTATGCAGCATCATGTGGGCCATTATACTGTATGCAGCATCATGTGGGGCCATTATACTGTATGCAGCATCATGTGGGGCCATTATACTGTATGCAGCATCATGTGGGGCCATTATACTGTATGCAGCATCATGTGGGGCCATTATACTGTATGCAGCATCATGTGGGGCCATTATACTGTATGCAGCATCATGTGGGGCCATTATACTGTATGCAGCATCATGTGGGGCCATTATACTGTATGCAGCATCATGTGGCATTATCGTATGGAGCATCATGTGGGCCATTATAGTATGAGCATCATGTGGGGCCATTATTACAGTATGCAGCATCATGTGGGGCCATTATACAGTATGCAGCATCATGTGGGCATAGTACAGCATCATTGGGATTATACTGTATGCAGCATCATGTGGGGCCATTATACTGTATGCAGCATCATGTGGGGTCATTATACTGTATGCAGCATCATGTGGGGCCATTATACTGTATGCAGCATCATGTGGGGTCATTATACTGTATGCAGCATCATGTGGGGCCATTATACAGTATGCAGCATCATGTGGGGCCATTATACTGTATACAGCATCATGTGGGCTCATTATACTGTATGCAGCATCATGTGGGGTCATACTGTATGCAGCATCATGTGGGGCCATTATACTGTATGCAGCATCATGTGGGGTCATTATTCAGTATGGAGCATCATGTGGGGCCATTATACTGTATGCAGCATCATGTGGGGTCATTATACTGTGTGCAGCATCATGTGGGGCCATTATACTGTATGCAGCATCATGTGGGGCCATTATACTGCATGCAGCATCATGTGTGGCCATTATTTACTATGGAGCATCATGTGGGGCCATTATACAGTATGGAGCATCACGTGTGGCCAGTATACTGTATGCATCATCATATGGGGCCATTATACAGTATGGAGCATCATGTGTGGTCATTATACTGTATGCAGCATCATGTGGGGCCATTATACAGTATGGAGCATCACGTGTGGCCATTATTCACTATGGAGCATCACGTGGGGCCATTATACAGTATGGAGCATCACGTGTGGCCATTATACAGTATGGAGCCTCATGTGAGGCCATTATACTGTATGCATCATCATGTGGGGCCTTTATACAGTATGGAGCATCACATGGGGCCATTATACAGTATGGAGTTGTTTTTCTAATCTAAAACCTCAGTATTCCGGTTAAATTGCCGTGTTGGCACTTTGCGATAAATAAGTGGGTTTTAGATTGCAGTTTGGGCACTCGGTCTCAAAAAGGTTCGCCATCACTGCACTAGAGGCTCATGCGTCATCCACCTATAGCCAGAAATGTTCTATGCATGCCGGCATCTTCATTTGTAAACTCCTGCTGCCTGACTAGGGATGGATGAAAGTGAGCTGCTTTAACCCAGAAGTTCCACCTCTTGTTCAGCGAGGTATCAAGCCTCTGGACACTGCTACAGGAAGGAGAGGTGGACCCCTCAATCCTCTGCACCCAGCAATCAGGAGCTCCTGCTCAACTGACCAGGTATCTTGTTCACCACAAGCGCTCCTCCTTTCCATCTGTCCCTTATAGCAGTGGTCCCCAACCTTTTTTGCACCAGGGACCGGCTTCAAGCAAGACCATTCTTCCATGGCCCGGCAGGGCGGGGATGGAGGTGTGGCAGGGGTGGGGCTTTGGTCATAAGGGGGCGGGGCTATGGACGGGGTTGTAGTTTAGTAGTAGTGCATTCTTATCTTATATACAAGGCTCTGCTCCCACCCTCCTATACATGGCTCCACTCCCACCCTCTTATACATGGCTCCGCTCCCTCCCTCGTATACATGGCTCCGCTCCCACCCTCTTATACATGGCTCCGCTCCCTCCCTTGTATACATGGCTCTGCTCCCAACCTCTTATACATGGCTCTGCACCCTCCCTGTATACATGGCTCCGCTTCCACCTCTTATACATGGCTCCGCTCTCGCCCTCTTATACACGGCTCCGCTCCCGCCCTCTTATACACGGCTCCGCTCCCACCCTCTTATACACGGCTCCGCTCCCACCCTCTTATACACGGCTCCGCTCCCACCCTCTTATACACGGCTCCGCTCCCTCCCTCGTATACACGGCTCCGCTCCCACCCTCTTATACACGGCTCCGTTCCCACCCTATATACATGGCTCCTCTCCCACCCTATATACATGGCTCCTCTCCCACCCTATATACATGGCTCCTCTCCCACCCTATATACATGGCTCCTCTCCCACCCTATATACAAGGCTCCGCTCCCACCCTATATACATGGCTCCTCTCCCACCCTATATACATGGCTCCGCTCCCACCCTATATACATGGCTCCTCTCCCACCCTGTATACAAAGTTCCGCTCCCACTATGGCTCCGCACCCTCCCTTGTATACAAGGCTCCTCTCCCACCCTCTCCTGGGCTCCCCCGTCATCCCTGTCATACTTACCCTCCTCGCTCCGTCGCTTAACTTCCCAGCATCCCTGTAGGCGCCGGCAGCTTCCTCCTTTGCGGTGCGGTCACGTAGTACCGCTCATTAAGGGCATGAATATGGATGCCACGCCTATGGGAGTGGCGTCGCGTCCATATTCATGCCCTTAATGAGCGGTACTACGTCACCGCTCAGCGCTGGATGAAGCTGCCACGGCCGGGACAGGGATCGCAGCGGCAGAAGGTATCGATGATGGAGCCGGCGACTGTAGCTGTCACTACAGCGCTACAGCGCTACAGCCACCGGCTCCATGTGGGTCCAGCGTTCTGTGCCGGCTCCGCGGCCCGGCATCAGAACTGCTACGGCCCGGTGGTGGGCCGCGGACCGGCGGTTGGGGACCCTTGCCTTATAGGGACATAAAAAACACTGGAAGGTGGTAAAGGGAGGGGTCTTGTGTGTTCCTTTCCCCATCAAGGATACGAAGGACTACCTCCTGATGGTCCCATCACAAGGGACATGGAAATAATCATGTGCTTCACTTATACTTGCGAGCAAATGAGGGGCAAGTACACGTGAAGCATATGAATTTTATGCATTTCACCTAAATTTGCTGAACTCTATAAACATAGCCTCAAGGTTAGAGTTGAGCGATACTTTCCGATATCCTAAAGTATCGGAATCGGAATGGTATCGCCGATATCACTAAAAAATCGGCGATACCCGATACCGATACCGGAAGTCCCATGTAAGTCTATGGGAACAAAATATCGCAACTAAAAAAACCCCATTCTTTCCTTGTAAACACTAAATATACACACATAGAATACATATATATATATATATATATATACATGTCATTGTGACATATATATATACATATATGTATAGTTTATACACTTCTACATAGTAAAATATCCTTTGATTCAATTGCCGGGTAAAGCCGGCTTCAGTGAAAAGACAGAAGCACCCGACATGAAATGACACTTGGTGTACATAGGGTTAACCATGTCTTTTCATGTCGTTTGCTATCTGATTTGCACAAACAATTAAATCAGACTATGTGTGCAAAATTTCACACCTGTAGGGGTTAATTAAAGGTGTAAATTTGTTGTAAAAAAAACGACTTTTTTGCTACGAATTTACACCTTTAATTAACCCCTACAGGTGTGAAATTTTGCACACATAGTCTGATTTAATTGTTTGTGCAAATTAGATAGCAAAGGACATGAAAAGACATGGTTAACCCTATGTACACCAAGTGTCATTTCATGTCGGGTTCTGCATTTTCACAAAAGCCGGCAATTGAATTAGCGGCTATTATACTATGTAGAAGTGTATGAACTACAAATATAAATATATATATATATGTGTCACAAATTCAATGACATGTATATATATATATGAGGTGTAAAATTGCTGAAAAAAAATGCGTGGGCTCCCGCCCTATTTTCGCAACCAGACAGACAAAGCCAGTGAGTGGGGGCAGATAATAATAGCCCAGAGAGGGACCATTATTTTTGGCCCCCCCCGGCTACTTAACTTCTGCCCCCAGACACCCCAGAAAGGGCAAATCTCTAATTAGATTTGCCCTTTCTGGCACTTTGCCCGTCTATTCCCATTGCCCTGTAGCGGTGGCGAATGGGTTAATAAGGGGTTAAAATGACCTTGCAATTGAAAGGTCACTTTAAGCCAGGTTAATAATTGAGAGCTGTCAATTAGACAACTATCAATTATTAATCCTATTGTATGAAAGAAAAATCAAACACACACACTTTAATAAAAAAGAAGTTTAATGAAATAATCACACAGTTTTTGACCATATTTTATTTACCTGCTAAAACCATTTCCTGTAATAAAAATAAAATACAAAAGCAAAATTATTCTTACCTATCCCATGCACAGTCAGGTCCCACGGTGTAATCCTTCAGAAAGGGTTAATGTTTACTGCAGGGACCGCAGCTAATGCTGCAGCCTCACAGTAAACCCCAAATGAATGAGTTCCTCTCCTGCCTGACAGGAGAGTAAAGGCTGGGTGTCACATAACGATACACCAGCGATCCCGACAACGATATGCACTTGTCAGGATCGCTGAAGTATCGCTACATGATCGCTGCTGAGCTGCCAAACAGGCAGCTCAGGCAGCGATCTGGGACAGCGACACTGCGGGTAACATCGCTTAAGGGCCCGTCTCACATAGCGATATCGCTACCGAGATCGCTGCTGAGTCACTAGTTTTGTGACGCAGCAGCGAGCTCACCAGCGATATCGCTGTGTGTGACATTCAGCGACGATCAGCCCCCCTGCCGGGTATCGCTGATCGTCGCAGAAATGTCAGGACCTTTTTTTGATCGCTGGTTTCCCTCTGACAGGCACGCATCGCTGCGTGTGACAGGTGGGAGACCAGCGATCCGCTGGTAACCAAGGTACACAGCGGGTTTCCAGGCACCGCGCAGCGCTTGGAAACCC
The DNA here is from genome assembly GCA_033576555.1 of Oophaga sylvatica. Taxonomy (NCBI): domain Eukaryota; kingdom Metazoa; phylum Chordata; class Amphibia; order Anura; family Dendrobatidae; genus Oophaga; species Oophaga sylvatica. The sequence continues at coordinate 10,257,510 of JARQOD010000009.1, forward strand.
GCTGTGTACCTTGGATACCAGCTCCCTGCATCAGGGCGCTGGTATCCAAGGTACACAGCGGGTTTCTAGGCACAGCCCCGCGCCTGGAAACCCGCTGTGTACCTTGGTTACCAGCGGATCGCTGGTCTCCCGCCTGTCACACGCAGCGATGTGTGCCTGTCAGCGGGAAACCAGCGATCAAAAAAAGGTCCTGACATTTCAGCGACGATCAGCGATACCCGGCAGGGGGGCTGATCGTCGCTGAATGTCACACACAGCGATATCGCTGGTGAGCTCGCTGCTGCGTCACAAAACTAGTGACTCAGCAGCGATCTCGGTAGCGATATCGCTATGTGAGACGGGCCCTTAAGTGGAAAGCTTAATTGATTGCTTTCCACTTTCACTTCAGGTCAGCCAGGGACACAATCAGTGACGTCAGAGGGAACTGATTAACAAAAATAGGGGTTCCCTTCGAAAAAAAAATGGCGTGGGGTCCCCCCTATTTTTGTTAACCAGCCAGATGAAGCAGACCACTGAGGCCTGGATTTTCAGGCTGTTAAGGAGCCAAGATCCATGGACCTTGCCAGCCTGATAATACTAGGCCACAGCAGTCTGCATATCTTGGCTGATTAACAAAAATAGGGGATCCCCTCGAAAAAAATTGGCGTGGGGTCCCCCCTATTTTTGTTAACCAGCCAGATGAAGCAGACCGCTGAGGCCTGGATTTTCAGGCTGTTAAGGAGCCAAGATCAATGGACCTTGCCAGCCTGATAATACCAGGCCACAGCAGTCTGCATATCTTGGCTGATTAACAAAAATAGGGGATCCCCTCGAAAAAAATTGGCATGGGGTCCCCCCTATTTTTGTTAACCAGCCAGATGAAGCAGACCGCTGAGGCCTGGTTTTTCAGGCTGGTAAGGATCCAATATCCATGGACCTTGCAAGCCTGATAATACCAGGCCACAGCAGTCTGCTTAGCTTGGCTGGTTAACAAAAATAGGGGATCCCCTCGAAAAAAAAACGGCGTGGGGATCCCCCCTATTTTTGTTAACCAGCCAAGTAAAATGCAGACTGCTGCGGCCTGGTATTAAAAGACTGTCAAGGCCCATGGATTTTGGCCCTCAACAGCCTGATAATACCAGGCTACAGCAGCCCCACATTTGGCGCATCAAAAGATGTGCCAATTGTGGCACTTTACCCGGCTCTTCCCACTTGCCCTGTAGCGGTGGCAAGCGGGGTAATAAGGGGTTATTGTCACCGTTGATTGCACGGTGACAATAAGCCCGGTTAATAATGGAGAGGTGTCAATAAGACACCGATCCATTATTAATCCCAAAGTTATTAAATGTATAAAAAAAAGACAAAGCAAGAAAAAAGTATTTTAATGAAATAAAAGAGACAACACATTTTTCATTAATTTTATTACTCTCTCATTCCTGCGACGCCATCGATCTCCTGTAAAAAAAGAAAAAAAACAAACCAACAGTATACCACCTGTCCGACGCAGTCCAGAACGACAGTCCCACGACGATCCAGCTGTGCTACATCGCAATGACAGGCAGAGCCTGTCATCGCGACGCAGCACAGCTGATTACCTGCTTCCCCGGCGGTGACGTCATCGGACTGACTGCTTTACGGCCGGGATTACCCAGCAGTCACTGCAGTTATCGCGAGAAACTGCATGTGACCGCCGGGGAAAGAAGATTGCGGCCATGAAGCAGTGCAGGACGTGACCGCCGGAGATCTTCTGCCAGGTAAGTGCCGCTGACTCCTGACAGACCCGACCGACGGACACTGACAGTGACAGTGACAATCCCGATTCCGGTATCCGATAAGACGAAAATATCGGAACTCGGAATCGGAATTCCGATACAGCTAATATCGGCCGATACCCGATATTTGCAGTATCGGAATGCTCAACACTACTCAAGGTACAAAAGATATATTAATGGGTGAATGGAAGACATAGATGTCTGCAACTGACATTTTTTTTTCTTTGGAGCTTCCAAAAAAACAGGGATTAGACCTTTTGGATGAATTGTCCCCTGATCAGGTCTTCATCCAAATGGCTCAGCAGTAGTGTTGAGCGATACGATACTGCAAATATCGGGTATCGGCCGATATTAGCTCTATCGGCCTTTCGATACTTCGTTTCGATATTTTCGTCTTATCGGATACCGGAATCGGAAGTTCCCATAATTCTTTGCGAGGCAATGTGATTTTAGTCAGCCAATGAGGAATCCTAAGAAGTGTGGGCACATCCTGTACTGCTGCGGTCATGTTAACTAATGGCATGGCTGTGATTGGATGCTGAAATGATGTCAGAATGCACTATAAAAGGCGCCGCCGCCATTTTAGCGTCACTGTGCTGTAAATTCAGTAAGGGACAGAACGCTGCTGTGCTGACTCTGAGGGACAGTTAGAGATTGCGATTTAGTGTACTGTGCTGTAGGCAGGCTAGCACCAACCGCTGTGTAAAGCTTCCTTTTGCCTGCAGTGTAGTTTTAACAGCTCTGCAAGGTGTGTGTGAGTGCAGGTGACGCTGCAGTTTGCTCTGCATGCAACGCTGTCTGTAGGCATCTGCACATGTCACTCACAGACTCTTTTTTTTTTCCTTCAGTGTAATTCTTGCAGCTCCATGCAATTTAACTATTAGTGTGACGCGCTTCCATCCGTATCCAATACATTGGTTGCAAACACTATAGAAGTAGACAAAGGAGTAGCCTTTCACAGATTGTGAACAGTTGTGTTTCAGTGTTCACTTCAGTCTGTGTTTTTTATTTTTTGAGTGCACATCACGCTCCAGTTACTTGTTCAAGCACTGCTGCTTGTACTCTGCTGAGCGTGTCTCAGTGGCTCATCCTTTTCATTTATCTCCAATTGGTTCTGCTCCATTCCATTTAAAATATAATCTATTAGTGTGACGCGCTTCCATCCGTATACAATACATTGGTTGCAAACACTATAGAAGTAGACAAAGGAGTAGCCTTTCACAGATTGTGAACAGTTGTGTTTCAGTGTTCACTTCAGTCTGTGTTTTTTTTTTTGAGTGCACATCACGCTCCAGTTACTTGTTCAAGCACTGCTGCTTGTACTCTGCTGAGCGTGTCTCAGTGGCTCATCCTTTTCATTTATCTCCAATTGGTTCTGCTCCATTCCATTTAAAATATAATCTATTAGTGTGACGCGCTTCCATCCGTATACAATACATTGGTTGCAAACACTATAGAAGTAGACAAAGGAGTAGCCTTTCACAGATTGTGAACAGTTGTGTTTCAGTGTTCACTTCAGTCTGTGTTTTTTATTTTTTGAGTGCACATCACGCTCCAGTTACTTGTTCAAGCACTGCTGCTTGTACTCTGCTGAGCGTGTCTCAGTGGCTCATCTTTTCATTTATCTCCAATTGGTTCTGCTCCATTCCATTTAAAATATAATCTATTAGTGTGACGCGCTTCCATCCGTATACAATACATTGGTTGCAAACACTATAGAAGTAGACAAAGGAGTAGCCTTTCACAGATTGTGAACAGTTGTGTTTCAGTGTTCACTTCAGTCTGTGTTTTTTATTTTTTGAGTGCACATCACGCTCCAGTTACTTGTTCAAGCACTGCTGCTTGTACTCTGCTGAGCGTGTCTCAGTGGCTCATCCTTTTCATTTATCTCCAATTGGTTCTGCTCCATTCCATTTAAAATATAATCTATTAGTGTGACGCGCTTCCATCCGTATACAATACATTGGTTGCAAACACTATAGAAGTAGACAAAGGAGTAGCCTTTCACAGATTGTGAACAGTTGTGTTTCAGTGTTCACTTCAGTCTCTGCGTAATAACCACACTTAGGCCTTATAACTTTTCTGACTTTCTTTCTCAATCTACCAAGATGAAGAAGTCAGTGAGTAAGGCACGTGGTCGTGGCCGTGGAGTTTCAGCAGGAGAGGACGTGGGGATTCTGTGGCTGCTGCCGCCCTCAGTGACACAGCATCCACCAGTTTTCCCCGTGAGCGTTCCTTTATGCGTACTTTGGTAGGAGCTCGGCGTGCCCCCCTGCTGCGGGAAGAACAAATTGAAGCCGTTGTTGGTTGGATGGCAGCCAATGCATCGACTTCAATTCCTTCCACCTCCTCTCAGGAACACAACACTGTTGAGCAACCATCTGTCTGTTCACCGCCTGTCAAATTGCCCAGGCAGTCAGAGAGTTCTGTACAGGAGCCAGCTGAGTCTCTGCTTCTGTTCTCAGAATCTGTTGGCTCGCAAACACGGGCACAGGCAAGCAGCATTCTGCAATTTGAAGAAGAGGGAGTATGCAGTGATGCGCAACAGCTGTGTCTCTCTCAATCTGAAGAGGCGGGTGAGCCAGTGCCGATGGACAGCACACCGCAGAACGCATCTTATGATGATGATGAGACTCAGGTGCCAGGTTTTGTGGAGCATGGTGCTGCCCAAACCATCCAACAGCAGCAGGTGTTGGAAGAGGGTAGTGGAGATGATGAAGTCCGAGACCCAACATGGCGTGAGCAACAGGAAGGTGGTGGGAGCAGCTCTGAGGAAGAGATTGTCCCAACGGTACAAAGAGGAGGGAGAGGTAGGCTGCAGACTCGCTTGCCTGTAGCCTCCAGTTTGGCACCTGTTGGGAGCAGTTCTCTTAGAAATGTCAAAATTGGCGCTCCCATGACTTGCACTGCGTGGTCCTTTTTTGACAGACTTGTAGATGATATTTGCTATGTTCAATGCAAGCTGTGTAAGCAAAAAGTTAAAAGAGGTAAAAATATCAGTAACCTGAATAACACAAATATGTGGAAACATGTACGGACAAAGCACGTAGCTGAGTTACAAAGACACACTGGAGATGTAGGCCAACCTACAGCAGCACCTACATCTTTAGGTCATGTTCGAGCCTCTACCTCCAGCTCTCACACACCTGTTTTGGCTTCCTCACAGGATCTCCATGGAAGAACCTCGGTCACTGTTGTCCATAGACAAACTGTTATTCCACCCACTGCAGCAAGTTCACAGTCATCGTCACACTCCCAGAACAAAAAACAGCCATCGGTAACACAGGCATGGGATAAAAGACGGCCATACTCGGCAAACCATCCACGAGCACAGGCTCTGAATGCTGGCCTTGCAAAACTCCTGTCCCTTGAAATGCTGTCATTCAGGCTGGTGGAGACTGACAGTTTCAGGAACTTTATGGCATTGGCAGTCCCACAATATAATGTGCCAAGCCGATTTTATTTCAGCAGGCAAGCTGTCCTGCTCTGCAAAAACATGTCGAGGGAAACATTAAACATGCGCTACTAAACGCCGTCAGTAGCAGGGTCCACCTGACCACCGATGCGTGGACCAGTACCCATGGCCAGGGACGATACCTTTCCCTCACTGCCCATTGGGTCAATGTTGTGGAGCCGGGTACAGATCTTGCCAGTGGCGCTGTACGTGTTCTGCCAACTCCAAGGATTGCAGGAATCCAGTCTGTGCACATTGATTCCTCCTCCTACTCCAGTTCCTCAGAATCATCGCTGCACGAGCCGTCACGGTATACCTCCACATGGACCCGTGAACGCTTACCTGTTGCGACCGATATGAGCACAGCCGTGGCCAAACGTCAACAGGCCGTCCTGAAATTAATTCCCATGGGGAATCGAAGCCACACAGCGCAGGAGCTCTGGGATGCCATCAAGCAGGAGAGCGACGTGTGTTTTTTGTCAGCTAATCTCCAGCCAGGCTTGGTAGTGTGTGACAATGGCCGAAATCTGGTGGCAGCTCTGGGCCTTGGCAACCTCACTCACATACCATGTCTGGCACATGTGCTCAACTTGGTCGTGCAGAGTTTTTTGAGGGACTATCCGGATCTTGATGCACTGCTGCACAAGGTCCGCCTAGAGTGCGCTCACTTGCGACGTTCCAGCATGGCCAGATCGCGCATTGCAGCTCTGCAAGTCAGATTTCGCCTTCCTGAACATCGCATCATATGTGACGTACCCACCAGGTGGAATTCCACGTTACATATGTTGGAGCGGTTGTGTGAGCAGCAGCCAGCAGTAATGGAGTATCAGCTGCAACAGGCGCAATCAACTCGCAATTTGCGCCGTTCACACTTCACCACTACTGAGTGGGCCTCTATGAAGGACATCTGCGACGTTTTGCGTGCGTTTGATGTCTCAACGCGGATGGCGAGTGCAGATGATGCACTAGTCAGCATGACTGTCCCCCTTATCTGCCTGCTTCAGAAATCACTGAAAGCACTAAAGGAAGAGGTTTTGGAAGAGGTGGAGGATGAGGAGTCACAAATTCAATTACCTTCAGGACAGTCAGCGCAACGTGGTTCCTCACAAAGGGCTGGGCAGGGCTCACTTTGTGAGGAGGATGAGGAGGAGGAGGAGTCAATGGAGGAGGAAGAAATCCCTACAGAGGGAGGTACACAACGCTGTAGTCAGTATGTAGAGCGAGGGTGGGGTGATGCAGAGGAGACAGAGATGACGCCTCTTCCAGAGGACAGCCTTTGTTGGCCAGTTGGGAGTCTGCAGCACATGGTTGATTTCATGCTTCAGTGCCTGAGAAACGACCGCCGCATCGCCCACATTCTCAGCACGTCAGATTATTGGGTGTACACCCTCCTAGACCCTCGCTACCGGGACAACTTACAAACCCTCATCACACCGGTGAACCGGGACCGTAAAATGCAGGAGTACCAAGACACACTGGTGCAATCCATACTGTTGTACATTCCAGCCGAGAGAGCTGCTGCTGCTGCTACTGCTTTACAAAGCAGCTCTGTGCATCGAGGCAGTGTAGACACCTCTACAACAAGAGGGATCAGAAGCAGCGCCTCTGCACAGGGCAAGAACTGTAAGTTACAAATGTGGCAAAGTTTTGTGACAGCGCCAGCAAGGTCTACACCATCCGAGACGGCTCCAGTCACCAGGAAGAAACGTTTCCGTAAGATGGTGACAGACTACTTGGCTTTCCCTCTAAGTGTACTCCCAGATGCCTCTTCCCCTTTCAAATTTTGGGTCTCTAAGTTGGATACATGGCCAGAGCTTAGCCAGTATGCATTGGAGGTGCTGGCTTGCCCTGCTGCTAGTGTATTATCTGAGCGTGTCTTTAGTGCTGCAGGTGGTGTAGTAACAGACCGTCGCATGCGACTATCCTCAGAGAATGTAGACCGGCTTACTTTTCTGAAAATGAACAAGGCATGGATCTCACCTGAATTTGCCTGTCCGTTTTCAGATTAAATAACTGTTTGGCAACGTTTTCCATGTCTCCTGTTATGTTCATCTTTCTACCACCTGAACTCTACTCCCTGGGCTACAACACCGCCATTTGTTGCTCGTAAGTAATTGGCAGGGGTACTGACTCCTGGCCAGCCTGGTTACAGCACGACAGCTGTTTCCTGGCAGTGTGAACGTCAATTATCCTCCAATAAGTTGTGCTGTCGTGTTGCATTCGGGTTAGCCGACTCTATGGTGCCTGCAGTTTAGGTGATTCCTATGTGTGCTGTGGGATATGTAAATAAAGGCGGTTTCCATTGTGACAATAGGATAAGCACCCACTGTAGGACTGTGTGATTCGGTAACTGCGGACGGCTTGCGTCCTGTCAACTTACATTTTCATGGTGCGTTCTTCTACCCGTCCGGGGTCCAGTACCGTCAAGTGGTTCTCCCCAGTGCCTTTGGCCTAGGTGCCTCCATCTCCGTATCCGAGTTCCAGCAACGTCTGCTGGTCCTTGGTAGTGCTTTGGAGCACAGGTACCTCCTGCTTAGTAACCGTGTCACAGTAACGTCAGCTGGTACTCGGTTGTGACATTGCCTCTTTTCCTTCTGCTACCCGTCCGGGGTTCAGTACCGTCAAGTGGTTCTCCCCAGTGCCTTTGGCCTAGGTGCCTCCATCTCCGTATCCGAGTTCCAGCAACGTCTGCTGGTCCTTGGTAGTGCTTTGGAGCACAGGTACCTCCTGCTTAGTAACCGTGTCACAGTAACGTCAGCTGGTACTCGGTTGTGACATTGCCTCTTTTCCTTCTGTTACCCATCCGGGGTCCAGTACCGTCAAGTGGTTCTCCCCAGTGCCTTTGGCCTAGGTGCCTCCATCTCCGTATCCGAGTTCCAGCAACGTCTGCTGGTCCTTGGTAGTGCTTTGGAGCACAGGTACCTCCTGCTTAGTAACCGTGTCACAGTAACGTCAGCTGGTACTCGGTTGTGACATTGCCTCTTTTCCTTCTGCTACCCGTCCGGGGTCCAGCACAGTCAGCTGGTCCTCGTTACTTCCATTGTCTCTTGCTCCATCTGATACCCGTCAGGGTTCCAGTAACGTCAGCTGTTTCTCGGAAATTAGACGACCTTAAAGACCACCCAGAAGAAGATGACGACAACAAGGACGACGAGCATGAAGCCAACCAGCCTGAACACCATCACAAAGAAAAAATAAAAGATTACCCAGAAGAAGATCACCAACAGGACAAAGAAGGTTAAGACAAACTACAAGATACAGAACAAGAGACAGAAGAACAATAAGCAAAAGATCAAAAAGCAGAAGAACATGAAGTATAAGACCAAAATGAAGAGCAAAATATATGCTCTAAATTCTAAGCAGAAGAAGACTAAGCAGTGTATGGGGGTGAGTCCGTTCCTCCTCGTGGTGCCCCTGGAAAATGCCTGCTGCTGCTGCTGCAGGCTAAACTGAACACGGACAAATACTGTTGTAATTTAAATCTTTTGTGACAGCAAGAACGGAAGGATGAACAATTCATACTTTTACAGATTACAAGTACAGGAATCTCTGTCACAAATAATAATATGATGAAGAAGATGAAGAGGAAGAAGATGAAGAATTTGAATATGAAGAAAATTAATTAGTTTAATAATAACAATATGAGTAATGTAAACAAAAACATGAATAGCAAGAAGTTTAAGAAGAAGATTAAGAAGGTGAAGATGAAGAATAATTTGATGAGAAAGATGATGCTGCTGAAGATTATGAAGGAGAAAGTGTGGCACTGGCAAAAGTTAAAAAGGTGAAGAGCATGGAAGTTGTGAAACATACATATTTGCCAAAATAGAAAAAAGGATAACAACATTGTCAATTTGTTAGTCAATCCAAACGTATTTCCAAAAAAATATATATTAATGCTATTCCAATGCATTGGGTTAAACATGTATGCCTTTATTGTCTCCTCAACCTCCCCCAATACATTCTACATTAGTCTTTGTTGTTTTCCTTCATGTACAATTAACCAACAAGGCAAGAATGGTTTTCTTTAATGTCGATATTTGGTTCCCATAGACTTACATTGGACTTCCGGTATCGGAATCGGATATCGACGATATTTAGTGATATCGGCGATACCATTCCGATCCGATATTTTTAGATATCGAGCAGTATCGCTCAACACTACTCAGCAGGCCGCATTACCGGTAAGGTATGTTTCCAGGAGTCCATCCTGATAGCACCATGGAAGTCGTCCTTCTATCCTTTCAGTTACAGGAAACACACAAGTGGTTAAAAGGAAAATCAGTGCTTTTTCCAAGTACCACACCAGGATTGATGCAACTTAAGTTTTATAAAATTCCTATACAATGTTGAATCACAATAGTAATAGGAAATCATCAGGGAAGGAACTGACCATGCTGTCAGGATGGACTTCTGGAAACCTAATTATTGATAGGTCAAATCCCCGTTTTCCAGGATGTCCCTCCTGACAGCACCATGGAGAATACCAAAGTACCTCCTTCTAGGGTGGGACCACTGCCTGGAGAATTTTCTTTCGAAAAGAAGTTTGTTGGCCTGACAATACATCCAATTTATGTTTACAGAAAGTATTCATTCTAGCTCAAGTTGCTGCTCTACAAATCTGTGCCAGAGGCCCCTGCTGTTTCAGCCCAGGAGGTGGCAACTGCTCTAGTTGAGTGGGCCTTTAGGTTCCCTGGAGGGGAGATCTTCTCTGATCTATAAGCTAGAGATATTGTAGATTTGAACCACCTAGCTATAGTGGGCTTGGAAGATTGCTTCACGCTATTTCTGTCTCCGTATTGAACGAACAGGTTGGTATCCTGCCTCCAGTCCCGTGTGGCCTTCATGTAACTAATGACCGCCTGCCATATATCAAAGGCATGAAAGAGGTGCTCCTATTGCTTCTTAGGATGTTGACAAAAGGAGGGTAAGACTGTTTCTTGGTTTATGTTCTGGGTAGATACTACCTTGGGCAAAAAAGCTGGATCAAATCTAAAGATTATCATATCGTCCAGGATCTGAAGATACGGATCCTGGATAGACATGGCCTGTATCTCCCTCACTCTTTTGGCAAAGGTAATGGCTACTAAAAATACTGTTTTAAACATGTCTTGAAATTCTAAGGGCGTTTACATAGGGCATGAAGAACTAAGTTTAAGTCGCACAGGGGCACAGATCTTCTTATAGTGGGTCTTAGCCTCTGTGTTGCGCTAGTGAATCTGGTCACCCACAGTTGAGAGGCTAGGGGATGAAATAGAAGAAAACACTAAGGCCGGGGGTCACACTTGCGTGTGCAATGCGAGAAACTCGCACGAATCTCTTGCATCAATTCCCGGAACTGCCGCCGGCACTCGGTACCAGAGTGTGAGGCTGCATGTATTTCTATGCAGCTGAATGCTGTGGTCCGAGTGTCGGCGGGTATTGAGGCGAGTTTCTCGCATTGCACATGCAAGTGTGACACCGGCCTAAGAGTTGACATCTGGACATTTAGTGTGCTTGGCCCAAGACCCCTATTAAACCCCACTTGTAGGAAATCTAATATTTTAGAGATAGCCGGCTGGGAAGTGTCTATGTAAGAACTGCCACACTCCAAACATAATCTTTTCCAGATCTTGTTATAAATTGCCGAGGTAACCGGCTTTCTACTTGCCTGGATCATGGTTATCACCTGATCAGACAGAGCCCAGGACCTTAGGCCGGGGTCAAGCTTGCAAGAAACTCGCACCTCAATACCCGGCACTGCCACTTGCACTCGGACCAGAGCGTTCAGCTGCATAGAATTGAGGTGCAAGACTCATGTGAGTTTCTCGCAAGTGTGACCCCGGCTTTAGGATGTTCCTTTCAGGATCCACGCCGACAGATGGAGTCTCTACAGGTCGTGGTAAAAACTGGTCCTGGATAAATTAGATCTTTTCTCTGCGGAAGTAAGACCAGTTCTTCTAGGGCCATAATCCTTAGAAGAGGTAACCAACTATTCTTTAGCCAAAGGGCAGCCTTTAGAAGCACTTTCGCCCGATCTTCCTGAGCACTCTCGGGATTCAGGACACTGGAGGAAAGGCGTATGATAACGTCCTGCTCCAAACGTGGTTAAGGCTATGTGCACACGTTCAGGATTCTTTGCAGAAATTTCCTGAGAAAAACTGGACTTTTTCCTAGGAAATCCGCATGCATTTTGATCGCGTTTACAACTTTTTTACCACGTTTATTTCCTGAACATTCTAGGTCAATAATATAGCAGGAAATACGCAAATGTACAGTGAAATTAATGAACATGCTGCGTTTTTTTCATGGAAAAAAACTCACCATGTGCACAAAAATTGCAGAATGCATTCTAATCATAGGATGCTTAACGCATGCGTTTTTTAAGCGTTTTTGCAGTGGAAAACCGACGCAAAAATGCGGAAAAAACGTGAAAAATCCTGAACATGTGCACACAGCCTTAAAGCGTCGATCCCGTCTGGGCTGTCCATAGGATTCAGGGAATAAAACCTGACCTGAAGCACACAATGCTTTTGGATTCCCTGGTGATGCAGAAAAGATACTGCTGTCATGTTGTCCGATAGGATTTTTATGTGATTACGTTCCAGCAATGGTGAATTCCGTCTTAGTACTTCCCATAAAGCGTAGAGCTCCCTGTAATTTGGAGACTGTGATTGGATCTCTGGAGGCCAAACCCCCTGAAATATCTTCCCTTCCATATGTGCTTCACATCCTTCCTTGCGTCCGTGATAACTGTCACACAGGGAGAAGCAAGCCACAGAATACCCGACTGTAGGTTTTTGGGAGTGGTCTCAGCACTCAGATTTCATCTCCCGGGATCTTGGTGCCGAGATCTCCAAGTGCGCATGCGCAGCTCCTGGAAGCCATTTTCCCGGAGTCCAGCGCATAGGAAACCATGGAACAGTCTTGTCTTTGGGAGGGCTTAGGTCTCTGAAAGGGCTGAAATTTCCTGGCTTTATCTTCATGGAGCCCCATCTTTTTATCCAAAGCCTTCTTTGAAATGTCATCTAAAGCTGGCCTGAATACTATCAACGTGGAAAAGGGAATAGAGCAAAGTTTACTTTTGGATGAATTGTCCCCTGATCAGGTCTTCATCCAAATGGCTCAGCAGGCCGCATTGGATAAAGAACTATTTCAAGCCACGAATCTGACCGATTCTGCGGATGAATCCGCCATAAACCCTGTGGCTGATTTCATTAATGGGAGGGAAGCCAAGATGTCGTCCCTAAGTATCTTGTTGCTTAAATGTTTCTCTATCCACAAGAACGTGGATCTGGATACTGATGTGGCAGCGATGTTCGTAATCGTTGTTGATTTTTGCCAGGCTCTTTTCAGAAGGTTTTCCGAATTCCTATCCATTGACTCCCTAAGGCTTGAAGAGTCTTCAAATGGTATTGAAGTCTTTTTAGCAACTGGTATATCAATCTTGAGGATTTCTTCACAATTTTTAATGTCCTCCGGCGCGAAGGGTAACCGAATCCTGAAATCACTGGATATGACCAGCCATTTTTCCGCAACCTCCCATTCTTCCAAGATCATTGCATGGATATGGCTATTTTAACACCCTCTGCCTTTGGGATCTCAGACCCCCAAACATTTCATCCTGGATTGACTGCGGCTTCTGCACTTCCTCCACCTGCATAGTATTCCTGACCACACGAATGAGCTATTCAGTATCCTCCGAAATATCTTTTACCTACATCCGGAGGTTCTGAGATTATCTCACCCTCTTCCTCCTGATCCGATCCTATGGACTGTAACTCTTCCTCTGAGCTCACCTCCATTTCCCCTGTTGGTCTTGTAGCCCGCAGACCTGGTTGGGGAGTCTGGAGGAGTTAAGCTCGAGATAGAGACCTCTCAAATCATATAACTCATCTGATAGGGATTTTGGCTGTTCATCCCTAACAATTTTGGGGTTCAGCCTTCACATAACCATTTCCCGTAGACCTCGGGAAATTTTCTGTTGCAAAGGGGGCATCTGTTGGCCTTGCCAAACCTCTCGTGGGTAGGGAGTGATGTAGCAGGAGTTCCCTTGTTCAGAATTGTAACAAGAGGTTGGGGAGAAGACTACGCCCTTTCAAGATTCTGTATATGTGCCACTCCCCAAGCAGTCCTGGCTGTCTTCCCCTGCCTGCTTCTTCCATTGTGCCCTGGATGGGTGCAGTGTGACCTCATTAGGCAAAGGCAAAGTTTTTATTAGAGCTCATGCTCACTTGCGATTAAATCAGACAAATTCATTCCGATATAAAAAAAAAAAAAAATCGGATTGAATTCGGACCAATGTTAATCTATGATTGTGTCTTCATCAGCAATTTTTTTTCCAGCTGGATCGGATCATGATCAGACTAGGGGGGGAAACAACTTTGTACCATGCGAGTGCTGTACGATTTTTATGCTGACTCTGGCAATGCAGAAACTCATTTCTCCACCTCCTCTGCAGCTGTGCTCCATTCCTCTGTGCAAGAGGCTCAAAGCACACTCGCAGGAGCCGTGGGTCATTAGCATATCGCATCGGATGCAATACGCTAGAGTACCCCGGCCTTACCTTGTCTTCATCTTGCACGTTCCAACCATGGAACGCACACAGTGCCTGGAAGCGAGATGCCGATGCATCCAAACAACGTCACCAGATATGCGCCCGTTCATGCTGCGTGGCTGCACGGTAGAAGCCACACACAACCGGCTTGACCTGGAGCAGAGAGCCTCCAATCAGATGAAGCAGCTCAAAACCAGGAGCTCCTCTGCTCTACTGGTTTGCGGCTGAGAAAAAGTGGGTGTGGGGGGGTCGTGGGAGTGTTAGCCACAGACCTCTTGACAGGGAGGAGAGGACAAACCACCCAATCCCCCTTAGACTGACTAAGCTGATCCTCTTGGTTGGTGGAAGGTGGGCGGATGGAGCCTTTTAACCTCGTGTTTCCAGTCCCTGAAAGGATAAAGACAACCTCCATGGTGCAGTCAGGAGGGACATCCTGGAAAACTTTATTTTTCAGCCATATGGTCATCCGTGAAAAAATTTTGGGGCATTTGTTTTTAACATAGCAGCAGTTAATTAGCTTTACTAGACTAAATTCAGTTTGTTAATTGCACTGTATCTGTAGAAGTCAGATGCTACACAGATTTATAAAGGTATCCAGTGTAGAAAGAACAAAACCAAGTGTAGCTAAAACCCATCTAAAGCCCCCGTTACACTAAGCGAGATTGCTAGCGATATCACTGAAACATCACCGATTTTGTGACGCAACAGCAACCTAGCCAGCGATATCGCTTAGTGTGACACTCAGCGACGACCAGCCCCCCTGCTGGGTATCGCTGGTCGTCGCTGAATGTCCTGGACTATTTTTTCATCGCTGGTCTCCTGCTGGCCAGCGTGCATCGCTGCGTGTGACAGGCGGGAGACCAGCGAGCTGGTAACCAGGATAAACATTGGGTTTCTAAGCGTGGCGCCTAGTAACCCGATGTGTACGTTGGATACCAGCGTGCTGGTGCAGGGCAGCTGGTAACCAAGGTAAACAGCAGGTTTCTAAGCACCGTGCGGCACCTAGAAACCCGCTGCTTACCTTGGTTACCAGCTCCCTGCACCAGCGCGCTGGTATCTAACGTACACTGAGGGTAACTAAAGCGACGTGCATCACTTGTTACCCGCAGTCGCTGTCCTGATCGCTGCCGAGATCTGCCTGTTTGGCAGCTTACCAGCAATCATGTAGCGACACCAGCGATCCTGCCAAGTTCACATCGTTGTCGGGATCGCTGGTGAGTCGCTATGTGTAACGGGACCCTAAGGCTGGTTTCACACTTGCGGATGGAGGTGCTGACCGGAGGAGGTGCGGCGGTGGGCGGAACTTCACGGAGGAAGCACGCAGCCCTCCATCCACAAGTGTGAAACCAGCCTAAGGCCATTGTTAACACGTTCCATATTTGATCAGTATTTTAAATCAGTATTTGTAAGCCAAAAACAGAAGTTCTACAATTAAGAGGAAAAGTATAATAGAAACCAGTCACCACATCAGCATTTACCCCCTCCCAGTTTTTGGCTGAGAAAGTGGGCATGAACCCTATATAAATCCCTAATACTTTGCTGAAAACATAAGGCGTATTGTCAAACTGAAGTTAACCTTGGGCCACATTCACACTCAGTATTTGATCAGTATTTTTTAACCCCTTCATGAACGAGGTATTTTTGTATTTTCATTTTTGCTTTTCTTATTCCCAGAGCTATAACTTTATTTTTTGGTCAATATGGCCATGTGAAGGCTTGTTTTTTGTGGGGCAAGTTGTACTTGACAACACCATTGCTTTTAACATTGTGTACTGGAATATGGGAAAAAAAATTCCAAGTGCTGGGAAATTGTAAAAAAAAAAAAAAAAAAGTACAATTCCACAATTGTTTTTTTTTTTTATGTTCACTAAATGCTTAAACTTCCATTATGATCCTCCAGGTCATTACGAGTTCACAGACACCAAACATTTCTAGGTTCTTTATTTAAGTGGTGAAAAACAAATTCAAAATTAGTTGAAAAAAAACTTGCACCATTTTCCGATACCTGTAGTGTATTTTTTGTGATCTCTGGTTGGGTGAGGGCTTATTTTTCACGTGCTGAGCTTACATTTTTAGTGATATTTTGGTGCAGGTATCTTTCAGCAGCAGAATGGAA
Source organism: Oophaga sylvatica (assembly GCA_033576555.1). NCBI lineage: Eukaryota > Metazoa > Chordata > Amphibia > Anura > Dendrobatidae > Oophaga > Oophaga sylvatica. Next base: position 10,273,367 of record JARQOD010000009.1, read on the forward strand.
GGAAAGGAGACACACTAGTAATGACTAGTGGGTAGGCGGAGCCCAGATAGGATTGACACCTCAGATTAAAAAGAGTGTTGACCGGCCCCTCCAGCTCGGGCTCCTCCTACTCCTGCTTCTTCAGTCTAAAATTTGAGGTCCAGAGGATGGTCGCTGCTGGAAGCAGCTCCTCAGAAAACTTTATTATTTTTATCGGACAAGAGACTGGACCCCCACCTCTCCCTTGGCGATCTGTATTACCCTGTATGGTGGTCCCTGCAGTTTCACGCCAGCCCTGGGGGATGAGGATTGCTTCCCTGGCGGGGACGCAAACCGCACATCGGGGGTCACTGCGTTCCCCGCCCGGGGGGGGAAGCGATGGGCACAGCGCCACAAACCCCTGGGGGTCTCTGTGGCGCTCGGCTGGTGAGTACCGCATTTTTATGTGAATGTGTGTGTGCTCTCAGCGGCTGCTGCGGCAGCCGCTGGTACATGTATTAGATGATATGTTTGGTGACTGTATTTTATGTCCGCAGGCAGATACCTGCAGGACAGAGGAGAGCAGAGAGCGAGGAGTTCGCGCTCTTTTTTGAAGCCGGAGGGGGGCGTGGCTTCACGCTTCCCGCTCTTTTTGTGACAGGAATCGCTCTGAGGAGACTGCAGCTTCACTGTCCTTCTCTTCCGGCTTCTCTCAGCGCGGCGGCCATTACAGAGGCTCCGGCTCCTCATGCTCCGCTCCTCCTGTTTAAGGTATACTTTCACCGAGGCCAGCTGGGTGAGTGAATATCATTACCCCACAGCGCAGAACCTATCTGTGTTCCAAGTGACAGATAGCGTTTATCTGCAGCCGCGTTCTCTTATAGAGACTTGGGACTCGCACACTCCTTTTATTTTATATAGGGAGATGTGGGGAGTTGGCGGCATTAACCCCTATGAAGGGTTAACCCTTTCAGCAATAACCGCCGCAGGTTCTACCCGGTAGGGATCAGAACGCAGGTTATTTATATACTGAGAGATAGCTGGGGTAACTCTCTTCTTTAAGAGCTTTAACCCTTCAGCGTACTTGCTCAGTCTGCTTAGTAACCACACTGTTTCCAGTTACTAACAGGGTTTTGACCTGCCATTTACTGCTGACATGTTGGTTCAGGGTCCGGAAGGTGCGGACCATCTGCCAGATCCGCTACAGGATCAGTCGCAAGTATCTGATACGCAGACTTCGACGGCATCAAGCGCTGCGATTTACAGCGATACCAAATTAGATGCCATCGCTCAGTCAATTAATGGCTTGTCTGACCTTTTAGGTCAGTGGGTGTCAGCTAGATCCTCTCATGACAGGAAGCGGCGCAGGCCGGTGCCATCTTTTCCGCGTAGCGAATCAGAGGTATCTGATATGGAATGCGGACAGGGTTCTCCTTCAAACTCAGAAGGGGAGTTATCCGATTCGGATGAGGATCGGCAGGGACATTCTTTCTCTCTTGTGAGCCGAACAGAGGCTTTAATTGAAGCTATGAGAGAGGCGTTACAGTTACCGGAGGAGGTAACTACACGGCCTGGTAAGTCGGGCCGCATGTACCAGGAGTACCATAAGTCGCGGTCAACATTACCGGCTCTGGAAGAGCTTAATACGGTAGTGGAGAAGGAACGTCTGTGTCCAGATAAACGTTTTCAAGGGACACGGTTCTTTGAAGCATTATATCCGTGTTCAACGGAATTGACGGATAATTGGATTCCTTCTCCTGAAGTGGATGTTCCTTATCCCAGCTTAGTAAATCCTCATTGCTTCCGGTTAAAGGGAAAGCGAGTCTGCAAGAGCCGCTGGACAGAAAAACGGAGATGGCGGCGAAATCCATCTATGAAGCTGCAGGTCATGGATTCAGAGCAGTACTAGGATCCATGTGTGCTTCTAAGGCTTCCCTGTGCTGGTTGGTCCGTTTACGGAAGGCGTTGCAAAATAGATCTCCATTATCCGAGATAGATGGACTTCTCGATTTATTGGAGACTGCAGCCCGATATAGCTGTGATGTAGGTCTGGATACTGCGTCATTATTATCCAGGACGCAATCCTCAGCAGTCACAGACAGAAGAGCACTGTGGCTTAGACAGTGGACCGGGGACGCGGTTTCCAAGCAGGGTTTACTGTCTTTAGCCTACAAGGGTGGTCAGCTATTTGGATCTGATCTCACAGAGCTGATTGCCAAGGCAAAGGCTAAAGAAGTGGCTTTACCACAGCGAAGGGCTATGGCTTCTACGTCTGGCAGACCTAGTGCCGGTAATGGTCGGCGCCGCCGGTCTAGGGGACGATCCGGTCAGTCTTCTTGGGGATCGGGTCGTCCCTCTTTTTCGGGAAAGAAGTCTTCTCAGAAATCCCGCACCCCTTGGAAACAAAGTTTCCGTCAAGACAAGCGGGAAACTGACAAGAAGCCCGCCAAGGCAGACTGACGCCAGGTCCTCACTCGAGGGCTCTCGAGTGGGGGGGTCGCCTGCTCCAATTCAAGGCGAATTGGATTTCCCGCGTTCCGGATTCCTGGGTAACGCGAGTTGTGTCGGCAGGCTATTTCATAGAGTTTTCGTCTCGACCCCCGGACAGTTTTTACCAGTCTCGCATTCCGTCAGAGCCCGAGCTATTTGCCGCTCTGCTACGAGAGGTGGAATTCCTTCTGCAGAAGGGTGTAGTAATACCGGTTCCGACAGAGGACCGGGGAAAAGGTTTTTATTCAAATCTCTTTGTGGTCCCCAAAAAAAAGGACAAATTTCGTCCTATTCTGGATCTCAAAAGATTGAATCAGCATGTCCACACCCAAAAATTCCGCATGGAGTCACTTCGCTCCGTTGTGGCAACCCTGTCGCAGAACGACTTTCTGGTGTCAATCGACATTCGCGACGCTTATTTGCATGTTCCCGTCGGAAGGGCTCACCAGCGCTTCCTTCGTTTTGCCATGGGTCAGGACCATTACCAATTTGTGGCCCTGCCATTCGGCTTGGCTTCAGCGCCCAGAGTTTTTACAAAAATTCTAGCGCCTCTCATGGCAATTCTTCGAAGACAGGGAGTCACGATTATTCCCTATCTGGACGACCTTTTGATTGTGGCGTCCTCAAAGGAGGAGGCGTGACGGCTCGCAATCTATCCCTTCAGCTCCTGGAGGACTTCGGGTGGCTGGTCAATTGGGAGAAGTCTTCTCTGGAACCGTCGCAGTCAATCCTGTTTTTGGGGATGAATTTCGACACGGTACGGGCAGTGGTGTCCCTACCTCCAGACAAGCGGGCATGTCTCCTTCGACATGTACAGACTATGAAGTCTTCGACAGCAATGTCCCTTCGGAAGTGTATGCGCCTTTTAGGTCTGATGGTGGCTTCCATGGAAGCACTTCCGTTTGCCCAGTTTCATTCCAGAGCCCTCCAAAGGCTCATTCTGAGTCATTGGGATCGATCGCAGATTGCACTGGATCGCAGTATCCTCATCTCTCGCAGGGTGCGAGAGTGCCTAAGTTGGTGGTCACGTCCAGGAACGTTATCACTGGGGAAGTCTTTCCTCCGAGGTGGTCGGTCATAACCACCGATGCCAGCCTGACGGGCTGGGGGGGTGTATGGAACGATCTCTGGGTTCAGGGAGTATGGTCATCGGAAGAGTCTGTTCTACCGATCAACATCTTGGAATTGAGGGCAATTTTACTTTGCCTCCAACACTGGATGGTCCCTTTGAGCGGTCTACCAGTCCGAGTGCAGACAGACAACGCAACGGCGGTCGCGTATATCAACCACCAAGGCGGGACGAGGAGTTCCAGGCTCATGGTGGAAGTGTCTCGGATCCTGAATTGGGCAGAGGACAGAGTACCAGCCATCTCTGCGATTCACATTCCAGGAGTTCAGAATACCACGGCGGACTTCCTCAGTCGAGAGAAGATGGATCCCGGAGAATGGAGTCTTCATCCGGAGATCTTTGCACTGCTGTGCTCCCTTTGGGGAGTTCCCCAAGTGGATTTGATGGCATCCAGGTCCAATGCCAAGTTGCTGACCTTCATGTCCAGGTACAAGGACCCGAAGGCTGTGGCGGTGGATGCTCTGGTGGCCCCGTGGGACCGATTCGAGCTAATCTATGTGTTTCCGCCGATATCCTTACTTCCTCTGGTGCTGCGTCGGATCAGACTGGAGAGAATCCTGGCTATGTTGATAGCCCCAGATTGGCCAAGGAGGACGTGGTTCTCGACACTGGTGTCGCTTTTGGCAGCACCGCCATTTCCACTTCCTCTTCGCCCGGACCTGTTAACCCAGGGTCCTGTCCGTCATCCGGACTTGAAGTCTCTGCGTTTGACGGCGTGGCTCGAGACCAAAATACTGACCCGTAGAGGTTTTTCAGCCGAAGTCATTGCCACTCTGCGAGCTGCCAGAGGTCCGGCTACTACTAGAATTTACCACAAGACCTGGGAAGCCTTCTTCTCGTGGCGTTTGGGTTCTTCAAGGAACCCGAGGATTTTTTCCATTCCCAATCTGTTGGCTTTTCTACAGTACGGGCTGGACAAGGGTTTGGCAGTTAGCACCCTGAGCGGTCAGGTTTCTGCCTTGTCCCTGTTGTTCCGGAAAGTTATCGCCTCGCGTAGGGACGTGCGCTCCTTTTTTCGCGGGGTAACCCGTCAGTTTCCGCCGCGGAAGGCACCTGTCTCCTTGGCGGCTAAACCTTGTCCTGGAGGCTCTTCAGCATGGGCCTTTTGAGCCAATGGATTCTGCTAACCTTTCTTTGCTTTCTTGGAAGGTTGCCTTCCTAGTCGCAGTCACTTCTTTGAGAAGGGTTTCTGAGTTGGCGGCTCTTTCTTGCTCGCCTCCTTTCCTGGAATTTTACCCGGATCGAGTAGTGCTTCGCACACGGGGTGACTTTCTACCTAAGGTAGTGTCGCAATTCCATGTTAACCAGGATATTGTTTTTGCCTTCACTTTGCCCGGGCCCGAGGAATGCAAAGGAACGGGTTTTGCACACATTGGATTTAGGGCGGGCCTTGAAGTTCTATTTGTCTGTTACTCAAAGTCAGACTCCTTGTTTGTGATTCCAGCAGGTCGTCGACGTGGTCAACGAGCTTCCAAGGACTCTATAGCTGGTTGGATTCGGTCAGCCATTTTGGAGGCTTACCGACTTAAAGGCGAACCTTGCCCGATTAAGATTCGTGCTCATTCCACGAGGGCTGTGGCCTCATCATGGGCCTTTCATCAAGGGGCTTCAGCAGCTCAGCTCTGCTGAGCGGCGACTTGGCGCTCCGTCCACACGTTTACAAAGTTTTATAAGGTGGACGTCCGTGCTTCCGCTGATGCGGCCTTAGGACGCAGGGTCCTACAGGCGGCTGTAGTGTAAAGTTCTAGTTAACTTGTATTTGGCGCCTGTTGCGCATTTACCAAGGTTGTTGGGATTCTGCCTGTTTTTTCTTGGTTATATTCCCACCCTTAATTTTTGGACTGCTTTGGGACGTCCCACTAGTCATTACTAGTGTGTCTCCTTTCCTTCCATTCTGCTGCTGAAAGACGGATTTTGGTAAGAACTTACCTGTAAAATCCTTTTCAGCGAAGGAAGTAAAGGAGACAGCACTCGCCCATGGGAGAAGTGTGTTGATGTGTTTTCAGATGCGGTGTGACCCTCTTCTGATAGCGATTATCTGGACTGAGGTTGACGCGCTACGGCTCCTTTCCAGCATTGCCAGCTCATCGCGGTGGTCAGGTCCAGTGAGTAGTACCTGGAACTGTGTGGTTTTTTGACTACATGCATGCATAACCTGTATTCTTGCTTTTTCTCTGAAGTCCTTCAGAAGGGGTTATGTTGCTCTGCTGGTGATATTTGCTCTTCCCTAAGCTTTTGTACGACTGAAGAAGCAGGAGTAGGAGGAGCCCGAGCTGGAGGGGCCGGTCAACACTTTTTAATCTGAGGTGTCAATCCTATCTGGGCTCCGCCTACCCACTAGTCATTACTAGTGTGTCTCCTTTCCTTCCTTGAAAAGGATTTTACAGGTAAGTTCTTACCAAAATCCGTCTTTTTGATCGCCTGTTATTGCATTTTAATGCAATGTTACAGCGACCAAAAATACCTAATTGTCGTTTTGACCTTCTCATTGCGCAGTTTAACGATCGGATTATTTTTTTTATATTGATCGTGCGATCCTGAACGCGGCGATACCAAATGTGTATGCTTGATTTTTTTTGTTTTATTTTGAATGGGGCAATAGGGGGGGGCGGTTTGAAATTTCTTTATATTTTTTTTTTTTACTTTTGCAATGTTTCAATAGTCTCCATGAGACTAGAAGCTGCCATAACCCGATGGGCGATGATCAGATCACCTGTATGTAGAATTGACAACTTGCTATGAGCGCCGACCACCGTCACAAAACAGCTGACGTGCCGGGAAATATGTGGGCTCACCGCCGGAGCCCACAAAGGGAGGGCGTCTGACATTGGCGTATTATTACACCTAATGTTGGAAAGAAGTTAAACACCATGTAAACTGATCTGTAGTGTGTTTGAAAGCTGCAACATTTTGATTTCTCTTGCAGGTAGTTTCAGGAGTGGGATTTTCCACATAAAATTGCATTAGATGCAGAAAAAAAAATTATGCATGTATTCAGTACATGCAGTTTAACAGTTCAGACAGCCACATGGCATGTACCGGGAAGTCAAATAAAACATGCGCTTCACATGTCCATCCAGCCTAAAGCCAGATATACATCATTTTTATAACATGGCACAAACTGAACTGCTCAGTAAACACAAGACATGTATTGTTTTATAGAATTTAATAAGAAATCCATCAATACAGCAATGTAGCCCAGGTGGTAGTTGGCACAATGTATGGTCAGACTTATGCTTCCTCCTTTGCCAAGCGGTCTTTCTTGAGTGGACCCTGTGAGATAAAAACTATGTTAGTACAGTGCAACAGATTACAATTAAACTGTACATTTTATCTTGCTGTTGACATTGAGCTCCTTGAGTAACAAATCGTACACCATTTAAAGTATGAGAGGGATACAGGAACTCAGATGTTTGACACTCTGCAGGACAATAATGTTTTAAGTGTGAAATGCCAACAGTTAAGCTAAATTCCCCTACTGAAAGCAAGAAAATTCAGAGCACAGCAGTGCAAAATTTCAGTAAATTAAGTTCTGACATTTCAAATAAAAAGCCTATGCAATACTGTAAGCATATGTGCTAGATAATGCCAGGGGCACAATTAGTTTACAAATCCATACCATGAAAGCCTTCTTTTCTTCTGCTGTCTGGAAACGGCCATGTCCAAATTTGGATGTTGTGTCGATAAACTTGAGGTCGATCTTCTCCAATGCACGACGGCTGGTCTGCACCAGGAGGGATTTGCGCAGGGTAAGGACTCGTTTCTTGGTCCCAACAACACAGCCCTTCAGCAAGATGAAGTCATTCTTCACTTCTCCATAATGAACAAAGCCACCCTAAGAAGAATAATTGGAGAGTGACCAATTGTGTGAGTGTTGTAAAGGTAGAGAAAAAAGCTACCATAAAAACCAATGCCTACATGACAATCTTCAGTGACTAGCTACAAAACATGCTTATAACGAGTCGCTGAACATGACAATCTTGGCGTTATAGACATAAAAGGTAAAGGGTCAGACTAAGGGCGAAGCTGCGTGTATTTTCAACCAGAGATACATTTAACACTTCCTGACTGAAGTCCAGTGGGGGATTTTATCAGATGACAAGTTAAACAGCATTAACATGACTACAGTACAGTTAATGATTGCTACCAGGGAGCAGTCCTCAGAAGGAAGGCAGCATGGAAGTCTTAATCATGCTTTTCAGGCACTGTCCTGTGCGGATTCCATTGCTTCATCATAGGACAGTCAGCAATATAGACCTAGGACCTACGGACAGTCACCTGAAGTCCAGGATATTTTGCACAAACTTATTTTGAGATCATTTTCATTTTCCTCTTAACTTTCTTAAATTAGGTATATTATCTTTGACAAAATGCATTCTTCCATGAGACATGCAAATACACACCCTTACCCCTATTCCCCATGAAGTTCAAAACATACTATACCAAGGTGTCAAATTCTTCTCACTCTAAATACATGCAGGCTAGCCCATTGGTACAGAATCACTAGTCTGACAACAGTATACCATAAAGTGAGCTTACCAATGGGTTGATACTCTTGTCTGACAAATCATAGTCTGTTGAAGCATTGCTCTTCACAAGTTTACCATCTTTTGAGTGGTAGCCTTGCCCAATCTTGTAGATCTGTAAGAAAGCAAAACTTTGGTTCAACTGTGCTTTAAAAAAAAAAAAAAAGCATACACAAAGCAAGGCTGAATTTAGCATACCATACCTTCTTGTTGATCTCCGTGCGGTGGTGATAACCTTTCTGGCCAGCACGAGCCACAGAGAAGGCAACACGGGCAGGATGCCAAGCTCCAATACAAGCAACCTTTCTCAGACCTCTATGAGTCTTACGTGGCAGCTTCTTTGTATGCCAACGGCTAGTCACACCTGGGTGCAAAGGAAAAAAAAATGCATACAGGTTAGTAGAGAAGTTACACTGGTTATGTAGTAGCCTTAAGACAACTTGTTCTCAGAAGGAAGGCAGCATGGAATAATTCTTCAGCGTTATCAGGCACCGTGCCCAGTGCTTATTCCATGACCTCATCACAGAACAGACTACACCACATAAGTTCAGGACATACAAGTTGTGGTTCCTGACCAGATTAAAGGGAGTCTGTTCAAGTATAAGATGCGGCCACCACCATCAGGGGCGGTGTCCGCCATCCGGTCTTATGGGCGTCGCGGTCCGGTGCCTCCCACCTTGCAGCGAAGACACCCTCTTCTTTGCTTCCCGTCACGGCTCTTGCACAGGCGCACTGATCTGCCCTGTTAAGGGCAGAGTAAAGCACTGCAGTGCGCAGGCGCCGGACCTCGCTGACCTTTCCCGGCAGAGTAGTGCGGCTGCGCAGGAGCAGCGACGGTAAGCAAAGAGGACATCTTCGCTGCAAGATGGGAGGCGCCAGACCACCCCTGGGTGAGTATAATATAACGCGTGTTTTTTCTCTTTCAGGTGACATTGGGGGCTTATCTACAACATTACAGAATGCTGTAGATAAGCCCCTGATGGCGGTGGCCGCATCTTGTACTCGAAAAATGGAGTGACAGATTCCCTTTAAGGAAAAGCCATTTTGGCCAACACAACATCATCCAACATAGAAAATGCCAGACCCTTCAGCCTCACCTTTGTAGCCTTTTCCCTTAGTGACTCCAATGACATCAATCATTTCATCCTGACCAAAAACACCAGACACTGCCACCTGCTGCTCCAGCTTCTCACGAGCCCAGTCCACCTTCTCTGCAATTGTCCCTCCGTTCACCTGGATCTCCATGAGATGAGACTTCTTCTGACGCAGGGGCAGTAGACGCATCTAAAAATGTCAAAAGGCAAAGCTTTAAAATTCTACATGAAAATTTGCCATGGCTCCAACCTGATTCAGATCAATAGGAGTACAAGTCAGAAAAATCGACACTCAGCAAAGATTGCAGAAAACAATCATCTGTCCGCCCGTCGAGAATCTCATCATTTGCTCTCACAAGATCTGACAACGTTTGAGTCCTGTGTAATTTACTGTTACGGTTCTCAAAGGTAAACTCATGTAGCATCTATTCATCCATTTATTCGGTATATGGGTAGCCAGAATGCTGGGCAGAACGTAGCTTGTGCACGTTGAGATTTATCATCAGTAGTAGAGCCAATCTACTCTTAGTTTCTATGATAAGATTACGCATAATCTCAAAGTGAAACGGATTGGGGGTTAATGTGGCTTAAGGACATTGTACGGTATCCATTATAGAGGACCGATTGGTCTTGCCCTTGCATACCACTTTTCTTGGAAACACTATTAGAGCTGGTAGTTAGATGTTCTCCACTACTTCAGCAATGATGATCTACCCTTAGGATGGATCAATGTCTGATCGGTCAGGGTCTGACATCTGGCACCCCCCAATCAGCTGTGATCGGTAGCAGCCGCCATCAACTCACTTGTGGAGCTGACAGTCTTCTGATGGTGGCCGCCGCAGGATACTACACATATGCCTCCTATTGATTTAAATATGAGGCAGATGTGCAGTACCCTGCCTCAGCCACCATGAGAAGATGGCCAGCTCCGCAAGTGAGTTTTCATGGCTGGAAGTTACCACCAACACAGATAACAGCTGATCATCCCAAGGATAGATCATCAATGCCAAGGTAGTGGACAACCTCAAAGCCTTCAGTGCACTAAAGGGGGCCATCAGATTGTCGTTAGACTTCTGCCCATACTGAGTGACCTGTTTGCAGTAGGCAAGACTGTTTACCATTCAATGTTGGTCTGATCACAATCTTAAACTGAGTTCTTGCTAACCCACCAGAGCAGCATGATATAGGGGCAGAAACACTGATACCAGTGATGTATCATTTGCTGGGCAATTTCTGCAGTTTTAATAAAAACTAGAGTTTATCTGCTGCAGATCTAGCAATTCTATGAATACAGAGTTCTGTATAACCCCACCCACACCAATGATTGGCAGCTTTCTGCCTATACACAGTGTACACAGAAATGTGCCTATTAGTGGTGACTGCAGACTTCTACAGAACTTGAAAATATGATGGTCTACCTGGCAGGTTTACTGGTTCCCATTAATAAAATCAGTTTTATCAACAAGAAATCAAAACTACAGCAAACAGCCCAGTAAGTGACATCACTAATCAGAGTATGTCTATATTATAAAACTATATTAGGTGGCAAACCTTGGTGACAAGTTTCCCTTTAAATGAGCAAAGTACTAGACTTGGGTCACAATTTAGCATACACTTAGAATGCCCTATACTTATGTTGGTGCTTAATGTGCATTTGCAGCTTTGTGGTTCTTGTGTATGGGGCTTTTTTGTATATTGTAATAAAAGTTACATTTTAAATTCCCATACATGCCGGAGTGGGTTTTTGAAGGCTAAGGTAGGACTGCAAGACTAGATCCAGAACAGACGAACATGCAATAACTAGCACATACCTGTGTATGAGCAATGACTCGGATGACCTGGCAGTATTTCTTCATGCTTGCAAAGTCTTTCTCCAGTTGCTTCTTGCCTTCTTCATCTTGCCACTTCTTGCAGTACTTGGTGAAGGCCTTCTTCTTGGATTTATACCTTCAATGGCAGAGCATGCAAGTTGGAGTGGACCCTCATCATGCCCCAATGAAAGGACAAGAGCGGAAGGCACCAAACCTTTCCAGGTGTTTGGCTCATTGCATGGCTTCAAAGGAGATTTTCAGCCAACAAGAGGAGCCTGGAGCTCATCAGACAAAGGCAGACAAGGCCAGAGCTGAGAGGAGCTGCCAATGTTCATTCCATGTAAATTAATACTATCAAATGAAGGTCAAAAAAAGTTAACCGATTCTTGCAGTACATTAAGCATGTAAGACATCTGAGCAGACTATGCATCAGGGAGATATTGCAAAATGCTACAACGGTTAAAATGCTTAAAGGGAACTGTACTTACATGTAACTTTTATAGAATAGGCTGTCTAGTGTGTACACTATATGACATTCTGCATTTTCAGTAATTTTCCCTTCTGGGAACTCCCTAAACTTGTAACTGACTGAGCTGGTGGGAGCAGAATAGCTACTGTGATCTCACATACACACAGGTAATCATGCGGTAGCAGACAAGCAGCAGTAGGGAAGAAATACAGCAACACTAATCAGTGAATACAAACTAGGGTGAGGCAAGAGACTTGTTAGAAAGCTCCACACAATCTGCCTCCCTCTGCTCCTCACTTCCTACCCCCTTGCCTCCCCATGAAAGAGGAGAAGGAAGTGGATCTCTGTGCTGCCTGCCACCACCACAATCCTCCATAGTGATTGGCGAGATCAAGAAGCACAGCAGAAATGAAGAGGTGGCTCATAAGTGGAGAAAGAAGCAGAGTTCTCCCAAAACATTACAAAAGATCTTCCGTTGCTTTCTACTGATCCCTATAGTTCCAATTTAAAAGTGACTCCGTACAGAATGACGGTTTAAACCAAGTACAGGTGCTCGGTGCTTCAAGGTGGAGCCAATCACTTAACGACACCTTCCAACTTGCTTGGTTTCCATCCATCTCCTTTCTGTGGCCCCATGAAGCCAGAGCTGTCAATCAAGTAAGTGGGGAGAAAGGGGACAGAAGGAAGACAAGCAGGTGGGAAGGTGTAATAAAGGTTAGGCTCTGCCGTGAAGCACCGAGCGCCTGTACTGGGTTTAACAAATCATTCTGGTTTAAGAAATCATTCTGTGCTGACAGTCCATTTAAGTGAAAAACTGGCAAGTTACAAGCTCCACTATAATACATCCACAATTGATGCCCTTCCTTTTAGAGACCATGAATTGCATTCTATCCACCACCCTCCAGCACACATGAAGTAGCAGTCTCTTACCAGTTCTTGTAGAAGCGCCTCTTGCATTCATCACTGATGTGCTCAGCAAAGATGGTCTTAATGCTGCGAAGACCACGTGGAGTCTGGACGTATCCCACAATTCCAACAATGACCATAGGGGGAGTCTCGACAATAGTCACTGCCTCCACAACTTCTTTCTTATTCACCTCTATAAAAAAAATAAGGTGTACAGGCAATCAGTTGTCAACAGCTCACTGTGGACTTTTCTCCTAGTCTTTGTACATAGACCATACAAACCAAGCAGAAAACAAATAAGTTCAGCAGCAGCAGACTATGGACATTACCCTGCGCCATTTCAAAATGGTCTAATAAAACAACCCAGGAGTATAAGCAAATTCATGCAACATGAAATGGATGCTGATTTTTACCCAAACATGTCTCTTGCAGACTCGATGTGGATTTTACCACTCCATGGAAATTTTCGTGCAAGATTTGCAATAGAAAAACCTGCCAAGTGAGACTACCCGAAACACTAACAGATTTAGTGATATCCTGTAACTCAACCAATGAGGAGACCGATTACCTTTAAAAATTGGGACTGTTAGCAGGTTTTTGCCCCTCAATCTGAGAGCGCAGCATGATGTAGGGGCAAAGACCCAGATGCCAGTGATGTATGAATTCTCAGCCACTTGTTGTAGGTTCAATAAAATCAATTTTAGCAAAAGTTTTTCCTCCATATTCATGAGCGCTGTATAACCCTGCCCACATCACAGATTAGCCACTTTCTGCCTATGCACTGAACACAGAAACATGTCAGTGGTGTGGGCAGGGTTATAGAGCTCAGCATTCAGAGAACTGGAAGAGCTGCAGCAGATAAATGGGAGATTATCAAATCTGCAGCAAGCAGCCCAGTAAATGATTAAGAGATGAGCACAAGATTGTGCAATTGAGGACCAGTTCTCTCAGGCTGTGGACAGGAAAAGCGTAAACTTCCGGATTCCCCCAGCCGGGAGTTCGATCCACTGGTATGGTATCACATTAATCATAAGCGGAGCCAGAAACTTGCACAGCTTCTGTCGACAGAGCACTGGACTATGGACTGGGGTTGCACAAAGCGATCCAGTCATCTTAGTACAATCACTGGAATCAGTGTCTCTGCCCCTACATTATTACTTTTAACATGAAAGGGTTCATAAAGCTGTCAGTATCTCAACGTACATGACAGGAGTCACTCTTTACAGACTGGTAATGCCAGATACGTTATTCCAGATACAAAAACAAACGTCTAAACCAAACAAAAGCAGATGAGCTACAGTCAGCAATCGACATTCAGCAGAGACAACCAGAGGAAGTCAATCAGTCCGCCCGTCGAAAGGGTTTCATCATGTATAGCTCTTAAAACAAATTAATAAAAACATACAGTGCTAGTTTATAAACTGTGCAGAAACACTACGTATCCAAGATTAACAAAACACATGGCTAAATATTAGAACTGCCTCTATTGTGGGCACAAGACCCCACAGATATGTAGGGAATATGCATTTGATTTTCAGGGAGCAATTCTGTCCTCAGCAGTAACAGGGTCGGTCCTATTTAGTTACTGAGACTTTGCCTAGGCATGTAATGGTCATTAAAGGAAAGTTCTTGCCACCTAATCTCATAGCTGCATAATGTAGAGAAGGAGACCCTGATTCTAGTGAACTATCAATTGCTAGACTCCTTTGTGCAGTTTTGATAAAATCAGTTTGCTCAGATCACTAGTAAACCTGCTGCCATGTAAGTCCTTCATATTCACGAGCTCCCTGCACCTAACACTGATGGACAAAAAAAAAATTGCCAATGTCCAGTACTGCCAATCAGCATTGTGGACGGGGTAATACACAAGATCCAGAAACGATTCAAACAGAAAGGTGAGTGATAGCTTTGCAGCGCAGTAAAACACTATCTGATGACCAAATTACCCATTTTGCCACACATGCATCTAGGTTTCCCAGCCACTCTTAATAGCCAAGCCTTGGAATGAGCAGGGAGCTGTATACCAGTTACATCAAGTCTTTTCCCAAACACCACACTGCTCAGCATGTCACGCTGAGCGCCTCCTGTCACCACCTGCTTCTACAAAGCATTTGTACAGAAGACTACAGACAGATTACAGGCCCCGTCAACCGATTCATACTACACAAGAGCCATCAGCCTATATGTGCGGGTGGGGAGACTGAGGGGCCAGGGTGGCTCAGACTAGCCTCTCACACCCGGGGCTCCCGCGCTCACCCCCGGGCTCCCCGCTCACACCCCGGGCTCCGCGCTCACACCCCGGGGCTCCCGCGCTCACACCCCCGGGGCTCCCGCGCTCACACCCCCGGCTCCCCGCTCACACCCCCGGGGCTCCGCGCTCACACCCGGCTCCGCGCTCACACACACCTGGGCTCCCGCGCTCACACACACGGCTCCCGCGCTCACACACACTGGCCCCGCTCACACACACTGGGCTCCCGCTCACACCACGGCTCCGCTCACACACACTGGGCTCCGCTCACACACTGGGCTCCCGCTCCACACCCCTGGCTCCGCTCACACCACCTGGGCTCCCGCTCTCACACACACGGCTCCGCTCACCACCTGGGCCCCGCTCTACACCTGGTTTTCTCTGAGATGTCAGACTCCCAGCGCCTGTGACTAGGGCAGCATGATGCAGGGGACAGGTGTACCGCAGCCCCACGTTGCACTATACGCCGCCGTTCTACAGAAAGCCTAGAGGCCATACTCACTGGAGCCGGGTCTGTCCACCTCCCGCACAATGTGGGTCATTCCAGCCTTGTAGCCCAGGAAAGCCGTCAGGTGGATGGGCTTGCTCGCGTCATCCTTGGGGAAGCTCTTTACCTTGCCACGATGTCTCTTGCTGCGCTTGCGTGGCAGGAAGCCCAGGGACCCGTGCCTGGGAGCGGAGAACTTGCGGTGAGACTAGAGGAGAAGTAACGACACGTTACCGACACGGCCCCGGAGAGAGCACAGCAGCCATTACTGACGGACAGCCGAGGCCGCAGCGCTCGCCCAATCAGACACGACAAGCTGCTCGGCAACACTCGTCACCCAGCCGAGCAGCTCGCGGCCTCCCGGCAGTGGCGGTCACGTGCTCATGGCGGCGGTCACGTCCTGGCCTGTATAAAAGCTGAGCCCTTCACAGCCAGCAGAGAGGACATGAAGGCCGCACACACTGCGGGCCGCTCACCCGAGCACAAGCATGAGGGGCACAGACGGGCCGGTGCCCGGATGGTTCTCATACAGGCCGGATGGACTCCAGGCCGCAGCGCTGCACTCACCATCGAGTCTCCTGCCTGGACTAGAAGAGAGGGTGACGACGCTAGACGAGTCCTATTTATAGACGCACTGTGAAGACACGCCCACAAGGGTTTTTTCTCTCCCTCCCCTCTACCCCTCTAAAACTTTATTAACAAGACGTGGAGGAGCAGTGCACGAGTATTGGAGCTGTGCGGAGTGGTGACGCTGGGTACTCAGCACGTGACTGGCGGCCGCGCACACGTGTCCCGGTCTCTGGTGGCTGTGCGCGCTCACGTGTCCCGGTCTCTGTTGGCTGTGCGCGCTCACGTGTCCCGGTCTCTGGTGGCTGTGTGTGCACTCGGTCAGGAACATACACTCATTACACTGGGGATTGCGCACGTCACCTTCGGGCGCCTCCATCATCACACCCGCGGCGGCAGCATCGTTCTGAGCAATGAGAGCTATTTGTTAACCCCTTCAATACGGGCTTGTTTTATCCCCGCTCTTCCTACACGACATTCTCCACGTGTTTTGCAGATTTCATGCAGGTAAAGTGACCCGGCGGCACGACCCTCCATCCCAGGGCAAACCTGAACTTGAATGGTGGTCGTTTTCATTATTATTTAAGTGATAAAAAAAATCTCACATTTTATTAAAAAAAGAATAAAACTTTGCGTTGCATCCTTAAAGGGGTTGTCTGGCCTTGGAGTGATTGCAGACTTGCAGCAAAATGCCAGACAACCCCTTTACTGAAGCCTCCTGTCAGCTGTTTTTTCTCCCTTAAACCTGTGTAAAAGTTAATTTAGTGTAAGTGTGATCACAAACTCCCCTATGGCCGTCTTCCCCAGCGTCCCGACACCATTCTGCTCCTCTCCCGAGTCCAATGGTGGCGAGTCAGACTCTCCAGAATAGGCCATGTTCACACGGTCAGTATTTGTAGGCCAAAACCAGAGTGGAACAGAGGTATATATAATGGAAAACGTCACCATTTCTACATTTCTCACCCACTTCTGGTTTTGGCTTACAAATTCCCTTTAAAGATTCCCTTTAAAGTGAGCCTGTCACCAGCAATGACTGATGAGATACGACCACCCCTTTCTTGCCTCATTTACAGCATTCTATAATACTGTATATCTGTACTCATGTACAGCACCATGGAATTAATGGCGCTATATAAATAATAATAATATCTGCCCCCAACCTGTAAGAAGAAAAAGAGCTTTTATTATACTCACCTGCGCTGCGGTCCGAGGGGTGTCTTTGGTCTTTGGTCTTGGTCCGGCGACTTCCTCCTTCGTGTGGATGATGCACCCTGGTCAACAATTGTGCTGATGTAAAGTAGACATGTGGGAAATGTTATTTATTAGCTATTTTGTGTGACATAACTTTCTGATTTAAGGGAATAAAAGTTTGAAAGTTGCAAAATTTTTGAAAATTTGCGCCTAATTTCCACTATTTTCACAACTAAACGCAAGTCATATTGAAAAAATGTTACAAGTATTATGATACAATATGTCACAAGAAAACAATCTCAGAATCCGTGAGATCCGTTGAAACCTTCCAGAGTTATTACCTCATAAAGTGACCATTGTCAGATTACAAAAATTTGGCCTGGTCATTAAGGTCAAAATTGGCTCAGTCACTAAGAGGTTAACACTTCTGCGTCCTTTCTACCAGCCCAGTAAATCCCTTTTTTGCAGGACTTCCCTCCTGACAGCACCATGGGACGTCCTCCTCCTCGCTGGGATCGGAAACACACGAGAGGTTAAAAGGCCCCTCCCTGTCCCCTTTCCCTCAGTGTTTTTCCTGTCCCTGCATGGAGGGACGCACGAGCGACGCTGTGAAGCTTACCGGGCTCGGGGATCGTGAGGCCGCGCCAAATCCTTTCCCCTGTCAAGAGACCCAGGGCCGAAACTCCCCAGTGGGGAGTCCATCTGCCGCAAAGGCCAGGAGTGGGACTAGGCTCCTGGATAAGAGTCGCTCCTCCCGGGGGGGGAGGCTCTCGACTCCGGACCCAGCGCTGAAGGGATCCCCTGGGTCAGGCGCCAGCTTCCTGGGCGCTGGTACCCCGCAGGCCGCCGGCTTCTTTGGAGGGGTACCATCAAGATTCCATGCAGGGGCGCTCATGGCAGACGAACATTGACACAGGCAGCGGTCAGCTTCCGCGGTGTCAGTGGGGTGCGCGTCACTTCCGGTGACATCATATTCAGGTCCTGTTCGGCGGTGACCGCTCACATGTAAGTGACGGCTCCTAGCAGCACGTAACTGGGCTCCGGATCGTGCAGCAACCTTCTCTGGTGCCAGACGATGAAGGCAGATATGGCTGAAGGCAGTGCGCCTTGCACAGACCACCCTCACTCTACGTGTCCTGCAGTCACCCCCACTCAGGAAGCATATCTGACTGATCCCTGTCTCATACTGTTTAGGACAAGGGAACCCCAATGGCTACAAAAAAGACAGGCAAGGCGTCAGCAAAATCCTTGATGCCTCGTTTCCCACATTAAGTTATCTGACGGCCATGACAAGACCCTCTGTTCAGCCTGTACTTCTAAGGTTATGAGGGAGGAACAGCCCTCACTAATATCAGAAATGAGGCGCATGATTCGTGAGGAAGTCCAGGCCTCTTTGTCCAGCCTGGCACATCAGTGGCCTTCCAGCCCCACTCCAGGACCTGACAGGGAGGATATTTGCCTGGGCAGAGGGCACAGTTCTCTCATTAACAGCAATTCACCTGGAAGGATCCCTGTTGTGAATGGGTTTGAGATGAGTTCTGAGCAGAGGCCCCCTCTGGTGGTTACAAGCGGTACTAGTGAGGATTGTGAGGACTGGGAATCAGGTGTTACTGATTGGTCTTATATAAGGGAGTCATTTTCCCATCAGGGTTGCCGGTGATCAATTGTTCTGGTCTGAATCCTTCTTTCCAGTTTCCCTTGTAGCCTGCTGTGTCGTGTCTGCATCTCCTGCTATCAGATAAGACAATTTCTTATTTTGTGTTTTTGCTATATTTTTGCATTTTGTCCTGCACTTCTGTGGGGGCCTTCTGGGTCCCCTCCGGGGGCTTTTGCCCTCTCAGTTTAGTCCAGCCACTGTGTTTTGTACTTTTGCTTTTTCCAGTTTTTTCAGTGGCTGCTGTTTTTGTTACACCAGAGAACTAATTTAGGTGGTAGAGGTCGTGTGATCTCAGGTGATTTTGAAATTAGTATGTTGGTGTTTTTCAGGGTTTTCTGGGATTGCAGTAAGTACCCTTCCTGTCCTTTTCTATTTAGTTAGTTTGGGCCCCAGCGTTTGCTCATACTATTTTCTTTCTGTGTCAGTATTTCCTCTTGTCTAACCGCCATTACATGTTTGGGGGCTTTCTATTATCTTTGGGGTTCTGCTACGGGGCAGATAGCTTTCCTATTTCTATCTTTAGGTGTAGTTAGTTTCTCAGGCTGTGACGAGGCGTCTAGGACCAACGTAGGAACGCTCCACGGCTGCCTCTAGTTGCGGTGGTTAGTCAGGGTACTGCAATCTCATAGATTCCAACTGCTCTGGTGTATTTCCTTTTTGCCTGCACTCCTCAGCTACCGTAACATAACAGTATCACTGGCCATAAAAATTGTATGGTACTCACAGAAGGGAAAAAATATTTTGAAGGAAGAAAAGTTGTCAGAGATATTTTTCTGTTTGTTGCATTATTTATTTATTTTATTTTTTTTTCTTTTTCCCTCTGTATCTCTGGGTGCTGGGGAGATCTTTTCTCCCAATGGAGTTTGCACAGTTGTCTGGCCGTGTGGATCAGCTTGCCACTGAGGTTCGGAGTATTGCTGCATATCTTGCTAGGTTGCCTGTTGTGGAACCTAGGATCCCCATGCCAGATTTGTTTTTAGGGGATCGAGCTAAGTTTCAGAATTTCAAAAATAATTGTAAATTGTTTCTTGCCTTAAAATCTAAGTCCTCAGGAAACGCAGCGCAGCAGGTTCAAATTATCATCTCTCTCCTGCGCGGCGATCCTCAGGATTGGGCTTTTTCCCTGATACCTGGGGATCCTGTTTTGAGTGATGTTGATGCATTTTTTCAGGCTTTGGGGTTATTGTACGATGAGCCTAATGTCACTGATCAAGCTGAAAAAGCCTTGTTGGCATTAAATCAGGGGCTTGATGACGCTGAGTTATACTGTCAGAGATTCCGTAGGTGGGCAGTCCTGACCAAATGGAATGATGACGCCTTGGCGGCCCTTTTCCGGAAGGGTCTGTCGGATAATGTAAAGGATGTTATGGTGGGATTCCCTGTCCCCTCTGGTCTCAATGATTCTATGTCATTAGCGATTCAAATTGACAGACGTTTGCGTGAGCGGAGAAGTATGCGTGGAGTGGTGTTGCCTTGTGAGCCAGCTGCTGAGCCCATTCAGTGTGATGGAGTGGTGTCTGGGGCACAGCGTCATGAGTTTCGAAAGCGCAATGGGTTATGTTTCTACTGTGGTGATGCCTCTCATGCTATTTCAGTCTGCCCTAAGCGGGGAAGACATTTTGCACGCTCAGTTGTCTTGGGTAGTGTTCAGACTAAGTTTTTATTAACTGTCACTCTGATATGCTCTCAATCCTAGACAGGCCAGGTGGGCCTTGTTTTTCACACGTTTTAATTCTGTGGTTTCCTTTCTTCCTGGCACTAAGAATGTTAAGGCGGATGCCCTCTCGAGGAGTTTCCTTGCGGACTCTCCTGAACTATCTGATCCCTCTGTTATTTTGAAGGAGGGTGTAGTTCTTTCCGCCATCTCGCCCAATTTGAGACTTGCTCTGGAGGGGTGTCAGGAGGATAGGCCCGAGCGCTGCCCTGTTGGAAAATTGTTTGTCCCGGACCAATGGAAAAAGAGTGTGATGTCTGAGATTCATTGTTCCGCATTGGCTGGGCATCCCGGAATTTTTGGTACCAGAGACTTGGTTAGTCGGTCCTTTTGGTGGCCTACCTTGTCTCGCGATGTCAGGGAATTTGTGCAGTCCTGCGGGACTTGCTCTCGCTCCAAGCCTTGCTCTCGCTCTAGTGGTTTGTTGATGCCATTGCCTGTGCCCAAGAGACCATGGACCCATATCTCTATGGATTTCATTTCCGATCTTCCTGTTTCTCAGAGAATGACCACCATCTGGGTAATTTGTGATAGGTTTTCCAAAATGATACATCTTGTGCCATTACCTAAGTTGCCTTCCTCCTCTGAATTGGTGCCGTTGTTCCTTCAGCACGTGGTTCGTTTACACGGCATTCCTGAGAACATTGTGTTTGACAGAGGAGTCCAGTTTGTTTCCAGATTTTGGAGGACTTTTTGTTCTAAACTGGGTGTTCAATTGTCTTTCTCCTCGGCATTTCATCCTCAGACCAATGGTCAAACTGAGAGAACAAACCAGACATTGGAGACTTATCTAAGATGCTTTGTGTCTGCTGATCAGGATGACTGGGTCTCTTTTTTGCCTTTGGCTGAGTTTGCTCTTAATAATAGGGCTAGCTCTGCCACTTTGATGTCTCCGTTTTTCTGTAATTCTGGGTTTCACCCTCGATTTTCTTCAGGACAGACGGAGGCTTCTGTCTGTCCAGGTGTTGACTCTGTTGTTGAGCGTATGCAGCAGATTTGGGACCAGGTAGTGGAGAGGTTGTCCCTCTCTCAGGAGAAGGCCCAGCGGTTTGCTAACCGGCATAGGACTGATGGTCCTCGGTTTAACCCCTTACTGCCATCGGACGTACTATCCCGTCCATGGTACCTGGGCCCGTATGACCGGGGACGGGATAGTACGTCCAGCCCTTTAATGCGACATTGCGACTTAAGTCGCAATGATCGCATTAAAATTCCGACGCCATCTTACCTCAGGAGAGATGGCGCCGGCATCCCGGGGTCTGTCACCGCCCACCCTCACTCCCGATCGCTGTGATTGGCTGTTCAATTCTGAACAGCCAATCGCAGCCTTTCTCACTGTTTCAGCCAATCCGATGGGCTGAAACCGTGAGATCCCAGGCTAGAATCGAGTACCGATGTACTCGATCCTAGGCCTGGGCATAGAAAGGAGCAGACCCCCCCTGGATTGGCGCGATCGCCGATCACATCGATCGCGCCAATCGCAGGGCACAGCCGCGGTGTATCCGCGCTGTGCCCTGCCTGTACCTGCCTGGATCGGTGCAGTAATAGCACCGATCCTAGGCCGGAGCCTAGGACAGGCCCAGTAGGGCCTGCAGCTGCTGATTGGCGCGATCGATGTCATCGACGATCGCGCCAATCACAGGGCACAGCAGCGGTGTGACCGCTCTGTGCCCTGCTTCCTGACCTGCCGGTGACCTGCCTAGGAATCGGAGCAGTGAGCTCCGATTACTAGGCCGGTGCCTAGCAACCGGCAAAACAAGGGTCTCCTCTGATTGGTGGGATCGATGTGATCATCGATCCCACCAATGACAGGTCACAGCAGCGATGTGACCGCTCTGTGACCTGTCTGCAAACTGGATCTGACCTGTCTGATCGCACTGCAGGGGTCCTCACACTTGCTGAGGATTCCTGCAGTGCGGTCACACGCCAGATCTCCTCCTGTGCTGGGCCTTGTGGTGCCACAGTAGCCTGTGACACCACAACTCCTGCTGAAGAAAGAAGAGAGAGAGAGAAGAAAGAAGAGAGACTACAAACGTGAGTTTTTGAGCCCCGATCCCTGCCCGATCCACCCCAATCCCCCATTCCCCCCTCCCCCCTTCCCTTTCCCCCTCATTTTACCCCCCCTTTGCACACATTTAGCAGCCGCCGAGCGTTGATTGGTGACGCAGTTCACCGATCAACACTCGTGCTCGTTTTTCTTTTGCACCCCCCTCCGTGCGCACTTCCAGCAGCCGCGGAACTTTGATAAGTGACACCAGTCACTTATCAGAGCTCGTTCCTGCAGTTTTTTTTTTTTCACACCACTTTCCGCCACTCCCGTGCGCACATCTAGCAGCCGCGGAACTTTGATAAGTGACACCAGTCACTTATCAGAGCTCGTTCCTGCAGTTTTTTTTTTTTCACACCACTTTCCGCCACTCCCGTGCGCACATCTAGCAGCCGCGGAACTTTGATAAGTGACACCGGTCACTTATCAGAGCTCGTTCCTGCCGTTTTTTTTTTTTTTTTTCACTCCCCTTTCCGCCACTCCTGTGCGCACTTCCAGCAGCCGCGGAACTTTGATAAGTGACACCAGTCACTTATCAGAGCTCGTTCCTGCAGTTTTTTTTTTTTTTTCACTCCCCTTTCTGCCACTCCTGTGCGCACATCCAGCAGCCGCGGAACTTTGATAAGTGACACCAGTCACTTATCAGAGCTCGTTCCTGCAGTTTTTTTTTTTTCACCCCACTTTCCGCCACTCCCGTGCGCACATCTAGCAGCCGCGGAACTTTGATAAGTGACACCGGTCACTTATCAGAGCTCGTTCCTGCCGTTTTTTTTTTGTTTTTTTTTCACTCCCCTTTCCGCCACTCCTGTGCGCACATCTAGCAGCCGCGGAACTTTGATAAGTGACACCGGTCACTTATCAGAGCTCGCTCCTGCCGTCTTTTTTTTTTTCACTCCCCTTTCCGCCACTCCTGTGCGCACATCCAGCAGCCGCGGAACTTTGATAAGTGACACCAGTCACTTATCAGAGCTCGTTCCTGCATTTTTTTTTTCACTCCCCTTTCCGCCACTCCCGTGCGCACATCTAGCAGCCGCGGAACTTTGATAAGTGACACCGGTCACTTATCAGAGCTCGTTCCTGCCGTTTTTTTTTTTTTTTTTTCACTTCCCTTTCCGCCACTCCTGTGCGCACATCCGGCAGCCGCGGAACTTTGATAAGTGACACCGGTCACTTATCAGAGCTCGTTCCTGCCGTTTTTTTTGTTTTTTCACTTCCCTTTCCGCCACTCCTGTGCGCACATCCGGCAGCCGCGGAACTTTGATAAGTGACACCGGTCACTTATCAGAGCTCGTGCCTGCTGGTTTAGACTTTTTTTCACAGGCATTTTTTTCCCTATTCTCTTTCTTTTCTTTTAGCTTTTTCCTTTCAGCATAGTTTGCACCAACCACTATCCCCCCCCACACACACACACAGTTATAAATAAAGTTCACACAAAGCACCACATTCACAAAAAAATGTCCCGCTCGTCACGTTCTTCCCAACAGCGCTATTCAGTGGAAGAGGCATACGCTTTACTTGCCTCCGACACTGATAGCGAGGGAGAGGATCCCACATTTCTTTACTTTTCAGATTCTTCATCCTCTTCTTCTTCTTCCTCCTCTTCCTCATTTTCCTCCTCGGGTCCTGCGGAACCGCCACGCAGACGCCCCAGGACAGAAGATGAGGCAGCGCCCACCCCTGAAAATGAACCAGCGCACCCCTCTTCGGACCCCATATGGACCCCGCCCCCCGAAAATTACGAGCCACTGATTCCTGATTTTGTGGCAGAATCAGGAATCAAGTTTGACACCACGGGCCTCAGAGAAATAGACTTTTTCAAAGTCTTTTTCTCTGAGGATTTTATTAACCTCGTGGTGGAGCAAACTAATTTGTACGCTCGGCAATTTTTGGCGCAAAACCCAGTGTCATCATTTTCCAACTGGTCTCCTGTAGACGCAGGTGAAATGATGCAGTTTTGGGGCCTGGTCCTCCATATGGGGATCCTGAAGAAGCCAGAACTTCGGCAATATTGGAGTGTTGATATTTTATACAACACTCCACTGTTCCGAATGGTCATGGCTCGGACGCGTTTTGAGGCCATCCACAAATTCCTGCATTATAATGATGATGCACAGTGTCCCCCACAAAATGACCCCAACTTTGACCGTCTGTTCAAAGTTCGGCTGGTCATCGAACACTTCAGCAAAAAGTTTGCTGAAGTGTACGTGCCCCAAAGGGACATCTGCGTGGATGAGTCCTTGGTTCATTTTAAGGGACGGCTCAGATTCCGCCAGTACCTGCCCAGCAAGAGGGCAAGGTACGGAATTAAACTCTACAAGCTGTGCGAGAGTACCTCAGGGTACACGCACAGCTTTAGAGTTTACGAAGGAAAGGACACCAGGATTGAACCCCCTGAGTGTCCCCCCGTCCTGGGAGTGAGTGGGAAAATTGTGTGGGATTTGGTGCACCCACTGCTGGATAAAGGTTATCACCTTTACACTGATAACTTTTATTCCAGCATCCCACTCTACAAATCCCTCTCTGCGCGAGGTACCGCAGCTTGCAGTACCGTCCGCAAAAATCAGAGAGGCCTCCCGAAGACGCTACTTGGGCAGATGCTCAGAAAGGGTGAGAGCAGAGCCCAATGTAGCGACCACCTGTTGGTGGTCAAGTACAAGGACAAGAGGGATGTCCTTCTCTTGACCACCATACATGGTGATGGCAGCGCCCTCAGCACTGTACGGGGTACCTCTACACAGGTCCGCAAACCGGACTGTGTACTGGGGTACAATAAATACATGGGGGGTGTTGATCTCTCTGATCAACTCCTCCAACCGTACAGTGCTTTGAGAAAGGCCAAGGTGTGGTACAAGAAGCTGTCCGTGCACATCGTCCAAATGGCAATGCTCAACGCTTTCCTGCTGTCACGATGTGCACGCAACAGCGATACGACGTACCTTCAGTTCCAGGAGGTAGTGGTTAAGGCCCTGATGTTTGGCGCTCAGGAAACAGCGGGCCCCAGTACTTCTGGAACTGAAGGTGCTCGTATCATACCAGGTCAGCATTTCCCGGGGGTGGTCCCGCCAACTGGAAGCAAAGGTAAGCCGCAAAAAAGGTGCCGAGTGTGTTACAAAAGGGGAATACGCAAGGACACCACTTACCAATGCGACACCTGCCCCGAAAAACCTGGCCTGTGTATGAAGGATTGTTTCAAATTGTACCACACCTCAATGCACTACTAATTTACTTTACAGGAAAGATTAGTTCCAGAAGGGGGGCACATTTAGAAAAGTTCCTTGGGAGTCTACTTTCCAAAATTATGTCACTTGTGGTTTTTTTTTACTGTTTAGGCACATCAGGAGCTCTGCAAACGGAACATGACGCCCGCAGACCATTCCATCAGTCTGCATTCCAAAACGTCACGACTTCCCTTCTGAGCCCCGACTTGTGCCCAAACAGTTTTTTCCCACATATGGGGCACCAGTGTACTCAGGACAAATTGGACAACAATTTTTGGTGTCCAATTTCTCCTCTTACCCTTGGGAAAATAAAAAATTGGGGACTAAAACATCATTTTTGTGAGGATAAAAGTAGGATTTTTTATTTTTTACACCTGGGCATTATAAACTTTAGTGAAACACTTGGGGGTTCAAAATGCTCACCACACACCTAGATAAGTTCATTAGGGGTCTAGTTTCCAAAATGGGGTCACTTGTGGGGGTTTCCACTGTTTAGGCACATGAGGGGCTCTGCTAACGGAACATGACGCCCGCAGACCATTCCATCAAAGTCTGCATTCCAAAACGTCACTGCTTCCCTTCTGCGCCTGCCATGCGCCCAAACAGTGGTTCCCCCCAACATATGGGGTATCAGCGTACTCAGGACAAATTGGACAACAACTTTTGTGGTCCAAGTTCTCCTGTTACCCTTGGGAAAATAAAAAATTGGGGACTAAAACATCATATTTGTGGAAATTTTTTTTTTTTTTTTTATTCACGCCAGGGCATTATAAACTTTAGTGAAACACTTGGGGGTTCAAAGTGCTCACCACACACCTAGATAAGTTCCTTAGGGGGTCTAGTTTCCAAAATGGGGTCACATGTGGGGGGTTTCCACTGTTTAGGCACATCAGGGGCCCTCCAAACGCGACATGGCGTCCGTTCGCAATTCCAGCCAATTTTGGTTTGGAAAAGTCAAACGGCGCTCCTTCCCTTTCAAGCCCTGCCGTGCGTCCAAACAGTGGTTCCCCCCCCCCACATATGGGGTATCAGCGTACTCAGGACATGTTGGACAACAACTTTTGTGGTCCAATTTCTCCTCTTACCCTGGGGAAAATAAAAAATTGGGGACTAAAACATCATGCTTGTGGAAAAAATATGATTTTTTTTCTTCACGGCTCTACATTACAAACTTGCGTGAAGCACTTGAGGGTTCAAAGTGCTCACCACACATCTAGATAAGTTCCTTAGGGGGTCTAGTTTCCAAAATGGGGTCACATGTGGGGGGTTTCCACTGTTTAGGCACATCAGGGGCCCTCCAAACGCGACATGGCGTCCGTTCGCAATTCCAGCCAATTTTGGTTTGGAAAAGTCAAACGGCGCTCCTTCCCTTTCAAGCCCTGCCGTGCGCCCAAACAGTGGTTCCCCCCCACATATGGGGTATCAGCGTACTCAGGACATGTTGGACAACAACTTTTGTGGTCCAATTTCTCCTCTTACCCTTGAGAAAATAAAAATTTGGGGACTAAAACATCATGTTTGTGGAAAAAATATATGATTTTTTTTCTTCACGGCTCTACATTACAAACTTGCGTGAAGCACTTGAGGGTTCAAAGTGCTCACCACACATCTAGATAAGTTCCTTAGGGGGTCTAGTTTCCAAAATGGGGTCACATGTGGGGGGTTTCCACTGTTTAGGCACATCAGGGGCCCTCCAAACGCAACATGGCGTCCGTTCGCAATTCCAGCCAATTTTGGTTTGGAAAAGTCAAACGGCGCTCCTTCCCTTTCAAGCCCTGCCGTGCGCCCAAACAGTGGTTCCCCCCACATATGGGGTATCAGCGTACTCAGGACATGTTGGAAAACAACTTTTGTGGTCCAATTTCTCCTCTTACCCTTGGGAAAATAAAAATTTGGGGACTAAAACATCATGTTTGTGGAAAAAATATGATTTTTTTTCTTCACGGCTCTACATTACAAACTTGCGTGAAGCACTTGAGGGTTCAAAGTGCTCACCACACATCTAGATAAGTTCCTTAGGGGGTCTAGTTTCCAAAATGGGGTCACATGTGGGGGGTTTCCACTGTTTAGGCACATCAGGGGCCCTCCAAACGCGACATGGCGTCCGTTCGCAATTCCAGCCAATTTTGGTTTGGAAAAGTCAAACGGCGCTCCTTCCCTTTCAAGCCCTGCCGTGCGCCCAAACAGTGGTTCCCCCCCACATATGGGGTATCAGCGTACTCAGGACATGTTGGACAACAACTTTTGTGGTCCAATTTCTTCTCTTACCCTTGGGAAAATAAAAATTTGGGGACTAAAACATCATGTTTGTGGAAAAAATATGATTTTTTTTCTTCACGGCTCTACATTACAAACTTGCGTGAAGCACTTGAGGGTTCAAAGTGCTCACCACACATCTAGATAAGTTCCTTAGGGGGTCTAGTTTCCAAAATGGGGTCACATGTGGGGGGTTTCCACTGTTTAGGCACATCAGGGGCCCTCCAAACGCGACATGGCGTCCGTTCGCAATTCCAGCCAATTTTGGTTTGGAAAAGTCAAACGGCGCTCCTTCCCTTTCAAGCCCTGCCGTGCGCCCAAACAGTGGTTCCCCCCCACATATGGGGTATCAGCGTACTCAGGATAAGTTGGACAACAACTTTTGTGGTTCAATTTCTCCTCTTACCCTTGGGAAAATAAAAATTTGGGGACTAAAACATCATGCTTGTGGAAAAAATATGATTTTTTTTCTTCACGGCTCTACATTACAAACTTGCGTGAAGCACTTGAGGGTTCAAACTACTCACCACACATCTAGATAAGTTCCTTAGGGGGTCTAGTTTCCAAAATGGGGTCACGTGTGGGGGGTTTCCACTGTTTAGGCACATCGGGGCCTCTCCAAACGCGACATGGCGTCCGTTCTCAATTCCAGCCAATTTTGGTTTGGAAAAGTCAAACTGCGCTCCTTCCATTCCGAGCTCTGCCGTGTGCCCAAACAGTGGTTTTCCCTCACATATGGGGTATCGGCGTACTCAGGAGAAATTGCACAACAACTTTATCAGTCCTTTTTCTCCTTTTTCCCTTGTGAAAATAAAAAAAAATGTTTGTAAAAGATCATTTTTGTGACTAAAAAGTAAAATGTTAATTTTTTCCTTCCATGTTGCTTCAACTCCTGTGAAGCACCTGAAGGGTTAATAAACTTCTTGAATGTGGTTTTGAGTACCTTGAGGGTGTAGTTTTTAGAATGGTGTCACTTTTGGGTATTTTCTGCTATATAGACCCCTCAAAGTGACTTCAAATATGAGGTGGTCCCGAAAAAAAATGGCTTTGTAAATTTTGTTGTAAAAATGAGAAATCGCTGGTCAACTTTTAACCCTTATAATTTCCTAACAAAAAAAAATTTTGTTTCCAAAATTGTGCTGATGTAAAGTAGACATGTGGGAAATGTTATTTCTTAACTATTTTGTGTGACATATTTCTCTGTTTTAAGGGAATAAAAATTCAAAGTTTGAAAATTGCAAAATTTTCAAAATTTTTGCCATATTTGCGTTTTTTTCATAAATAAATGCAAGTTATATGGAAGAAATTTTACCACTATCATGAAGTACAATATGTCACGAGAAAACAATCTCAGAATCGCGAAGATCCGTTGAAGCGTTCCAGAGTTATAACCTCATAAAGAGACAGTGGTCAGAATTGTAAAAATTGGCCCGGTCATTAACGTGCAAACCACCCTTGGGGGTGAAGGGGTTAAAGTGGGGGACTTGGTCTGGTTGTCCTCAAAGAATATTCCTATGAGAGTAGCATCTCCTAAATTTAAGCCTAGGTTCATTGGACCTTATAAGATCATGGAGATTATTAATCCTGTTTCTTTTCGTTTGCTTCTTCCAGGGACATTTAAGATCCATAACGTGTTCCACAAGTCCTTGTTGAAGAGGTTTGTTGAGCCAGTGGTTCCTGCTGCTGTGCCTCCTGACCCTGTTTTGGTTGAGGGCAATCTGGAGTATGTGGTTGAGAAAATATTGGATTCTCGTTTTTCTAGACGAAGACTCCAGTATTTGGTTAAATGGAGAGGTTATGGTCAGGAAGACAATTCTTGGGTGTTTGCTTCGGACATCCATGCTAGGAGACTTATCCGTGCGTATCATAGAACTCATCCTGACCGACCTGGTTGCTCAAATGAGGGTTCGGTGACCCCTCCTCAAGGGGGGGGGTACTGTTGTGAATGGGTTTGAGATGAGTTCTGAGCAGAGGCTCCCTCTGGTGGTTACAAGCGGTACTAGTGAGGATTGTGAGGACTGGGAATCAGGTGTTACTGATTGGTCTTATATAAGGGAGTAATTTTCCCATCAGGGTTGCCGGTGATCAATTGTTCTGGTCTGAATCCTTCTTTCCAGTTTCCCTTGTAGCCTGCTGTGTCGTGTCTGCATCTCCTGCTATCAGATAAGACAATTTCTTATTTTGTGTTTTTGCTATATTTTTGCATTTGGTCCTGCACTTCTGTGGGGGCCTTCTGGGTCCCCCCCGGGGCTTTTGCCCTCTCAGTTTAGTCCAGCCACTGTGTTTTGTACTTTTGCTTTTTCCAGTTTTTTCAGTGGCTGCTGTTTTTGTTACACCAGAGAACTAATTTAGGTGGTAGAGGTCGTGTGATCTCAGGTGATTTTGAAATTAGTAGAGTTGGTGTTTTTTCAGGGTTTTCTGGGATTGCAGTAAGTACCCTTCCTGTCCTTTTCTATTTAGTTAGTTTGGGCCCCAGCGTTTGCTCATACTATTTTCTTTCTGTGTCAGTATTTCCTCTTGTCTAACCGCCATTACATGTTTGGGGGCTTTCTATTATCTTTGGGGTTCTGCTACGGGGCAGATAGCTTTCCTATTTCTATCTTTAGGTGTAGTTAGTTTCTCAGGCTGTGACGAGGCGTCTAGGACCAACGTAGGAACGCTCCACGGCTGCCTCTAGTTGCGGTGGTTAGTCAGGGTACTGCAATCTCATAGATTCCAACTGCTCTGGTGTATTTCCTTTTTTGCCTGCACTCCTCAGCTACCGTAACATAACAGATCCCAGAACGTGATAGCAGACTACCTAAGCAGGAAGAAGGTCTGTCCAACTGAGTGGGAACTGAACCAGGACATCTTCTGGGACCTATATAGGCGGTGGGGAACTCCCCAGATAGATTTATTCGCGAACAGAAGAAATGCAAAGGTCCCGAGATTCTTCTCCCTAAACCCTTTGGACGCTCCGGAGGGGCTGGATGCCCTGAGTCAGAAGCGGGGGGAATCCCTCTCTTATGCATTCCCACCATTGGCACTAATCCCTGTCGTGCTAAGAAAGATCAGGGAAGATTGGGCAACCATAATAATGAAAGCCCCTTTCTGTCCGAAAAGGAGCTGGTTCTCCCTGCTAGCAGACATGGCAGTCGAGAACCCAGTTCCCCCTTCAGAGGACGTCATCCACCAGGGTCCAATCCGCCACCCAAATCCGGGAAGACTACACCTCTCAGCCTGGATCCTGAAAGGAACACCCTGAAGGCTAAGGGCTTATCAGACCAGGTCATAACTACCATCCAGGCCAGCAGAAAACCGGTCACGTCGGCAATTTACCTTAAAATCTGGAAGCGTTTCTGCCTGGAGAGTGGCAGGTCCGACTTGGTGGCAGGCACACCAGACATCCATCCCTAGGATCCTAGATTTCCTCCAGGCAGGCTTCAGCAAAGGGCTCAGACCCAGTACCCTGAAGGTCAAGTTAGCAGCACTAAGTTCCTTTTTCGACTATCCTCTAGCATCTCACCCATGGGTAGTAAGATTCATTCGAGCAACACAGAGGCTGCGCCCCACTATCCGACGGTATCTCCCACCTTGGGACCTTACTCTGGTCCTTAATGCGCTATGCAAGGATCTATGTGCCCACAACAGCAACATGCCTATCTCCTTTCTTACCAGGAAGGCGGCATTTTTAGTAGCAATTACCATGGCCAAGAGAATAGTGGAAATACAGGCCCTATCCACCAGAGATCCGTACTTTCAAATGCGGGACGACAGTATAGTCCTGAAATTAGACCCAGCTTTCATCCCAAAAGTAGCGTCTACTAGGAACCATAACCAGTAGATCGTTTAACTCTCTTTCTGGAGCAGAGGCTCCATTCGTTGGATGTTAGAAAGGTCATCGATTTTATCGAAGCTACTAGGGATTGATGCATAGACCCGAACCTGTTCATCCTCTTTGGGGGAAAGAACAGGGTAGAAAGGACTCTAAGGCTTCCATCGCGAGATGGATTACATCTATAATCTCGGATGCCTATCAGGCTGAGGGGACTAGCCCCTCCAGCGGGCTTAAAGGAACACTCTACCCGGGGGTAAAGGCCTTGTGCCGAAAGGGCAGGCGCCTCACTGGAGCAGATCTGTAACGCTGCAATATGGGCCAGGATTGATACATTCTGTAAACATTATAAACTTGATGTACTCTCCGGCCAGCGGACTGCTTTTGGCAGGAAGGTTCTGCAGGCGGTAATCCCACCCTAAGGAGCTTTCTTTGGTACTTCCCATGGTGCTGTCAGGAGGGACGTCCTGGAAAGGGGGTATTAGACCTACCGGTAATTATGTTTCCAGGAGTCCATCCTGACAGCACTGGTAGCTCCCTCCCTCTTTGGATATGTCATATGCTGTAATATGGTTTTTCTTTTCATTAAAGTGTTATCTGCATTATCCATGTCGTGGTTCTTGGTACTGCACTGAGGGAAAGGGGGCGGGGAGGGGCCTTTTAACCTCTCGTGTGTTTCCTGTCCCAGCAAGGATGAGGAGGACATCCCATGGTGCTGTCAGGATGGACTCCTGGAAACATAATTACCGGTAGGTCTAATACCCCCTTTTTTAGGGACCACATCACATTTGAAGTTACTTTGATGGGTCTATATGATGGAAGAAACCCAAAAGTGACAACATTCTAAAATCTGCACCCCTCAAAGTGCTCAAAACCACATTCAAGAAGTTTATTAATCTTTCACGTGCTTCACAGGAATTTTTGAAATGTGGAAAAAAAAATGAGCATTTAACTTTATTTCACAAAAAAAATTACTTCAGATAGAATTTTTTTTATTTTGACAATGGTAAAAGGAAAAAATGGTCCCCAAAATTTGTTGAGTAATTTCTCCTGAGTACGCTGATACCCCATATGAGGGAGAAAACCACTGTTTGGGTGCACAGCAGGGCTCAGAAGGGGAGGAGCGCCATTTGACTTTTTGAGTGCAAAATTTGCTGGAACAATTGGCAGATGCCATGTCGCATTTGAAAAGCCTCTGATGTGCCTAAACAGTGAAAATCCCACACAAATAACACCATTTTGAGAACTAGAGCGCTCAATGAACTGATCTAGATGTGTGGTGGGCACATTGAACCCTTAGGTGCTTCACAGAAGTTTATAACATTGAGCAGTAAAAATTAAAAAAAATTAAATTTTCCCCACAAATATGTTTTTAGCACAAAATATTGCACTTTCATAAGGGTAACAGGAGACATTGCGCCATACAATTTGTAATGCAATTTCTCCTGAGTACGCAGATACCCCATATGAGGGAGAAAACTACTGTTTGGGCGCACGGCAGAGCTTGGAAGGGAAGGAGCGTTATTTGACTTTTTGAATGCAAAATTTGCTGGAACAATTGGCACACGCCATATCGCATTTGGAGAGCCTCTGATGTGCCTAAACAGTGAAAATCCCCCAAAAGTGACACCATTTTGGAAACTAGACCCCTCAGGGAACTGATCTAGATGTGTTGAGCACATTGAAGTCTCAGGTGCTTCACAGAAGTTTATGATGTAGAGCCGTGAAAATAAAAAAAAATCAAATTTTCCCCACAAAAATGTTTTTTAGCCCCAAATTTTGCATTTCATAAGGGTCACAGTATAAATTGCACCATACAATTTGTTGTGCAATTTCTTCTGAGTACGCCGATACCCCATATGTAGGGGAATACTACTTTTGAGGCACAGTGCAAAGCTCAGAAGGGAAGAGGCGTCATATTGGAGTCCAGATTTTGCTAGAATGGTTTGAGGGTGCCATGTCATATTGTCGGAGCCCCTAAGGTGCCAGAACAACAGAACCCCCTATA
>JARQOD010000009.1:10307059-10336061 GCA_033576555.1 Oophaga sylvatica
CCTGCGTAAACGGACATGCGGCGCGTCTTTTCAGACCGCAGCATGTCCTAACGTGTTGCGGCGACGCTGCGTCGCTGCAACAGAATTTCACACAGGGCTATGTAGCCCTGCGTTCTTTCCGGAGGTGTCCTGAACACCTCCGGAAAGAGCGCGCGTCAGAAAGGGGGCGGGGCTTAGGACGGAGCGGAATTTCCGCTCCGTCCAAAGCGCTGTGGTTCCGGACCATGGAACCACAGCCTTACTGAAATAGAAGATGACATGTGGTGCTTTTAAAATTCTTCTGAACCAACAGTTACATTTCTCCATAGAACTACATGAGCACCAACTGCCATCTCTTATCTCATTAATGGTAAAGTCTCTATTCAGTGAAGACAAATTTTTCCATGAACTGAGAATTTTAAGAAAGAATGATCAGTCCAGGATAAGGAGGGATTTCTCTAATAAGATATATTACACAGTTTTTCATTCTGAAGTGCACCTTTGATTTTGAAAGAACTTTTAGGGTATGTTTCCACGAAAACATTCAGGATTTGCTGATTATATATATCTTTCCATCTCTATCTACATACATCCAATGAAGCAATGAAAGTGAGAAAATACCATGAAAACCGTTCCCGATTCTCTTTTGACTAACAGCAAATATCTGGCCACTGTTTGTCATAATATACATAGAAAAAAAAAAAAAAAAAGGTTTGTAACTTGTTCTGAATCCACCCCGCCCTGTTGTGCCCAGTCACACATTTCACTTGTCACATGCCGGCTTCATTACTAATGATCAGGTGGTTACAATGAAGAGTCACATGAAAATCTCATGTACATTCCAGCCTCCATAATCTCATGGATTGCACATTTGTATCCTCAGTATAAGTTTGTCAGAGCTTTCGCCCAATAAGACGTCTGTGTGTACGGAGACTTTATGGAGGAACTCTGTAGTCTGGAGCAATAGTCACTGACTGTGGAAACATGGTGGCGCCAAAAGGCACAGGCCCCAATTCATCATATACTGAAATCACTTTTCTTTCTTTGTAGGACCTTCTGACATTTTTCTGCAGCAAACACGTGACAATGGCAAGTGTGGTTCAGGAATTTATCAAAATCAAAAATGCTCTTTATTTCAGTCTTAAAACCCTTTACCTGCTAAGCCTGTTTACCCCTTCAAGACCAGGACAAATTTTATAATTCTGACCACTGTCACTATGTGGTAATAACTCTGGAACGCTGAAACGGATCTCACCGATTCTGGGATTAGTTTCTTGTGCCATATGGTACGTCATGGTAGCTGAAAAATTTGTTCAATATGACTTGAGCTTATTTATGAGAATATCGAAAATGTGGTGAAAATTTGCAGTTTTCTAACTTTAAATTTTTATGCCCTTAAATCAGGGATATACGTCAAGTGATTTAATAAACATTTCCCACATGTCTACTTTACATCTGCATCATTTTTGAAACTTCAGGTGCTTCACAGGAAATAATGCAATGTGGAAGGAAAGAAATTTTTTATTTTTTTTCTTTTCCAACAAAATGTTCTTTTAGCCCCATTTTTTTTTTTATTTTCACTAAGGTAACAGGAGAAAATAAACCCCAAAGTATGTTGTGCAATTTCTCCCAAGTATGCAGATGCCCAGTTTGTGGGGGAAAACTACTGTTCGGGCGCACAGCAGGGCTAAGACTGCAAAAATGGCTAGAATCAAGCTCGGACGTCATGTCTCACTTGGAGAGCCCCTGATGTGCCTAAACTATGGAAAACCCAGACAAGTGACCCAATTTTGGAAACTAGACCCCTGAAGAAACTCATCTAGATGTGTGATGAATATTTGGAACTCCGAGGTGCTTCACAGAAGATAATAACAGAGCCATTTGCGAAAAAAAAGATTTCTGCACACGTTCTAGCCCCAATTTTTTCTTTTAATTTTCACAAGGGTAACAGGAGAAAATGGAAATCCAAAATTTGTTTTGCAATTTCTCACCAGTACACAGATGCAGTGAGCATATGTTAACACCACATGTGCCTCACAGAATTTTATACCAATGGGCAGTAAAGAAACAATTATATTTTTCCACTAAAATGTTGTTTTAGCCCTAAGCTTTTCATTTTTTCAAAGGGCTAGTAGGAAAAAAAAATAAAAAAAAAGACTTCCATTTGCTGTGCAATTTCTGTGTGCACCAATATCCTACATGTAATCGGGAAATAGTTTTAAAAGGAATCTGTCACCGCATTTTTGGACTATGAGATACGGCCACCGCCATCAGGGGCTTATCTACAGCATTCTGTAATGCTGTAGATAAGCCCCCGATGTCACCTGAAAGAGAAGAAAAACGAGCTAGATTATACTCACCCAGGGGTGAACCGCCGTCCGGTCCGATGGGCGTCGCTGTCCGGTCCGGGGCCTCCCATCTTCTAGCGAAGCCGGCCTCTTCTTTCCGTCCCGTTGCGGCTCCTGCGCAGGCGCACTGATCTGTCCTGGTGAGGGCAGAGCAGAGTACTGCAGTGCGCAGGCGCCGAACCTCTCTGACATTTCCCGGAGCCTGCGCACTGCAGTACTCTGCTCTGCCGTCACCAGGACAGATCACTGCGCCTGCGCAGGAGCCGCAACGGGAAGGAAAGAAGAGGCCGGCTTCGCTTGAAAATGGGAGGCGCCGTACCGCCACGCCCATCGGACCGGACCGCCGCTGAGTGAGTATAATATAACTCGTTTTTCTTCTCTTTCAGGTGACATTGGGGCTTATCTACAGCATTACAGAATGTTGTAGATAAGCCCCTGATGGCGGTGGCCGCATCTTATAGTCCAAAAATGGGGTGACAGATTCCCTTTAAGGCACAGTGCAAAGCTCAGAAGGGAAGGAGCGGCAGATTATAGTGCAGATTTTAATGCTATGGTTTGCTGGTGTCATGTCACAGTGACAGAGCCCACTAGGTGCCAGAACAGTAGAACCCACATAAGTGACCCCATTTTACAAACTATACCTCTCAATGAATTCATCTAGGGGTGCAGTGATTATATTGACACCACAGGTGTGTCACAGGATTTTATACCATTGGGCAGTGAAGAAAAAATAATTTACATTATTACCACACAAAAAAATTGTTTAAGCACCAGATTTTACATTTTCAAATGGGTAAAAATGGCACCAAAATTTGTTCCACAATTTCTGCTGAATGTAGAAATACCCCATACGTGGATGTACAGTGCAGCTTAGCCATATGGAGTGATGGAGCGCTAATTGCCTCCTGGAGCGCAGATTTTCCTAGAATAGCTTGCAGACTCCATATATAGAGCCCCTAAGTGCTAGAAAAAGCAGAATCCTCCTCAAGTGACCCCAATTTGTAATTTATAACCCTTTGGGAATTTATCTACAGGCGTAGGGACAATTTTGACTCCATGGATGTTTTCCATAAACAGGCAGCAGTGGATGTTGCTGAGTGAAAATAGAAAATCTGCCATTGTAATGACCAGTACATTCAATGCCAAACATGTGGGCGCTGAATGTGGTTTATGCACACTGGGGCTCAGAAGCAGGGGGGGGGGGGCAGTTAGATTTGGAAGCGTGGTATTTACTAAATTTATTTTGGGGGGAGAGAAGACATTTTTCTTTTTTTCCAGAGCCTTTGCACTGCCAGTAACATGGAAGCCCCCTACATTTCCATTAATAGATGGACCTCAGTGGAGACTCGTTTTTGTGGATTGAGTTGAAGCTTATATTGGGAACATTTTACATAACGTTTAGGATCACATTTATCCGGTGATCTATGGTGACCACTTACTATGGGGTTTCCATCTAAATCTCTGAGTGATGCGATTCAGATGAAACCCCCGAGGGATCCATTCACTATAATGAGGCAACAGAGTTATTCTGGACTCTATCTGGCCTCCTTTTCAGAAGTGCACAAAATTGTTGCAGATCGCGTTTTTATACACGTCTAAAAAGACGGACACCTCCGGATCACAGTTCCTATGGCGTCCACAGTGCCTCCATCTGCCTCATTATAGGGAATCCTTCTACCAGGGGTTCTGTCTGGATCACGCATTTCAGAGACTTACACGGAAACCTCAATGCAAGCGCTCAGTGCAGAGCACAGGATAAATGTGCGCCAAGCCTTAGGCCGGCGTCACACTGGCGACAGAATCGGACGACTGCAATGCGATGAAAAATCGTATTGCAGTCTGCCCTATGTTGATCTATGGAGCAGCTCCCAGTATCAGATTTTTTGTGGTCCGTTTTAAACGTCCGTGTACAATCGCAGCATGCTGCGATTGTCACCGATTGTCGGTCGACAATCGCCAATGCAAGT
Source organism: Oophaga sylvatica (assembly GCA_033576555.1). Lineage (NCBI taxonomy): Eukaryota > Metazoa > Chordata > Amphibia > Anura > Dendrobatidae > Oophaga > Oophaga sylvatica. The sequence goes on from JARQOD010000009.1 coordinate 10,311,354, forward strand.
CTATGGGAGCGATGAAAAATCGGATTACAAACGGACCACACTGTGTGACTTGCGATGAAATCACATCGGTGTCCTTTAGAAAAGCCGGCAATTCATCCCCGGCTATACTGTAAAATCACACTGACAGCTTTAATAAAGAATCGAAAGAATAGATATACACACATAGAATACATATATATATATATATATATACACATATATATATTATATATATATATATAATATAATATATATATATATATATATATATATATATATATAATATATGTAATTGTGACATATAATCTATATATATATATATATATATATATATATATATATATTTATATTTCCTAGACTTCTACATACTGTAATAGCCGCAAATTCAATTGCCGGCTTCTGTGAAATCACAGAAGCCGACATGAAATGATACATTGTTTCCACACAGTTAACCATGTCATTTCCTGTATTTTGATATTTGTTTAGAACTTACAATTACATGAGTGTATTTGTGCGAAATTTCAGACATGTAGGGGTTAATTAAAGGTGTAATTTCGTTGAAAAAAAATGCGTGGGCTCCCGCTGTATTTTCTCCACCAGACAGACAAAGCAAAGCGAGTGGGGGCAGATAATAACAGCCTAGGGAGGGTACATATTTTGTGCCCCCCCTGGCTACTAACATCTGCCCCCAGACACCCCAGAAAGGGCAAATCTATAATTAGATTCGCCCTTTCTGGCACTTTGCCCGTCTATTCCCATTGCCCTGTAGCGGTGGCGAATGGGTTAATAATCTCACCTTACTGTCACCTTAGTATTGAAAGGTGACCTTAAGGCAGGTTAATAATTGAGAGCTGTCAATTAGACAACTATCAATTATTAATCCTATTGTATGAAAGAAAAATCAAACACACACAGTTTAATAAAAAATAAGTTTAATTAAATAATCACACAGTTTTTTACCATATTTTATTTTCCTGCTAAAACCATTTCCTGTAATAAAAATAAAATAAAAAAGCAAAATTATACTTACCAATCCGATGTACAGTCAGGTCCCACGCTGTAATCCATCAGAAAGGGTTAACAGGTTACAGTTAGCAGGGAGATAATTCTGTCTACTAGCTCTAACCCCATGAATGAATAAGTTCCTCTCCCAGCGAAAGTAGAGGAATAGATTCATGAATGGAGCTTAATTGATTTATTGGCAATTTAACTTTAGTGACCTGACCTAAAGGGAAAGTGGACACAATCAATTAAGCTTCATTCATGAAACACATCCTCTCCTGTCGCCAGGAGAGGAACTTATTCATTCAGGAGCTTTGAGCTGAGCATGCAGGATTACTTGCACTGCTTGGCTCAAAGCTAGTTAACCCTTTGTGAAGGATTACAGCGTGGGACGTGACAGATCAGCGGAATAGGTAAGAATAATGTTTTTTTATTTTTTTATCTTTATTTAGGAGATCAATGGCTTCGCACGGATTAAGTGTAAAATAAAATATGGTCAAAAAAATGTGTTTTTATTTCATTAAAATTAATTTTTATTAATGTGTCTGTGTTTTTTTTAATTTACTTCAATAGGATTAATAATTGATAGTTGTCTAATTGACAGCTCTCAATTATTAACCTGCCTTAAGGTCACCTTTCAATACTAAGGTGACATTAAGATGAGATTATTAACCCATTCGCCACCGCTACAGGGCAATGGGAATAGACGGGCAAAGTGCCAGAAAGGGCGAATCTAATTATAGATTTGCCCTTTCTGGGGTGTCTGGGGGCAGATGTTAGTAGCCAGGGGGGGCACAAAAAATGTACCCTCCCTAGTCTGTTATTATCTGCCCCCACTCGCTTTGCTTTGTCTGTCTGGTGGAGAAAATACAGCGGGAGCCCACGCATTTTTTTTTCAACGAAATTACACCTTTAATTAACCCCTACATGTCTGAAATTTTGCACAAATACACTCATGTAATTGTAAGTTCTAAACAAATATCAAAAAACAGGAAATGACATGGTTAACTGTGTGGAAACAATGTATCATTTCATGTCGGCTTCTGTGATTTCACAGAAGCCGGCAATTGAATTAGCGGCTATAACAGTATGTAGAAGTCTAGGAACTATAAATATATGTATATGTACATGTCACAATGACATTATATATATAATATATATATATATATATTATATATTATATATATAATATATATATATATATATATGTGTTCTATGTGTATATATCTATTCTTTTTTTTGTGATTTAAATACTATTCTTTTGGATCCATTATATGTCAGTTTTGCAAGCCTGCGAGAAAATCTCGCAAGTCGGATGAAAATCGGATGTTACAAGGTACACACACATGCGACTAAATCGCATCTTTGAAGGAAAATCGGATGCCAGAAGGATGTGTGATGTTTGCATTTTGATCCGACAATCGACCGTCTAAAACGGACCGATTTTTTGTCGTTGTGTGTGACGCCGGCCTTACTGTGATCTTTGGAAGGCACAATGAACAAATAAGCAGAAAGTGAAGAATTGGTTTTGTTTATGTTTTATTCTGTTCCTTGTGCGGTATTAGTGATTAGACGACTTCATTCTTCGGATCGGTGCAATTACAGCACCGTATATATTTTTTTTATGTTTGGCTGCTGTCACACACTAAAAGACTATTGCAAAAACCAGTGATATTCTGAGAGCGATAAATTTCCCTATATATTTCTGCTGACCGTCATGTGAGGGCTTGTTTTTAGCAGGATGCAAAGTTTTTTGATCGCTTTCTATTCCAATTTTTGGAAGGCAGAACAAAAAAAACAAAAAACAAAAAAAAACAGCAATTCAGGCATTTTTTTTATGCCGTTCTGCGTATGGTAAAATTGATCAGACAGCTTTATTCTTTGGGTCAGCATGATTAGGGGGCTATCACATTTATATTTTTACGTTTTGGCACTTCAACACAATAAAAACTATTTTATAGAAAAAAAAATATTTTTGCATCACTTAATTCTGAGAGCTATAGCTTTATTTTTCCAAGACATTAGAAAAAGTATGCGGCACTCACCGTAGCTTTCTTGAATAAAGTCCTTTATTCAAGAAAACTGTTACAGGACGTTAATTGTGGATAGCAAGGTACGGAGCCATGCGGGGAGAGAGTGTGAAAACGACGGCGGCCATACTGTCAGAAGCCATACTGGTGAATAGCTAAATCAGAGCACCACATGAAGCCCCACTACAGGCCGCCCCGGAGCACGAGCATATCATTAAAGGGATTCTGTCACCCCATTTTTGGACTATGAGATGAGGCCACCGCCATCAGGGGCTTATCTACAGCATTCTGTAATGCTGTAGATAAGCCCCTGATGTAACCTGAAAGGGAAGAAAAACGAGTTAGATTATACTCACCCAGGGGCGGTACGGCATCCGATTTGGTCCGGAGGGAGTCGCGGTCCACTCCGGCGGCTCCCATCTTCTAGCGAAGACGTCCTCTTCTTTGCTTCCCTTCGTGGCTTTGGCGCAGGCGCACTGCTCTGCCCTGTTGAGAGCAGAGTACTGCAGTGCATAGGTGCTAGGAAAGGTCAGAGAGGTCCGGTGCCTGCGCACTGCAGTACTTTACTTTGCCTCAAACAGGGCAGAGAAATGCGCCTGCGCCGGAGCCGCGAGGGGAAGCAGAGGACGTCTTCGCTAGAAGATGGGAGGCACCGGACCGCGACTCCCTCTGGACCGAATTGGATGCCGTACCGCCCCTGGGTGAGTATAATCTAACTCGTTTTTCTTCTCTTTCAGGTGACATCGGGGCTTATCTACAGCATTACAGAATGCTGTAGATAAGCCCCTGATGGCGGTGGCCTCATCTCAGTTGAAAAATGGGGTGACAGATTCCTTTAACTCAAAACTGAAAAATAAAGATTAAACAACCACAAGACGGATTTGATCACCAGGTATCATTGTAAGGCCAGGATCACACATGCGACGAAAACGTCCGTCGCTCACATGTGAAATCCCAGCTCTGGCGCCGGCACTCGGGAGTGGAGTGTGCGGCTGCATGTATTTCTATGCAGCCGCTCGCTCCACTCCTGAGTGCCGGTGCCAGAGCTGGGATTTCACATGCGAGCGACGGACGTTTCTTCGCATGTGTGATCCCGGCCTAATCAGTATAACGGCGTCAACCTGACACTGTCTGTAGGTTACTGTGCACAATCCTGCTGACAGGTTCCCTTTAAACATGATCAACTAGGAACGCTGCAGGTGCAGGCTGTATAACACTGCCGCCATCCACTCAGCTCCTGAAAATGATGAATTGTAGGTCACCATAATGTGACAACTTCACCCACAAAACAAAACTGTATATCAGGAACTTCCTGCACTTCCAGAAGATTTTAAGGAGATATTTTACTGAGAAAACACAATGTCCAATGCCACAGACATGATGCCCGTACTGTGTCACATTGTGCGCCCATCAGTCCATACTACAGGCCTGTACGAGCTCCAAGTGCTGATCTTTGGTGCAAGGCTCCTATTGAGGTACTGCATCACATATGGCAAAGTTTTTTTTTTCTATACATAAAATACCGTCCACCCCCCCCCCAAATAAGAAAGGTATATAAACATATATAATGAACATATATAATGAACACTTTCCCCATCCATCAATTGTTGTGATGCTAGCCCTGAGCACAGTATCCTGAAATAGTTATAAGAGATACCTAAATTATCAGTATACAATGACGAACACAATCAAAGAATGAAATGTCTCACTAGGGGAAGGACAGCATTCACAGAACAACCAGAAAATAGAGAAGTTCTCTAATATGACCAAGATCAGTCACAAGTGAACTCCAGGACATGATTCGGCACGGGGTGGAGGCACGCAGTTATGTTTCTGGCTAATACTGTAACAAGTGAACGGCTCCTTCAGACATCACAGCAGGAACACATTACCTGTGATAGGCCGCCATAGCCGCCTCCAGATATAGACGGCGTCACGTGTTCACACTGTAATTATCTCTACGGCATCAATTTAAGAACAGTCCACCAAACAAAGCTGGAAACATTATGGACAGACGATATACATGTGCCACTAGTGCAGCATACACTTAGGAGCTGTCCAAGACTAAACTACTGATGACTTCAGGCTCATGCAGACGTCCCTGGATCTCGGTCCAATCTTGGACAGCAGTGCACAGACCGGCGGCGGCTCTCCTGACCCGAGCAGGACCACTTCATATACTTCTACATATACTACCGTGCAAGTGAATGATAAAGGCAAGTTCATAGGCAATAACTTGCTGATTGGAAGGGGTGTAACTGCCGTGACCTGCACCGATCAGCAGATTGGGGGCCTTTTATCCCCATTAGCGGCAGTGCGCATGCTCACCCGCTGCTCCTATCACTCCACACGGCGCTGCAGAGCGACGCGCTTACAGCAGCCCCATAGACAACGAATTGCGCAGCGTTTCGGAATCTGATCTGCAGCTCCATGTTGTAATAAGAGATAAAATTCCCTGTTCTACCAACAGGTGTGGGTTCCACAAGTGGGACTCCCACCCATCAGCGAGTTATGACCCATCCTGTGTATTGGCGCTAACTCTGCTGGAGGACCCCTTTATAAGGCCACATTACATCGTCTCAAGTGTCGGTGGGCTGCCGATCAGTGTATTTGAGAGAACACCATTGAGTACGTCCTATTCTAGTCCTCAGAATGAGAACGGAATAGGACCTCGCCCTTGGATCGGGATTTTCACGGATGTGTGAAAATATCAGTTCTGTGAATAGACGTATGGGGCTGCTGGATTGTGTCCTGTACACGGCTTATATCAAGCTGCGCCCGGAGAGGATTTCAGCTGGAGGGTGCCGGCCCCCCAAACAGTCACCTGGCACAAAGACATTTATGGAACAACCATTTTTAACATGCAGAAAGTCACAATCTGAACACAAATCCTACACCTGACACGTCCGGAGCCGCTTTCTTCTAAGGCCTCAGTCACGTGTCCGTTCCTTTGTACGAGTGTCATCTGTGGTGGTCACGTCTCTCGTACAGGGGAGTCTTTGGGTCATCCACGGGTCTGATTTTTTGTTGACCGGGTGATTTGTGAAAAATTGCGGAGACGTGTGATATCGATCTGAGCGACAGATGAAAATGGGAAATGCAAGTATAAGGGTATGGGTCTATGAAAAAAAAAATCAGACGGCGCTGAGATGACATCATGGCCGGTCAGGAAGAAGAAAACTTTTTTTCCCCTTCATGTATGAGAAAAACTGATAACACTCGGGCACACTCATCAAAATAATCGGTCAGAAAGAGAGAAACAGACATCTGAATGAGGCCTAAGGCAATGTTTTTGCTGCTTTTTTTCTCTACAAAAAGCAGGATTTACTACGATTGTCATTTTTTAGGGTTATTTTTGCATCCTGCGGTTTGCCGGGAGTTACATATACTTTGTTTTTGGGTCTTTTTTTTTCCTTCACTTTACCTGTGATTTCTCAGTTTGCGGATTTTATTTTCCCAAGTGGCGGCACGCTCCTCTCTCTCTAGCTACGGTGATTTTTTAGTGAGATGACGAGGTTTTTTTTCTCCGATATATCTTCGCTGTTTATATGTTTAACCCTTCATGAGCAGTACATTTTTTTTTTTTTTTAATTACAAGTTGGGTAATTCTACCAGGAATGTTGTCATCCCAAATCACATAATGGAAAGTTGTAAGTGCAAGAAAATAAAATAAATTTAAAAAAAAATGCATTTTGTTGGGGGGGGGGCATTGAGTAAATGTTTGAGGCAAGTTTCTGACCGATGACCCAGCTTGGCGTGGCCCAGGAACAGACAGCATCACCGGCCACGTAATGTCACAGCGACCTTCTACATGCACGATCCCAGTGATGGGGGGTCACTGATCATTATTATAGGGCCGGTGTGCTGACAGACGGTCAGAGATACCCAGAGGTCTGACTTACCCAGGACACCATCCTGAGGACAGTGTGAGGCTGCCTGATGAACGTCTGGGGGTCAAAGGCTCCTCCAGCCTTACCAGCTCCATAGGCGCCTCCCTCCATGCTGACGACCTCCAAAATGTATCTGCAGGAGCAATGTGGGGTCCGCACTGGGGATGAGGCTGATCAGATGATGGCTTCACAGCTCAAGGGCAGGATCCACCATCCAATACAGATGCACAAGGTTACGTGCCCGGGTGATGGCTCCTGGCCGCTGACTGCACAGGAGATGGGATGGAAGCAGCTGATGTGATGAGAGGATGCAGCCAAACCCTCGATCACAGCCAGTGCGACAGCTACAGGCTGCTGCTGAGTGTAGCAGCGTCCGACGCCTGCGCACTGCGCTCTCCTTCACAGCTGCCTCCTCGATGGCGTCAGACACGTGATCCCTCGCGCAGCCATCTTGGATTCGGACCGCTACTTATCTCCATGGCGACAGCAAGCAGGAGGGGTGCAAGGAGGGCGGCTTGGCAAATGGTGCCCCCTCAGTAGTAGAGATAGAAGGGGCTTCACCTGGTTCTTGCTTATTAAAGTTTTGATGTGATAACGATAAAGTGAAATGTGTAGGAACGTCCCAAATGCTCGACTATCCGGCTAAGAAATGAAAAAGCATACCTCCTAACTTTTGAAGATGGGAAAGAGGGAAGGAGGTGTGCGCAAATTTTAGGCCACGCCCCTGACCACACCCATTTCACAACTAATCACACCATGTCCACGCCCCAACTACACCCATTTAGCCCTGCTGATCACACGGACTGGTACTGAGGGCACAGTGGCTGCATTATGGGATCAGTGGCTGGTAACATGTGCGGTCAGCACTTGCTGACTGGTACTGAGGAAAAGAAAGAAAGAGCAGAGTTTTAAAGTGCTCCTCGGGGCTCCGCCGTGTACTCCTGTGTCCACGGGGAAAGTAAGCTGCCAGCGGGGCGCAGACCCTCTCTCAAAATCGGGACTGTTGGGAGGTATGAATGCTCCCCACCATACAACTTGTACATGCACGGCTCCGCACACCTCATACACACACGGTTCCCCTCTGTACACCTCGCGCACACTAACACGACGGCTCCACTCTCACGTACTCACCTCGCGCACACACGGCTCCACTCAGTACACACACGGCTTCACTCCGTAAACCTCGTACATACGCAGCCACGCTCCGTAAACCTTGTACACATGTGGCTTTGCACCATACACCTCGTACACATGCAGTTCCGCTCCGTACACCTCGTACACATGCGTTTCCGCTCCGTACACCTCGTACACACACGGTAACGCTCCATACACACGCGGCTGCACTTCTCTACACCCCGTACACACACGGCTCTGCTCCGCTCCGTACACACACGGCTCTGCCTCCACGCTTCCCGTGTGTACGGAGATGAGCAGCTCAGCTCCGTACACTTCGTACACACAAGGCTTCGTTTTGTACGCCCCGCACACACACAGCACTGCTACAACCACCTCGTACACACACAGCTCCGCTCCATACACCTCGCACACATGCGGTTCGCTCCGTACACCTCGTACACACGCGGTTCCGCTTCATACACACGCGGCTCCACTTCTCTACACCCCGTACACACACGGTTCTGCTCCGTACACACACGGCTCAAGCACGGAGCCCTGTGTGTACGGAGATGAGCGGCTCAGCTCCGTACACACACTGTGTACGAGGTGGTTGTAGCAGTACAGTGTGTGTACGGAGCTGAGCCGCTCATCTCCGTACACACAGGGCTCCGTGCTTGAGCCGTGTGTGTACGGAGCAGATCCGTGTGTGTACGGGGTGTAGAGAAGTGGAGCCAGTGTGTATGAAGCGGAACCGCGTGTGTATGAGGTGTACGGAGCGGAGCGCATTGTGCGAGGTGTATGGAGCGGAGCTGTGTGTGTACGAGGTGGTTGTAGCAGTACACACAGCTCCGCTCCATACACCTCGCACACATGCGGTTCCGCTCCGTACACCTCATACACACGCGGTTCCGCTTCATACACACGCGGCTCCACTTCTCTACACCCCGTACACACACGGTTCTGCTCCGTACACACACGGCTCAAGCACGGAGCCCTGTGTGTACGGAGATGAGCGGCTCAGCTCCGTGCACACACAGCACTGCTACAGCCACCTCGTACACACACAGCTCCGCTCCATACACCTCGCACACATGCAGTTCCGCTCCGTACACCTCGTACACACGCGGTTCCGCTCCGTACACCTCGTACACACGCGGCTCCACTTCTCTACACCCCGTACACACACAGTTCTGCTTCGTACACACACGGCTCAAGCACGGAGCCCTGTGTGTATGGAGATGAGCGGCTCAGCTCCGTACACACACTGTACTGCTACAGCCACCTCGTACACACACAGCTCCGCTCCATACACCTCACACAGCACATGCGGTTCCGCTCCGTAACACCGTTCTACACGACACACACGGTTCTGCTCCGTACACACACGGCTCAAGCACGGAGCCCTGTGTGTATGGAGATGAGCGGCTCAGCTCTGTACACACACTGCACTGCTACAGCCACCTCGTACACACACAGCTCTGCTCCATACACCTCATACACACACGGCTCCGCTCCGTACACCTCGTACACACACGACTACGCTCCATACACTTTTCACACACGGCTCCGCTCTATACACCTCGTACACACACGACTCTGCTACATCCACACTTTAAATCCCTCCTGACCCCTCACATAAACTTACCCTCAGCGACAGCCAGCACCCATGACAACCCAGCAGACTTGTACACGGAGGAGCCTGACCATGTGACACCCAACTCCTCCCTCCTGTGACCTCATCACAAGTCCTGTGTGCACAGAGTAGGAAGCTCAGCAGCAGGTCATTGCTCTGCTGTGAGAAGCTAAAGTGCAGCGCTGGAAGGCAACTATAGGGTGTATGGGGGGCGTGGCGGCTCAGCTCACTGCGGACACATAGTGTCCCGCCGGACAGCGGGAGGAGGGGGTCAGAATCGGGACTGTCCCGGCCAAATCGGGACGGTTGGGAGGTATGGAAAAAGTAATGAGTAAAATGCGAGGAAATGTGACTGACATCTTTATACACATAACTGGACCTATTAAGTGCGTAAACGTGGCGTAATGGGTAAATCTGGGAGACGTTATGGACGGTGGCGTCTTAAAAGGAGAAGTTTAGAAGTTATTCTCCATACACCTCCCTGGTGTTCTGACCGCTAGGACGACCACCGATCCCAAGACGATGGTCAATGGTGATCATTCTTATGGGAGCGCTGGCAATCTCCAGAATGAATGGAGCATGATCGACCAGCGCTATATTCACACGAGGCTCTTCAGAGGCCCAGGTCTCGGGATCAGTAGGGGTAACTGCGATTGGGAATCTGTGCCTTATCCCATGGATAGGGGATAACTTCCAATCTTGAGAATGCCCCTTTAAGATGCACCAATATGTTCCAAAATTGGGCTAAGGCCAGTTTCACACGTCCAGATATTTCCGGTACCGGTAAACACGGTACTGGAGATGTCCTTGTAAATACTTGGTATATCCGTGTGCTGCATCGGGACCACACTGACGGCCGCAGGGGAAGAAGTGGCTACATTAAGGGTCCCGTCACACTCTTCAATGTCCCAGCGATCCCATCAACGATCCGACGTTAATGGAATCGCTGGGACATCATTAGCTGATCGCTGATGAGCTGTCACATGGGCAGACTCACCAGCGATCAGGACCAGCGAGCACGCTGGTATCCAGGCTAAACGTCGGGTTACTAAGCACCGCGCGGTGCTTAGTTACCCGATGTGTACCCTAGATACCAGTTCCCAGCTTCTGTTGTACGCGCTGGGAGTTGGTATCCAGGCTAAACATTGGGTTACTACCGTAAGCGCCGCGCGGTGCTTAGTTACCCGTTGTGTACCCTAGATACCAGTTCCCAGCTTCTGTTGTACGCGCTGGGAGCTCGCTGATCATTGGTCTCCTGCTGTCACACGCAGCGATGTGCGCTGGCCAGCGGGAGACCAACGATGAAAAAATGGTCCAGGACATTCAACGACGATCAGCGATACCGAGCAGGGGGGCTGGTCGTCGCTGCATGTCACACTAAGCGAGATCGCTGACTAGCTCGCAGTTGCATCACAAAATCGGTGACGCTTCAGCGATCTCGCTAGCGATCTCGCTTAGTGTGACGGGGCCTTAAGTGCTGTTGCCCTGCCTGTGGTGCTGAAGCTCCCTGTCATTATTCTCCCTGCTCTGCTGGCAACAGCGAGCACGGAGAATAAATGAAAGAAAACCCAAAGTGGGGTCCCCCTTAGTTTTTGAACCAACCCGGCAAAACTATACAGCTTCGGGCTGCTATTCTCAGGCTGGAAAGGGGCCATGAATATGGGTTCCCCCCAGCCTAAAAACAGCAGCCTGCAGCTGCCCAGAAAAGGCGCATCTATTAGATGCGCCTATTCTGGAGCTTTGTCGGGTTCTTCCCACTTGCCCTGTAGCAGTGGCAAGTGGGGTTAATGAGGGGTTAATGTCACCTTTCTATTGTAAGGTGACATTAAGCTAGGCTTAGTAATGATGAGGTGTCAATAAGGCACCTATTCATTACTAATCCTATAGTAAGAAAAGGGTTAAATAAACACACACACAATAAGAATAAAGTCTTTTAATGAAAGAATATACTACAAAGTGTAAAAATCTTAATTACACTCCCATTCCATTATGAAAGCCCTCGATCTCCTGGAAAAAATATAAAATAAAAAAGCAACAATATCCCATATCTGTCCGCTGTACAGTCAAGTCCCCCGACGTAAATCCATCTCGGGGGTTAATCAGTTTACAGCCGGAGCGCTGCTAATGCAGCCGCTCAGACTGTAAACTACTGGGGAATGAATGGGAGCAGCTCGCACAGGCTCAGTGACTGGGGGTGACATGACGTCACTGAGTCTGTGCTGGCTGACAGCTGAACTCCTGTAACCTCAGCACCGTGGGAAAATGAGTTCAGCTGTCAGCGAGCACAGACTCAGTGACATCACCGCTACTCACTGAGCCTCTGCGCGCTGCTTCCCAGTCATTCCACAGTAGTTTACAGTCCTGGATTAGCAGCATTACGGCTGTAAACTGATTAACTCTGCTGCCGGAGAAAAATGAACATGTCAGCGTATTTTGTACACGGACACACGGTCTGTGAAAACACGCTGACATGTGCAGAGACACATTGATTTTAATGTATCTACGTGTGTCAGTGTCTCCTGTACGTGAGAAAACTGTCACCACACGTACTGGAGCCACTGACGTGTGAAAGAGGCCTAAAGCGGAATTCACACAAGTATATGAAAAATGATCTGTTTTCGCTCCGCAAACCAGATGCCATTTAGGCCGGGTGCCCACGATCTGGAAGTAGCAGAGCTTTGCACGTGTCCAAAGTGCTGCCGTCTATTGAACGCAGGTTAATCCGCATGTGATCGCTGAACCGTGCAGATTCACTGCGTCCAATATATTTCTCTTGATGTAAATTTACATGCTGCGGGATTTTGCATTATGCTGTGACATCTGGCTGCTGTGGGTTTTGACGCTGCGCAAGTACGCCCCTTCCAATCCGCAGCAACTCCGGATCGTGGACACGTAACCTAAGGTGGCGTTTGTTGTTTCACAAACTATATGACATTTTTCTTTTTTTTTTTTGCACAGCCATTGAAATCGAAGGGAAAGTGAGATATGTGGAAAAATATTCATGTGAACTACCACATTGATTAACATTTGACCATATGTGCTGTCCATATGTAAAACAAACTGCACACGGACCGAAAATATGCTCATGTGAACTGTGCCTTAGGCCTCATTCACAAGTCTGTGTTTAAACACGTACATGAAAATGTAACCGGTGTCTTCAGTGTTTTGGATCAGTGTATGGTCCATGTGTCCTTTTTACATTCAGTGCGGTCATCACTGTTTTTCATGGATGGAAAAAGAAATAGATAAATTACAAAGCTTCTCCTATAGGAAAGATGTGTATCTTCGTACCGTGTTAGCCAGTAGATAGAAAAATATTTAGACTTGAGAGTCACCTGTGCATCTATAATGACCACGGACAAGATAAAGATCCCCAACTCCCATCAGGACTACAAGATCCCAGGTACTTTCAGCTGCATCACATCTAATGTGGTGTACCTAATTATTTGTACGAAATGTCCAACTGGGGGTCTGTATGTGGGGGAGACCGGGCAAAAACTGAGAACAAGGATGAATTCTCATCGCCACACAATAAGAGAAAAAAGAATGGATTTACCGGTGGCAAAACACTTTTGTATGCCCGGTCATAGCATGATAGATATGGAATTACTTGTATTAAAATCTAACTTCAAATCTGAGAAAGATAGAAAGGTTTGGGAATATAAACTTATGATGACCTTTGACACTCTTAGTGCTGGAATGAATATATCACACGGATTCATGTCTTTCTATGTCAATTAAGGAATCTGCTTCTCTGACCTTCTAGGGGCATCAAAACACAATAGCAGACTCCAATCAGAGGGCAATAAAACTTTCTCTCCTTATCTATGAACTGTTCCAATATTTATGTTCATCCCTCTGCCATAATGACAGTTCTGCTTCACGTCACTTGTCTTACCTATTGCATTATTCCTGTGTCCTGTTGTATATAAATATGTGATTCTTCAGATATTGTATTAGTCTTTGCCTGATGAAGAGACCTGAGTAGTCTCGACAGCTTGCAATTTGTTACCATCTTTTCAGTTAGCCATTAAAAGGTATCAACCACTGAGGACTCTCAAGTCTAAATATTTTTCAAAGCTTCTCCTATACATTGCAATTTTAAACACGGTCGTCTCACTGATGCCACCTATGTGCTGTATGTCTTTTCATGGACCAATAGATTTGTATTGGCATTTTTCATTCGTGATACAAGAGAGAAATGTACTCTTCCGCAAAAATATTGCTTAAACCCCAAATTATTCATTTTCATAAGGGTAACAGAACAAAACGGACCATGCAATTTCTCCTGATTACAAAGAAACCCCATATGTAGTGGAAAACTACTGCTTGGGAACACGACAGGGCTTGGAAGAGAAGGAATGCCATCAGCACCCATCGCTAGATTGCCCTCATCCCGCCTGGGATCTTTCCTGGCACTGCGACGATACAGAATGGCAGTATATGAGAGGCTATATGGGGGCTCATACTTTATATAGGAAGCTATGTAGGGGTTCATACTGTATATAGGGAGCAAAGTAAAAGCTCACACTGTATATAGGAGGCTATATAGGGGCACATACTGTATATAAGAGGCTATGTGCAGGCTCATAATGTATATAGAAGACTACATGGTGGCTCATACTATATATGGGGGCTCATATTGTATATAGAAGGCTATATTGGAGCTCATACTACACATGGGGGCACATACTGCATATAAGAGGCTATGTGCAGTATCGTAATATATATACAGGGCTCATTCTATATGTTGGGCTCATACTGTATATAGGAGGCTATATAGAGGCTCATACTATACACACGTGGTCAAAATTGTTGGTACCCCTCGTTTAATGACAGAAAAACCCACAATGGTGTCAGAAATAACTTGAATCTGACAAAAGAAATAATAAAAAAATATCTATGAAAATGAACAAATGAAAGTCAGACATTGCTTTCAACAATGCTTCCACAGAATTTTTACAAAAATATAACTCATGAAATAGGCCTGGACAGAATTGATGGCACCCTTAACTTAATATTTTGTTGCACAACCTTTTGAGGCAATCACTGCAATCAAACGATTCCTGTAACTGTCAATGATACTTCTGCACCTCTCGACAGGTATTTTGGCCCACTCAAGAGCAAACTTCTCCAGTTGTCTCGTGTTTGAAGGTTGCCTTTTCCAGACGGCATCTTTCAGCTCTTTCCCAAAATGCTCTGTAGGATTTAGGTCAGGGCTCATAGAAGGCCACTTCAGAATAGTCCAATGTTTTGCTCTTGGCCATTCTTGGGCGTTTTTAGCTGTGTGTTTTTGGTCATTATCCTGTTGCAAGACCCATGACCTGTGACTGAGACCAAGCTTTCTGACAATGGGCAGCACATTTCTCTCTAGAATCCCTTGATAGTCTTGAGATTTTACTGTACCCTGCACAGATTCTAGACACCCTGTGCCAGATGCAGCAAAGCTGTAAGGTTCTTTGTACATGTTCTTGAAACTCAGTTTTCCGTCAGCCATTTTGCTTTCTGTCTTGCTGCAGCTATCTTGCCCTCAGTCAATATGGAGTTTTCAGCTTTCATGTTCCCGCCCTGATTCTCTCCCTCTTGCTTCTTAAGCAGCCACAGCTGAGCAATCAGTGCTTCAGAATCTTGTAATGTATGTAGTACAGTTCATATAGCGTCTTGTGCTTGGGTGCGATGAAAATACATGAGACACAGGTTTGATATAGAAGGTCTTGTATTACTTCATACAAGTGGCAAAAATAGTCACACAGTTTGCAGATACAGAAGCAGGAGACACAGCAGGCCAGAGTAACTTAAGCTCAGCAATCACTCTCCACAACAGGTTCAGGATCTTCTTCTCTGTTACCGTAAGTCCATGCAAACGTGGATCTTTCAAAGAGCAGGGTTCCAGAGTCCACAAGTGTTCAGAGTTCCTCAGTAGGAATAGCTGGAGTACATAGTCCAAGGCTTCCAGGAGTCAGGTCACAGGTTCACTGCAGGCTAGATTCTGAAGCACTGATTGCTCAGCTGTGGCTGCTTAAGAAGCAAGAGGGAGAGAATCAGGGCGGGAACATGAAAGCTGAAAACTCCATATTGACTGAGGGCAAGATAGCTGCAGCAAGACAGAAAGCAAAATGGCTGACGGAAAACTGAGTTTCAAGAACATGTACAAAGAACCTTACAAAAGCAGCCCCAGAACATAACAGAGCCTCCTCCATGCTTCACAGTAGGGACAGTGTTCTTTTCTTGATATGCTTAATTTTTCCATCTGTGAACATAGAGATGATGTGCCTTGCCAAAAAGTTACCTTTTGTCTCATCTGTCCATAGGACATTCTCCCAGAAGCTTTGAGGCTTGATAACATGTAGTTTGGCAAATTCCAGTCTGGCTTTTTTATGATTTTTTTTCAACAATGGTGTCTTCCTTGGTTGTCTCCCATGAAGTCCACTTAGGCTCATACAACGACGGATGGTGCGATCTGACACTGATGTTCCTTGAGCTTGAAGTTCACCTTTAATCTGTTTAGAAGTTTTTCTGGGCTCTTGTTACCATTGGTACAGTATTATCCGTCTCTTTGATTTGTTATCAATTTTCCTCCTGCGGCCACGTCCAGGGAGGTTGGCTACAGTCCCATGGAGCTTAAATTTCTGAGTAATATGTACAACTGTAGTCACAGGAACATCAAGCTGCTTGGAGATGGTCTTATAACTTTTAACTTTAACATGTTTGCCTAGAATTTTATTTCTAATCTCTTGAGACAACTCTTTCCTTCTCTTCCTCTGATCAATGTTGAGTGTGATACACACCATGTCACCAAACAGCACAGTGAGTATCTGTAGCCCTCTATACAGGCCACTCACCGATTCCAAGATTGTAGACACCAGTGATGCTAATTAGTGGACACACCGTAATTTAACATGTACCTTTTGTCTCATTATTTTCAGGGGTACCATCATTCCTGTCCAGGCCTATTTCATGAGTTTTACTTTTTTTAAATTCTGTGGAAGCATGGTTGAAAAGCAATGTTTGCCTTTCATTTGTTCGTTTTCATAGATTTTTTATTTATTATTACTTTTGTCAGATTCAAGTAATTTCTGTGACCATTGTGGGTTTTTCTGTCATTAAACGAGGGGTATCAACAATTTTGACCACGTGTGTATATGGGGCTCATACTGTTTACAAGAGGCTATATGGGGCTCATAGCATATATGGGGGCTCATACTGTATATAGGAGACTATGTGCAGTCTCATAATGTATATAATGTATATACACGGCTATATCGAGGCTCATACTCTAAATAAGAGTCTATGTGCAGGCTCATAATGGATACAGGAGGCTATATGGCGACTCATATTGTTTATAGGGATCTATGTGTCACGGGTGTGTCGCTGCGAAGATCGTCGCGATTGCACACCCTGACTTCTCACAGCTGAGGTTCTGGTGCTGGGTGTTTTTTGGCACTGAGGGAGTTAATTCTTCCTCTCTCTGTGCTGGACTAGACCAGCCTCGCTCAGCTGCAATTAATGTTGTGGTAATTGTTTTCCTTCATATACCTGCCTGTCTGCTGGGGAAGTGTCGGTGAAAGCATTCATGCAGACCAGCAGAGTGGATCGTTTTGAGAAGTCTAAAGCTAAGAGTACCTGTTGTGGTTTTCTCCTCTCCTCGCTTTATTATTTATCTCCTTACCCGTTGGTGTTCCCTCTGTAGTGATAGTTTTGTATGCAAGGTGGTCTTTTATTTTACCCCCTTGTACTGTCTCGTTCGTCTTATACTGTGTGTGAAGGCAGTTACATTTCTGTTCCCTGTGGTGGTAATCAGGGTCCTTCTCAGGACTAGATTACAGTGGTTAGGGATTCACAGTAGATAGGGTTACGCTGGCGGCCTGGACCTCTGTACCATCAACAGTACCTCCAGGTAGAGGGATTAGTCAGGACCCCAGCTTAGGGTCAGCATAGACCCCGGTCCTCCTGTATACAGAGACAGCGTGACATTTTCACCGACCTTACTAAAGATTCTCCCCAGCCACCATGGATCCAGTAGCCAGTCTAGTCAGCAGTTGCAGAGTTTGTCCATGGAGCTGAGGGACGTTAAGTCCAAGGTTTTGTACCCCCCGGAGCAGGCCAGACCTGAACCTAAAGTAGCTCTCCCGGACAGGTTCACTGGAGGGCGGGACAAATTTTTTGCTTTCCGGGAGGCATGTAAATTGTACTTTGGCTGCGACCTCAGTCATCTGGGAGTGAAGATCAAAGGGTGGGAATTGTCATCTCACTCCTACAAGGGGACCCCCAATCCTGGGCATTCTCACTTCCCCCGGGCTCCCCGGCTCTCCAGTCAGTAGATAGATTTTTCGCAGCTCTGGGTCTTGTATATCATGACCCGGATCGGGTCTCCCTTGCTGAAACTAAGTTACGTAAGATACAGCAGGGAGATCGTCCGGCAGAGGAATTCTGTTCGGAGTTCCGTAGGTGGGCCACGGACACCCAGTGGAATGACCCGGCTCTTAGGAGCCAGTTTTGTCAAGGTTTATCTGACAAATTAAAAGTGTTGGCGCAGTATGACCCTCCCACGACACTGGAAGCCGCTATGGCCCTTGCTATTCGTATTGACAGACGTCTTCGGGAGAGGTGCGGGGTAACTTCGCCCCCTGTGATGACTCCACCTTCCTCAAGGGTCCCTTATGCGGAGGTTCCCCTGGTCAGTCCAGAGGAGCCTATGCAATTAGGAGGGACATCATTCCGGGGGAGGGGATCGGTGGGGCGCCACAAAACAAGAAGTTGTTTCTTCTGTGGAAAAAAGGGACATTTTATTAGGGGGTGTCCATCCCGTCCTTTGCAGAGTGAGAAGTCGCAGGAAAACTATTGATCCCAGATTGTGTGGTGGACGGCAATCTGGGAGTAAGTATTTCGTCCCTAAGTTCGTCTCAGTTTCTCGTACCGGCGGAGGTGGTGGTGGGTGCGAAAACTGAGAGGATATCTGTTCTTCTGGATAGTGGGGCCGGGGCTAATCTGGTGGATGCTCGCTTTGCCCGGGTTCAAGGTATGCGATTGAGTGGGTTGGCTAAACCCGTCCCCATATTCTCGATCGACGCCAGACCTCTCGGTCAGGGAAGTTTTGTGCAAGCAGTGCATAACATAGATCTTCAAGTGGGGGCGCTACATAAAGAACTGTTGTCTTGTTATGTGTTGGAGGGTCTTCCCACTCCTATAGTGCTGGGCCTGCCTTGGCTAACTAAGCATAACCCGGTTATTAATTGGCAATCCAGAGAGATAACCCAATGGAGCGATTTCTGTAATAAAAACTGCATGAATACGGTCATTGGTGCGGTCGCTCCTAGGGCCTTACCTCCATTTCTGGTGGACTTTGAGGATGTATTCTCGGAAAAAGGGTGTCAAGAACTACCTCCTCATCGCGAGTATGACTGTTCTGTTAACTTGCTCCCTGGGGCCAAGTTACCGAAATCTAGGTTGTATAACCTTTCTGGTCCTGAGAGACAGGCCATGAAGGATTATATTTCAGAGAGTCTGGCTAAGGGGCATATTAGACCTTCATCTTCCCCGGTGGCCGCGGGGTTCTTCTTTGTGAAGAAAAAAGATGGAGGCCTACGCCCTTGCCTGGATTTCCGTGAGCTTAATCGGATTACGGTCCGAGATCCGTATCCGCTCCCACTTATTCCCGATCTCTTCAATCAGATCGTGGGTGCCAAATGGTTCTCTAAGTTGGATCTCAGGGGGGCGTACAATCTGATTAGGATGAAGGAGGGGGATGAGTGGAAGACGGCGTTTAACACTCCGGAGGGGCATTATGAGAACCTTGTCATGCCATTTGGTCAGAGTATTGCCCCGGCGGTGTTTCAACACTTTGTAAATGACATCTTTCGCCACCTAATGGGACAGTTTGTGGTCATATATCTGGATGATATCTTAATTTACTCGCCAGATCTTGTGTCTCATCAGGAGCATGTTAGGCAGGTGTTACAGATCTTGCGGGATAATAAACTGTACGCCAAATGGGAGAAGTGTGTGTTCGCCGTACAGGAACTTCAGTTTTTAGGGTTCCTGGTGTCAGCATCCGGTTTTCGTATGGACCCTGGGAAAGTGCGGGCAGTTCTTGAGTGGGATCTGCCAGAGGATCTTAAGGCATTACATAGTTTCCTGGGGTTTGCTAACTACTACCGGAAGTTCATTCGTAATTTTTCGTCCATAGTTAAACCTCTCACAGACATGACTAAAAAAGGGACGGATTTTTCAAAGTGGTCTGACAAGGCTTGTCAAGCGTTTTCCTCTTTGAAAAAATGTTTTGCTTCAGCACCCATACTTATTCATCCTGATGCGTCACAGCCGTTCATTGTTGAGGTGGACGTTTTCCGAGGTAGGGGTGGGAGCAGTATTGTCACAAGGTTCGTCCCCTGGTAAATGGCATCCATGCGCCTTCTTCTCTAAAAAATTGTCGTCCGCTGAGAGGAATTATGATGTCGGCAATAGGGAACTCTTGGCCATTAAGTTGGCTTTTGAGGAGTGGCGTCATTTTTTGGAGGGGGCAGTTCACCCGGTCACCGTCATTACCGATCACAAAAACCTGCTATATTTAGAGTCCGCTAAACGTCTGAATCCCAGACAAGCTAGGTGGTCGTTGTTTTTTACCAGGTTTAATTTTGTCGTCACATATCGTCCTGGCTCAAAAAATGTTAAGGCGGATGCCTTATCTCGCTGTTTCCCAGGGGCTGGGAATACGGAGGACCCGGTTCCGGTCCTTCAGGAGGGGGTGGTGGTGTCGGCAGTATGCTCTGAGCTTGAGGAGGAGGTATTGGAGGCTCAGGGGGACGCCCCTGTAGGACCTCCAGGGAGACTGTTTGTTCCAAATCAGTTGCGACAAAAGGTGATCGAGGCACACCATAATTCAGCTTTGGCAGGACACCCAGGGAGTAAAGCAACTGAGGATCTCCTCTCGCGTCGGTTTTGGTGGCCTAACTTACATAAGGAGGTGGTAACTTTTGTCGCGTCCAGCGAGGTTTGTGCGCGCTCTAAGACCCCACATACCCATCCGTCGGGGACCCTCTTACCTTTGAAGATCCCGGAGCGTCCGTGGACTCATCTGTCTATGGACTTCATTACGGACCTCCCGCCATCTTCGGGTAAAACAGTCATACTCGTTGTAGTGGACAGGTTCAGCAAGATGGCACATTTTATCGCTCTTCCTAATGCTAAAACTCTTGCGCAGGTGTTTATTGGGGAGATTGTAAGGCTTCACGGGGTACCCTCCGATGTGGTGTCGGATCGGGAGTCTCAGTTTGTGTCCAAATTCTGGAAAGCATTTTGTACACTGCGGGGGATGCAGTTGTCATTTTCATCGGCTTTTCACCTGCAGACCAATGGTCAGACAGAGCGTCTGAACCAGAGCTTGGAGACATATCTCCGGTGTTTTGTGTCAGAGAACCAGGAGGACTGGGCTTCTTTCTTGCCTCTGGCGGAATTTGCTCTAAATAATAGGCGGAGCGAGTCCACTGGTAAGTCCCCGTTTTTTGGGGCATATGGTTTTCACCCCCAGTTTTGTACTTTCAATAGGGGGGGCTCTTCTGGGGTTCCTGAGGAGGAACGATTTTCGTCGTCACTTGCTTCAGTGTGGAGAGGAGTGCTGAATAATCTGAGTACTATGGGGAACCGATACAAACGTATGGCTGATAGGAGGAGGTGTCTGGTCCGGACCTAAGTGTGAACGATCGGGTATGGTTGTCTACCAAAAATATAAAACTTAAGGTTCCCTCCTGGAAACTGGGTCCAGGTTCATCGGGCCATACAAGATCAGTGCTATAATTAATCCGGTTGCATTCCGTCTTGACCTCCCTCCTACATTTAAAATTCATAATGTGTTCCACAGATCGTTGCTTAAGAGGTATGTGGCGCCGGTGATACCTTCACCTTTACCTCCTCCTCCTGTGGTGGTCAATGGTAACTTGGAGTTCCAGGTGTCGAGAGTCATAGATTCACGTCTGAATCGCCGGTCCCTTCAGTACCTTGTTCATTGGAGGGGGTATGGTCCTGAGGAGAGGACGTGGGTTTCTGCGTCGGATATTAACGCAGACCGATTGATTCGGGCCTTCCACACTACTCACCCAGATAAACCCGGCCCTGAGGGTCCGGAGGCCCCTCGTAGAAGGGGGGGGTACTGTCACGGGTGTGTCGCTGCGAAGATCGTCGCGATTGCACACCCTGACTTCTCACAGCTGAGGTTCTGGTGCTGGGGGTTTTTTGGCACTGAGGGAGTTAATTATTCCTCTCTCTGTGCTGGACTAGACCAGCCTCGCTCAGCTGCAATTAATGTTGTGGTAATTGGTTTCCTTCATATACCTGCCTGTCTGCTGGGGAAGTGTCGGTGAAAGCATTCATGCAGACCAGCAGAGTGGATCGTTTTGAGAAGTCTAAAGCTAAGAGTACCTGTTGTGGTTTTCTCCTCTCCTCGCTTTATTATTTATCTCCTTACCCGTTGGTGTTCCCTCTGTAGTGATAGTTTTGTATGCAAGGTGGTCTTTTATTTTACCCCCTTGTACTGTCTCGTTCGTCTTATACTGTGTGTGAAGGCAGTTACCTTCCTGTTCCCTGTGGTGGTAATCAGGGTCCTTCTCAGGACTAGATTACAGTGGTTAGGGATTCACAGGAGATAGGGTTACGCTGGCGGCCTGGACCTCTGTACCATCAACAGTACCTCCAGGTAGAGGGATTAGTCAGGACCCCAGCTTAGGGTCAGCATAGACCCCGGTCCTCCTGTATACTGAGACAGCGTGACACTATGTGTGGGCTCATACTGTTTATTGGAGGCTATGTGTAGGGTCATTAGTATATAGGAGGCTATATGGGGGCTCATACTGTATATAGGGAGCTGCTATGTGTGGGCTCATACGTATATAGAAGGCTATTTGGTGACTCATACTGTAACTAGTGAGCTATCTGCGGGCTCATAATGTATCTAGTAGGCTACATAGGAGCTCATACTGTATATAGTGAGCTATGTGGGGGTTCATACTGTATATAGAAGGCTATGTGCAAGAGTTTTCCATAATATATAGGCGGAAATATAGGGGCTCATACTGTATATAGGGAGTTATGGGAGTGCTCATACTGTATATAGGGAGCAATGTGAGGGCTCATACTGTGTATAGGAGGTTATGTGTGAGCTCATACTGTATGTAGAGGGCTATGTGTGGATGTGTGGGTTCATATTGTTTATAGGGAGGCTGTGTGTGGAATCATATTGTATGTAAGGGACTGTGTGTGGATTCATACTGTATGTACAGGGCTGTATGGAGGATCGTACTGCTTGTACAGGGCTATGTGGGGGTTCATACTCTATATAGGGAGGCTGTGTGGGGGCTCATATTGCATGTAGGGGATCTTTGTGGGGGGGCATATTGTCTGGGCCTGTGAGCTCTTATCCTCATTGCAGTACCGCTTATGGTCCCTGATGACCCCCTGAATTACCAAAAGAGGGGAGAAACGCATCTGAAGAAGATGTCAATAAGCTAAGTACACAACTGTTCAGGCCATATAGGGTTTATAAATATATGACCCCATTTTGGAAACTACACCTCTTGAGAAATTCATCTGGGGGTGTAATGAGCACTTTTAACCCTCAGGCGATTCACAGAAGTGTACAATAATTGAGCTGATTGAATGGAAAATTACCATTTTTTCCACTAAACTGTTGCTATAATCCCAAATTTTTAATTTTAAAAAGGGATAATAGGAGAAAATGTACCTTACAATTCGTTACACAATTTCTCTTGTGTACGCCAATACCTCATATGTTGTCGAAAACAGCACTATATTTGAGTTCAGACTTTGCTGAAGTGGTTTGAGGGTGTAAAGTCACACTGTCAGAGCCCCTGATATACCAGAACAGCACAAAACCCCATGAGTAACCTCATTTCACAAACTTCACCCACCAGTGAATTTATCTAGGGGTGCAGTGATCATATTGACACCACATGTGCCTCACAGAATTTTATACCTTTGGGTGGTGATGAAAGAATAATAATAATTTTAGCCCCAAGTTTTTAATTTTTATAAGGGGTAATAGGAACAAATGGACCTCATAGTTTGTTGTGCAATTTCTCTTGATTGCACCAATATCCTACATGTAAGGGCTCATACTCACATGCGAGGAAATCGTCCGATGGCACTGGGAGTATTTCACATGCGGCTATCCGATCGAACTGATTTCCATGCATCAGTGCAAGTGAGTATGAGCCCTATCAGGGAAATAATTTTCAGGCACAGTGCAAAGCTCAGAAAGGAAGGAGCGCCATATTATAGTGCAGATTTGGCCGCTATGGTTTGCAGATGCTATGACCCACTGGGAGAGCCCCTGTGGTGCCAGGACAGCGAACCCCCCATAAATGCCCCAATTTTAAACAACACCTCTCAATCAATTCAGCTAAGGGTGCAGTGATCACATTGACACCAAGGGCATGTCATAGAATTTAACCCCTTAAAGGCCAGAGCTATTTTTGGTTTTGCATTTTCATTTTTTTGCTCCACTTCTTCCCAGAGCCATAACTTTTTTATTTTTCCGTCAATTTGGCCGTGTGAGGGCTTGCTTTTTGCAGGACGAGTTGTATTTTTGAACGGCACCATTGTTTTTCCATATAGTGTTCTATAAAACAGGAAAAAAATTCCAAGTGCGGTGAAATTGCAAAAAAAGTGCAATCCCACAACTTGTTTTTTGTTTGGCTTTTTTGCTAGGTTAAATAAATGCTAAAACTGACCTGCCATTATCGTTCTCTAGGTCATTACAAGTTCATAGACACCAAACATGTCTAGGTTCTTTTTTATCTAAATGGTAAAAAAAAAATTCCAAACTTTGTTTAAAAAAAAATTGCGCCATTTTCAGATACCCGTAGCGTCTCTATTTTCATGCTCTCGGGTCGGGTGAGGGCTTATTTTCTATGTGCCGAGCTGACCTTTTCAAAGATACCATTTTGGTGCCGATCCGATCTTTCGATCGTCTGTTATTACATTTTATTGCAATTACGCGGCAACCAAAAAACATAATTCTGGCGTTTTGACATTTTTTCTCGCTACA
>JARQOD010000009.1:10336161-10358059 GCA_033576555.1 Oophaga sylvatica
GCAGCTTTTTGTTTCTCAGGCATGGAGTACATTTCCAATAGCTGCTTAACTTCCGCTTGAAGCCTGATAATGTGCCTGGCTCACCGCTGTACTGGGGAAGCCATTTCGCCCCAGGCATATATGGAAGCGTTAGTGGCATGATCGGGACTACCGGACTAGGTGCTGGGCCTGCGCCTCCATCTGGCGCTACAATACCAGACGGTGCGGGTTAAGCCCTCCGGCCGGGGCCGCACTGTCAGCCTGTTGTTGTGACATCTTAGCGCCCCCTTGGTTAAACGGAGCCTACCGGTTTCAGACGCTGCTACTTCTCAGGCACCGCAGTGAGAATAGGACCTTCGTCGCAGGCGCTCTGATGTCAGAGCGTTCACTTCCTGTCGCAGGACCTTCCGATGAGTCAGAGCCGGGGGCGTGTCCAAGACTTTGCGCGCTCTTTCAGGTACGCCCTCCTTCTTCTCCAACGCTTTAGGCGCGAATCTGGCGGCAAATATGGCGGTATTTGGCGCCAAACAACAGCAACAGTCTTTTTCACTCAAACAGTTACATAGGCACGCAGGGCTCGCAATTCTGCGAGTTTCGTATCCTGTTCGTGACGCCAAGTTTAGTTGTGTCGACCCGCCACCACAATTGTGGGTTACCAGGGCAATGGGGTACTCAGAGCCGAGCCCGTAGAAGTCTATGGGGATTGTTGTCACAGGTAGCTGTGGCTCGGTCTGTGGCCCGGGCGGTCTGGCGTATGTTGTTGGGGAATATTTACAGGGGGTTGATTTATGTACAGTTCGTGACGCCACCTGTAGTGTTCTGGTAATTAGTACCAGCGCTGCTGTAGATCTCTGAGGGGATGGTGAGGCAGCTAGATGTCGGGTCCCCTACAGGTGGGACTCTTCCCTCAGGTCGGTAGTTAGGTAGGGATTGTACAGGCATGCAGTAATAACTCAGTCTCACACAGTCAAAGTCTTTCCATACCTTTACTTGCAGAATGGTAAAGCAGGTCCCAGGGAGGCTGATGGGGTTGATGGAGGATGAGCTTTGAGGCAAACGGTTAAGCAAGTTAGGGGCCTCCTTTAACTCCAATGAAGCTGAGTACGACCAGCTTGAAGCGTAGTCCTCTCTATAATTCCAGCTTATCTTTAGCTGTTCTGCCCGATCAGTGTTGTGGTTGGAGCCTTTTTGTGAGAAAGATGATTTCCTATATTGTCGTGCACTGACTTACGGTCCTCACTTCCCTCTGACCCCAGTTACGTACTGACTAGATGGGCTTATCCGCCGCGACCTAGGGTCCGGTAGATTTCTGGCTATCTTATCACCTTGCTTGAAACAAAGATGATCCTTCGGTCCCCAGTAACCGGTAGATTCGTGCAGGTATTCTTCACCTATAGCACTTCCTTGTTTTCTTCCACTTTTGCCCTTCGACTTGCTCAGTTCTCAGGAGATATTTCAGCCTGTCTCCAGTGGGCACAGCTTTGACTAGGCTCGGGTACGTTAAAGTACCTATACTAGACTCCACAATTTGAAGCTGAAGATAGAGCAGAGTCCCTAAGACGTCTTGTCTCTCCTGAGTCTGGACACACTCTCCTACTGACACTCCCTTCCACACCCCTACTGGGCGTGTTTGAAGGTACATGATGACATGAAGAACACTTAACCTTTACCTCTCCACTCATCCTCCTGGTATTGTGTACCAGGGCTACACAGCCGCAAGATGGCCAGCAGGGTAATGCAGGGAAGGTGGCTTGTGACTAGGTGCTGACATGCCTCCTTCCCTGCCTGTCTGATGCTGTTCTAATGCTCTGCAGTGCAGAAGCATTGCAGAGTATCAGATCTGCAATCTGACACTATACAGGGATGTCTCAGGATGGGACAATGTAAAAAAGTTTAAAAAAAAAATATTAAAAAGTGTAAAAATATTTTTTAAAAATCCCCAAATAAAAGAAACTAATATTTTTCCAATCCTTTTATTTATGTAAAAAAAACAATAAAAGTACACATATTTGGTGTCACCGCATCCATAACGACCCGCTCTATAAAACTGTCCCACTAGTTAACCCCTTCAGTGAACACTAAATAAAAAAAACAGGCAAACAACATTGCATTATCATCATACCGCTAACTAAAAACTGCCATAAATCACGATCATAAAGACAAATGCAAATAAAAATTGTACCTCTGAAAACGTCATCTCGTCCCGCAAAAAACGAGCTGCCATAAATCATCATCAGCAGAAAAATTAAAAAGTTATAGCTCGCAGAATAAAGCGATGCAAAAATAATTATTTTTTCTATAAAATATTTTTTGTGTAAAAGCGCCAAAACATAAAAAAATATAAATGGGGTATCTCTGTAACCGTACTGACCCGAAGAATAAAACTGTCTTATCAATGTTACCATATGCGGTAAAAAAAAAAAAAAAAAAAAAAAAATTCCTGAATTGCTGGTTTTTGTTCATTCTGCCTCTCAAAAATCAGAATAGGAAGCGATCAAAAAATGTCGTGTGCCAGAAAATGATACCAATAAAAAACAGCTCGTTCTGCAAAAAACAAGACCTCACATGCACATGACTGTCGGCAGAAATATGGAACAATTATAGCTCTCAAAACATGGGGATGCAAAAACTAGTTTTTGCAATGAAGAGTCTTTTAGTGTGTGACAGCAACCAAACATAAAACCGATATAAATCTGGTATCGCACTGAACCGAAGAATAAAGTCAACTAATCACTTATACCGCACTAAGAACGGCGTAAAAAATAATTAAAACTAATTCTTCAAATGCTGTTGATTTTTTTCATTCTGCCTCTCAAAGATCACAGTAAGGCTCGGCGCACATTTATCCTGTGCTCTGCACTGAGCGCTTATGGATCGCCCGCCAGGGCAGTGGGATACTCGGTACCGGGCCGGTGTCTTAAAGGGATGTGTCACAGCGGCAGTGACCCGGTCCGTGGCCCTGGGCATCCAATAAAAGGGGAAATATTTACAGGGGATGATAGAGTTTGTAGTAAGGTATTCATGATGCCACCTGTGGTATCTGGTTAATGGTGACCAGCGCTGTGATGCAGATCCTCTGGGATAGATGGTGAGATGCAGCAGAGTTGGTACAGCCTCCCACAGGTGAGGCTATGAGATCCCAGGGCAGGTAGATGTAGTAAAAGGTGGTAATGGTGCTGGGAGATGTAGCAGAGTGTAGTAGGTGACGCAGGAAGAAACTGAGAAACAATCAGTGAGTTGCAGTTTCCAAAGCTTTACTCACAGTTCAGTTGCCGACAGTACAGATGCCCGCTTGGTACCGTGTCCTCCAGGTGAGTGGCTCCGCAAACCCCCAGGTAGATTGGGATACACCTTTCCAGGACTCCATTCTATATTTGTGTTCCTTTTACTGGCCGTCTCACTGTGCTGATTTTCCTGCCTTCTATCCTTCCAGCACCTTCACAGTGTCAAAATCATATGAAAAACCCAAAATGAAATACTTTATTGATAAATTACCTTAATAAGTAGCACCAACAAATTGACATACAAAATAAACATACAGTGTTCAAACTAAAATATTGGGCCCATCTGGATGTCCCTAGTATTCACTAGGCTGTCACCTGCCTTGCCGCGGAGGTTGACACCCTAAGGGGGAGCGTTGTGGCGCCCCCGCTCACTGATGGCTGTCCCTAGTAGCCCTGATGTACCCTGCAGCCTTAGGGAATCCCACTGCCCAATGGCTAAAGGGACCCCTATAGATAGACAGAGACCTTCTGTGCTAGTACATCCCTATGCCCCAATAATGTAAAAACATAGAACACAGGTCATATAGATAGTGGTAGCTGTATATAGTTATTTATAGCATACATGACCAAAATTGGTGAAATTAGAGCTAATTGGATTATATAGCCTAGTTAACAACCGGCTTAGAGTGTATTGATAGTGTAATAAATATTCAGATAGAAAATTGTCTACACATAAGATATCCTTATTATCAGCAAGAAGGAAGTATCATGACCTCAAAAAAATGCTCGAGTCAAGTAAAGATTAACTCTAATTACATCAGCAGCCTTTGTTATCATCGCATGACTGGTAGATATATATAATGTAGCCTAGGCATATCATATACCGCAATGCAATTCACAGAAATTCAATGTCTAAATGCACTCATAACAGAGCGGTTCAGTGTCTCAATGCACTCATACCAAGGCGATTATAATCGCATGACTGATAGATATATATAGTGTAGCCTAGGCATATCATATACCGCAATGCAATTCACAGAGATTCAGCGTTTAAATGCACTCATATCAAAGCGGTTAAGTTCGCATAACTGACAAAATGCAAAATAGAGCGATACTTAGCTCTCTCGGCTTTTTCAGCTACCACTATGAAAACATAGCTTTAGCGCCTCAACGCGTTTTGCCTAAACAGGCTCATCAGGAGGCCGGATAAGAGGATTCAGATGTCCTGTGCGTGGTGCAGTGGCTAACCTGTATTGTGTGTCTGTTCCCCATTTGTACATACCGCCAATCTGAACGTCATCTGACGCGCCCACAGCAGGTGAGTAAGGGGTTGATGCGAATCCCCGCTATCGTCACTTCCGCCCTCATTCTTCTTGTCCATCTGACTCATGGACGAATGAGTGCGCATGTCAATACAAACGTCATTTGGCACCGCCCTTAGTGCATGGGTCACGTGCTAATACGAGGCCACTCCCTATAGTTCTCGCTTCCGCTTAACGCCTGGTTGTCTTATGGGCGGAGGAGTGCGCATGTCAAGGGGTATCAATCGCTGGTAGGCGCATATAAACGCCCAATCATAATGCTTTCTCACCTTACTGACAATATTGGCGTTTAAAAAGTGGACGAATGTGAATGGCCAAACGGGATGTCGTATAGAGCTAGGCGGGGCATATAGATGTGTAGCCACTAGTCGAGATATCAAAGTCCCATCACTTGGAACATTTATCTCAGTAAACTACATTTATAACTAGCCTCCAAATCCTGTATTAAATCCTGGATTAAACTCCTATTATTCTCAGCTCTAAAAGATAATATATGACAAGTGGAGAATCAAGATCAAAATAATACCACATAGAAATCTATGCGGATCCCATAATAAGAGATCCTCTAACATGGAAAGTTTGGCTTAATTTCCTCCTTAAACCCATAAACATGAATGAAGGCTACAAGAAACAGGTAAACGAATTAAGTTTGTTCAAACCATAGGGTTCAAGAGAATTTATTCTGAAGATCCATTCGCATTCTCTTCTAAGGATCATATTATCAATATCCCCACCCCTGGGGTTGGCGTGTACCACTTCAATGATCATAAATGATATGTTACCCAAATTGCCACTGTGACAAGAATTCATATGTCGTGCCAGGGGGGTATCTCTATTATTGCGAATGTCTCCCATATGTTCCCCAACTCTTCTCCTGAACTCCCTTTTGGTTTTTCCCACATAATCTTTAGGGAATGAGCAAGTGCCTTTTTATACCACAGCCGTGGTCCTGCAGTTAGAAAAATCTCTCAGGAAGAATCTTAGTCCTGTGGAAGCACTAAAAAAACACTTTGCCGGTGACATCCATTTACATAATGTGCAGTTTCCACATTTGAAAAAACCAATTGGTCTCCTATCTAACCAAGTGCCTTCTCTCACTGGTCTCTTGTATTGGCTGTGCACAAGAAGGTCTCTAACAGACCTCCCCTTCCTAAACGTGATGTTAGGTCGTAACCCCACCACGTCTTTAAGGTCCGGATCCATTCTGAGAATGTCCCAGTGTCTGGTTAGTACACTTCTCACCTCATCATGCCCATAATCAAAAGTGCCCATCACCCTAGTGACTTCAGAGGTCTCTACCTTTACTTTATTCTGTAAAAGCTGATGTCTATTCGCCTTCCTCGCATGATCAAAAGCTGTATTAATGACATGCTCAGGATAACCTTTTTCCCTGAATCTACTCTGCATATCTCTTGATTGACGCATAAAGGTCTCATTTCTGGAACAGTTCCTTCTGAGCCTTAGGAACTGTCCCTTAGGGATCCCCCTTCTGAGTGGAATGGGGTGATGGCTCCGCCAGTGCAGAAGGCTGTTGGTACTTGTCGGTTTACGGTATATCATAGTAGAAATGCTTCCCTGTGTCTCTTTCTTGATCCTGATATCCAAAAAGGATATTTCATTATTGTGAATTTCAAAAGTGAATCTCAGGTTCAAATTATTTTTGTTGAGGTCTTTAACAAATTCTTCAAATTCCACCTTCGTACCTGTCCAGACCACAAACACATTGTCGATGTATCTGTACCACATCGATATTTTATCTTGCCACCACTCTGCATGGTCTCTAAATACCACCGACTCCTCCCACCAGCCCAGGAACAGATTTGCATACGATGGGGCACAGGGACTCCCCATCACAGTGCCCCTGAGCTGGTGGAAGTGTTTGCCATCAAAGGTGAAGGCATTGTGGGTTAAAGTATATTCTAAGAGTGATGTCACAAATGTATTATGTCTCCCACATGCAATTGATCTTTGTTGCAAAAAAATGCTCCACACCCCTGATCCCCAAGTGGTGGGGTATACTGCTGTATAAGGCCTCTACATCAATCGATGCAAGCCAAGAGTTTTCTTCAAAAGAGATACCATCCAGCTTGAGTAACAGATCTGACGTGTCTCTAAGGTACGAAGGTAGAGAGACAACGAAGGGATGAAGAATTTCCTCTAGGTAGAGGCCACAGTTTTGAGTAAGAGAGTTGACCCCCGATACAATGGGTCTCCCCTTCAGGGGGTCCAACCCCTTATGTATTTTTGGCAAAGCGTAGAAAGTCGCCTCTACTGGGAACTTAGGCAACATAAACTCATACTCTGTTTTGGAGATAAGTGTGTCCGAAAGGCCTCTATCGAGGAGTCCCTTGAGTTTCTCTCTAAAGTTCATTGACGGATTAACTGACATGACCTCATAGGTACTCGTGTCCAGCAAAATGTCAGTGCACATCTTCCTATAGTTACCATGGTCCATAATGACCAGGTTTCCCCCTTTATCGGATGGTTTTATAACCAATTGGTCATTTTTCTTCAGTGTCTCTAGGGCTTTCCTCTCATTCCCTGACAAATTGTCCTGTAACTCAAAATCCAGATTTCTTATTTTCTTAAGGTCCCTCTCTACCAATGACAGAAAGATATCAATGTTTCCCGTGTCTCCGGGAGGCGGCATTCTCGTGCTCTTATTTCTAAGGATGGTAAAAGGCCCTCTACCCACTTCACTTACATGCTCATTCTCCTCAAGAAGACCCGCAAGAACTCGATAGGTTTCTAAATCTTCCTCCTCTAGACCCTGTCTAAGACACTCTTCACGATAAGACACTCTTCACGATTATGTTGTTTGAAGAATTTTTTCCATTTCAGTTTTCTACAGAATAAGTTAAGATCCTTGACCCATTCAAAACAATTAAATTTGTTGGTTGGAACAAAGTTGAGACCTCTTGCCAGTACATCTGATTCTTCTCTGCTAAGGGAGTACGAGGATAAGTTAATTTGTCCCTTGATTAATTGAACCTGGTTCTTAGGTGATAACCCGTCCTCGCACCTTGTTCCAAAAAAGAAGAAGATGATGAGGGAGAGGGTACGGAGGAAGACGGGGTGATGTGTCCCATCTGAAAACCCCCTCTTTGAATGCCTCTTCCCCTTTTGCCACCCCTTGTGGATCTCCCTCTCGTATTCTGCCATTTTTGTCTGGAGAAAGTTCCTCTGAATTGTTGTGTCCCTCCTAAATTAGTATCTGATCTTTTAGTGTCAGAGGTATCAATGTCTGAAGATGATGCCTCAGAATGTCTATCTCTCTGGAAATTAAATATCTGATTGTCACTGAAGTCTTTGAGATCACGTTGGAATTGTATCTGTTTTCGTTCTTTCAATAAAGCTTGATATCTTTCTACCGATGTCTGCAATAAACCTTCCCTTCTGTTGAAGTCTGGATCAGTTTTAAATTTGAGCACACCCTCAATAAGCTTGTTAAGCTGTATAGTGGATTTTTCGATCACCTTTTTCTACTCTGCCAAAATGATTTGCATGAATCTAATAGAAGAATCAATAGATTCTTTGAGCCACAGGCTCATTAACTCCTGTGATGCTATTCTCGGCGAGGGATTAATATTGATTCTGAGGCCCCTGGGAACAATCCTGTTTTTTAGTTTTCTATAGTCCTAATTTCCCACCAGGGCTTCAGGTGTTCTTTATATGCACCATACAGCTCACCAAACAAATTTTTAAGGGTTAAAGGACCTGTGGAAGTAACACTTGTACCTCCTACACTGAATGCCTGATTTGCATCTTCAAGCCATACATCTGGGTTAATGGGTCCCACCAGGAAACTCGCCATCCCAGTCCAGAATTCTCAAATAATAATCAAAAATTATAATCTAATAGGGCTAGTAAAGCCAAAATCATATGAAAAACCCAAAATGAAATACTTTCTTGATAAATTACCTTAATAAGTAGCACCAACAAATTGACATACAAAATAAACATACAGTGTTCAAACTAAAATATTGGGCCCATCTGGATGTCCCTAGTATTCACTAGGCTGTCACCTGCCTTGCCGCGGAGGTTGGCACCCTAGGGGGAAGCGTTGTGGCGCCCCCGCTCACCGATGGCTGTCCCTAGTAGCCCTGATGTACCCTGCAGCCTTAGGGAATCCCACTGCCCAATGGCTAAAGGGACCCCTATAGATAGACAGAGACCTTCTGTGCTAGTACATCCCTATGCCCCAATAATGTAAAAACATTACCTTAGAGACACGTCAGATCTGTTACTCAAGCTGGATGGTATCTCTTTTGAAGAAAACTCTTGGCTTGCATCGATTTATGTAGAGGCCTTATACAGCAGTATACCCCACCACTTGGGGATCAGGGGTGTGGAGCATTTTTTGCAACAAAGATCAATTGCATGTGGGAGACATAATAAATTTGTGACATCACTCTTAGAATATACTTTAACCCACAATGCCTTCACCTTTGATGGCAAACACTTCCACCAGCTCAGGGGCACTGCGATGGGGAGTCCCTGTGCCCCATCGTATGCAAATCTGTTCCTGGGCTGGTGGGAGGAGTCGGTGGTATTTAGAGACCATGCAGAGTGGTGGCAAGATAAAATATCGATGTGGTACAGATACATCGACAATGTGTTTGTGGTCTGGACAGGTACGAAGGTGAAATTTGAAGAATTTGTTAAAGACCTCAACAAAAATAATTTGAACCTGAGATTCACTTTTGAAATTCACAATAATGAAATATCCTTTTTGGATATCAGGATCAAGAAAGAGACACAGGGAAGCATTTCTACTATGATATACCGTAAACCGACAAGTACCAACAGCCTTCTGCACTGGCGGAGCCATCACCCCATTCCACTCAAAAGGGGGATCCCTAAGGGACAGTTCCTAAGGCTCAGAAGGAACTGTTCCAGAAATGAGACCTTTATGCGCCAATCAAGAGATATGCAGAGTAGATTCAGGGAAAAAGGTTATCCTGAGCATGTCATTAATACAGCTTTTGATCATGCGAGGAAGGCGAATAGACATCAGCTTTTACAAAATAAAGTAAAGGTAGAGACCTCTGAAGTCACTAGGGTGATAGGCACTTTTGATTATGGGCATGATGAGGTGAGACGTGTACTAACCAGACACTGGGGCATTCTCAGAATGGATCCAGACCTTAAAGACGTGGTGGGGTTACGACCTAACATCACGTTTAGGAAGGGGAGGTCTGTTAGAGACCTTCTTGTGCACAGCCAATACAAGAGACCAGTGAGAGAAGGCACTTGGTTAGATAGGAGACCAATTGGTTTTTTCAAATGTGGAAACTGCACACTATGTAAATGGATGTCACCGGCAAAGTGTTTTTTTAGTGCTTCCACAGGACTAAGATTCTTTCTGAGAGGTTTTTCTAACTGCAGGACCACGGCTGTGGTATATAAAGGCACTTGCTCATGCCCTAAAGATTATGTGGGAAAAACCAAAAGGGAGTTCAGGAGAAGAGTTGGGGAACATATGGGAGACATTCGCAATAATAGAGATACCCCCCTGGCACGACATATGAATTCTTGTCACAGTGGCAATTTGGGTGACATATCATTTATGATCATTGAAGTGGTACACGCCAACCCCAGGGGTGGGGATATTGATAATATGATCCTTAGAAGAGAATGCGAATGGATCTTCAGAATAAATTCTCTTGAACCCTATGGTTTGAACGAACTTAAATCGTTTACCTGTTTCTTGTAGCCTTCATTCATGTTTATGGGTTTAAGGAGGAAATTAAGCCAAACTTTCCATGTTAGAGGATCTCTTATTATGGGATCCGCATAGATTTCTATGTGGTATTATTTTGATCTTGATTCTCCACTTGTCATATATTATCTTTTAGAGCTGAGAATAATAGGAGTTTAATCCAGGATTTAATACAGGATTTGGAGGCTATTTATGAATGTAGTTTACTGAGATAAATGTTCCAAGTGATGGGACTTTGATATCTCGACTAGTGGCTACACATCTATATGCCCCGCCTAGCTCTATACGACATCCCGTTTGGCCATTCACATTCGGCCACTTTTTAAACACCAATATTGTCAGTAAGGTGAGAAAGCATTATGATTGGGCGTTTATATGCGCCTACCAGCGATTGATACCCCTTGACATGCGCACTCCTCCGCCCATAAGACAACCAGGCGTTAAGCGGAAGCGAGAACTATAGGGAGTGGCCTCGTATTAGCACGTGACCCATGCACTAAGGGCGGTGCCAAATGACGTTTGTATTGACATGCGCACTCATTCGTCCATGAGTCAGATGGACAAGAAGAATGAGGGCGGAAGTGACGATAGCGGGGATTCGCATCAACCCCTTACTCACCTGCTGTGGGCGGCGTCAGATGACGTTCAGATTGGCGGTATGTACAAATGGGGAACAGACACACAATACAGGTTAGCCACTGCACCACGCACAGGACATCTGAATCCTCTTATCCGGCCTCCTGATGAGCCTGTTTAGGCAAAACGCGTTGAGGCGCTAAAGCTATGTTTTCATAGTGGTAGCTGAAAAAGCCGAGAGAGCTAAGTATCGCTCTATTTTGCATTTTGTCAGTTATGTGAACTTAACCGCTTTGATATGAGTGCATTTAAACGCTGAATCTCTGTGAATTGCATTGCGGTATATGATATGCCTAGGCTACACTATATATATCTATCAGTCATGCGATTATAATCGCCTTGGTATGAGTGCATTGAGACACTGAACCGCTCTGTTATGAGTGCATTTAGACATTGAATTTCTGTGAATTGCATTGCGGTATATGATATGCCTAGGCTACATTATATATATCTACCAGTCATGCGATGATAACAAAGGCTGCTGATGTAATTAGAGTTAATCTTTACTTGACTCGAGCATTTTTTTGAGGTCATGATACTTCCTTCTTGCTGATAATAATGATATCTTATGTGTAGACAATTTTCTATCTGAATATTTATTACACTATCAATACACTCTAAGCCGGTTGTTAACTAGGCTATATAATCCAATTAGCTCTAATTTCACCAATTTTGGTCATGTATGCTATAAATAACTATATACAGCTACCACTATCTATATGACCTGTGTTCTATGTTTTTACATTATTGGGGCATAGGGATGTACTAGCACAGAAGGTCTCTGTCTATCTATAGGGGTCCCTTTAGCCATTGGGCAGTGGGATTCCCTAAAGGTACTGCCACACTTAGCAATCTCGTTAGCGATCTCGATAACGACGCAAGCTAATGAGATCGTTAGTGTGATCTCTTTTAGGTCGCTAGTAGCTGCCAAACAGGAGATCTCATAAACGACTCATCAGCGGTCAGCGATCTCTTTAACGACTTTGGCGGTCGTTAGGATCTGTCATTAGCATGTACTGAGCGCTTCTGATTCATAGGAATTTCCAGCATCGCTCCTGCTCTCTGCGTCCTGCTAGCCTGCTTTGCAACTTCTGCGATCCTCTCTGTGACGCAAAAGAGAACTTACAGATATTGCGATCCACTCCGTGACGCTAAACAACATATGCGTCACAAACGAGGTCGCTCGTCGTTCGCAAAAGGTGCCAAACACAGCGATATAGGCTCACCAGCAGGACACCAACGATCAAAAAACGGTCCAGAACGCTAGTGAACGATCAGCAACATCACAGCAGGGGCCACATCGTTGCTACATGCCACACACAACGAGGTCGCTAACGAGATCGCAAAATAGTGACGTTTTAGTGATCTCGTTAGCGATCTCGTTTGCGATCTCGCTTAGTGTGGCATACCCTTAAGGCTGCAGGGTACATCAGGGCTACTAGGGACAGCCATCGGTGAGCGGGGGCGCCACAACGCTCCCCCCTAGGGTGCCAACCTCCGCGGCAAGGCAGGTGACAGCCTAGTGAATACTAGGGACATCCAGATGGGCCCAATATTTTAGTTTGAACACTGTATGTTTATTTTGTATGTCAATTTGTTGGTGCTACTTATTAAGGTAATTTATCAATAAAGTATTTCATTTTGGGTTTTTCATATGATTTTGGCTTTACTAGCCCTATTAGATTATAATTTTTGATTATTATTCACCTTCACAGTGTCCCAGATCAGCGGCTGTGAATCCTGTCGGATAACGTCTTATTTCTGCGTTCCTTTGATTCAATATAGCTACCTCTCCGGCAAAGTTATTTGTGGTTATTGTCTGTGATCCCTATGTTATCACAGCAGTCAACTTGCTAGCTGAGTCATAAAATCCTTGACTAGGCTACCTGGTCCCTCTGCCAACAGACCGGGACCGACGGATGGCTCTTGCTCTCTCCGTATCCCTAGGACCCCTTTCCTCTCTCACTCCAGAAGCTTCTCTTTCTTTCTGCTTCTTTCTCCTCTACTCTCCACTTTTCACTCCTGGACCGAGCTCTCTCCAGCTCCTAGTCCCTTCTGAGTCTCTCTCTAGACTCCTTTCTTTCCCACTGCAGCCTCCCCTCACTGGGATCTGCTCCACTACACGTCTGTCTCCTTCCTCTTCCTCCTGACATCTCTCTAACTCTTCTTACTTCCTCAAGCTTCACTCCTCCCTAACTACTTACTAACTCCACCCACCCATACACTCTTTACTAACCAGCCTGGGATGAGACCATCCTCCCGCAGGGTACGTCCAGGGTGCCCAGCTGCTACATTGTGTTGGGTGCAGGTGTTAGAGTCCGGGGTAGTGCTCCCTCCTTACCTGGGAGTGGGGTATCACACCTCTGGGTGAGGTGCAATACCTCTGTGGTGCCTGAACCCTCAGGGGCGCCACACTTACATCGGGGTTTCTGTGTAAATCTCTGAAATACGTGATTCAGACTGAACATCTGGCGGAAGATTCCCTATAATGAGGCAGATAGAGGCACTGTGGATGCCATAGGACCTGTGATTCGGCGGTGTCCGTCTTTTTAGGATTGCATTGCAGTTTTGTGCAATTCTGGAAAGAAGGACAACACTGAACAGACAGAGTCCAGAGTAACTGCTGCCTCACTATAGTGACTGGATCCCTCGGGGTTTCATCTGAATCACGTCTCTCACAGATTTAGATGGAAAGCACAAGCTTTCCATCTAAATCTGTGAGAGACGTGATTCAGATGAAACCCCCGAGGGATCCAAAGTGCTTAGCATAGAGTGCCGGA
The DNA here is from genome assembly GCA_033576555.1 of Oophaga sylvatica. Taxonomy (NCBI): domain Eukaryota; kingdom Metazoa; phylum Chordata; class Amphibia; order Anura; family Dendrobatidae; genus Oophaga; species Oophaga sylvatica. The sequence continues at coordinate 10,349,825 of JARQOD010000009.1, forward strand.
TAAATGTGATCCCAAATATTATGTAAAATGTTCCCAATAAAAGCTTCAACTCAATCCACAAAAAGCAAGCCCTGGCTCAGGTCTGTCATCTATTAATGGAAATGTAGGGGGCTTCCATGTTACTGGTAGTAAAAAAGGCTCTGGTAACGCGAAATGGCTCCTCACCCGTCAAAAGAAATTCAGCAAATTGTGCGCTCTTAAATCCAAATGCCCCCCTACCTTCTGAGCCCCAGTGTGTCTAAACCACATATAGCACTTACATGTTTGGCATTTCTGTACTGATGACAGCCTGCCTAATTTACGGGTACATATCTCCAGAAGCATGAGCTGGGCATAATGTACTGGTGACTACAACGTACTGGTCACTACAACGGCAGTTTGCAATTTTCAGTCAGCAACTTTCATTGCTGCTTGCTTCTGGAAAATACCCATGGAGTCAAAATTTTAATTTTTATTCCCTTAAAACAGATAAATAAATAACATTTCCCACATGTCTACTTTACATCAGCACAATTTTGGAACCAAAATTTTTTTTTCTTAGGAAATTATAAGAGTTAAAAGTTGACCAGCGATTTCTCATTTTTACAACAAAATTTACAAAGCCATTTTTTTAGGGACCACCTCACATTTGAAGTCACTTTGAGGGGTCTATATGGCAGAAAATACCCAAAAGTGACACCATTATAAAAACTGCACCCCTCAAGGTACTCAAAACCACATTCAATAAGTTTATTAACCCTTCAGGTGCTTCACAGGAGCTGAAGCAACGTGGAAGGAAAAAATTAATATTTACCTTTTTAGTCACAAAAATGATCTTTTCCAAACTTTTTTTTTATTTTCACAAGGGTAAAAGGAGAAAATGGACAGATAAAGTTGTGCAATTTCTCCTGAGTACGCCAATGCCCCATATGTGGGGGAAAACCACTGTTTGGGCACACGGCAGAGCTCGTAAGGGAAGGAGCGCCGTTTGACTTTTTCAAACCAAAATTGGCTGGAATTGAGATTGGACGCCATGTCGCGTTTGGAGAGCCCCTGATGCGCCTAAACAGTGGAAACCCCCCACAAGTGACACCATTTTGGAAACTAGACCCCCTAAGGAACTTATCTAGATCTGTTGTGAGCACATTGAACCCCCAAGTGTTTCACAAAAGTTTATAATGCCTGGGTGTGAAAAAAAAAAAAAATTTCCAAAAAAATGATTTTTTAGTCCCAAATTTTTGATTTTTCCCAAGGAAATTGGACCCCATAAGTTGTCCAATTTGTCCTGAGTACGCTGATACCAAATATGTGGTGGGGAACCACTGTTTGGGAGCACGGCAGTGCTCAGAATGGAAGGAGCACGGCAGGGCTTGGAAAGGAAGTAATAACGTTTTGAAATGCAGACGTTGATGGGGTCATGTTACGTTTGCAGTACCCCAGATGTGCCTAAACAGTGGAAACCCCCCACAAGTGACCCCATTTTGGAAATTAGACCCCCTAAGGAACTTATCTAGATATGTGGTGAGCTATTTGAACCCCCAAGTGCTTCACACAAGTTTATAATGCCCGGGCATGAAAATAAAAAATCCTATTTTTTTCCCACAAAAATTATCTTTTAGTCACCAATTTTTTATTTTCCCAAGGATAAGAGGAGAAATTGGACCACAAAAGTTGTTGTCCAATTTGTCCTGAGTACGCTGATACCCCATATGTGGTGGGGAACCACTGTTTGGGAGCACGGCAGTGCTCGGAATGGAAGGAGCACCATTTAACTTTTTCCAGCCAAAATTGTCTGGAATTGAGATTGGACGCCATGTTGCATTTGGAGAGCCCCTGATGTGCCTAAACAGTGGAAACCCCCCACAAGTAACCTCATTTTGGAAACTAGACTCCCTAAGGAACTTATCTAGCTCTGTGGTGAGCAATTTGAACCCGAAGTGCTTCACACAAGTTTATAATGTAGAGCAGTAAAATTAAAAAATAATATTTTTTTTCCACAAAAATGATCTTTTCACCCCAATTTTTATTTTCCCAAGGGTAACAAGACCCCAAAAGTTATTGTGCAATTTGTCCTGAGTATGCTGATACCCCATATGTGGGGGTAAACCACTGTTTGGGTGCATGGCAGAGCTCGGAAGGGAAGGAGCGCCGTTTGACTTTTTCAACGCAGAATTAGCTGGACGCCATGTCGTGTTTGAAGAACTCCTGATCTGCCTAAACAGTGGAAACCCCCCACAAATGACAACATTTTGGAAACTAGACCCCTCAAGGAACTTATCTAGATGTGTGGTGAGAACTTTGAACCCCCAGGTGTTTCACTAAAGTTTATAACGCCCGAGCATGAAAATAAAAAAATCATATTTTTTCCACAAACATGATCTTTTAGTCCCCAACTTTTTATTTTCCCAAGGGTAACAGGAGAAATTTGACCTCAAAAGTTATTGTCCAATTTGTCCTGAGTATGCTAATACCCCATATGTGGGAGAAAACTACTGTATGGGCACACGTCGAGGCTCGGAAGGGAAGTAGTGACGTTTTGGATTGCAGACTTTGATGGAATAGTCTGCGGGCGTCATGTCGCATTTGGAGAGCCCCTGATGTGCCTAAACAGTGGAAACACCCCACAAGTGACCCCATTTTGGAAATAGACCGCCCAAGGAACTTATCTAGATGTGTGATGAGCACTTTGAACCCCGAAGTACTTCACAGCAGTTTATAACGTACAGCCGTAAAAATAAAAAATCCTTTTTTTTTTACAAAAATGTTTTTTTTCGCCCCCAATATTTTATTTTCACAAGGGTAACAGGAGAAATTGGTCCCCAAAAGTTCTTGTCCAATTTGTCCTGAGTACACTGATACCCAATATGTGGGAGAAAACTACTGTATGGGCACACGTCGGGGCTTGGAAGGGAAGTAGTGACGTTTTGGATTGCAGACTTTGATGGAATGGTCTGCGGGTGTCATGTCGTGTTTGGAGAGCCCCTGATGTGCCTAAACAGTGGAAACCTGCCATAAGTGACCCCATTTTGGAAAATAGACCCCCACAAGGAACTTATCTAGATGTGTGGTGAGCGCTATGAAGCCCCAAGTGCTTCACAGAAGTTTATAACGTACAGCCATAAAAACAAAAAAATCCTTTTTTTTTTACAAAAATATTTTCGCCCCCAATTTTCTATTTTCCCAAGGGTAACAGAAGAAATTGGACCCCAAGAGTTATTGTGCAATTTGTCCTAAGTACGCTGATACCCCATATGTGGGGGTAAACTACTGATGGGCGCATGGCAGAGCTCAGAAGGGAAGGAGTACCGTTTGACTTTTTCAACGCAGCTTTGGCTGGAATTGAGATCAGACACCATGTCACATTTGGAGAGCCCCTGATGTGCCTAAACAGTGGAAACCCCCCAATTTCTAACCCCAACCCTAACCCCAACACACCCCTAACTCTAGTCCCAACCCTAACCATAACCCTAACCACAAACCTAACCCTAACACACCCCTAACTTTAGCCGCAACCCTAACCCTAATGGGAAAATGGAAATAAATACATTTTTTAAATTTTATTATTTTTCCATAACTAAGGGGGTGATAAAGGGTGGTTTGATTTACTACTTATAGCGGGTTTTTATAGCGGGTTTTTATGATTGGCAGCTGTCACGCTAAAAGATGCTTTTTATTGCAAAAAATAGTTTTTGCATCAACACATTTTGAGAGCTATAATTTTTGCATATTTTGGCCCACAGAGTCATGTGAGGTCTTATTTTTTGCGGTATGAGTTGACGTTTTTATTGGTACCATTTTTGAGCGCGTGACATTTTTTGATCGCTTTTTATTTCGATTTTTGGGAGGTTAGAATGAACAAAAATCAGCAATTCATTAAATTCTTTTGGGGGGCGTTTATACCGTTCCGCGTGTGGTAAAAGTGATAAAGCAGTTTTATTTTTCGGCTTAGTACGATTACGGCGATACCTCATTTGCATCATTTTTTTATGTTTTGGCGCTTTTATGCAATAAAAACAATTTTATATAAAAAATAATTATTTTTGCATCGCTTTATTCTGCGAGCTATAACTTTTTTATTTTTTCGCTGATGATGCTGTATGGCAGCTCGTTTTTTGCGGGACAAGATGACGTTTTCAGCGGTACCATGTTTATTTATATCGGTCTTTTTGATCACGTGTTATTCCACTTTTTGTTCGGCGGTATGATGATAAAGCATTGATTTTTTGCTTTGTTTTTTTTTAAGGGGTCTACTAAAGGGGTTAACTAGTGGGACAGTTCTATGGGGCGGGTCGTTACGGACGTGGCGATACCAAATATGTGTACTTTTATTGTTTTGTTTTCTTTTATTTACAGGAAGAAATGAATTTATTGCGGAATATTTTTTTTTTCCTTTATTTTGGAATTTTTTTTTTTACACTTGTTATTTTATATTTTTTTAACTTTTTTACTTTGTCCCATTACAGTATAGGGTCAGATCGCTGATCTCACAGTGTGCACAGTGGGAGAGCAGCTGATCGCCTTGGACGTACTATCCCGTCCCTGGGAATTAGGTCCCAGGGCACATGGACGGGATAGTACGTCCGATGACAGAAAAGGGGTTAAGCAGGCCAGAGTTTTCAAGTAACATTGGAAAGAAAAAGGATCTCTCTGCTGCTGAAAAGCATCAAATAGTGCAATGCCTTGGTCAAGGGATGAAAACATTAGATATTTCCCGAAAACTTAAGCGTGATCATCGTACTGTTAAGAGATTTGTGGCTGATTCTGAGCACAGACGTGTTCGTGCTGATAAAGGCAGAATGAGGAAGGTTTCTGCCAGGCAAGTTCATCGGATTAAGAGAGCAGCTGCTAAAAATCCATTACAAACCAGCAAACAGATATTTGAAGCTACTGGTGCCTCTGGAGTCCCTCGAACCTCAAGGTGTAGGATCCTTCAAAGGCTTGCTGTGGTGCATAAACCTACTATTTGGCCACTCTTAAACAGTGCTCACAAGCAGAAACGGTTGCAGTGGGCCCAGACATACATGAAGACTAATTTTCAAACAGTCTTGTTTACTGATAAGTGTCGAGCAACCCTGGATGGTCCAGATGGATGGAGTAGTGGATGGTTAGTGGATGGCCACCATGTCCCAAGAAGGCTACTACGTTAGCAAGGAGGTGGAAGAGTCATGTTTTGGGCCGGAATCATGGAGAAACAGCTGGTTGGGCCCTTTAAGGTTCCTAAAGGTGTGAAAATGACCTCTGCAAAGTATATAGAGTTTCTGACTGACAATTTTCTTCCATGGTATAAAAAGCAGAAATGTGCCTTCACAAGCAAAATCATCTTCATGCATGACAATGCACCATCTCATGCTGCAAAGAATACCTCTGAGTCATTGGCTGCTATGGGCATAAACTCATGGTGTGGCCACCATCTTCCCCTGACCTCAACCCTATAGAGAACCTTTGGAGTATCATCAAGCAAAAGATTTATGAGGGTGGGAGGTAGTTCACCTCAAAAATGCAGCTCTGGGAGGCTATTCTGACTTCATGCAAAGAAATACAAGAAGAAACTCTCCAAAAACTCACAAGTTCAATGGATGCAAGAATTGTGAAGGTGATATCAAAGAAGGGTTCCTATGTTAACATGTAACTTGGCCTGTTAGGATGTTTTGGAGTTAAATAGCTTTTTAGTTCAGTGAATGTGACCTCCTAATGCTGCAAATTCCACAAATGAGCATTTTCAGTTCTTTAACACAGATCAAATGTTCAGAAATTGTACTGTGCCTAATAATTTGGGTCAGTGCATTTTGAGTTTTTTTCCATTTTGGAGATTATACTGTTATCATTGGGAGGTTTCAGCAATAAAATTTGATGTATACTCTAACGGGTGATGACTTTTATTAGACTGACTGTCATTTGCACCGACCACTTAGGAAAATCAGAGAAAAATATCATTTGCATAATAATTTGGAACATGGTGTAGTTTTCCTCCATATATTTGGTATCTGCGCATTCAGGAGAAATTGTACAACAATTGTATGAAGCAATTTCTCCTGTTAGCCTTATGAAAATGCAAAATTTGGAGCTTGAAAAGATTTATCTGGGAAAAATGTAATTTTTTTTTATTTTCACGGCTCTACGTTATAAACTTCTGTGAAGCACCTGTGGTTTCGAGGTGCTTAATACTCATCTAGATAAGTTCCCTAAAGGTCTAGTTTCCAAAATGGTGTTACATGTTGGGGGTTTCCACTGTTTAGCCACATCAGGGGCTCTCCAAAGGCGACGTGACATTTGCTAATTATGCCACCAAATTTTACATTCAAAAAGGGAAATGGTGCTCCTTCCCTTCCAAGCCCTCCGTGTGCCCAAACAGTAGCGTTGCCCCACATATGGGGTATCGGCATGCTCAGGAGAAATTGCGCAACAAATTGTGCCGTCCATTCTCTCCTGTTACCCTTGCGAAAATAAAAAAAATATAGGTCTTAGGGTATGTTTCCACGGTCAGGAAACCATCCGGATTAGCTGCGGCTTGAACGCTGCGTCCTACCGCAGCATTTAATCCGCAGCGGCCAGATGTTCCTGCATAGTGGAGGGGATTTTATGAAATCCCGTCTCCACTATGCGTCCGATTACGCGGGTGACACACCCACGAAACCGGACATGCGGCGCGTCTTTTCAGATCGCAGCATGTCTATTTACCTTGCGGCTTTAAAGGGATACGTGTGCACAGTCACTTATCTAGGTGCCAGAGTAAGTTCCCAAACCATAATATCTGTATTAAATAAACTCTGCACTCAACTTGAATGATTATGGTGTCTTTATTAAAGTTCAGTGATGTCAAACGTTTCGGTCCTATTGGACCTTCATCAGTAACTGTACAAAAATAATATAAGGAAATTTAACAGCTGTTTATGGGAACAATATTTCCCAAAAAAATACAGAAAACAAAGTATATACATGGGGTGTATTAGATAACATTGGAAACAGTATCGGAAGTGGCAATATTGGTTCAGTCAAAAATCTTATATTATAAGAGCAAAGCCATACATACCGTGTATCACAAAATGAAAGTGTTTACTAGGTAAACAAAATTTCCTATAATACCAGAAAAGATAGGTAACGTTATGGACCTTAGTGTAAATACCCATTGTGCACGTGTGGGCAGTGCTGACATGTGGCTTACCCTGTAGTTTTGGTGCGGTTCCTGCCGTTAATTGGTGATACTGTGGAGTGATGTCTGGGGTTAAATATAAGTATAATACCCCTGTTAGCAAAAACAATGAGAATGAAGGCACATACCGTGAGTGGCCAAAGAAGGGGGCATCAGCCGTACTTAACTGTCTATTAGGTATAGACCTCTTAGTGGCTAGGGTATGCAGATCAATGTCCCATAAATGTGCAGTAGATATAACTAAGGGGTTACCGCTTATGAGGCTGTTAAGTCGTTGTCCGAGCATATGCTGCGGCCTGCGAGGAGATATAGCACATATAATGTGATGTCTATGAACGCCATCGATGGATGGTCATCAAGCAATATATTGATCTTACCCGGAGGTAGCAGTAAAGCGCGGTGTCCACCGCTGTATTCGTGCAGTGTGAGCTACCTGGAGTGGGTTCTTATGAGCACCGGTGTCCTGTGTCCATGTGTATAACTTCCTGGTTCCGGTTAAGCCGGAAGTGACGTGACCCAATGTGCTTGGTGCGTTCCATATGCGTTCCAAATCCACATAGGTGGGGGAGTGTGCTTAAGGCGGCGCATGCTCAGTGAAAAGTAATGGAGTGAGATCGCTGATACAGTCTCATAAGTGCCAGTATAAGACGAAACATTGATAGGTGACGAATATTAAGTGCCCAAACATTCTGGCGATCAATATAGGCGGCTCTGAAGGAAGAGAGAAAACATAATTAGGAATAATTTCGATACTTTAAATAAATGTTAACACATCATAATCCCTATTGAGACCCTTGGGAGTGAGTGTTTCTAAAGTGTGAATCCAATATGATTCACGTCTCTTAAGTAGTGAGATTCGGTCGCCACCACGTCTTAGAGGGGGTACATGGTCAATAACCTGAAACTTCAGTTGTGAAATAGTATGTCCTTTTTCATGAAAATGATGTGGTACCGGGAGTAGTAGATTTGCACAGCGTGTTGTAGATTTGTGCTTTGAGATTCTATCTTTCACTGGAAGGGTGGTTTCACCGACATAAAGTAATCCGCAGGGGCACTTAATAAGATATATGACAAACGATGTGTCACATGTAAAAAATTCTTTAATG
>JARQOD010000009.1:10358159-10400215 GCA_033576555.1 Oophaga sylvatica
TGTATGAGCACTATGTGGGTATTTATACTATATGGAAGGCAATGCTTTAAACTGGGCCGTTAAATTGTATGGAGCACTATGTGGGGTCCATTACACTTTATGCAGGACTATGTGGGGCCTATTATACTGTATTGAGCACTATGTGGAGCCCATTACACTGTATGGAGAACTATGTGGAGTCATTATACTGTATGGAGGACTATTTTGGAGTCATTATACTGTATGTAGCACTTTTTGTGCCCATTATACTGTATGGAGAGCTGTGTGGGATTACAGTTGAGAGAATCATACTGTGATGGGGTCACCATTCTTTGTTGGGGGAATGGAGGAAGGGAGGTACCGTAGGGTCATCATACTGTGTGTGTGGAGGAGTTCACTGTGGGGGTATCATACTGTGTTTGGGAGCACTTTTTTTGCATCATACTTTATTTGTTTTATTCAAGGTTTTTTATTTTTTGTTATTACATATTTAAATTAGGCCATATGCTTTTTACTGCTCTTACATAACATCTTATATAATTCCATTATAAGTCCAAAAGTTAATCGTTTTAAGGAAAAACTTAGTTAATGGTACACATTTTTTTTAAACAAATATCAAGGTTGGCCCGTGACTTTGTCCAAGCTTTTAACTTTGGCCCTCTGTGCATTTGAGTGTGACATCCCTGCCTTAAATGGGGTTATTCTCATCATGATAAAGGGTTACAATTGCAAAGAGGTTGAAAAAACAAACAACTTTGCAGTTTTACTTTTGATTAAAAATCCTCTCCATTCTCAAGAACAGACCTCCAGTGCAATCGGTGGCTACTGGCTAGCATCTTAGGCTTGGAGTGCAGTGCTTACAAGCTCTTTGCTATAGACTCTATAGCGTGCTAATGTAGGTGGTTTTTTTTATCTAAAACCTCAGCATTCAGCATTGCCATGTTGGCACTTTGCGATAAATAAGTGGGTTTTGGTTTGAAGTTTGGGCACTCAGTCTCTCAAAGGTTCGTCATCACTGTCCTATACTATAGATGTTTTGTCCAATTTAAATTAACAAAAATCTTACTTAAAGAATATTTTAAGTAGTTTTTCATATCAATTTTAGAGCAGATTCTTCTCTAAAATTCACATCAAAAAACGTTGTGTGATCCACTCCAGTTATTAAAGGCATAGAAATAGCGGGCCATTTATATACCATTGGCTTATATGCCAATGATATGGTGATATTAATGGACAAAGCAGAAGAAACACTACCCCATGTGATTGCTACTATAGACAAATTTAGTAATTATTTGGGATTATACATAAATTGGGATAAATCCGCCTGATGCCTCTCTCCCTAGTCCAATGGATCACCTTGAAACTTATCCCCATTGCCTGTTGTAACTAACTTTCAGTACCTGGGAATAAATATTTCAAAATATAGTACACTATAAATATTCTCCCGTTGATAGATCTTGTTAAACTTAAATTTGCTATCTGGAGTAAATTACCATTATCTGTCTCCGGACGTATTAATCTGATTAAAATGATCCTACTCCCCAAACTCAGTTACTCCCTCCAACATAGTGCAGTGTTGATCCCTAAATCTTTTTTTTCAGGCCTTAATTCATTAATCTCATCCTTTATATGAGGGAAGACTAGACCTAAACTCAAACTGTCTACCTTACATAGGTCTAAACAGTTGGGCGGGGCGGCATTGCCGGATTTCTTTTTATATTACTTGGCCTGGCAGATCAAAGCTCTGAGTAGATGGATGCCTAATAATTGTTTGCCTAACTTGGAGAGTCATCTGGCTCATGCTGCAGGGACTGTGTTATGATTTGGTAGCTGAGGAGAGCAGGCAAAAAAAGGCAATACACCAGAGAGGTTGGAATCTACTGGATTGCAGTACCCTGACTAACCACCACAACTAAAGGCAGCCGTGGAGCGTACCTACGTTGGTCCTAGACGCCTCGTCACAGCCTGAGAAGCTAACTACACCTAAAGATAGAAAGAGGAAAAGCTATCTGCCCCGGAGCAGATCCCCAAAGAACATAGAAGCCCCCAAACATGTAATGGCGGTTAGACAAGAGGAAATACAGACACAGACAGAAAATAGTATGAGCAAACGTTGGGGCCCAATCTTCCTAGAAAGAAAAGGATAGGAAGGACACTTACTGCAATCCAAAAAACCCTAAAAAAATACCAACTCACTAATTGCAAAAACACCTGAGATCACACGACCTCTACCACCTCAATTAGTTCTCTGGTGTCACAAAACTAAGCCGCAGCCACTGAAAAAACTGGAAAAGGCAAATGACAAATAACAGTGGCTCAGATAAACTGAGAGGAGCACAAGCCCCCGGAGGGGACCTGGCTGACCTCCACAGAAGTGCAGGACAAAATGCAAAAAGCAAGCACAAAAATAAAAGGAGAAAATATCTTATCTGTTAACAGAAGATGCAGGCAAGACACAGCAGGCTTCCAAGTGAACCAGGAACCAAAGTTGAGACAAGAACAATTGATCACCGGCAACCCTGATGGGAGGGAACCTCCCTTATATAAGACCAGTCTGTAACACCTGATTGCCAATCTTCACAATCTTCATTGAATAGTTCAGTACTGTTTGTAACCACCAGAGGGAGTTTCTGCTCAGAATTAATTTCTAACACATTCACAACAGGACTGATTGCTTGTTGGGGTTTTTAGAAGTAGACAAACCTAGTATCTCTGGATTATTACCCTTACTCCGGTTGGCACGGTCAGTCTGGAGACAACTTAAACGAGTGGTTCGCTTTGGTGACGTTATAGCCGAGATGCCATTATGGAATAATTCCTGTTTCCCGATGCTATTAAACACCCGTCCACTCAATTCTGGATCTCATATAATATTTCCTCGATTAAAATTTATATAATCACAATGTCCTAATGTCTTTTGAACAAATGCACATTAAATACAGTGTCCCAAGGTCACAATTTTTTCGATACCTACAGCTTAGATCAGCAATTCAATCATATCTGCGTAACAGAAATATGGCCCAAGCAATATCATCCTTCCCTTTGATAGGGCTTCTCAAATCACAAGGCCCCCAGGGTCTTATTTCTACCCTGTATACTTATTTGTTGTCCGCGGGCTCTGACTCTGCTTTATCGTCAGTAAGGGAGAGGTGGAGGTCTCTAGTTCCAGATATTCAGAATGAAGATTGTGAGGAGATTCTTGGTCTCCAATGAGAGTGTCTCCATCAGCCAATAACAAAATGACTCAAATGTAATAGTGCACCAGTCATATCTGACCTCACTACGGCTATTTAGGATGGGGTGGTCCCAATCCTCAGAATGTTTAAGATGCCATACAATGGATGCAGATTTCATACATATGGTGTGGGGATGCCCAACTATTCTATCTTTTTGGAGCGAGGTGACCTCGCTGTTAACCTCCCTCATAGGCACTCCTGTCCCTCTCACTCCATTGGTATGTCTGTTTGGGGTGCTGGAGGAAGAGATATGTGGACACCACGTAAAAATTCTTCTGCGGGAGACACTTTTTTTAGCCAGGAAAATATTGGCCTTACGCTGGATGGGTAATCAACATCCTTCTCTTAGAGCTTGGATTGAACTGGTGAATTCAATTATACCATACGAGCGGACACTGTACCAGAACAGGGGTTGCTTGGGGAAGTTTAATAAGATCTGGGATGTCTGTAATGCATCTCACCTCACTGTAACAGCGCGCAGATAGTGGTTTGTTATTAGCATAATAGCTGTAGAGAAAATATATTGGCTTATACTTTATAGGTTTATAATGTCATCAGTGCTATGGAAGCTGTTTTGGCAGCAGGGTAGGAAGTTAGATATGTTGGTTGTAATGTATCATTCTGGGTTATGCGGAGCCAAGCATTTGTATAGATGAATAACGGGTTCTTGTAACTACTCCTAGATTATCCATAGGCCTCGCAAGAGAGTGAGGACCTGTGAAACTGAAATCTGTACTAATAACTCAATATGCAAGCTTGTTGGATTTCTTCCATTACAGATATTACGATAATTGTGTATACATTGCACTGGCCATTTACAAAATGTGTATATCTGTTTGTTGTTGTCTAATAAACGAATTAAAAAAAAAAAAAAAATGTGTGACCATACAGTGAAAGAAATAATTATTTGATCTCTTGCTGATTTTGTAAGTTTGCCCACTGACAAAGACATGACAGTCTACAATTTTAAGGGTATGTTAATTTTAACATTGAGAGATAGAATATCAAAAATAAAATCCAGAAAATCACATTTTACATAAATTTTGGAGCAGAATTTGTTCCGAAATACATTATCAAAATCAGGTTCACCATCAGGGCATTACTGCCCTGACTGACGTATGGGGCCCGATGAGCAGAGGGGGCCTGCATCGGGCCCCGTCTCATCTGCTTACCGAGCCCTAGCAGGCAGGATTCTGCCAGTGTAGAAACTGAACCTGCGTCCGAGACGCAGGTTCAGTTAAACTCTATTGCTGTGCGGGAGCACAGCAATAGTTAAAAGCCACCAGCCAATGGAGGATGGCGAGTATGTGCTTGAAATGCCTAGAGGGAGTATCGCTGCAGGAACGCGGCCAGGTAAGGAGAAAGGTTTTTTTTATTTTTATGGAAAGCGGCAAGCCGCAATATGTTTAGACGGCAGGAGGACATGGGCAGATGGAGACATTGGGCAGGATGGGAGACATGGGGCAGGATGGAGACACGGGGCAGGATGGGAGACACGGGGCAGGATGTAAACACATGATGCAGAATGGAGACATGGGGCATAATGGAGACACTGTGCAGGATGGAGACACGGATCAGGATGGAGACACGGGGTGAGGATGGGAGGCACGGGGGCAGGATGTAAACACATGGTGCAGAATAGAGACATGGGGCAGAATGGAGACATGAGGAAGAATGGAGATACGGTGAAGGATGGAGACACAGGGGGCAGGATGGAGACACAAAGGGCAGAAATATGGGGCAGGATGGAGACAGATGGGGCAGGATGGAGACACGGTGCAGGATGGAGACACGGGGTCAGGATGGAGACACGGAGTCAGGATGGAAACACGGGAGCAGGATGAAGAAACAGGGGGCAGAATGGAGACATAGGGGGCAGGATGGAGACACAGGGGGCAGGATGGAGACACAGGGGGCAGGATGGAGACAGATGGTGCAGGATCATGGGGCAGGATGGAGACAGGTGGGGCAGGATGGAGACTTATGAGGCAGGATCATGGGACAGATGGGGCAGGATCATAGGACAGATGGGCAGGATGGGGAGATCATATGGGGCAGGATGGGACATCACATGGGGGCAGAATAGATACTCATAAGGGCAGGATTGGAGAACATATGGGGCCAGGATGGGAGAACATATGGCTGGAGCCAGGAATGAGACACATGGGGGCCAGGATGGGGATATTATTACAATAGGGGCTAATCAAGGAAACGCGCGTCGAGTCTCAGGACACCTCGTGGATTGTACGCTCTACTGACATGGGTAATTGAACCTTTACATGCTTTATCAAATGTAAGTTTAGTATGCCTAGTTTTTATCAACTTATGCTAGCGCGTTTATTGGTTGTATGCTATGTTTATCTTGAGTCTTATGGGACTGATCCCACTGGATCCATGTATTCCCAATTAGGGATGTGGTCGACTTAATATTCTTATATAGTTTACAAACGCTTTACTCATATAGCTTGGCATATTTTTATTCTCCACTTGGTGTCCTTGGTTTATGCATATTGTTTTGGAGGATCATTCTCCTATCCATATATATTATTTCATGATATACTCATTCAAATTTGTAAATTTTATGGTACATGTAATTGTCAGTAAAAATAGTTATTTGAGATACTTTTAGACTCTTTTTTTCTCCTATATTATCTATCATTGTTCTGAGTCTGTATCATCAGTGATATATCCTGGTTTCTAATATATCGAACAATTGTGAAGTTGAACGAAATTTATTGGTTATTTTAAATGTTTGTGGAAATACAAAAACTGAAAAGTGGGGCGTGCAATATTATTCGACCCTTTTACTTTCAGTGCAGAAAACTCATTTCAGTATGGAATGAGAATGTAATAAAGATGGAAAAAATGTGTGTTTATTTCATTAAAAGTCTTTATTCTTAATGTGTGTGTATTTTTTTAATCCTTTCAGACTAGTGGATTAATAATGGATAGTTGTCTTATTGACAGCTCTCCATTATTAACCAGGCTTAATGTCACCTTGCAATAGCAAGGTGACATTAACCCCTTATTACCCCATATGTCACCGCTACAGGGCAATGGGAAGAGAGAGAATAAGTGCTGGAATAGGCGCATCTTACAGATGCACCTTTTCTGGGTGGCTGGGGGCAGATTTTTTTTTAGCCAGGGGGGGCCAAAAAACAATGGTCCCTCTCTAGGCTATTAATTTCTGCCCTCAGTCACTGGCTTGCCCTCTCTGGCGGAGAAAATTGCGCGGGAGCCCACATAAGTTTTTTCCGTGAATTAATCCTTTAATTTAACACCTACATCTCCAAAATTTTACACACATACACTACTAACATTATTAGTGAGGGACATATAAAAAAACTGATATGCAATGGTTTACTGTATGTAAACCATGTCTCATATCCTGTCGGGTTCTGTAATGATTTTACAGATGCCGACAATTGAATTATCGGCTATTCTGCTATCTATATCTCTATGAAATATAAATATATATATGTGTGTCAATGGCATGTATAGATATATAAATATATATATCTATACTATGTGTATACATGTATCCTATCTATTCTATTTTAACCTGTCAGTGTGATTTTACAGTATAGCGCACTGAATTGCCGGCTTTTCTAAGTACACCGGTGCGTATTTCTCGCAAGTCACACTGATGGTCCGTGTATAATCCATATTTTTCTCGCACCCACAGACTTGCATTGGCATTTTACGGGCATAACATGCTGCAAATCGCAGCATGCTGCGATTTCCTCAGCACGTATAATACGGACAAGAGAAAAATCGGATGATGGGAGCTGCCCCATAGATTAACATTGGTCTGAGAGCTATGCGATTTTTTTCTCACATAACACTCGTTCGTATTTCTCGCTAGTGTGACTCCGGCCTTACACTGACACTATATGCAGAGCTCCTGTGTATAATGTCATTGATCACTGTATAACCTGTACAAAATACACAGTGCTCATATGTCACTGTTGATCACTGTATTACCTGTACACTGATACTGTATACAGATCTCCTGTGTATAATGTCACCGGTAATCACTATCTTACCTGTACATAGACACTGCATACTAAGTACAGATCTCCTGTGTATAATGGCACTTATGGTGATATTAGTATTGTGGGTTTTTTTTATTAATGATAAGTATTGTAGCATTCAGTCACTATGTGGTGGTAATATGTTGTCCGGCCATGGTGTGGCGTTATTTGTTCCTTGTATGTGCTATTATTTGGTCACTATGTGGTGGTAATATGTGGTCTGGTCATGATGTGGTGGTATTTGTTCCTTGTATGTGGTATTATTGGTCACCATGTGGTCGTAATATGTAATCTGGACATGGTGCGGTGGTATATGTCCCTTGTATGTCATATTATTCATTCACAGTTGTGGTAATATGTGGTCTGGTCATGGTGTGGAGGTATTTGTTCCTTGTATGTGATATTATTGGTCATTTTAAAAATTTTAAAATAAATAAAAATATACCTAAATTGTATTGGATATTTCAACAAATGTTTGATAGGTTAGAGTAAAGTAGGGCCCGGCCAAAAGATTCTACTTTGTTGTGGTGGCAGCTTAAAAAAACTTTTGGCCCAAAACAAAAGCTGCTAGCTATGTATGTGATCTGGTAATGGGAACTGTTAATGTATGATTGGTGAGAAGTGGAATTTTTCCAAGAGAGAGCGGTGGGACTGTGGACAGTTCGAGGGGTGGAGGATGGACTGGGGTGGAGCCTGGGCGGAGTCTCAAGGGGGCCACGAAAATTTTGCCAGTATGGGGCCACAAAATTCCTAGTGGCAGCCTTGATCAAAATCCATTTCCAATACTTTTTGAAGAAGCTTACAATTGATTTAAATGGAAAAGCATGGCTATAGTGCATACAGTTCTGTTTTTTCACCTGTTTTTCATCAAGGACATAAAAAAACAACAGGCTTTTTTGAGCATAAAAGCTCTAAGTTTGGCCACTGAATTAAAAGGAGAAAAACACCGCCCCAAAAACAAAAAACAATGTCAAAATCAGCACACAAAACTCTCAACGTTTCTTTTCGTTGTAGATTTTTTAAGTCAGAAAACATGCCCATAGACTAGGTTCCCATATTTCTTAGTGTGCATGCTAAGTAAACTACTCGTGTTGTACCACAAATTGCTACTGTATTAGTGGTGGAATTTTTGACCATGTTGCTTTGAACTAGTAAGACATGCTTATTAAAAAAGTACCCATCACTTGCTCAAAACAATAAGTTAAATAAGCTCCCCTGATCCTGGCGCTGTTTTCCGTTTTGTACTGTGTCACTCCTTTGAAGAGAATTATTCACATTTGTTGCTTTTGGAGCGCAGTATGTGAAATCTCTCCTTGTAGTCCAGCTACGATTTCTTCAGTATCTTCTCCTGGGGTGTACACTTTCACCTCTCATATGCTGCCAATCACAGCTCGGCATCAGATCTAGCAGTTTATCAGTTTCAAAAGCTACTGAGATGTGATTGCCAGAGTCTGGCAAAGTGTGGAGAAGGCACACACCGACAGGGAAGACTATGAAGAAGTGCCCAGCTGGACTGTAAGCAGAGATGTCACATACTGCGCTCCAAAAGAACATATGTGAGTATCTCTGCAATGGAGCGACAAAGCACAAAATGGAAAAAAGTAGCAGAATCAGGGAGCGCTGCTTTTTTTCTTCTTTTACAAAGTAGTTAACTCTATTTTTTGAGCAAATTATAGGTCCCTCTTTAAACCTGCACAGTTTTTGCCAATATTTCACTCTACTGCTGTGTGTTAACCTAGTCTTTGTTCTGTTATGTAATATCAACTGCCTGAGAGATTATTCACATTCTCATTGACCTTATTGGTCTTGGTGATCTTTAAACTTCAAGACAAGTATCATCCAACAGAATTTCTTGGTCTAAGTAGAGCTAATCCTGATTATGGCAACTATCACGTCAGCAGGTTGTTTATCCCTATAACTGGTCATGCTATAACAGCCGAGATTACAGGGTAACAATGCAGTATTTCATTATTTTACTCATTTATATAGCGCCATCATATTCCATAGCGCTTTACAGACATCTTCATCACTGTCCCCATTGGAGCTTACAACCTAAATTCCCTATCAGTATGTCTTTTGAGTGTGGAAAAAAATTGGAGAACCCGGAGGAAACCCACACAAATATGTAGTAGAAACATGAATAAAAAATAACTTTCCCCAAAAGACTTTTCTGACCTTTTGGGAGGCGAGCTGACACATAAAAAAGTAGTAAAAAAATTATAACACATTTGGTATAGTAAAAAAAAAAACAAAAAAAACAAAAGCAAACAAAAAAAGAAAACCTATCTACACACCAACAACGAGTCCAGAGTTCAGCTCCAAAGCAATTTCACAAACTAGGTCATGTCATATATCAAAATAATTATTAGACAATAACACACAACAAACACACGTTGTATTTTAAGGTTCCTCTATGTGACTCAAAAAAAGATGTTGAAAATGATTGTCCAGCAGAACAAAATATGTTTTGTTGTGTTTTAAATACTAATATAAGTTTTCAATGCTTCCCGATGTCCCCGGTTCAGTGCCCCTCTTGCCGTCCTGGCAGCTCCACTTCCGAGTCTGGTTCTGCGCAGGAGAGCTCCTCGGTCTCAGAATCAGCCGTGATAAGGAAACTTGATGGCTTAGAATCTGAAATGAGCCAGTCAGTCAGACCCCTTCATACACATGACTGCTCAGGTTGTGACACAGGATGCTCACTTTTGTATTGAGCCTAAAAAGGAAGATGAGAACTGCCAAGATGGGAAGAGGAGGCCTGAAATCTGGGCATTCAGGCACATTTGAAAAATAAAGTATTAGTAAAATGCCATTAGACAACAAGACAACATTTCAAACACAATAAAATATATTTTCATCTAGATGAATAAACCCTTTTCAACCCCTTTAAGACCAGGTTGTTTATGACTATTTTTGGCTCCACCTCTGTCTTTAGAGGTTGCAAAACATGCATATTTGTCCAAAAATTAGAGACTTTCTCAGTACACAACAGATTTTAATAGTTCTGATAAAAGTTTCCTTGCTGATTAGCTCCTGGTCAAAGAGAATTTGTCAGCAGGTTTTCACAACCCAAACTATTTGCATGTGCATGTAGCTCTTTCAAAGAGAAGTCCAGCAATGCTTTTACAGGACCAGTCCGCTCCTCTGTTAATGAGAAATCAGCGTTTGAATTGATATGCAAATAAGGCTGAAGATCTCCAGCTCTAGTCCATGCCCAGCACCACTTCCCTCCTCCTCATGCTTGACTATCAGATCCTTTACCTGAAGTCATATAGAAGAGAGGCTGCTAGTGAAACAGGAGGAGGCGGTGCTGGGCAGGGAATAGAGCTGGAGTGACAGAGTCTTCAGATCTCCAGACTCATCTGCATATTAAATAATTTGTAGGTAACAAAGGAAAGAACTTGCCATGTAAAGGTTTTGCTGGACTTGCTTTGAAAGAGCTATATGTACATATACATAGTTTTGGGTGGTGGATTTGAAGTCTGCTAACAGATTACTCTTCCTTTAATTAGGGTTTTTTTTGTAATATTTTGGGGTACATAACATTTTTTAATCATTTTCAGTATAAGGCTGGGATCACATTCTTGTTTTCTACGCTGAGCACTTACGTTGGAGTTTCCGTGTAAATCCCAGAAAAATGTTATTCAGACAAAAGCTCCAACGGTACCACCCACCATAAAGAGGGAGATGAAGAAACTTTGTACTCCCTTTGGTGTCTGCTCCGGTGTTATCCATTTTTTTTAGGCATGCACAGATCTGAAGTTGTCCACAATTGTGCGCTAAAAAGACACCTAAAACTAAGGGATACCACTAGAACACAGGCCAGTCCAAAGTGACTCCATCTGTCTCATAAGTGAGTGGTTTCATCTAGGGTTTTGCCTGAATCGCGGTTTTGGGGGAATTTACAAGGAAACCCCAATGTAAGCGCTCAGCGGAGAGCGCAGGATAAATGTGAGCAGAGCCTTATTCCGATTTTTGGGAGGTAGAATGAACAAATAGACAGCAGTACAAGAATAGTTCTTATTTTTATTTTTGTGCGGCATAAGTGATTAGGCGGATTTATTCTTCGGGTCGGTGCAATTACAGCTATACCAGATTTATATTTTTGTATACGTTGCTCTTTTTACAGACTAAACAATATTTTACAAAAATGAATTTGCTTTTGCATCGTCATATTCTGAGAGTTGCAACTGTTTTATTTGTTTGCCAAATGAGCCATATTAGGTCTTTATTGTGGCACGGTTTGGCGTTTTCAGTAATACCATTTTTTTTTTTACATATGACTTTTTGATCAATTTTTAATCACTTTTTTGTGAGTCAGTATGATGAAAAAGTGACATTTTTGTCTAGTTTTTTTTCTTCTTTTACAGCGTTCACCAAATAGAATAAAAACGTGCCAGTTTTATAGAGCTTGCTTGCCGGACGCAGCAATACAAATTATGTGTACTTCTTTTGTTTATTTTTGTTTTATCACAAACGCTGGGTTTTGAGTGACAAAATGGATTTTAGTGATTTGTGTGCAGTTTTTTGTGTGTGTTTTTTTACCTTTTTACATTTTTTATTTTTTTTGCTTTTTTACTTAGTCTCATACACTGCAGTACTCGTGTACAGCAGTGTATGAGACTGTCAGTGTCTCATTGTCTGTGCCTGTGAGACTCAGCTTATGGCCGGGGTCACACTTGCGAGTGCAATGCAAGAGATTTGCGTGAGTCTCTCGCATCAATACCCGGAACTGCCGCCGGCACTCGGGACTAGAGTTTGCAGCTGCATATATTTCTATGCAGCTGAACGCTCCGGTACGAGTGCAGGCGGCAGTGCAGGGTACTGAGGCGAGAGACTCACGCGAGTCGAATGCAATGCGACCCCGGCCTACTGCTGAATCTCACAGGCCACTGTACCTTGGGGTCATCACATGACTACAGGGTACCATGATAACCATCTGTTACTCATCAGATTCTCATCGTGGGGGTCCGATGGTTACTAAGGGGGTCTTGTGACCCACTTGTAACGACTTAAATACCACAGTTGCGATTTACAGCAGTATTTAAGGGGTTAATCATCCCCAATCGGTCGCAAAACTGTCTGGGACTGATAATGCAGGGTGTCAGCTGTCATGTACATATGACGGCCGAGGGAATTGCTGCGGCTCGGCGGTGCTATTCCCTTATTCCCCATCGCCATTTTAAAATGGCAAGGAGGGAATAAGGCCCCTTAACGACCATTGTTCAAATGCGTATCGGCGGTTGTTAAGAGGTTAAACCCTTCATGCCATAGCCATTTTCCGTTTTTTCCTCCCCTTTTTCCAAGAGCCATAACTTTTTTTTTCCATCAATATGGTCGTGCGAGTGCTTGTTTTTTGCATGACGACTTTTACTTTTCAATGGCACCATTGTTTTTACCTTAAAGTGTACTGGAAAACAATTCCAAGTGTGGTGAAATTGCAAAAAAAAAAAAAAAAAGAGTGCAATTCCACAATTGTTTTTGGTATTTTATTTACTAAGTTCCCTATACGGTAAAGCTGACCTAACAATATGATTCTCCAGGTCAGTACAAGTACACGGATACCAGACATGTATAATTTGTTTATTCAAGTAGTGGAAAAAAATCCAAAATTTGTATTAAGAAAAAGTTTGTCGCCATTTTCCGAGAGTTTTTTTCTCACTCTTTACTATATGTAATAGTCTCCTTAGAAAACTTGAACCTGCAATTGCCTGTGCTACACATAGTGGTGCTTCAGCTGCTAGATCCATCCCCTATGAACAGCGGCCACAAGCCAGTGTTCACAGGAATATCAAAATGACAGGCACAGGAGTTTTCTGCAGGCTCTCAGCTGTCATGACAACCTATTTGTTCCCTCCGATCACGTAAAGGGGCACCAATAGTCAGGATTTGTGACTCGTTTCTGGCATCACAATCCAGATACTGACGGCAGGATTTAACCGGTAAACAGCTGCAGGTGGAGCTCTGATCCACCCACGGCTGTTAAAGGCGCATGCCAGCTGATTAAATCAGTTATTATGTGCAGGGAAAGCTCAGTGCTGAAGCCTTCAACAAAGTTGGGGAAACGACATATGACATAAATATACGTCATATGTCGTGAAGGGGTTACGTAAAATAACTATACATGTTTGGTACCTGCGTACTCGTACTGACCGGGGGACTCATATTGCCAGGTCACTTTTACCATACAGTGAACATGCTAAATAAAAAAAATTAAAAAACAATTATGAAATTACATTCTTCTTGCTATTTCAATGCACTTGGAATTTTTTCCCCTTTTCCAGTACACTATGAGGTAGAATGAATTGTGTCATTTAAAAGTACAAACCGTTCCACAAAAAAACAAGCCCTCATACGCCTGTATTAAAACAAAAAAGTTATTGCTGTTGGAAGAAGGGTAGGGGGATGAAAACTGGCCATGGTGTGAAGGGGTTACAAGAATAGGTGCTGACCTGCAGTTCTTGGCGGCTCCACAACGGATAGAGCTGTGCTGTTCAGCTCCGTACAAGGATTACAGCCGTCACCGAAGCTAATCACTGATCAATGGGGGGGCCAGGTCATCAATATTATCTGCCGGGACCACCCATTTAATAATCTCATCTAATTAGTTGGCAATGTATTCCACTGTGGATTTTATATGTGTGGAAAATCCTCAGCAAATGTCTTGTATGTTGCCTTATATATTACCGCAAGAGGTTTTTATCTTATGCAAATTTGTGATTGGCAAAAAAAAAATAACATGAAATATCTCTTCATTAATCAGCATGCGAGGCAGTAATAGCAATACAACTATGCAGCATTGTTGTACAATGTTTGCCAAGAGCCATCCATATTAATGCCCAGCGTATTAGTGTATTACGCCCCAAAATATAATAGCAGGCCAAGCTTTTTGCTTTATTATTTCCGAGGCCTGTGTTCATTTTAGGAACTGAGTCGTGTTCCCTGGGAAAGCTGCTTACACCTCCCCAATGTACAGGACCCAGACATTATCTGTGCTCAGCACGAGGGAAACCGCCAGCTGTTTAATAAGTGTTGTTAGGAGCCATTCTGAAAGGCTGCCCACTCTATCCGCACCGTCCCGGGGGGAGATGTGGAGACAGAATTTTTCACCAGATTATATTTTACGCAGAAACGTCTGAACCTTCTTTGTGTCTCATTGTAGCAGCAGGTGCATGCTGCATCCCACTATGGAGGACGCCCTTTATATACAAGGCAGTAAATGGACATCATGTCCTCCTGAACCTCACAAGGCAGCAAAAACAATAAGCAGCAATACTGCAGCCAGACGGATCCACTGGATTGTGACACAGGAAGAAATCCGCCCTTATCTGGCCACAAAACGTCACAGTCCCGCACAAACCTGTCACTGCCTCCATGTTTTCAGCACTCGTTGTTAATGGTCGTCACGATGGACAGATGCAGACCCTAAAGCCCTTTCATTTTAGGTTGTGTGACAACATATTATTGTCCCTCATTACAGATCTTTGCTATTTTATAGCCAGAAATACACAGTACAGGAGACCTAAATATTAGAGATTCTGATTTATATATTTTCTGCCATTGGTAATTTATGCAATCCGGTCACGTGATCTTTTTTTGTTTCATCGTTGCAGGCAATGGGAATAATACAGATCGGGTTCTGATACATGCAATTATTTCATCTTCAGAAAAAAATATGCTCAAATCTTTGCAAACATAAATGTTCTAAGAAATGACACAATTGTAACATTTGTTACCATGATTCAATAGCTGGAAAAGAAAATAACATCCTCAGCAAATATTTAGATATTTTTGCACAATGTACTGGAGAATAAATAGAATAACCCTGCATACATGCTGCACATAGGGGAAAACTGGGGGAATAAATAGGATAACCCTGTATACACGCTGCACATAGGGGGAAAACTGGGGGAATAAATAGGATAACCCTGTATACACGCTGCACATAGGGGGAAAACTGGGGGAATAAATAGGATAACCCTGTATACACGCTGCACATAGGGGGAAAACTGGGGGAATAAATAGGATAACCCTGTATACACGCCGCACACAGGGGGAAAACTGGGGGAATAAATAGGATAACCCTGTATACACGCTGCACATAGGGGGAAAACTGGGGGAATAAATAGGATAACCCTGTATACACGCTGCACATAGGGGGAAAACTGGGGGAATAAATAGGATAACCCTGTATACACGCTGCACATAGGGGGAAAACTGGGGGAAAATAGATAACCTATAAGGCACAGGGGAATGGGGAAAATAATCCCTGTATACACGCTGCACAAGGGGGAAAACTGGGGGAATAAATAGGATAACCTGTATACACGATGCACATAGGGGGAAAACTGGGGAATAAATAGGATAACCCTGTATACACGCTGCACATAGGGGGAAAACTGGGGGAATAAACAGGATAACCCTGTATACACGCTGCACATAGGGAGAAAACTGGGGAATAAATAGAATAACCCTGTATACACGCTGCACATAGGGGAAAACTGGGGGAATAAATAGAATAACCCTGTATACACGCTGCACATAGGGAGAAAACTGGGGAATAAATAGAATAACCCTGCATACACGCTGCACATAGGAGGAAAACTGGGGGAATAAATAGAATAACCCTGTATACACGCTGCACATAGGGGAAAACTGGGGGAATAAATAGAATAACCTGTATACACGCTGCACATAGGGGAAAACTAGGGGTAATAAATAGGATAACCCTGTATACACGCCGCACATAGGGGGAAAACTGGGGGAATAAATAGGATAACCCTGTATACACGCTGCACATAGGGGGAAAACTGGAGGAATAAATAGGATAACCCTGTATACACGCTGCACATAGGGGGAAAACTGGGGAATAAATAGGATAACCCTGTATACACGCTGCACATAGGGGGAAAACTGGGGGAATAAATAGAATAACCCTGCATACACGCTGCACATAGGGGAAAACTGGGGGAATAAATAGAATAACCCTGCTATCACGCTGCACATAGGAGGAAAACTGGGGGAATAAATAGAATAAACCCTGCATACACGCTGCACATAGGAAGAAAACTGGGGAATAAATAGAATAACCCTGCATACACGCTGCACATAGGAGGAAAACGGGGGGAATAAATAGGATAACCCTGTATACACGCCACACATAGGGAGAAAACTGGGGGAATAAATAGAATAACCCTGTATACACGCTGCACATAGGAGGAAAACTGGGGGAATAGATAGAATAACCCTGCATACACGCTGCACATAGGGAGAAAACTGGGGAATAAATAGAATAACCCTGCATACACGCTGCACATAGGAGGAAAACGGGGGAATAATAGAAACTATACAGCAAAGGAAATGGGAAAAATAGGATAACCCTGTATACACGCCACATAGGGGGAAAACTGGGGGAATAAATAGGATAACCCTGTATACACGCTGCACATAGGGGGAAAACTGGGGGAATAAATAGGATAACCCTGTATACACGCTGCACATAGGGGGAAAACTGGGGGAATAAATAGGATAACCCTGTATACACGCTGCACATAGGGGAAAACTGGGGAATAAATAGGATAACCCTGTATACACGCTGCACATAGGGGGAAAACTGGAGGAATAAATAGGATAACCCTGTATACACGCTGCACATAGGGGAAAACTGGGGGAATAAATAGGATAACCCTGTATACACGCTGCACATAGGGGGAAAACTGGGGGAATAAATAGGATAACCCTGTATACACGCGCACATAGGGGGAAACTGGGGAATAAATAGGATAACCTGTATACACGATGCACATAGGGGGAAAACTGGGGTAATAAATAGGATAACCCTGTATACACGCTGCACATAGGGGGAAAACTGGGGAATAAATAGGATAACCCTGTATACACGCTGCACATAGGGGGAAAACTGGGAATAAATAGGATAACCCTGTATACACGCTGCACATAGGGGGAAAACTGGAGGAATAAATAGATAACCCTGTATACACGCTGCACATAGGGGAAAACTGGGGGAATAAATAGAATAACCCTGCATACACGCTGCACATAGGGAGAAAACTGGGGGAATAAATAGAATAACCCTGCATACACGCTGCACATAGGAGGAAAACTGGGGGAATAAATAGAATAACCCTGCATACACGCTGCACATAGGGAAAAACTGGGGGAATAAATAGAATAACCCTGCATACACGCTGCACATAGGGGAAAACTGGGGGAATAAATAGGATACCTGTATACACGCTCACATAGGGGAAAACTGGGGAATAAATAGGATAACCCTGTATACACGCCGCACATAGGGGGAAAAATGGGGAATAAATAGGATAAACCTGTATACACGATGCACATAGGGGGAAAACTGGGTAATAAATAGGATAACCCTGTATACACGCTGCACATAGGGGGAAAACTGGGGGAATAAACAGGATAACCCTGTATACATGCTGCAATAGGGGGAAAACTGGAAGAATAAATAGGATAACCCTGTATACACGCTGCACATAGGGGGAAAACTGGGGGAATAAATAGGATAACCCTGTATACACGCTGCACATAGGGGGAAAACTGGGGGAATAAATAGAATAACCCTGCATACACGCTGCACATAGGAGGAAAACTGGGAGAATAAATAGGATAACCCTGTATACACACTGCACATAGGGAGAAAACTGGGGGAATAAATAGAATAACCCTGCATACACGCTGCACATAGGGAGAAAACTGGGGGAATAAATAGAATAACCCTGCATACACGCTGCACATAGGAGGAAAACTGGGGGAATAAATAGAATAACCCTGCATACACGCTGCACATAGGGAGAAAATTGGGGGAATAAATAGAATAACCCTGCATACACGCTGCACATAGGAGGAAAACGGGGGGAATAAATAGGATAACCCTGTATACACGCCACACATAGGGGGAAAACTGGGGGAATAAATAGGATAACCCTGTATACAAGCTGCACATAGGAGGAAAACTGGGGGAATAAATAGAATAACCCTGTATACACGCTGCACATAGGGGGAAAACTGGGGAATAAATAGGATAAACCTGTATACACGATGCACATAGGGGGAAAACTGGGGAATAAATAGGATAACCCTGTATACACGCTGCACATAGGGGGGAAACTGGGGTAATAGGATAACCCTGTATACACGCTGCACATAGGGGGAAAACTGGGGGAATAAACAGGATAACCCTGTATACATGCTGCACATAGGGGAAAACTGAAAGAATAAATAGGATAACCCTGTATACACGCTGCACATAGGGGGAAAACTGGAGGAATAAATAGGATAACCCTGTATACACGCTGCACATAGGGGGAAAACTGGGGGAATAAATAGAATAACCCTGCATACACGCTGCACATAGGGAGAAAACTGGGGAAAAAATAGAATAACCCTGCATACACGCTGCACATAGGAGGAAAACTGGGGGAATAAATAGGATAACCCTGTATACACGCACACATAGGGGGAAAACTGGGGGAATAAATAGGATAACCCTGTATACACGCTGCACATAGGAGGAAAACTGGGGGAATAAATAGAATAACCATGTATACACGCTCACATAGGGGAAAACTGGGGGAATAAATAGGATAACCCTGTATACACGACTGCACATAGGGGGAAAACTGGGGGAATAAAAGGAATAACCCTGTATACACGCTGCACATAGGGGAAAACTGGGGTAATAAATAGGATAACCTGTATACACGCTGCACATAGGGGGAAAACTGGGGGAATAAATAGGATAACCCTGTATCACGCTGCACATAGGAGGAAAACTGGGGGAATAAATAGGATAACCCTGTATACACGCTGCACATAGGGGGAAAACTGGGGAATAAATAGGATAACCCTGTATACACGCTGCACATAGGGGGAAAACTGGGGAATAAATAGGATAACCCTGTATACACGCTGCACATAGGGGGAAAACTGGGGAATAAATAGGATAACCCTGATACACGCTGCACATAGGGGAAAACTGGGGGAATAAATAGAATAACCCTGTATACACGCTGCACATAGGGGAAAACTGGGGAATAAATAGAATAACCCTGTATACACGCTGCACATAGGGGGAAAACTGGAGGAATAAATAGGATAACCCTGTATACACGCTGCACATAGGGGGAAAACTGGGGGAATAAATAGATAACCCTGTATACACGCTGCACATAGGGGAAAACTGGGGGAATAAATAGATAACCCTGTATACACGCTGCACATAGGGGAAAACTGGGGAATAAATAGGATAACCTGTATACACGCTGCACATAGGGGGAAAACTGGGGGAATAAATAGGATAACCCTGTATACACGCTGCACATAGGGAGGAAAACTGGGGAATAAATAGAATAACCCTGTATACACGCTGCACATAGGGGAAAACTGGGGGAATAAATAGGATAACCTGTATACACGCTGCACATAGGGGGAAAACTGGGGGAATAAATAGGATAACCCTGTATACACGCTGCACATAGGGGAAAACTGGGGAATAAATAGGATAACCCTGTATACACGCTGCACATAGGAGGAAAACTGGGGAATAAATAGATAACCCTGTATACATGCTGCACATAGGGGAAAAACTGGGGAATAAATAGATAACCCTGTATACACGCTGCACATAGGGGGAAAACTGGGGAATAAATAGGGAATAACCCTGATACACGCTGCACATAGGGGGAAAACTGGGGAATAAATAGATAACCCTGTATACACGCTGCACATAGGGGAAAACTGGGGGAATAAATAGAATAACCCTGTATACACGCTGCACATAGGGGAAAACTGGGGGAATAAATAGGATAACCCTGTATACACGCTGCACATAGGGGAAAAACTGGGGGAATAAATAGAATAACCCTGTATACACGCTGCACATAGGGGGAAAACTGGAGAATAAATAGAATAACCCTGTATACACGCTGCACATAGGGGGAAAACTGGGAGAATAAATAGGATAACCCTGTTTACATGCTGCACATAGGGAGAAAACTGGGAGAATAAATAGAATAACCCTGTATACACGCTACACATAGGGGGAAAACTGGGGAATAAATAGGATAACCCTGTATACATGCTGCACATAGGGAGAAAACTGGGAGAATAAACAGAATAACCCTGTATACACGCTACACATAGGGGGAAAACTGGGGAATAAATAGGATAACCCTGTATACACGCTGCACATAGGGGGAAAACTGGGGGAATAAAGAGAATAACCCTGTATACACGCTGCACATTGGAGGAAAACTGGGGGAATAAATAGGATAACCTTGTTTACATGCTGCACATAGGGGGAAAACTGGGGGAATAAATAGGATTCCCCTGTATACACGCTGCACATAGGAGGAAAACTGGGGGAATAAATAGGATAACCTTGTATACACGCTGCACATAGAGGAAAACTGGGGGAATAAATAGGATAACCCTGTATACACGCTGCACATAGGGGGAAAACTGGGGAATAAATAGAATAGCCCTGTATACACGCTGCACATAGGGGGAAAACTGGGGGAATAAATAGAATAATCCTGTGTACACGCTGCACATATGGGGAAAACTGGGGGAATAAATAGAATAACCCTGTATAAATGCTGCACATAGGAGGAAAACTGGGGAATAAATAGGATACCTCTGTACAGAGGTGTATCTAGGCTTTCTGGCACCCGGGGCAAGAATTCGGTTTGGCGCCCCCCCCAAGCACACATGCGATTTGTACACTTAGTCATGATGTACCGACGAGCTGCTCTCCCTAATGCTCTCAATGTTCAGTGAAAAATTGAGAGAAGCAAGAAGAGAAGCTCGTTGTCACAGGACCATAAGTATGAAAATCGCATATGAGAGAAGTGTCCATGTGATGACTGCTGGAACCTGCAGAGCTGAATCCTGACATTGCAGCTTCTGAATTCTCACAACGAATGCACTGCACACTTTTAGGGTTCTCCCTTACCGGTGGCAAGAGTACACGGTCATGTCAGCACAAGCATGTGATTTATATACTTCTGGCCACATTCCGACTAGACGTGCCTGGCCTCGCTCTGTTCATTTTCATTGAGTGAGGCCACACATGTCTAGTCAGCATGGTACTGCATGTATGTAAATTACCGGCAAGAGAGAATTCCTAACAGCGTGCAGAGCGCGCTGTGAGAACTCTGAAATTGACTAATTCTCATGTCTTTATTTGTTAGGAGCATTAAAGGGGTTGTCCAGGTTTGTGCTGAGTCTGCAGTCATTCTATGTGACACAGACCTGGAGAACCCCTTTAATGCTCCTAACAAATAAAAACATGAGAATTAGTCAATTTCACAAATAATATTTACATCCAGGTACCTTATAGATGACGCTGTCTCTGGAGTCGTTCTCCTTTTCTTCATCTTGTCCAGATCCCATGATGAGTTTTCTCATCCACAACCGTCTCTGCAGATTTCCATCTTCTCCGGTCTTCTGCACCAACTCTCCACACAATGCCCTTAAAGACAGAAGAGTCATTATAATGCCCCTAAATAAAAAATATCTGCAATATACTGTCGCCTCACACTATTCCCCTCCCTCCTCATACTGTCTCCTCTCACATCCCACCTAATCAGCATACTGTCTCCTCATATATTTACCCCCTCACTCTCTATACTGTCTGCTCACACATACCCCTCACTCCCCATACTGTATCTGCACACATCCCATCACCCTCACTCCCCATACTGTGTCCATATACATTCACCCGTTTGCTCCCCATACTGTCTGCAACCATCCCCCATACTGTTTCCTCATACATGCCCTCAAACATACATACTCTTCAGTACCCTCAAATCCCCCCCACATATTAAATGCCCCATCCCCATTCCAAATCCCCCCCACATATTAAATGCCCCATCCCCCTCCAAATCCCCCCCACACATTAAATGCCCCTATCCCCACTCCAAATCCCCCACACACATTAAATCCCCCATCCCCACTCCAAATCCCCCACGCACATTAAGTACCCCCCATCCCCACTCCAAATCCCCCACACACATTAAGCATCCCCTATGCCCACTCCAAATCTCCCACACACTTAAATCCCCCCCATCCCAACTCCAAATCCCCACGCACCTTAAGTACCCCCCATCCCCACTCCAAATCCCCCACACACATTAAGTACCCCTCATCCCCACTCCAAATCCCCCCACACACATTAAGTAACCCCATCCCCACTCCAAATCCCCCCACACACATTAAGTACCCCCCATCCCCACTCCAAATCCCCCCACACACAATAAATCCCCATCCCCACTCCAAATCCCCCACAATAAAATAACCCCCATCCCCACTCCAAATCCCCCATAAATAAAATAACCCCCATCCCCCACCAAATCCCCCCAAATAACAAAAAACCCCGATCGCACTCCAAATCCCCCACACATAAAATAACCCCCCCATCGCCACTCCAAATCCCCCAACATAAAATAACCCCCATCCCACTCCAAATCCATCCACACATAAAATAACCCCCCATCCCCACTCCAAATCCCCCATACATAAAATAACCCCCATCCACACTCCAAATCCCCCCACACATAAAATAACCCCCCATCCCCACTCCAAATCTCCACACACATAAAATACCTCCCATCCCCACTCCAAATCCCCCCACACATAAATAACCCCCCATCCCCACTCCAAATCCCCCACACACATTAAGTACCCACCCCATCCCCACTAAATCCCCCCCACCACACAATAAGTAACCCCATCCCCACCCAAATCCCCCCACACACATAAGTACCCCCATCCCCACTCCAAATCCCCCACACACATTAATATCCCCATCCCACTCCAAATCCCCCACACATAAAATAACCCCCATCCACATTCCAAATCCCCCACACATAAAATAACCCCCATCCCCACACCAAATCCCCCCCAACATAAAATAACCCCCTATCGCCACTCCAAATCCCCCCACACATAAAATAACCCCCCATCACCACTCCAAATCCCCCCACACATAAAATAACCCCCATCCCCACTCCAAATCCCCCACACATAAAATAACCCCCCATCCCCACTCCAAATCCCCCACACATAAAATAACCCCCTATCCCCACTCCAAATCCCCCCACACATAAAATAACCCCCATCCCCACTCCAAATCCCCCCACACATAAAAGAACCCCATCCCCACTCCCAAATCCCCACACACATAAAATAACCCCCCACCCCACTCCATATTCCCCCACATATAAAATAATGCCCCATCCCCACTCCAAACCCCCCCCACACATAAAATAACCCCCATCCCCACTCCAAATCCCCCACTCACAAAGTATCCCTCATCCCCACTCTAAATTCCCCCCCCCCATACACACACACTCACACATTATGTCCCCCGTTATTCTTTGGTGGTTTCTTCAGCTCCACAGTGGAGCACACTCACTACCAGTCTTCACCCTTCTTGGCGCTGCCGGTGAGTGATGTCAGCATCGTGATCACATGACCTGATCACGCTGCTGGCGTCGCTCTGACCGGCGGTCAAAACTTCAGTTGTACTGGCGTCTGTATAGACACTAGTGCAATTGATCCCTGGGAGCCGGCACGCTGCAGTTTCTCTGCGCCGGCTGTCAAGCTTGAGGGGGGAAATAGGGGGAAAACTGGGGAAATAAATAGAATAACCCTGCATACACGCTGCACATAGGGGGAAAACTGGGGGAATGAATAGGATAACCCTGTATACACGCTGCACATAGGGGGAAAACTGGGGAATAAATAGGATAACCCTGTATACACGCTGCACATAGGGGGAAAACTGGGGGAATAAATAGGATAACCCTGTATACACGCTGCACATAGGGGGAAAACTGGGAGAATAAATAGGATAACCCTGTATACACGCTGCACATAGGGGGAAAACTGGGGGAATAAATAGGATAATCCTGTATACACGCTGCACATAGGGGGAAAACTGTGGGAATAAATAGGATAACCCTGTATACACGCTGCACATAGGGAGAAAACTGGGGGAATAAATAGGATAACCCTGTATACACGCTGCACATAGGGGGAAAACTGGGGGAATAAATAGAATAACCCTGTATACACACTGCCCATAGGGGGAAAACTGGGGGAATAAATAGAATAATCCTGTGTACACGCTGCACATAGGGAAAAAACTGGGGGAATAAATAGGATAACCCTGAATACACGCTGCACATAGGGGGAAAACTGGGGGAATAAATAGAATAATCCTATATACACGCTGCACATAGGGGAAAACTGGGGAATAAATAGGATAACCCTGTATACACGCTGCACATAGGGGGAAAACTGGGGGAATAAATAGAATAGCCCTGTATACACGCTGCACATAGGGGGAAAACTGGGGGAATAAATAGAATAATCCTGTGTACACGCTGCACATAGGGGAAAAACTGGGGGAATAAATAGGATAACCCTGAATACACGCTGCACATAGGGGGAAAACTGGGGAATAAATAGGATAATCCTGTATACACGCTGCACATAGGAGGAAAACTGGGGGAATAAATAGAATAACCCTGTATACACGCTGCACATAGGGGGAAAACTGAGGGAATAAATAGGATAACCCTGTATACACGCTGCACATAAGGGGAAAACTGGGGGAATAAATAGAATAACCCTGTGTACACGCTGCACATAGGAGGAAAACTGGGGGAATAAATAGAATAACCTTGTATACAAGCTGCACATAAGGGGAAAACTGGGGGAATAAATAGAAAAACCATGTATACACGCTGCATATAGGGGGAAAACTGGGGGAATAAATAGGATAACCCTGTATACACGCTGCATATAGGGGGAAAACTGGGGGAATAAATAGAATAACCCTGTATACATGCTGCACATAGGGGGAAAACTGGGGGAATAAATAGGATAACCCTGTATACACCCTGCATATAGGGGGAAAACTGGGGGAATAAATAGAATAACCCTGTATACACGCTGCACATAGGGGGAAAACTGGGGGAATAAATAGAATAACCCTGTATACACGCTGCACATAGGGGGAAAACTGGCAGGATAAATAGAATAACCCTGTATACACGCTGAACATAAGGGGAAAACTGTGGGAATAAATAGGATAACCCTGTATACACGCTGCACGTAGGAGGAAAACTGGGGGACTAAATAGAATAACCCTGTATACACACTGCACATAGGAGGAAAACTGAGGGAATAAATAGGATAACCCTGTATACACGCTGAACGTAGGAGGAAAACTGAGGGAATAAATAGAATAACCCTGTATACATGCTGCACGTTGGAGGAAAACTGGGGGAATAAATAGGATAACCCTGTATACACACTGCACATAGGAGGAAAACTGAGGGAATAAATAGAATAACCCTGTATACACACTGCACATAGGAGGAAAACTGAGGGAATAAATAGGATAACCCTGTATACACGCTGAACGTAGGAGGAAAACTGAGGGAATAAATAGAATAACCCTGTATACATGCTGCACATTGGAGGAAAACTGGGGGAATAAATAGGATAACCCTGTATACACACTGCACATAGGAGGAAAACTGGGGGAATAAATAGGATAACCCTGTATACACGCTGCACATAGGGGGAAAACTGGGGAATAAATAGAATAACCCTGTATACATGCTGCACATAGGAGGAAAACTGGGGGAATAAATAGAATAACCCTGTATACACGCTGCACATACCCGTGTTTCCCCGATAGTAAGACACCCCCGATAGTAAGACGTAGTGGTGTTTTAGGGGGATCGGCTAATGTAAGACGTACCCCGAAAGTAAGACATACCGGTAGTAAACTGTATGTTGGATACGGCGGTCCAAGGAGGAGGCTCCTCGTCGGCTGCATTCTGCCGCCCCCTCTCCCGTTCTCTGAGCCGGCTGTCAAACTGACAGCCGGCTTAGAGAAAGTGCTGCTGCGCTTCGGTGTGCAGTGTGCTAGCGTCTCACTCCAGGTTACAGCCAGGTGTCAGAGACGCTACACACTCACATCTTGTAAGCCGGGAGCCCCTCTGCTCTGTGCCCTGACCGCCGCCGCTGCAAGCACTTCCACATCCATGAAGCGCCAGCAGCGTGATCAGGTCACATGATCACGCTGCTGACATCACAGAGGAGACACAGGCAGTGAGGCAGCGTTGCGGTTGGTGGTACGGTAAGTGCTCCAGACGGATGCATGGGGGGAGAAATCTAAGAAAATTATGGGGGGGGCAGAAAAATCTAAGGACATAATGAGGGAAATCTGAGGACATTATGGGGGAATCTGAGGACATTATGGGGGGAATCTGAGGGCATTATGGGGGGAATCTGAGGACATTATGGGGGGAATCTGAGGGCATTATGGGGGGAATCTGAGGGCATTATGGGGGAATCTGAGGACATTATGGGGGGAATCTGGTTTTATGGTTAAAACAAAAAACGACATTTATTTTCCAATATAAGACATACCCCGAAAGTAAGACATATTGGTACTTTTGGGGTAAAAAGAATGTAAGACACTGTCTTACTATCGGGGAAACACGGTAGTAGGAAAACTGGGGGAATAAATAGAATAACCCTGCATACACGCTGCACATAGGGGGAAAACTGGGGGAATAAATAGTATAAGCCTGTATACACGCTGCACATAGGAGGAAAACTGGAGGAATAAATAGAATAACCCTGTATACACGCTGCACATAGGGGGAAAACTGGGGAATAAATAGAATAACCCTGCATACACGCTGCACATAGGGGGAAAACTGGGGAATAAA
Source organism: Oophaga sylvatica (assembly GCA_033576555.1). Lineage (NCBI taxonomy): Eukaryota > Metazoa > Chordata > Amphibia > Anura > Dendrobatidae > Oophaga > Oophaga sylvatica. The sequence goes on from JARQOD010000009.1 coordinate 10,385,205, forward strand.
TAGTATAAGCCTGTATACACGCTGCACATAGGAGGAAAACTGGAGGAATAAATAGAATAACCCTGTATACACGCTGCACATAGGGGGAAAACAGAGGGAATAAATAGAATAACCCTGTATACATGCTGCACATTGGAGGAAAACTGGGGAATAAATAGAATAACCCTGTATACACGCTGCACATAGGGGAAAACTGGGGAATAAATAGAATAATCCTGTGTACACGCTGCACATAGGGGGAAAACTGGGGAATAAATAGAATAACCCTGCATACACGCTGCACATAGGGGAAAACTGGGGAATAAATAGAATAACCCTGTATACATGCTGCACATAGGAGGAAAACTGGGGAATAAATAGAATAACCCTGCATACACGCTGCACATAGGGGGAAAACTGGGGAATAAATAGTATAAGCCTGTATACATGCTGCACATAGGGGAAAACTGGAGGAATAAATAGAATAACCCTGTATACACACTGCACATAGGGGAAAACTGGGGGAATAAATAGAATAACCCTGTATACATGCTGCACATAGGGGGAAAACTGGGAGAATAAATAGGATAACTCTGAATACACGCTGCACATAGGGGGAAAACTGGGGGAATAAATAGAATAACCCTGTATACACACTGCACATAGGGGAAAACTGGGGAATAAATAGAATAACCCTGTATACATGCTGCACATAGGGGGAAAACTGGGGAATAAATAGAATAACCCTGTATACACGCTGCACATAGGGGAAAACTGGAGGAATAAATAGAATAACCCTGTATACACGCTGCACATAGGGGGAAAACTGGAGGAATAAATAGAATAACCCTGTATACACGCTGCACATAGGGGAAAACTGGGGGAATAAATAATAATAATAATTTTATTTCTATAGCGCCAACATATTCCGCAGCACTTTACATTATAGCGGGGACTTGTACAGACAATAGACATTACAGCATAACAATAAACACAGATCAAAGTATAACCCAGTATACACGCTGCATATTGGTTGAGAACGTACCAGAAATCAATGATCTGTCCATTGGTACATGTCATGACTCCCATTGCATACCAGAAATATCTTGGAAGATAAGGAGATATGGTGGATTTAAAGGGTCTTCCTTACCTTGATTCTCCCACTCACAGATGACAGGCTCAGCTGTCATTCAGGTCTCCTCCCAAAAACAGCTATTAGCCCTGTGTGTGTACAATCCCCAGTTCTCACCTTCTAGAGACCCTTAAAGGGCACCGTTCTCCTAAGTGTTCCTTGTTATTTTGCATCTAAATTCTCCTACACCCCTCAGCGGTGACGTCTGTGACAGCAAGAAGACAGGAGGGAGGAGTCTGACAGGGCTGTCCCTTTAAAGCCTCAGCCTGAATATGTGCTGGGCTGCAGAGATTATCTAACTAAAGCACTCAAAAATGCCAGGAGGGAAGGACACAGAAACCCGTTGTTTGCCAGACCTCGGTAAAGTCTCTCATGTTCATTTGACCATATATATGAACAGTTAGAACAATTATTGTTTTTAATAATAATCTTTATTTATATAGCGCAATCATATTCCGCAGCGCTTTACAGTTTTTAATGTAATCTCTGTAAGAATCTTTAATAGGCTGAATACACACACACTGGGTTGTATACAAACACACACCTTTTTTAATGCTTGAAAAGAGAAAAACTAAAATTTCAAATTTTTTTGTTTGTTTTTTTATTGCAACTTATACAAGCATTTTTTTTTATTTTGTAGATGTGTTTTTATGACATTTTATCAAAGCATAATAAATATGATCAACCAGGCGTGAATATGTGGTTTTGATCTTATTTATTATGCTTTGATAATATAGCACTATCTTATTCCACAGCGCTTTACATACATTGTCCCCATTGGGGCTCATAATCTAATTTCCCTATCAGTATGTCTTTGGAGTGTGGGAGGAAACTGGAGGAAACCCACGCAGACACAGGGAGAACATACAAACTCCTTGCAGATTTTGTCCTTGGTGGGATTTGAACCCAGGACTCTAGTACTGCAAGGCTGCTACCCACTGAGCCTGCTGCTGGGTAACGGATAAAAATTACCCATACAAGTGTATGGTTCTGTCAAAATCACGGACACTAGGGCCAGAGGTGTACCTAGGTTTTCTAGCACCTGGTGCAAGAATTCAGTATAGCTCTACCCCCTCTCATCCCCTAAAAAAGAGCACATATGCAATTTACACACTTAGGGCTCATACTCACTGGAGAGAAAAATGGACGAGTGCAATGCGATAAAAAAATCGAATTGCACTCGGACCAATGTTATTCAATTGGTGACATCTCATTTGCAATTTTTTTCTCAGCTGAAATCAGACTGAGAAAAAAAATCGCTTCATGCTGTGATTTGCTGCGATTCTCGGATGAGACTCGCCAACACAAGTCAATGGGTGCGAGAAAAAAAATCGGACAGCACTCGCACCATGCAAGTGCTGTCCGATTTATACTGTAGCCTTTCCGGGGGTTTTAGCTCTAGGATCGCTGTCTGGGTAGACAGAATGGCATGGAAACAGTTCATTCAGACAGCAGTTTGGTGAAAACTGGCCGCAACCAGTTTTATTAAAGTCCACAGCACACAGATTAAAACAAAGCATAAACAGAAAACCTGGGCTTGTCTAGCCTCTAATTACACTTAGATAGATGGCCCTCTCTATCCGGGACCCAGACTCTACCAGTCTGTGCCCAAAACAACACATATCACATATGTTACCAGTATGGAGCTTCACAGATACTCCTCGTGTCTGAAGGCACCTTCCATGACCAGACTTGAGAGAGATCCACTCCTATTCAGTAGTCATTATGCTGGAGGTTCACAGAGACACTCCTGTGTCCGGGGTCCTTCCTGCACCCAGACTGAGACGGCTCCCCTCCTCTTCAGTAATCATCAGCATGCATGCTCACAGAGACTGCTTCCTTGTGCCAGGACACCTCTCTGTGTCCAGGCTGAAGACAGCTCTAACACTCTTGGAGACACCTTCTGTGCCTGGACCCCTTGTCCAGACTGAATGAGCTCTCTGACTGTGCTCCCAAGCACCTACTTCTGGCTTCCTAATCAACACCTGAGTGGATTCAGGTCTGAGCTGCAAGCGTGTACTGAATGGCAGGTGTAGTGACCTTTCTTTACCACCAGGTTTACAAAGCCACACATTTCGCTCATACCAGTCAGCAAGGTACTTAGGTGAAATATACACCTCATTCACCACATATTCCTTCACTGTCTCACATATCCCCTCCCTCTTCTCCAGACCGGAGGGCTGGTCATCCAGACCGGAGGGCTGGTCAACAATCCAACAGAGACAGTGAACTCTGGACCAGTCATGGCCCTCATCAGCTTCATCCTCACCACTGTCATAGCCAACATCAGTTTTCTCTTCATCTGAAGCATCCGCACTACCCTGTACCCTCCCAGGCCTATACTCTCTGCGGCCTCGGGTATCCTGCACGGTTTCATCTTGACTTTAGTGCCAGCCTCAGTCTCGGTATAGTGGCTCACCAGATAAGTACGACCAGGCACGTCAGAACAGCTCTGCTGATTCTTCCTCAGAAACTTTCGTACCTCCTGTTTTTGGGGCACTGACCCTGTGTCACCAACTGTCACAGGAGGTATAGGGGTTTTCTCTAATTCCCCCTGAACTTTCTTTAGCACATCTACTTTCTTAAATATCAGTTGATTCATAAATTCTACTCACAGAACCCAAGCGCCTCTGTCATGGTCTCTGACCATTCCGAGCCACACTGTTCAAACGATTGGCACTGTAGAGGGAGCTGATCGTTTTTCTTGGTCGGTACACATAATTTATCCTCTTCTGGTACAGGCTCACTTTGCATCAGACTCAGAGCTCTTACTTCTTTCTCCAGGAGATCCTCATGGCTACGCATCTTCTCCTGTAGTTGTTGGACGTCCTTTACGTCTTCGGCCCTTTCTTCAGGCTCTTCTGGTAGGACATGCTCAGAAGCCCTACCATCAGTCTTCTTTTCCACCACGTTCTGCATCCCATCTGAGCTCCCGTGTATCTGCAGCGGCAATGGAGCGACACATCGCCCCTCCCACTCACTGGGACGTGGTTCAAGTGTAGACTCCATGAAAATGCGCCTGAGCTCACCAAGGCCAACCCGAGGTCTCAAAATCTCATCTTGGGATTTATCCAGATCCTTTGGGTCGCTCGGGAACTCCGATGGCGCACCGGGCGCCGAATTTCCGGCCCGAGCTTCGCGAGTCGCAGCCACGGATCCGGACAGTACACCGTCCACGCCGCTGTCTCCGGCAGAAACATATTCCGGGGCAGAGTCATTCCCCACATCTTCAGTCTTGTTCCTCACAGCTTCACTTGAGACATCAGCCTCTGGTGAGGCACCTGGCCTGGTGTCCACCACTTCCATGGCTTTCTCCACCTCTGCAGCATCACCTTCAGAGTCCTTGGCCTGATGCAGATCCACACCATACATTGATAACTTCTCATTTTCAACAGCATCCACTTGTGCTGTGTTCAGTTTCAGAGTCCTGTCTTTCACCTTAGTCTTCGCCAGGGAACCGGCCAACTGTACAACATCTTCAGATGCCATCCTCCGTCCGACTGCAAGGTCAGCCTCAGCCTTCCTCTCAGGACTCTCAATCTCCTCTGCTACCATGCCTTCCTCACTTGCACTGGTTGCTTTATTGTCATCAGATGACTCACTATCACCACCACTATCCCTGTCTGACCCCCTTTTCTCAGCCACATCTGGCTCACTTCCAGGGTTAGACACTTCATTTTCATTCACATCCGGCTCACTGTCAGGGTTATACAATTCATTCTCATTCACATCTTGATCTGGAACCTTAGTTAACATGTCATCCACAACATTAACTTCACCATCTGGTCCCTGGTTTCCCTCAGGTGGTCCCTCAAGTATGTGACTATGTGATAACCCCAGCACTATACTTCCATATAGCTCAGATACCAGGAGCTGACTTACGACCTCTCCCTGGACTTCAGTGTCCCTATACAATAGGTTATTGTTCATGGCAGCATGAGGAAACCTCTCCTCAGAGCCAGGCTCTTGGGGAACCTCATTCAGAACAATTACATTTTCCTGTGCCGTTTTAAGAGTGGGGTCTCGCACCGGCTCACTCCCAAAATTGTCACAGGAGCCCGGCAGGTCAGGGACACTCGGTTCCCGAGAACCACCATCCTCGTCTCCCAACATCACCTGCAAAGAAATGTCATCTTTATCACGGTCATCATCAGTATCATCACTATTATGATTAGCATTATCATCATTATCAATATCAGCATCCTCATCATGATCATCATTATCATTATCAATATTATCATGGTCATCATCATTATCACATAAGTTTAACGGCCCACTAGCATTGTGTTCCGCCCCTCGGGACTGCGCACCCTCAGTAGGAGCTTCATCACACTGTCCATCAGAAACATTTTTCCCCCAGAGATCCTTAGACCGGGGAAAGTCATTACCCAATATAACGGGGTGCACCAGGGTCTTCACTACCCCCACTTCATATGAAACCTCCCCGAGTTTGGGGAACAAGTCCACGGCAGTCTCTGGGTAGACTTTGGTGTCTTCATGGATGTACACCACACTCAGGTGCTTATCAGGGATGAAGTCCCTATCACTCAGGCTGTCACATACGGAAGTCACTGGACTCTCTGAGTCCAAGAGGGCCTGTGCTGGGCAGTCACTTACAACCACCGGGGACCCCTGTGGTCCAGTCTCTTCGGCTGAGGTGGACACACACACAGGCTCTGCGCAGGGAGAGAGGGATCTGCCAACATCACAACACATAGGCTCCCCCTCTATTGGACAGTTGGCTGCAATTTCACGCCAGCTCCAACACTGTCCATCACACTCTCCCACCCACATGTCCCCTCGGGCCTGAACCCCTTATCAGCATACCCCATGTCCCCAACAGCTGGAACGCTCTTACCGCGAGAGTTCAGCGTCCGGGAACTCCGAAGTGACGACCTCTCAGACGGCTGTACCTCAGGAGGACGTGCTTGGGTGTAGCGGTCCACTATCACCTTTTCAACTCCATAATCAGGCCTGCTGACTGCAGACTCCCAACTGTATCTCCAGTCATGGACTCTCCTGGCACGGGCTGCAACCGTAACACCCAGCCGGGTAAGAATCGCCGCTTTCAACTTGGCATAGTCTTCGCTGTCCTGCTTGCTCAGGTCAGCCCAGACTTTTTGGGGTTCCCCAATCAGATAGGGTACGACCGCCATGGCCCATTCAGATAGTGGCAGATTCTCCTTCTCTGCCAGTCTCTCAAACCTAGTAAGATATACCTCCACATCATCACGAGGTGTCATTTTTCTCAAGGACCGTCTTACCGCCTTCTTTATAGCGGACAACGCCGGTGCCTTCACAACATTACTTCGGGACGCGGCACCGAAATCCTTTTTTGGTGCTGTCATCTGCTCAAAAAATAAAACCCGGTTATTCTCCTGCTGCTGCTGCAGGAATTGCTGCCGGTGCTCCTGCATGCGCTGCTGGTGCTGCAGGCGCTGCTGCTCCATGCTCTGCTCCATGCTTCGCTGGGCCTGGGCCAGGTACTCAATGAGCTCCTCCATACTGCCGGACTCATCTGTCTCAACCACGGCAGTTTTATGTTGCACATTAACTTGTGCCATTTGTTCAAACAGCGCCTCCATGCTGTCATCCATGCTGTCAGACTTCTCTGTCTTAACAACGGCAGTCTTCACTCAAGACATACACACTACACAGCTTTTTTCCACAGAAAATTCAGCCTTGCTGTGCAACCACTTTTTTTTTTTTTTTTTTTTTGCAAAGTCTATTAGGGCTACTGTCTCTTTAAGACTGCTCCACAAACTTTTCTTTTGCTGCTGCACATTCCACAGTCATTTTCACAACAAGTTCAGCTTTGCTGTGCATACATTTTCTCTCTGCAGACCCTATCAGGGCCACTGTCTCTCCAAGACTGCTCCAAACAGACGTTTCTGCTGACACACACTTTTTTTTTTTTTTTTTTTTCTGCTGCTATTTCAATAGACTTCACCTTTAATGCTGTCTCTCGCCACTGTGCTGCATGCACACTCCAGCACTAACTGTACCAGGCCCTGCGCTGCCCGCATCCTCCACCAATTGTAGCCTTTCCGGGGGTTTTAGCTCTAGGATCGCTGTCTGGGTAGACAGAATGGCATGGAAACAGTTCATTCAGACAGCAGTTTGGTGAAAACTGGCCGCAACCAGTTTTATTAAAGTCCACAGCACACAGATTAAAACAAAGCATAAACAGAAAACCTGGGCTTGTCTAGCCTCTAATTACACTTAGATAGATGGCCCTCTCTATCCGGGACCCAGACTCTACCAGTCTGTGCCCAAAACAACACATATCACATATGTTACCAGTATGGAGCTTCACAGATACTCCTCGTGTCTGAAGGCACCTTCCATGACCAGACTTGAGAGAGATCCACTCCTATTCAGTAGTCATTATGCTGGAGGTTCACAGAGACACTCCTGTGTCCGGGTCCTTCCTGCACCCAGACTGAGACGGCTCCCCTCCTCTTCAGTAATCATCAGCATGCATGCTCACAGAGACTGCTTCCTTGTGCCAGGACACCTCTCTGTGTCCAGGCTGAAGACAGCTCTAACACTCTTGGAGACACCTTCTGTGCCTGGACCCCTTGTCCAGACTGAATGAGCTCTCTGACTGTGCTCCCAAGCACCTACTTCTGGCTTCCTAATCAACACCTGAGTGGATTCAGGTCTGAGCTGCAAGCGTGTACTGAATGGCAGGTGTAGTGACCTTTCTTTACCACCAGGTTTACAAAGCCACACATTTCGCTCATACCAGTCAGCAAGGTACTTAGGTGAAATATACACCTCATTCACCACATATTCCTTCACTGTCTCACAATACGCACGGGTGTCCTTTGAAAAGCCGGCAATTCATCCCCGGCTACTGTAAAATGACACTGAAAGTTCACAAAACACTAGATATATACACATAGAATAAATAAATATATAATATATACACGTCAGTGACACACACATATATACAGTACAGACCAAAAGTTTGGAAACACCTCATTTAAAGATTTTTCTGTATTTTCATGACTATAAAAATTGTAAATTCACACTGAAGGCATCAAAACTATGAATTAACACATGTGGAATTATATACTTAACAAAAAAGTGTGTAACAACTGAAATTATGTCTTATATTTTAGGTTCTTCAAAGTAGCCACCTTTTGCTTTGATGACTGCTTTGCACACTCTTGGCATTCTCTTGATGAGCTTCAAGAGGTAGTCACCGGAAATGGTTTTCACTTCACAGGTGTGCCCTCTCAGGTTAATAAGTGGGATTTCTGGCCTTATAAATGGGGTTGGGACCATCAGTTGTGTTGTGCAGAAGTCTGGTGGATACACAGCTGATAGTCCTACTGAATAGACTGTTAGAATTTGTATTATGGCAAGAAAAAAGCAGCCAAGTAAAGAAAAACGAGTGGCCATCATTACTTTAAGAAATGAAGGTCAGTCAGTCCGAAAAATTGGGAAAACTTTGAAAGTGTCCCCAAGTGCAGATGCGAAAACCATCAAGCACTACAAAGAAACTGGCTCACATGAGGACCGCCCCAGGAAAGGAAGACCAAGAGTCACCTCTGCTACAGAGTTCTAGCAGCAGACACATCTCTACAACAGCTGTTAAGAGGAGACTTTGTGCAGCAGGCCTTCATGGTAAAATAGCTGCTAGGAAACCACTGCTAAGGACAGGCAACAAGTATAAGAGACTTGTTTGGGCTAAAGCACACAAGGAATGGACATTAGACCAGTGGAAATCTGTGCTTTGGTCTGATGAGTCCAAATTTGAGATCTTTGGTTCCAACCACCGTGTCTTTGTGCGACACAGAAAAGGTGAACAGATGGACTCTACATGCCTGGTTCCCACCGTGAAGCATGGAGGAGGTGGTGTGATGGTGTGGGGTGCCTTGCTGGTGACACTGTTGGGGATTTATTCAAAATTGAAGGCATACTGAACCAGCATGGCTACCTGTTATGTTTCGGTAGCTGAGGAGTGCAGGTAAAAAAGGAAATACACCAGAGCAGTTGGAATCTATGAGATTGCAGTACCCTGACTAACCACCACAACTAGAGGCAGCCGTGGAGCGTTCATACGATGGTCCTAGACGCCTCGTCACAGCCAGAGAAACTAACTACACCTAAAGATAGAAATAGGAAAGCTATCTGCCCCGTAGCAGAACCCCAAAGATAATAGAAAGCCCCCAAACATGTAATGGCGGTTAGACAAGAGGAAATACTGACACAGAAAGAAAATAGTATGAGCAAACGCTGGGGCCCAAACTATCTAAATAGAAAAGGACAGGAAGGGTACTTACTGCAATCCCAGAAAACCCTGAAAAACACCAACTCTACTAATTTCAAAATCACCTGAGATCACACGACCTCTACCACCTAAATTAGTTCTCTGGTGTAACAAAAACAGCAGCCACTGAAAAAACTGCAAAAAGCAAAAGTACAAAACACAGTGGCTGGACTAAACTGAGAGGGCAGAAGCCCCCGGAGGGGACCCAGAAGGCCCCCACAGAAGTGCAGGAACAAATGCAAAAATATAGCAAAAACACAAAATAAGAAATTGTCTTATCTGATAGCAGGAGATGCAGACACGACACAGCAGGCTACAAGGAAACTGGAAAGAAGGATTCAGACCAGAACAATTGATCACCGGCAACCCTGATGGGAAAATGATTCCCTTAAATAAGACCAATCAGTAACACCTGATTCCCAATCCTCACTAGTACCGCTTGTAACCACCAGAGGGAGCCTCTGCTCAGAACTCATCTCAAACCCATTCACAACAGCTACCACAGCATCTTGCAGCGGCATGCTATTCCATCCTGCTTGCGTTTAGTTGGACCATCATTTATTTTTCAACAGGACAATGACCCCAAACACACCTCCAGGCTGTGTAAGGGCTATTTGACCAAGAAGGAGAGTGATGGGGTGCTACGCCAGATGACCTGGCCTCTACAGTCACCAGACCTAAACCAAATCGATATGGTTTGGGGTGAGCTGGACCGCAGAGTGAAGGCAAAAGGGCCAACAAGTGCTAAGCATCTCTGGGAACTCCTTCAAGATTGTTGGAGGAAAATTTCCGGTGACTACCTCTTGAAGCTCATCAAGAGAATGCCAAGAGTGTGCAAAGCAGTCATCAAAGCAAAAGGTGGCTACTTTGAAGAACCTAGAATATAAGAAATATTTTCAGTTGGTTCACACTTTCTTGTTAAGTATATAATTCCACATGTGTTAATTCATAGTTTGATGCCTTCAGTGTGAATTTACAATTTTCATAGTCAAGAAAATACAGAAAAATCTTTAAATGAGGTGTGTCCAAACTTTTGGTCTGTACTGTATATATATTTATATTGCACAGTAAGATTGAAAAAAAGCCGTTAATTCATTTGTCGGCTTCTGTAAAATTATTACAGAACCCGACAAATATGAGACATGGTTTACATACAGTAAACCATTGCATATCCGTTAAATTTATATATGTCAATCACTAATAATGTTAATAGTGTATGTGTGCAAAATTTTGGACATGTAGGTGTTAATTTACCGTGTAAAATCGTTGTAAAAAAATGCGTGGGCTCCCGCGGTATATTCTCTGCCAGACAGGGAAAGCCAGTGAGTGAGGACAGATATTAATAGCCTTGAGAGGGACCATTGTTTTTGGGCCACCCTAGCTACTAACATCTGGCCCCAGCCAGCCCAGAAAAGGCACATCTATTATTAGATGCGCCTTTTCTGGCGCTTAGCCTCTTTATTCCCATTGCCTTTAGAGGTGGCTCATGGGTTAATTAGGGGTTAATAATTAAGAGTTGTCAATTAGACAACTATCCATTATTAATCCTATTGTAGTAAAGGGTTAAAAAAGACACACACATTAATTAAAATTATTTTAATTAAATAATTACAGTTTTTGACCACATTATTATACTGCTAATTCATCTGAATCCATTGGAAACAACAAAATATAGTCAGCTCACCCGTCTTTGAAATCTTCATTAGACAGCTGGTGCTCAGCACGGTTCCATGGAGCAAACGTACTTAAAAAAAAAAAAAAAAAACCAGGGAGAAGGTCGCAGTCTAAAAGATAACCTTTAATCCATTAGGTTAAAACATGAGTGGCACAGGATTGCCGGGCATGGGAAAAAACACTTCAAAAACAGATGACGTGTTTCGACTGAGGTACTTGCTGTTGTAAACTTTTACTTTTAAGTAGAACTCCACTCGCATGACAAACAGCTGTAGCCTGCTTCAGGGATCGCTCCTCTCTGGTGTCTCCGGCTCACACGTGCTGCTGTGTGGTCGAGTATCTGTTGGGGCAGAGAACCTGCTGTCTTCTGCCCTCCGGATTCTGCTGCTGGAGCTTTAGTTACCCACTCAGACTTGGACTCCGGGGACGGTTTCTGGCGCTCAGAACTAGGGGTAAGTTCAGCTATGGCTCCTGTCCCCCCAGCTTGTCTCCACACGTCCTTCCTCAACCCTGCTCAGGCACTAACTACCTAACTCCACCCTCAGCCAGAATGTTCCAGAGAAGCTCCCCTGAAATCAGGTGTTAAAGCTCCCCCTTCTGGTCTGGAGTAGGAAAAGTGTTGTATGCTGTGTGTTACCTGTTAAGGGGATCCTTCATTGCTTCCAGGCATGACATCACTCCCCCCTGGAGGGAGGAAAGGTCACTATGGCAACCGAACTCCTGAGGTGCCACATTCCCCCCTAGTACAATTCAGTACTCCCGGACTGAGGAAACATAAAAGAAACATTTTAACAAGCAAATAACCAATACTATTTACAAATTTTAACAACAGATATAAATTTTTTGGCAAAGTTTTGGAATGGGGTGTCCTTTTCACCCTAACAAAGTACAATATGAGGGACCCATCTCAAACCCTCAACGTAGGCCTTGGGCGGGCTACAAGGCATGGCTGGTCTCCCTTTTGGAACACATCTTCGGCCACGCCAGGCGGTTTTTGTTCTGTAACCATTAGTGTTAACTATTTACAAGCATTGTCCTGGTCACTATGAGTCCAGTGACCCAATCGTCCATTTAATCAAGGAAATAAGAATACTTAAAAAGTTCATGCAGTAGTCTCTGTAGGCACATATACTTAATGGTTGCAATTATAAACTTATTTACAATACTAGTACAGTAGCATTTTAGTCTTTATACCTGGCTGGGATCTGACCTCTAGTACTATGGGTTGATTTACGCAGTACAGGTGTCTGTAGTGATCTAGCTTGGTCTAGTGTGTGTATGGGTAGGCTGGGTAGTAACCGTCTGCAATTTCATAGACTCACTGTGGGTCTGACAGATTCACCATTAGCAGTGGGCAGATTTTCGCGTTCCACTGCAGATGTGGCTTCTGTCACTTGAGCTTGCGGATCTTCAGGCTGATCTTTAATCGCTTCTCTTTCTGGTACTTCCAGCTGGGGAAAGATTAAGACGGGCACGACTATGGCTTTGTTTACTCTTGTCCAATTTGAAGGGAACTCGCCAAGTACCGTGCAGATCTTCTCTTCTTTTTCCACTGGCTGAAGAATGTCCTTATCTCCAATCCTTTCCTTTAGTTGGTTAGGGCATGGCTTTAGGTGATCCCTTGATACTGTTGCGGAGTTTTCTCCTCCATCTTTGCTGTGATGAGGCACACCTTGGTGTTATCAAAGTCTGAAGGCATGATGGTATATGGTTCAGCTTCCCACTGATCATCAAGTTTGCGTAGTCTTCTTTTTCTTTTGAGTACCTGTTCTCCAGGCGACAAGGGAATTGCAGGTGCATGCTGATTGTAGTTCCTTTCTTGCTTCTGTCTTGCTTGAGACAAACTCTTCTCTACGCATTCTTGCACTTTGCTGTACTGTTGCTGCCGCTCTGTATCCCAGTCTGCGTCTGGTGATGTGACCTCAGGTGTAAGGACTCCCATGTCCAAGTCAATGGGCAATTTGCAAGGTCTTGCTCTCATTAGGTAGGCCGGTGTGCAGTTGGTAGAATTCACCGGAATGTGGTTGTAGAGATCTACCAGATCTGGCAATTTTTCTGGCCACAGGTTTCTCTCTTCCAGGGGAAGGTCTTCAAGAGGTCAATTACCACTTGGTTCATTTTCTCACACATGCCATTTGTCTGTGGATGGTACAGGGTTGTCCTGATTTTCTTGCAGCCGTACATGTTACAGAACTCCTGGAACACTTCTGCTTCAAAGGCTGGGCCTTGGTCGGTAAACACTCATTCAGGGTAACCGTGCGGTCGACAAAAGTGTTGTTGAAATGCCCTTGCTGTTTGGTCCTTGACAGGCACAATTACCAGGAACCTTGAGTAATGGTCAACGATGGTGAGGGCATAGACATAGCCTGAACGGCTTGAGGTCAGCTTCACATGGTCCAAGGCTACCAGTTCAAGCGGCTGTTTGGTGATTATTGGCTGTAACGGGGCTCGCTGACTGTTACGATCCTTCCTGTGCAAGTTGCATGGTCCACATTCCCGGCACCAATCTTCAATGGCCTTCCTCATACCAACCCAGTAGAATCTCTCGCGAAGTATGACCTCCAACTTCTTCCATCCGAAGTTGTGGTACGCTTCCAGGACCATTGATGCATCTCACCTCGGGACTACCACCTGCCAGACCATTTCGTGAGTTCGGGCATTGACACTCCTTCGACACAGCTTTCCCTCATAGATGAACAGCCGGCCCTTTTCCTTCCACAACTGGAGCATCTGGACCGGGGCGCGAGTCAGCTTGCGTCAGTAGCTCCTTTACCAGGCGGACTGCTGGGTCGCTATCTTGCGTCTCCCCACTCATGATGAGGCAATGGGTTTAACGTGGCTTCTTTTGTGATGTAGCGCTTGTTTTTCACCCCTTGGGCACGTTGGGTCGCAATTGGACGGTGGAAGGCTGGTAACTCAATTTTTTCGAGTGCTTCCGGATCTTCTCCCCATCTGGTAAGTTGGGCATTCTGAACAGCGCATCAGCATTGGTGTTTATATGTCCTGCTCGGTACTTGATGGTGAACTCGTAGTTGGACAGCCGAGCCATCCATCGCTGCTCCAGTGCACCTAGCTTTGCGGTTTCAAAGTGAGTCAGCGGATGGTTGACCGTGAAGATGGTAAACTTTGTCCGCAGCTACGTAGTGTCTGAACTGCTTGGTCACAGCCCAGACTATGGCAAGGAGCTCCAGCTTGAAGGAGTTGTAGTTGTCAAGGTTCCTTTCAGTGGGACGAAGTTTCCTGCTGGCGTAGGAGATAATCTTTATTTAATAATAATCTTTATTTTTATATAGCGCTAACATATTCTGCAGCGCTGTACAGTCTGCACACATTATCGTCGCTGTCCCCGATGGGGCTCACAATCTAGATTCCCTATCAGTATGTTTTTGGAGTGTGGAAGGAAACCAGAGACCCCGGAGGAAACCCATGCAAACATGGGGAGAACATAAAAACTCCTGTCCTTGGTGGGATTTGAACCCAGGACTCCAGCGCTGCAAGGCTGCAGTGCTATCCACTGAGCCACCGTGTTGCCCCTGATCACTCTTTCTTTGCCTTTCTGTACCTGCGACAGAACTTCTCCCAGTCCCACGTTGCTGGCATCAGTATAGAGGATGAATGGTTGGTCATAGTCTGGGTAGGCCAGAACTTCATCCCCGATAAGAGCCAACTTCAACCGAGTGAAGGATCTTTCCAGTTCGTCATTCCAATCAAACGTAGAACTCTTCTTCCTGGCCTTCTTGGGCTGGCCCACAAGGAGATTTTGCAGAGGTGCAGCTATTTCAGTGAAGCCCTTGATGAACCTTCGGTAGTAGCCTACCAACCTGAGGAACTGACGTTTTTCATGGATGTTGCTGGGCCTCTGCCAGTCCTTGATAACAGTGACTTTGTCAAGATCTGGCGCCACGCCTTCTGCTCTCACTACGTGGCCTAGGTACTGCACCTTGG
>JARQOD010000009.1:10400315-10431998 GCA_033576555.1 Oophaga sylvatica
CAAATTTTTAATATGCAGATGGTCTGGAGATTGAAGTTCTGTCATCCAGCTCTTTTCCCCTCCCCACCCCGCCTCCTCCTGTTTCACTAGCACCCTCTCTTTATATGCTTCAGGTAAAGGATTGTTTTTTAAAGCTTTGGGGGAGGGGGGAAGTGGTGCGGGGCATGGATAGAGCTGGAGATTTCAGCCTTATTTGATACCCAATTCAAACGGATTTCTCATTTAACAGAGGAGGGGGACTGGCCCTGTAAAAGCATTGCTGGATTCTCTTTAAAAGAGCTAATGCACAGCAAATAGTTTGGGTTGTGAAAACCTGCTGACAAATTCTCTTTGACCAGGAGCTAATCAGCAAGGAAACTTTTATCAGAACTATTAAAATCTGTTGTGTACTGAGAAAGTCTCTAATTTTTGGACAAATATGCATGTTTTGCAACCTCTAAAGACAGAGGTGGAGCCAAAATAGTCATAAACAACCTGGTCTTAAAGGGGTTGAAAAGGGTTTATTCATCTAGATGAAAATATATTTTATTGTGTTTGAAATGTTGTCTTGTTGTCTAATGGCATTTTACTAATACTTTATTTTTCAAATGTGCCTGAATGCCCAGATTTCAGGCCTCCTCTTCCCATCTTGGCAGTTCTCATCTTCCTTTTTAGGCTCAATACAAAAGTGAGCATCCTGTGTCACAACCTGAGCAGTCATGTGTATGAAGGGGTCTGACTGACTGGCTCATTTCAGATTCTAAGCCATCAAGTTTCCTTATCACGGCTGATTCTGAGACCGAGGAGCTCTCCTGCGCAGAACCAGACTCGGAAGTGGAGCTGCCAGGACGGCAAGAGGGGCACTGAACCGGGGACATCGGAAGCATTGAAAACTTATATTAGTATTTAAAACACAACAAAACATATTTTGTTCTGCTGGACAATCATTTTCAACATCTTTTTTTGAGTCACATAGAGGAACCTTAAAATACAACGTGTGTTTGTTGTGTGTTATTGTCTAATAATTATTTTGATATATGACATGACCTAGTTTGTGAAATTGCTTTGGAGCTGAACTCTGGACTCGTTGTTGGTGTGTAGATAGGTTTTCTTTTTTTGTTTGCTTTTGTTTTTTTTGTTTTTTTTTTTTACTATACCAAATGTGTTATAATTTTTTTACTACTTTTTTATGTGTCAGCTCGCCTCCCAAAAGGTCAGAAAAGTCTTTTGGGGAAAGTTATTTTTTATTCATGTTTCTACTACATATTTGTGTGGGTTTCCTCCGGGTTCTCCAATTTTTTTCCACACTCAAAAGACATACTGATAGGGAATTTAGGTTGTAAGCTCCAATGGGGACAGTGATGAAGATGTCTGTAAAGCGCTATGGAATATGATGGCGCTATATAAATGAGTAAAATAATGAAATACTGCATTGTTACCCTGTAATCTCGGCTGTTATAGCATGACCAGTTATAGGGATAAACAACCTGCTGACGTGATAGTTGCCATAATCAGGATTAGCTCTACTTAGACCAAGAAATTCTGTTGGATGATACTTGTCTTGAAGTTTAAAGATCACCAAGACCAATAAGGTCAATGAGAATGTGAATAATCTCTCAGGCAGTTGATATTACATAACAGAACAAAGACTAGGTTAACACACAGCAGTAGAGTGAAATATTGGCAAAAACTGTGCAGGTTTAAAGAGGGACCTATAATTTGCTCAAAAAATAGAGTTAACTACTTTGTAAAAGAAGAAAAAAAGCAGCGCTCCCTGATTCTGCTACTTTTTTCCATTTTGTGCTTTGTCGCTCCATTGCAGAGATACTCACATTATGTTCTTTTGGAGCGCAGTATGTGACATCTCTGCTTACAGTCCAGCTGGGCACTTCTTCATAGTCTTCCCTGTCGGTGTGTGCCTTCTCCACACTTTGCCAGACTCTGGCAATCACATCTCAGTAGCTTTTGAAACTGATAAACTGCTAGATCTGATGCCGAGCTGTGATTGGCAGCATATGAGAGGTGAAGTGTACACCCCAGGAGAAGATACTGAAGAAATCGTAGCTGGACTACAAGGAGAGATTTCACATACTGCGCTCCAAAAGCAACAAATGTGAATAATTCTCTTCAAAGGAGTGACACAGTACAAAACGGAAAACAGCGCCAGGATCAGGGGAGCTTATTTAACTTATTGTTTTGAGCAAGTGATGGGTACTTTTTTAATAAGCATGTCTTACTAGTTCAAAGCAACATGGTCAAAAATTCCACCACTAATACAGTAGCAATTTGTGGTACAACACGAGTAGTTTACTTAGCATGCACACTAAGAAATATGGGAACCTAGTCTATGGGCATGTTTTCTGACTTAAAAAATCTACAACGAAAAGAAACGTTGAGAGTTTTGTGTGCTGATTTTGACATTGTTTTTTGTTTTTGGGGCGGTGTTTTTCTCCTTTTAATTCAGTGGCCAAACTTAGAGCTTTTTATGCTCAAAAAAGCCTGTTGTTTTTTTATGTCCTTGATGAAAAACAGGTGAAAAAACAGAACTGTATGCACTATAGCCATGCTTTTCCATTTAAATCAATTGTAAGCTTCTTCAAAAAGTATTGGAAATGGATTTTGATCAAGGCTGCCACTAGGAATTTTGTGGCCCCATACTGGCAAAATTTTCGTGGCCCCCTTGAGACTCCGCCCAGGCTCCACCCCAGTCCATCCTCCACCCCCCGAACTGTCCACAGTCCCACCGCTCTCTCTTGGAAAAATTCCACTTCTCACCAATCATACATTAACAGTTCCCATTACCAGATCACATACATAGCTAGCAGCTTTTGTTTTGGGCCAAAAGTTTTTTTAAGCTGCCACCACAACAAAGTAGAATCTTTTGGCCGGGCCCTACTTTACTCTAACCTATCAAACATTTGTTGAAATATCCAATACAATTTAGGTATATTTTTATTTATTTTAAAATTTTTAAAATGACCAATAATATCACATACAAGGAACAAATACCTCCACACCATGACCAGACCACATATTACCACAACTGTGAATGAATAATATGACATACAAGGGACATATACCACCGCACCATGTCCAGATTACATATTACGACCACATGGTGACCAATAATACCACATACAAGGAACAAATACCACCACATCATGACCAGACCACATATTACCACCACATAGTGACCAAATAATAGCACATACAAGGAACAAATAACGCCACACCATGGCTGGACAACATATTACCACCACATAGTGACTGAATGCTACAATACTTATCATTAATAAAAAAAACCCACAATACTAATATCACCATAAGTGCCATTATACACAGGAGATCTGTACTTAGTATGCAGTGTCTGTGTACAGGTAAGATAGTGATTACCGGTGACATTATACACAGGAGATCTGTATACAGTATCAGTGTACAGGTAATACAGTGATCAACAGTGACATATGAGCACTGTGTATTTTGTACAGGTTATACAGTGATCAATGACATTATACACAGGAGCTCTGCATATAGTGTCAGTGTAAGGCCGGAGTCACACTAGCGAGAAATACGAACGAGTGTTATGTGAGAAAAAAATCGCATAGCTCTCGGACCAATGTTAATCTATGGGGCAGCTCCCATCATCCGATTTTTCTCTCGTCCGTATTATACGTGCTGAGGAAATCGCAGCATGCTGCGATTTGCAGCATGTTATGCCCGTAAAATGCCAATGCAAGTCTGTGGGTGCGAGAAAAATATGGATTATACACGGACCATCAGTGTGACTTGCGAGAAATATGCACCGGTGTACTTAGAAAAGCCGGCAATTCAGTGCGCTATACTGTAAAATCACACTGACAGGTTAAAATAGAATAGATAGGATACATGTATACACATAGTATAGATATATATATTTATATATCTATACATGCCATTGACACACATATATATATTTATATTTCATAGAGATATAGATAGCAGAATAGCCGATAATTCAATTGTCGGCATCTGTAAAATCATTACAGAACCCGACAGGATATGAGACATGGTTTACATACAGTAAAACCATTGCATATCAGTTTTTTTATATGTCCCTCACTAATAATGTTAGTAGTGTATGTGTGTAAAATTTTGGAGATGTAGGTGTTAAATTAAAGGATTAATTCACGGAAAAAACTTATGTGGGCTCCCGCGCAATTTCTCCGCCAGAGAGGGCAAGCCAGTGACTGAGGGCAGAAATTAATAGCTAGAGAGGGACCATTGTTTTTTGGCCCCCCCTGGCTAAAAAAAAATCTGCCCCCAGCCACCCCAGAAAAGGTGCATCTGTAAGATGCGCCTATTCCAGTACTTATCTCTCTCTTCCCATTGCCCTGTAGCGGTGACATATGGGGTAATAAGGGGTTAATGACACCTTGCTATTGCAAGGTGACATTAAGCCTGGTTAATAATGGAGAGCTGTCAATAAGACAACTATCCATTATTAATCCACTAGTCTGAAAGGATTAAAAAAATACACACACATTAAGAATAAAGACTTTTAATGAAATAAACACACATTTTTTCCATCTTTATTACATTCTCATTCCATACTGAAGTGAGTTTTCTGCACTGAAAGTAAAAGGGTCGAATAATATTGCACGCCCACTTTTCAGTTTTTGTATTTCCACAAACATTTAAAATAACCAATAAATTTCGTTCAACTTCACAATTGTTCGATATATTAGAAACCAGGATATATCACTGATGATACAGACTCAGAACAATGATAGATAATATAGGAGAAAAAAAGAGTCTAAAAGTATCTCAAATAACTATTTTTACTGACAATTACATGTACCATAAAATTTACAAATTTGAATGAGTATATCATGAAATAATATATATGGATAGGAGAATGATCCTCCAAAACAATATGCATAAACCAAGGACACCAAGTGGAGAATAAAAATATGCCAAGCTATATGAGTAAAGCGTTTGTAAACTATATAAGAATATTAAGTCGACCACATCCCTAATTGGGAATACATGGATCCAGTGGGATCAGTCCCATAAGACTCAAGATAAACATAGCATACAACCAATAAACGCGCTAGCATAAGTTGATAAAAACTAGGCATACTAAACTTACATTTGATAAAGCATGTAAAGGTTCAATTACCCATGTCAGTAGAGCGTACAATCCACGAGGTGTCCTGAGACTCGACGCGCGTTTCCTTGATTAGCCCCTATTGTAATAATATCCCCATCCTGGCCCCCGTGTGTCTCATTCCTGGCTCCAGCCATATGTTCTCCCATCCTGGCCCCATATGTTCTCCAATCCTGCCCTTATGAGTATCTATTCTGCCCCCATGTGATGTCCCATCCTGCCCCATATGATCTCCCCATCCTGCCCCATCTGTCCTATGATCCTGCCCCATCTGTCCCATGATCCTGCCTCATAAGTCTCCATCCTGCCCCACCTGTCTCCATCCTGCCCATGATCCTGCACCATCTGTCTCCATCCTGCCCCCTGTGTCTCCATCCTGCCCCCTGTGTCTCCATCCTGCCCCCTGTGTCTCCATTCTGCCCCTGTTTCTTCATCCTGCCCCCGTGTTTCCATCCTGACTCCGTGTCTCCATCCTGACCCGTGTCTCCATCCTGCACCGTGTCTCCATCCTGCCCCATCTGTCTCCATCCTGCCCCATATTTCTGCCCCTTGTGTCTCCATCCTGCCCCCTGTGTCTCCATCCTGCACCGTATCTCCATTCTTCCTCATGTCTCCATTCTGCCCATGTCTCTATTCTGCACCATGTGTTTACATCCTGCCCCCGTGCCTCCCATCCTCACCCCGTGTCTCCATCCTGATACCGTGTCTCCATCCTGCACAGTGTCTCCATTATGCCCCATGTCTCCATTCTGCATCATGTGTTTACATCCTGCCCCGTGTCTCCCATCCTGCCCATGTCTCCCATCCTGCCCCATGTCTCCATCCTGCCGTCTAAACATATTGCGGCTTGCCGCTTTCCATAAAAATAAAAAAAACCTTTCTCCTTACCTGGCCGCATTCCTGCAGCGATACTCCCTCTAGGCATTTCAAGCACATACTCGCCATCCTCCAATTGGCTGGTGGCTTTTAACTATTGCTGTGCTCCCGCACAGCAATAGAGTTTAACTGAACCTGCGTCTCGGACGCAGGTTCAGTTTCTACACTGGCAGAATCCTGCCGCTAGGGCTCGGTAAGCAGATGAGACGGGGCCCGATGCAGGCCCCCTCTGCTCATCGGGCCCCATACGTCAGTCAGGGCAGTAATGCCCTGATGGTGAACCTGATTTTGATAATGTATTTCGGAACAAATTCTGCTCCAAAATTTATGTAAAATGTGATTTTCTGGATTTTATTTTTGATATTCTATCTCTCAATGTTAAAATTAACATACCCTTAAAATTGTAGACTGTCCATGTCTATGTCAGTGGGCAAACTTACAAAATCAGCAAGAGATCAAATAATTATTTCTTTCACTGTATGGTCACACGTTTTTTTTTTTTTTTAATTCGTTTATTAGACAACAACAAACAGATATACACATTTTGTAAATGGCCAGTGCTATGTATACACAATTATCGTAATATCTGTAATGGAAGAAATCCAACAAGCTTGCATATTGAGTTATTAGTACAGATTTCAGTTTCACAGGTCCTCACTCTCTTGCGAGGCCTATGGATAATCTAGGAGTAGTTACAAGAACCCGTTATTCATTTATACAAATGCTTGGCTCCGCATAACCCAGAATGATACATTACAACCAACATATCTAACTTCCTACCCTGCTGCCAAAACAGCTTCCATAGCACTGATGACATTATAAACCTATAAAGTATAAGCCAATATATTTTCTCTACAGCTATTATGCTAATAACAAACCACTATCTGCGCGCTGTTACAGTGAGGTGAGATGCATTACAGACATCCCAGATCTTATTAAACTTCCCCAAGCAACCCCTGTTCTGGTACAGTGTCCGCTCGTATGGTATAATTGAATTCACCAGTTCAATCCAAGCTCTAAGAGAAGGATGTTGATTACCCATCCAGCGTAAGGCCAATATTTTCCTGGCTAAAAAAAGTGTCTCCCGCAGAAGAATTTTTACGTGGTGTCCACATATCTCTTCCTCCAGCACCCCAAACAGACATACCAATGGAGTGAGAGGGACAGGAGTGCCTATGAGGGAGGTTAACAGCGAGGTCACCTCGCTCCAAAAAGATAGAATAGTTGGGCATCCCCACACCATATGTATGAAATCTGCATCCATTGTATGGCATCTTAAACATTCTGAGGATTGGGACCACCCCATCCTAAATAGCCGTAGTGAGGTCAGATATGACTGGTGCACTATATACATTTGAGTCATTTTGTTATTGGCTGATGGAGACACTCTGATTGAAGATCCAAGAATCTCCTCACAATCTTCATTCTGAATATCTGGAACTAGAGACCTCCACCTCTCCCTTACTGACGATAAAGCAGAGTCAGAGCCCGCGGACAACAAATAAGTATACAGGGTAGAAATAAGACCCTGGGGGCCTTGTGATTTGAGAAGCCCTATCAAAGGGAAGGATGATATTGCTTGGGCCATATTTCTGTTACGCAGATATGATTGAATTGCTGATCTAAGCTGTAGGTATCGAAAAAATTGTGACCTTGGGACACTGTATTTAATGTGCATTTGTTCAAAAGACATTAGGACATTGTGATTATATAAATCTTTAATCGAGGAAATATTATATGAGATCCAGAATTGAGTGGACGGGTAGTTTAATAGCATCGGGAAACAGGAATTATTCCATAATGGCATCTCGGCTATAACGTCACCAAAGCGAACCACTCGTTTAAGTTGTCTCCAGACTGACCGTGCCAACCGGAGTAAGGGTAATAATCCAGAGATACTAGGTTTGTCTACTTCTAAAAACCCCAACAAGCAATCAGTCCTGTTGTGAATGTGTTAGAAATGAATTCTGAGCAGAAACTCCCTCTGGTGGTTACAAACAGTACTGAACTATTCAATGAAGATTGTGAAGATTGGCAATCAGGTGTTACAGACTGGTCTTATATAAGGGAGGTTCCCTCCCATCAGGGTTGCCGGTGATCAATTGTTCTTGTCTCAACTTTGGTTCCTGGTTCACTTGGAAGCCTGCTGTGTCTTGCCTGCATCTTCTGTTAACAGATAAGATATTTTCTCCTTTTATTTTTGTGCTTGCTTTTTGCATTTTGTCCTGCACTTCTGTGGAGGTCAGCCAGGTCCCCTCCGGGGGCTTGTGCTCCTCTCAGTTTATCTGAGCCACTGTTATTTGTTCATTTGCCTTTTCCAGTTTTTTCAGTGGCTGCGGCTTAGTTTTGTGACACCAGAGAACTAATTTAGGTGGTAGAGGTCGTGTGATCTCAGGTGTTTTTGCAATTAGTGAGTTGGTATTTTTTTAGGGTTTTTTGGATTGCAGTAAGTGTCCTTCCTATCCTTTTCTTCTAGGAAGATTGGGCCCCAACGTTTGCTCATACTATTTTCTGTCTGTGTCTGTATTTCCTCTTGTCTAACCGCCATTACATGTTTGGGGGCTTTCTATGTTCTTTGGGGATCTGCTCCGGGGCAGATAGCTTTTCCTCTTTCTATCTTTAGGTGTAGTTAGCTTCTCAGGCTGTGACGAGGCGTCTAGGACCAACGTAGGTACGCTCCACGGCTGCCTTTAGTTGTGGTGGTTAGTCAGGGTACTGCAATCCAGTAGATTCCAACCTCTCTGGTGTATTGCCTTTTTTTGCCTGCTCTCCTCAGCTACCAAATCATAACACAGTCCCTGCAGCATGAGCCAGATGACTCTCCAAGTTAGGCAAACAATTATTAGGCATCCATCTACTCAGAGCTTTGATCTGCCAGGCCAAGTAATATAAAAAGAAATCCGGCAATGCCGCCCCGCCCAACTGTTTAGACCTATGTAAGGTAGACAGTTTGAGTTTAGGTCTAGTCTTCCCTCATATAAAGGATGAGATTAATGAATTAAGGCCTGAAAAAAAAGATTTAGGGATCAACACTGCACTATGTTGGAGGGAGTAACTGAGTTTGGGGAGTAGGATCATTTTAATCAGATTTAATACGTCCGGAGACAGATAATGGTAATTTACTCCAGATAGCAAATTTAAGTTTAACAAGATCTATCAACGGGAGAATATTTATAGTGTACTATATTTTGAAATATTTATTCCCAGGTACTGAAAGTTAGCTACAACAGGCAATGGGGATAAAGTTTCAAGGTGATCCATTGGACCTAGGGAGAGAGGCATCAAGGCGGATTTATCCCAATTTATGTATAATCCCGAATAATTACTAAATTTGTCTATAGTAGCAATCACATGGGGTAGTGTTTCTTCTGCTTTGTCCATTAATATCACCATATCATTGGCATATAAGCCAATGGTATATAAATGGCCCGCTATTTCTATGCCTTTAATAACTGGAGTGGATCACACAACGTTTTTTGATGTGAATTTTAGAGAAGAATCTGCTCTAAAATTGATATGAAAAACTACTTAAAATATTCTTTAAGTAAGATTTTTGTTAATTTAAATTGGACAAAACATCTATAGTATAGGACAGTGATGACGAACCTTTGAGAGACTGAGTGCCCAAACTGCAATCCAAAACCCACTTATTTATCGCAAAGTGCCAACATGGCAATGCTGAATGCTGAGGTTTTAGATAAAAAAAACCACCTACATTAGCACGCTATAGAGTCTATAGCAAAGAGCTTGTAAGCACTGCACTCCAAGCCTAAGATGCTAGCCAGTAGCCACCGATTGCACTGGAGGTCTGTTCTTGAGAATGGAGAGGATTTTTAATCAAAAGTAAAACTGCAAAGTTGTTTGTTTTTTCAACCTCTTTGCAATTGTAACCCTTTATCATGATGAGAATAACCCCATTTAAGGCAGGGATGTCACACTCAAATGCACAGAGGGCCAAAGTTAAAAGCTTGGACAAAGTCACGGGCCAACCTTGATATTTGTTAAAAAAAAATGTGTACCATTAACTAAGTTTTTCCTTAAAACGATTAACTTTTGGACTTATAATGGAATTATATAAGATGTTATGTAAGAGCAGTAAAAAGCATATGGCCTAATTTAAATATGTAATAACAAAAAATAAAAAACCTTGAATAAAACAAATAAAGTATGATGCAAAAAAAGTGCTCCCAAACACAGTATGATACCCCCACAGTGAACTCCTCCACACACACAGTATGATGACCCTACGGTACCTCCCTTCCTCCATTCCCCCAACAAAGAATGGTGACCCCATCACAGTATGATTCTCTAACTGTAATCCCCACACAGCTCTCCATACAGTATAATGGGCACAAAAAGTGCTACATACAGTATAATGACTCCAAAATAGTCCTCCATACAGTATAATGACTCCACATAGTTCTCCATACAGTGTAATGGGCTCCACATAGTGCTCAATACAGTATAATAGGCCCCACATAGTCCTGCATAAAGTGTAATGGACCCCACATAGTGCTCCATACAATTTAACGGCCCAGTTTAAAGCATTGCCTTCCATATAGTATAAATACCCACATAGTGCTCCATACAGTATAATAGGCCCAACATAGTGCTCCATACAGTATAATGGCCCCACATAGTGCTCCATATAATGTAATGGCTCGACATGATGCTTCATACTGTATAATAGCCTAACATGATGCTCCATACTATAATACTGTATGATGGCCCCACATAGTGCTCCATACAATGTAGATGTGTGGCCCAGCTATGTCAGGCACACATAATCCAGGAAAATGCACAGGAAGGTAACCGCAAAAGCTTGATATCCATTCACGTCACTCACACTTTCAAACACACCCACCAGGGGTATAAGAGGTAGTGACACGTAGCAGTCAGTGTTCAGTCAGTCAAGCTAGGAGGGAGAGGAGTTCAGTCAAGCTCCGGGTGGCTCAGGAGTGAGTCATCCCAGTCTGTTTCCCGTCTTCGGACAGATTAGTTCAGTGTCAGTCCAGTCTGGACTTGGAGGATACTGAGAGCTGTTCAGTGAGCTCTGGAGAAAGCTGACATTTCCATCAAAAGCTACAAGTGCTTATGTTAAGAGCGAGAGCAGGGCGAAGGGCGCAGTGGAGAAGGACAGAGAAGTGCTTCAGGTACCGGATTACCTGCACTAATTCACCGGACACCGGGGTCCGAAGCGTTGCTAGCGCTTCACGCCTAGTAGCAAGATAACCGGAGGCTTTCTGGACTACAAGTCGCAGAAGGTAGCCCTAAGCGCTGATACGTAAACGGAGTCAGGGGGAACAAGGACTTTTAGCAGGGCCCTGCATAGAGGGACTCTGTTCTCACCAACTAAAAGGCTCCACCACAATGTCGGCCGGGTGTTGCAGCTATTGGGAAAGCTGGAGATTGCAGAGTTAACTTCGCTTCATGCAAGTTTGGACTCACATACATATGAAGTAAAGGAGGCCTCTAACCTGCTCAGCGGTTATCCTGAATGTGCATTCTCCACCCAGACCAGCTCCCCGGGACCTGCCTGAAACATCTGCAAGTAAAGGTATGGAGAGAAGCTGCATTGTGTGTGACTGAATTCTTAACTACACCCTGCATCATCACCATAGACTTCCAGGGACCAGTCTCACCTGTGGGAGACCAACCACCTAGCTGCCCCATAACATCCCCTGTGAAGATCCTTATAGCAGCGCTGGTCCAATTGATCAGATACCACAGGTGGCGTCACGATTACTACCTATCCTTATAATCCCCTGTAAATATCCCCCATTGCATGACCGCCAGGGCCACGGACCGAGCTCCGCTGCCAGTGACAACTCCCATAGATTTCCATGGGCTCGGCTCCAAGTACCCCATAGCCCTGGTATCCACATATGTGGTGCGCGTCATCTATTTCTGGCGTCACGAACAGGATGCGAAGCTTGCAATTGTGAGTCCTGTGTTGCCTATTGAACTGTTTTGTGAAAAAGACTGTTTGCTGTGTGTCACTTTTGGCGCCAAATACCGCCATTTTTACCGCTATATTCGCGCCCTGAGGCGCTGGAGAAGAAGGTGGGCGTGCATTTGTGGGCGTACCTGAAAGAGCGCGCTGTTCCCTAGTCCCGCCCCCAACTCTGACGCGGCGGCAGGTCCTGTGAGAGAGGAAGTGAACGCTCTGACCTCACAGCGCCAGCGACAAAGGTCCTGTCCCCACCGCTGTGCCTGCGACGCTGCAGCCTTTGAAAGGGGTAGGCTCCGATTATACAGGGGGCACCAACATGTCGCAGCAACCGCAGACATAGCGGCCCCGCCGGTGGCCCCAATAGCCCACCGCTTGGCGTTGTAGTACAGGATGGAGGTGCGGGCCCCTCACCTGGTCCGGTGGTCCCGCTCATGCCGCTAGCGCTCCCATATATGCCAGGAGCGAAGTGGCTCCCTCAGTACAGCGGCGAGCCAGACACCCTGCCAGGGTTTAAACGGAAAATATGTAGCATCCTAGACATGTATTCAATGACTGAAAAGCAAAAAGCTGCTGTGGTAATAGGACAGTTAGCTGGTGCGGCTGAGAGAGAAGTAGAGACTTGGACCGCTGCAGACCAGGAGTCGGTACCTGCGATTCTCTTAAAGCTATAGGCCATCTTTGAGGACCGCACAGAAACGGATCTCCGGATGGCATTTTATCAGTGCTCCCAGAGACCAGGTGACAGCATTAGGGACTACGCCTGCCGACTACAGGGGGCCCTGCGAGCTCTCAAACAGGCTAACCCTACAAGTGCCATTGATGAAAGCAAAATGTTGAAAGAACAATTTGTACGGGGACTGAGGTCTCCAGCGGAAGGCAGGACTGTAAACTTGTGGTCCTTGGATCATCCAGATGCCACTTTTGATGCCCTAAAGGACATGGCAATAAAAGGACTGCGACCCTTGGAAAAGCCAGAGGTGGCAAATCAGTATCACCCGGGTGAAGCCACTCTAAAGCCGGCAGTACCCACCTTTTCCCCGCAGGTGGCAGAAGCTAAAACGCAGGTGGCGCCCCCTAGTGAGTTGGAATGTCTGCGCTCAGAAGTGCGCCAGCTGACTAAGAACCTGGCCACTGTAATGAATGCCCTGCAACTGCGGAAAGAGGAAGGAGGAAAGATCCTACTAGCCGACTGTCCGGAGGATGTCCCTTGGAT
Source organism: Oophaga sylvatica (assembly GCA_033576555.1). Taxonomy (NCBI): domain Eukaryota; kingdom Metazoa; phylum Chordata; class Amphibia; order Anura; family Dendrobatidae; genus Oophaga; species Oophaga sylvatica. Next base: position 10,413,483 of record JARQOD010000009.1, read on the forward strand.
GAACCGGAGGAAATGGAGGACGTCGCCTCACCGGAGGAGGACCACGCCACCCCCAGGAGCGACTCCTGATCAACACCATCCTCGCCGAGAGATCATCTGCTACCGCTGCAACCAAAAAGGTCATATGGCTCAGCAATGTCCTTTAAACGAGCCAATCCTGGGTCAGAGGGCCAACACCCAGGAGTAGACTCATCAGGCCCCTTAGACTGGAACCGCAGGTTCGTGGGTGGACGACCCTACCTGTCCATCATTCTGGACGGGATTGCAATTCCTGCACTGCTGGACACTGGATCTCAGGTGACCATAATACCTGATGTCCTTTATAATAAATTTTGGTCAATGGACAGTCTCCAGCCCCCGAGCCCTGACTTTACAGTGTACGCCACCAATGGTCTCCCTGTTGAAGTACTCGGAGCCAAAAATGTGGACGTAAAAGTGGGCAGAGTGGAGCTGAAGGATCAGGGACTTCTAGTAGTAAGGACTGTAAATGAGGAAAATGGCTTAAATGTGATATTAGGTACTAACATTATCAGTAACTGTCTGGGAGAAGTAGTGTTTTTGCTCCAACAGCTCGCTGAAGTTGCCAAGCCAAAGCAGAAGGGAGTGATCCAGAGGGAGATCCGGGCCCTGATGTGCCAGCAGCAAGCGAAGCTTACAGATGGTGAAATCGGTAATGTACGGGTCATGGACCCGAATCCCATTGTAATACCCCAATGAGTGAAATGTTAATATGGTGTAGAGCAGCCATAGGTCTGAGGGGACAGAACTACCAAGCAGTAGTAGAGCCCCATCGTTCAGAGCACAGACCTACACTCTTAACTGCTAGAGGGGTAGTGGAAGTAATAAATGGGAGAGTACCAGTACGACTTCTCAACTGGGGAGACGATGAAGTAAATTTACCACGTTATGCCACAGTTGCTAAATTACATGCCGTAGATAACAATTCTATCCTCATAACCGAGTCCTTAGCCTCCCGCCAACCAGCGGAGGATAATGATCCGGCAACCCCGGTAGCGGATTGGTGTCAGCAGCTTCATATAGGGACAGACACCACTTCCGTCCACCAGAAACAGGGGTACTACGGGTGGTACAAGAGTACGCACAAGTATTTAGCAAACACCCACTTGACTTTGGGACAATTAAGGGAGTACAGCATCATATCCCTACAGGCAGTCATCCTCCCATCAAAGAGCGGTACAGGCCTATACCTCCAGCCCACTATCAGAAAGCTAAGGAAATGTTGCGCGACATGAAGGAAGCCGGGGTGATAAGGGATAGTTGTAGCCCCTGGGCCGCGCCTCTAGTTCTAGTTAAGAAAAAGGATGGTAGCATGAGAATGTGTGTAAGTTACAGACAAGTAAATCGCATAACACATAAAGATGCATACCCATTACCACGCATAGAGGAATCCTTAGCTGCTCTGAAAACGGCTAACTACTTTTCTACCCTCGACCTTACTAGTGGGTACTGGCAAGTAGCTGTGGCTGAGGAGGATCGGGAGAAAACTGCTTTCACCACCCCAATGGGACTCTGCGAGTTTGACAGAATGCCGTTTGGCCTCAGCAGTGCCCCAGGAACATTCCAGAGAGTGATGGAGAGCTGCCTAGGACATCTCAACTTTGAAACCGTGTTGCTGTATCTGGACGACGTGATTGTGTACTCCAAGACATATGAAGATCATCTGAAGCACCTGGCAGAGGTATTCGAGTCACTGTCCAAGTATGGGATGAAACTGAAGCCCTCAAAGTGCCATCTGCTCAAACGGAAGGTACAGTACTTGGGACATATTGTCAGTTCCGAAGGAGTAGCGCCGGACCCCGAGAAGGTCACAGCCATCCAGAAATGGCCGGAGCCGAAGAATCTAAAGGAGGTGCGTCAGTTCTTGGGACTAACAGGTTACTACAGGAGGTTTGTAAAAGATTACACCAAGAAAGCGGCGCCTTTACAGGACCTCCTGGTCGGACAACCTCTCAAGAGCAGAAACCCTCCATTCAATTGGGTAAAGAACAAGCTGAGGCATTCAAAGAGATGAAAGAGATCCTGACCGGCGATGAAATCTTAGCCTACCCAGATTACAGCCAACCGTTCCTGCTGTACACCGATGCCAGTAACGAAGGATTAGGAGCGGTCCTCAGTCAGAAGCAGAACGGCCAAGAAAAAGTCATCGCATATGCCAGCAGAAAGCTCAGGCCAACTGAGAGGAACCCTGAAAACTATAGCAGCTTCAAACTGGAGTTCCTGGCGCTGGTCTGGGCCATTACCGAAAGATTCAAACATTACCTTGCCTCCAACAAGTTCACTGCGTACACAGACAACAACCCTTTGACGCACCTTGAAACAGCCAAGCTGGGAGCCATGGAGCAACGTTGGATGGCTCGGCTGTCAAACTATCAGTTTACCATCAAGTACAGGGCGGGCCGTAAAAATGCTAACGCGGACGCCTTGTCCAGAATGCCGCATGAATCCGACACGGAGGAAGAATCAGATGATCTGGAAGAAATCGAGCTACCTGCGTTCCACCGAAATGGGATGGTCCAAGAGCAACGAGTCTACAGAAAGCGGTGTGGTGAGATGTTGAACCCTTTACCTCATCACAGCTGGAAGGAGACTCAGGACAGTGATCCAGTGGTCAGCCGTGTCAAGGAGCTGATAAGACAGGAAGGTTCCTCCTTGGAGAAAGACGCACCCATACCAGCAAAGCTCCTGTGGAATGAGAGAAGCCGGTTGTTCATATACCGTGAGAAGTTGTACAGGAGATACGTCGACCCAAGGACCCATGAGATGGTTTGGCAGATAGTGGTTCCCAGAGCAGACATCCAAATGGTGTTAGAAGCCTACCACGATCAAGCAGGACACTTTGGCTGGAAAAAGCTGGAGACCCTGTTGAGGTGTCGGTTCTACTGGGTAGGGATGCGCAGCTCCATCGAGAAGTGGTGCCGGAACTGTGGACCCTGTGGCCTCAGACGAAAAGACTATTGTAGTCAGAGAGCACCCCTGCAGCCTATCCAGACGACTCGTCCCTTGGAGATCGTAGCATTGGACCATGTCAAGTTGTCACCAAGCAGGTCGGGATACACATATGCCCTGACCATGGTGGATCACTATTCCAAATTTCTGGTGGTCGCCCCTGTCAAAGATATGACAGCAGAGACAGCAGCAAAAACCTTCCAAGCAAGTTTCTGCAGACCACACGGATATCCGGAGCAGGTGCTGACTGATCGAGGTCCTGCATTCGAAGCTGAACTGTTTAAGGAATTCTGTCACTTATATGGGTGTAAGAAGATCAGAACAACACCGTACCACCCTCAGACCAATGGCCTTTGTGAAAAGATGAATCACATTGTCATCGACTTACTGAAATCTGTACCACTGGAAGAAAGAAATCGGTGGCCAGACTTGTTACCCGACCTGGTCGACTTGTACAACCACATACCAGTAAGTTCCACCAACTGCACTCCAGCCTACCTTATGAGAGCAAGACCGGGAAGGCTGCCAATGGATTTGGAGCTGGGAGTGGTAGAACCAGAGGCTGATGACAGTGCTGAAGATTGGGACACAAACCGACAGGAACAGTACCGAAGAGTACAAGCCTGCGTGGAAGACAGTCTCAATAAAGTAAGAGAAAGGCAAGAGAAGAACTACAACAAAAATGCTCCCGCTAAGCCTTTGATGCCTGGAGAAATTGTGCTAAAAAGAAAAAGAAGAATGCACAAATTGGATGACCAGTGGGAACAGGAGCCATATGTCGTGCAAAATTCCAATTTTGATAACAGAAAGACCTGTACCATCAGCAAGGATGGAGGAAAAAACGACTGCAACTGTGTCTAGAGATCATCTAAAGTTGTGTCCTGGCCCATTAAAGCTTCGGGAGGAAGAACCTGTTGTCCTTCAGAAAGAAAATGATGAAGCGGTCATACATACGGATTTGGGAGATTTACCTGCGGATTGGCCCAGAATGGGAGACGCTGTAATTATTCCTGTGCTGCAGTTTTATCAACCGCAAGAGGAGTCTCTACATCCAGTCATACCAATTGTGCCAGTTGAGCCAGTTCCAGAAGGACCTATTCCGGCAGACCCTCAACTATTGGGATCCCAAGCAGCGGAGCCACAAGAAGCAGCACCACAAGAACTGGAAACCCCTGGTGAAGCAGTACCGCATCGCCCAGTCGCTAGCATGCTTGCCAGGTCCCTAGAGAGGTGGAGTTGTATCTATAGTTTGCCGTTACGCAGAACAGATAGGCTAGAGACTACTATACCTGATGCTACCCCACGTAGGTCAGAACTTATCACTAAAGGAAGATTACCTATTCGTTATCAAGAGTAGTCCTAGTAAATTAGTTAGCCAGACCCAGACAGGGTTTATTGCATCTGAAGAATTGTATAAAGTTTTTACAAAGAAGATTTTTGCACTTTAATAGAAGTTAAAGTATTAATGTGATTTCTATTGATATGTCTTGATATGTGTTTTAACCCTGCATGGACTGCGTGGCTATGGACTGTGCCAGCCCAAAAACTTTCAATGTAAATAGTTTGCACTACGGTGCTACATCTTGGTTTTACACAAAACCATTACTACCTCTGAAAGAAAACCCGTATGGTGTGGCCTAGAGTGAGGTCTGCAGTCAGAAGTCCTGCAGCCCACCCAGGACCCACGTGGGAGGTTTGGTGCGGGTCCTCCACAAGAATTTGTCTTGTATTATGAGAATGTTTTGATACTTTTGATACTTTTGTATTTTTCTAATGTACAAATTGTAACGTTCAAGAAGTCTTACCTCCCGGATGGGAAGAGTTAAAATGTTGTTGTTATATGCAAAACAAAAATGTTTTTCTTTTTCTCTTTTACAGCCCGGGAGTGCTGTGTTTAACCAAGGGGGGATGTGTGGCCCAGCTATGTCAGGCACACATAATCCAGGAAAATGCACAGGAAGGTAACCGCAAAAGCTTGATATCCATTCACGTCACTCACACTTTCAGACACACCCACCAGGGGTATAAGAGGTAGTGACACGTAGCAGTCAGTGTTCAGTCAGTCAAGCTAGGAGGGAGAGGAGTTCAGTCAAGCTCCGGGTGGCTCAGGAGTGAGTCATCCCAGTCTGCTTCCCGTCTTCGGACAGATTAGTTCAGTGTCAGTCCAGTCTGGACTTGGAGGATACTGAGAGCTGTTCAGTGAGCTCTGGAGAAAGCTGACATTTCCATCAAAAGCTACAAGTGCTTATGTTAAGAGCGAGAGCAGGGCGAAGGGCGCAGTGGAGAAGGACAGAGAAGTGCTTCAGGTACCGGATTACCTGCACTAATTCACCGGACACCGGGGTCCGAAGCGTTGCTAGCGCTTCACGCCTAGTAGCAAGATAACCGGAGGCTTTCTGGACTACAAGTCGCAGAAGGTAGCCCTAAGCGCTAATACGTAAACGGAGTCAGGGGAACAAGGACTTTTAGCAGGGCCCTGCATAGAGGGACTCTGTTCTCACCAACTAAAAGGCTCCACCACAATGTCGGCCGGGTGTTGCAGCTATTGGGAAAGCTGGAGATTGCAGAGTTAACTTCGCTTCATGCAAGTTTGGACTCACATACATATGAAGTAAAGGAGGCCTCTAACCTGCTCAGCGGTTATCCTGAATGTGCATTCTCCACCCCGACCAGCTCCCCGGGACCTGCCTGAAACATCTGCAAGTAAAGGTATGGAGAGAAGCTGCATTGTGTGTGACTGAATTCTTAACTACACCCTGCATCATCACCATAGACTTCCAGGGACCAGTCTCACCTGTGGGAGACCAACCATCTAGCTGCCCCATAACATCCCCTGTGAAGATCCTTATAGCAGCGCTGGTCCAATTGATCAGATACCACAGGTGGCGTCACGAACTACCTATCCTTATAATCCCCTGTAAATATCCCCCATTGCATGACCGCCAGGGCCACGGACCGAGCTCCGCTGCCAGTGACAACTCCCATAGATTTCCATGGGCTCGGCTCCGAGTACCTCATAGCCCTGGTATCCACATATGTGGTGCGCGTCATAATGGCTCGACATGATGCTTCATACTGTATAATGGTCTCACATGGTGCTCCATACTGTATAATGTGCCCACATAGTGCTTTATACAGTATAATGGCCTCACATTAAAAAAAAACTTCTCACTTCAGCACGTTCCAACGCTTATCTGGTCTCTTCATATACAGTTGTGCTCAAAAGTTTACATACCCAGGCAGAATTTTTGCTTTCTTGGCCCTTTTTCAGTGAATATGAATGATAACACCAGAACTTTGTCTCCACTCATGGTTAGTGGTTGGGTGAAGCCATTTATTGTCAAACTACTGTGTTTTCTCTTTTTAAATCATAATGACAACCCAAAACATCCAAATGACCCTGATCAAAAGTTTACATACCCTGGTGATTTTGGTCTGATGACATGCACAGAAGTTGACACAAATGGGTTTGAATGGCTACTAAAGGTAACATCCTCACCTGTGACCTGTGACAAATGCCAGGAAACTTGTTCGGGATGCAATGAAAAAACAACAAATAACATCAGCTGAAATACTGGACTCTCTGAAAACTAGCGGTGTGGCTGTTTCAAAATGTACAATAAGGAGGCGCTTGAAGAAAAATGGGCTGCATGGTCGAGACACCAGAAGAAAGCCATTACTGCGCAAATGCCACAAAGTATCTCACCTACAATACGCAAAACAGCACAGAGACAAGCCTCAAAACTTCTTGAACAAGGTTATTTGGAGTGATGAGACCAAAATTGAACTTTTTGGTCACAACCATAAACGTTACATTTGGAGAGAGGTCAACAAGGCCTATGATGAAAGGAACACCATTCCTACTGTAAAGAACGGAGATGGATCGCTGATGTTTTGGGGATGTTTGAGCTACAAAGTCACAGGAAACTTGGTCAAAGTTGGAGGAAAGATGAATGCAGCACGCTATCTGCAAATGCAGGAGGCAAATTTGCAATCATCAGCCCTGAAGCTGCACATGGGACGTACTTGGATGTTCCAACATGACAACGATCCAAAACACAAGACCAAGTTGACCTGTCATTGGCTACAGCAGAGCAAAGTGAAGGTTCTGGAGTGGCCATCACATTCTCCTGATGTCAATATCATTGAGCCACTCTGGGAGATCTAAAGCGTGCAGTTCATGCTAGAGAGCCAAGGAATTTACAGGAACTGGAGGCTTTTTGCCAAGAAAAGTGGGCAGCTTTACCATCTGAGAAAATAAAGAACTTTACCCACAACTACCACAAAAGACTTCAAGGTATCTGTCAAGATCCCGTCTGGGTTGGAGCCGATGTTACTGCAAACACTAGGGGAAGCAGAGGCAGGTAGCGTAGTCAGAAGGCAGGCCGAGGTCGGTTCACAGGAGAGCAGTGTTTGTAGCAGAGGAGCAGGCAGATAACGTAGTCAGGTGGCAGCCGGAGGTCGGTACACAGGAAAGGCAGTTCGGTAGCAGAGGAGCAGGCAGATAACGTAGTCAGGTGGCAGCCGGAGGTCGGTACACAGGAGAACGGTGTTTGTAGCAATGGATCAGGCGGAGAGCGTAGTCAGAAGGCAGGCCGAGGTCGGTTCACAGGAGAGCAGTGTTTGTAGCAGCAGGAACAGCAGGAAACGCTTGACTAAAGGCTTGGAGCACAATAATCTCGCAATGACACACCCACAGGGCCAGGTTTATATAGGGTGTGTAATTGGCAATCAGAGGCCCAATCAAGAGAGCACTAGGTGTAGTCAATCAGGAAGAACAGTCAATGGTATCTGGGTTCAGCAAGGAACTTTGCAGCCAGCAGAATAGCTCAGATGGTAGAGCTGCTGGCCAGTGGACAAGAGGTACTGGGTTAGACTCCTGACAGTACTCCCCTCCTTCCACAATGGCATCTGGACATCTCAGGAGCTGGCTTATCCGGGTACCTCTGATGAAAGGCTCTTGTTAGTCTAGGAGCATGGACGTTGTCCCTTGGTTCCCATGAATTTTCCTCTGGTCCGTAACCCTTCCACTGCACCAGATACTGCAGTTTACCTCTGAATTTTCGGGAGTCCAGAATCTTATCCACAATGTTTTCTTCTTCACCACGGATCCTTTCTGGTGGAGGAGGTGGCTGAATTCTTCCTGGAAACGGGTTTTCACAGAAGGGTTTGAGCAAGGATATGTGAAATACTGGATGAATCTTTAGATTGTTGGGAAGTTTTAAACGAAAAGCAACCTGGTTAATTTTTGCAGAAATTTGAAAAGGTCCAATGAATTTCTGACCCAATTTGGAGGATGGCACATGTGTCTTAAGGTTTTTAGTGGACAGCCAAACTTTGTCTCCAACCTGAAGAGCAGGGGGCACTCTCCGATGTTTATCTGCTGCTTCCTTATATACTTCCTGGGTCTTGAGTAATATCTCTGATAATTCCTTCTGGGATTCCTGTAATTTTGCAAGCCTGTCATTTACAGCAGGAATGGGAGTGTTCACTGGCAGATTAGGGATAAATACTGGATGTACTCCATAATTAGCAAAAAATGGGGTTTGAGATGTAGCGCTATGTATGGAGTTGTTGTAGGCAAACTCTGCTGTTGGTAAATAGTCCACCCAGTCATCCTGAAGATAGGAAATGAAGCAACGGAGGTATTGCTCCAAAGTCTGGTTCGTTCTCTCCGTCTGGCCATTGGACTGAGGATGGAAAGCGGTAGAAAGATTCACCGTGACTCCCAAGGCTGTACAGAAACTCTTCCAAAATTTTGACGTAAACTGAACGCCTCTGTCAGACACCACGCTGTCAGGAATTCCATGTAACCTGAATACCTCTTTGATTATCAGTTCTGCAGTTTTTTCAGCAGTAGGAATTCCTTCAGTTGGAATAAAGTGGGCCATTTTTGTGAGTCGGTCCACTATGACAAGGATGACGGTCATCTGTTTGGAAGGGGTAGTTCCACAATAAAATCCATGGAAATAGATCCCCAAGGCCTGGATGGAACTGGAAGTGGTTGCAAGAGTCCTAGAGGAGACGATCGTGGGGTCTTGTTTCGTGCGCATGTTAAACAGGTTGAAACATATTTCCTCACGTCCTTCCTACAATTAGGCCACCAAAAGAAACGAAGTAGTAAGTCTTGTGTTTTTGCAACTCCAGGATGTCCTGCCAGTTTAGAATCATGGACACTTTTGAGGACTTCAAGGCGAGAAGATTCAGGTACATATATTTTGTGTTTCTGCATCCAAAACCTCTCTTTGAATGAAAGATCGACGTCTTCCGAAGGATGGTTAAGAAAAGAGTCCTCTTGATATCCATCTTTAATTCTATTACATAGTCCTCTAGAGTGCAATATTCCCAAAAAATTTTTAGGGCCTAGAATTGTATCGTCATTACTAGACCTCTCCTGAGGTTCCGAACACATCCTGGACAGGGCGTCAGCCTTGCCATTTCTTGAACCAGGCCGGTAAGAAATTATAAAATTGAATCTTGAGAAAAATAAGGCCCATCGTGCTTGTCTTGCAGACAATCTTTTTGCTGTACGGAGGAATTCAAGATTCTTGTGGTCCGTGAGGACAGTCACAGGGTGATTGGCACCTTCCAAAAGATGTCTCCATTCGGAGAAGGCAACTTTAATGGCTAACAGTTCTTTATTACCGATGTCGTAGTTCTTTTCTGCAGATGACATGCTGTGGGAAAGAAACGCACATGGGTGAAGTTGCATTTTGTCCCCAACTCGCTGAGACAAAATGGCTCCCACTGCAGAGTCCGAGGCGTCCACTTCGACAGTAAATGGCAATTCAGGATTTGGGTGTACTAACAATGAAGCAGACGTAAAAAGAGTTTTCAATTTGTCAAAAGCCTCCTGTGCCTCCGGAGACCAGAAAAATGCTTTGGTCTTTTTTGTTAGTGTAGTAATTGGTAGTATGATCCGTGAAAAGTTCTTTATAAATTTTCGGTAAAAATTTGCAAATCCTATGAAACGCTGGACGTCTTTTAAATTTCTTGGAACAGGCCAGTCCACTACAGCATTGATTTTGCCGGGATCCATGCTCAGACCTTCTGGGGAGATGATGTATCCCAGAAATTGGATACTGGTTTGTTCAAACTCACATTTTTCAAGTTTAATGTAAAGATGGTTCTCCTGTAGTCGTTCCAAGACTAACTGGACGTGCCTGCGATGCTCTTCCAAGGTGTCTGAAAATATAAGAATGTCATCGAGATAAGCCACAACGAATTGGTCCAAGAAATCTCGAAATACATCATTAATAAAATGTTAAAAGGTGGCTGGGGCATTGCTAAGACCAAAGGTCATAACCAGAGATTCAAAATGTCCATATCTCGTTCTGAAGGCGGTCTTCCACTCATCTCCTGGGTGAATCCGTATGAGGTTGTAAGCCCCTCTAAGATCCAGCTTCGTAAAGATTTTCGCAGAACGGAGTCTCTCAAATAGTTCAGGAATCAAGGGTAGCGGTAGCGATTCTTGACAGTGATATTATTCATCTCTCTGTAGTCAATACATGGCCGCAGAGTGGAGTCTTTCTTTTCAACAAAGAACAGGGGTGCCCCAGCTGGAGATGTGGAAGGTCGAATAAAGCCTTTCTCTAAATTTTCATCCAGGAACTTTCTTAATACCTTCAATTCAGGTTCGGAAAGATTGTAAATCCGTCCAAATGGAATGGTTGCTCCTGGCAGCAATTCAATGGGACAGTCGTAAGGACGGTGAGGAGGTAATTGATCTGCTTTCTTCTTACTGCAGACATCAGAGAACTGCTGATATTGAGGTAGTAGTTTCTCTTCCTTCTCATGCGAAATCTCAGAGATTTGGACTTGTTGGAGAACAGGGGGTTCCTTATGACAATTATTCTTACAGTAGTCAGATGGAAAGGTGATGGTCCTTGATGCCCAGTTGATAGAAGGGTTATGGACTGAAAACCAGGGATCCCTAGAATAACCGGAAATTTCGGAGATGAAATAAGGTGGAAACTGACAGCTTCATGATGATCCGGTTCGATACAAATCTCCAGTTCGATTGTCTCATGCGTGACAGGTCCAGAAGACAAGGGTGATCCATCCACAGTTTCCATTTCAATTGGTGTGGATTTGGTCCTACTGGAAATATTATTATCACGTGTAAATTTTAAGTCCATAAAATTTCCTCCTGCTCCCGAATCCAACAGGGCAGAGCATTGTATTTTTTGGGTACCCATTACAACCTGAATGGGGATTACAAAATGAGATGATGTAGTATGTATTTTGTCTATTTCTGGCGTTACTGATGAGATAGTCTGCAAGATGGAATCCGACTGCTGAGAAAGGTCCATATTGCTGGCAGACCTGTTGTTGGTAAAGGCTATAGTTCTTTTGTTAGGACAGTTGATGGCATAGTGTCCAGGGTCCCCACAATAGAGGCAGAGATGTTCTGCACGTCGCCTCTCCTTCTCCTGTGCAGAGAGTGGTCTTCGGATGACGTCGATCTGCATCGGTTCAGACACGCCTTGCGTCTTTTCTTGGTGGTCCGATGCTGAAAATGAGAAGCCAGGGCTATTCCCAAGTGCTCGCAGTCTCTCCTTTCTCCTTTCAGTAAGTCTCTGGTCAATCCGGATACATAGTTGAATAAAGTCCTCCAACTGGTCAGGGGTCTCAACCCTGGCAAGCTCGTCTTTCACTGGTTCTGATAACCCTCGTCGAAATTGACTTCTCTGGGCCGCTGGATTCCAGGTGGTGTCGGCCACCCAGCGACGGAACTCCGATGTATATTCCGCAACAGAGCGACGTCCTTGGCGCAAATTATGTAATTTGGTTTCTGCTGTGGCACAGCGGTTTGGTTCATCAAAAACTTGATTCATAGCTGCGATGAAAGCTTCCAGGTCATTAAGGAGGGCATAGTCCTTTTCTACATAAGGTGAAGCCCAAGCAAGAGCTTCATCCGTCAGGAGATTTATCATGAAAAAAACTTTCTTCCTCTCACTGGTAAAGGGAGCAGGTTGCATCTGGAAGTATATGCGGCATTGATTGAGGAATCCTCGGTACTGCTTGCGATCCCCACTGAACTTTGCAGGCAGCGGCAGACGCGCGTTTGATTCGGACCCTGAATTGCGCACGTCCAGAAGTTGTTTTTGTAGCTCAATTACTTCCTGTTGTATCGCCGTGAAATCAGTTTGCAACTTGGCATATTTTCCTTGAGAGTCAGTACAAAAACTTTGAAGCTCCGTAACTTGCTGCCTCAGGGTGTTCACAGCGGACTCCATTTTGGCGCGAGATTATTCTGTCAAGATCCCGTCTGGTTTGGAGCCGATGTTACTGCAAACACTAGGGGAAGCAGAGGCAGGTAGCGTAGTCAGAAGGCAGGCCGAGGTCGGTTCACAGGAGAGCAGTGTTTGTAGCAGAGGAGCAGGCAGATAACGTAGTCAGGTGGCAGCCGGAGGTCGGTACACAGGAAAGGCAGTTCGGTAGCAGAGGAGCAGGCAGATAACGTAGTCAGGTGGCAGCCGGAGGTCGGTACACAGGAGAACGGTGTTTGTATCAATGGATCAGGCGGAGAGCGTAGTCAGAAGGCAGGCCGAGGTCGGTTCACAGGAGAGCAGTGTTTGTAGCAGCAGGAACAGCAGGAAACGCTTGACTAAAGGCTTGGAGCACAATAATCTCGCAATGACACACCCACAGGGCCAGGTTTATATAGGGTGTGTAATTGGCAATCAGAGGCCCAATCAAGAGAGCACTAGGTGTAGCCAATCAGGAAGAACAGTCAATGGTATCTGGGTTCAGCAAGGAACTTTGCAGCCAGCAGAATAGCTCAGATGGTAGAGCTGCTGGCCAGTGAACAAGAGGTACTGGGTTAGACTCCTGACAGTATCATTCATGTTAGAAGGGGTAATACACGGTATTAAGAAATGGGGTATGTGAACTTTTGATCAGGGTTATTTGGCTTTCTTCTGGCGATTCGACCATGCAGCCCAATTTTCTTCAAGCGCCTCCTTATTGTGCATCTTGAAACAGCCACACCGCTAGTTTTCAGAGAGTCCAGTATTTCAGCTGATGTTATTTGTGGGTTTTATTTGCATCCCGAACAATTTTCCTGGCATTTGTCACAGATCACAGGTGAAGATGTTACCTTTAGTAGCCAGTCAAACCCATTTGTGTCAATTTCGGTGCATGTTATCAGGCCAAAATCACCAGGGTACGTAAAATTTTGATCAGGGCCATTTGGATGTTTTGGGTTGTCATTATGAATTAAAAAGAGAAAACACAGTAGTTTGACAATAAATGGCTTCACCCAACCACTAACCATGAGTGGAGAAAGAGTTTTGGTGTTATCATTTATATGCTCTGAAAAAAGGCCAAGAAAGCAAAAATTCCAGCAGGGTGTGTAAACTTTTGAGCACAACTGTATCACAGTCCTACCTGTGGGCATGCACGCCATCTCCTCAGCACTAGCGCTGCCGCCACTCTCCTCATTCTCACCCTCCTCAGCAAGCGCGCAGACTGATGGGAGGGAGCGCGGCCTGATGGGACGGCGCGCATACAGAGGAGAGTGGCTGCGGCATTAGTGATGAGGGAGATGGCGAGCGGGCTGAGGAGTGTCATGGTGACGATAATGCTGAGGGAATGGCGTGCGTGCCCACCAGAAGGGCTCTGCATGCCCCCTCTGGCACGCGTGCCATAGGTTCGCCACCACTGGTATAAAACAACACATCTATACAGTGGGTACGGAAAGTATTCAGACCCCTTTAAATTTTTCACTCTTTGTTTCCTTGCAGCCATTTGGTAAATTCAAAAAAGTTAATTTTTTTCTCATTAATGTACACTCTGCATCCCATCTTGACTGAAAAAAAAACAGAAATGTAGAAATTTTTGCAAATTTATTAAAAAAGAAAAACTAATATCACATTTATAAGACAAGTGGTTTGCGCACATAAAAACTAGAAATAAAGCAATGCCAATATAAAATGTGTTATTAAAAAATAATAAACATAAACAATATAATACAATTGGTAAATAGGCAAATGTGAGATTGCACTACTCCCAGTGAGAAAGTGAAAAGAAAAAGCCTGTATAAGAAATCACCACTCCCAATGTGACTTCAATTGAACATTGATTTATTCCATTAGTCTAATTATATCAATTGAGTCAAAATAAAAATAAAAAATATATGAAATATGTCCCGGTACCTATGTATATAGAGGTAAAGCTCAAAAATGTTGCATAGATATATTGCATAAAGCTATCCCGGCCGGCAATAGTTCAGTGGTAGATGAATCCAATGAGGTTGAAATCTAACCTGCAAATGCAGGTATTACCTTACAATCCCGATAGGTCTCTTGAATAAACACAGTGCTCTTTCAGCTCCCTTGTCCTGGAGCAAAGAAAAATCCGATTCCGCCTCCCTTGGCTTGATAGAAGTCCCGACGTCGGTAGCTGGGAACCGATAAGTGTAGAATCCTCCAGGAAAATCCAATATACGGCAGTGAGAAAGTAGAACAAATCGTAGTCCCTCCGCTAACCGTGCAAGTGCGGACAGGACCTGCCGTGACGTAGGAGCTCACGTGGCTCAACACAGAGAGCCCTGATTGAACTGGTACGAGTCACAGAAAGGACCAAAAGACATCTGACGCGTTTCGGAAAACCCAGTTTCCTTCTTCAGAGATGGTCCCTTCTGAGATGTAAGTCCTTTTATGACCGTACCAATTGATCTGATGACCTATTGGAAGGCAAAGAGTTCTCTTATTCTGACCTTCAGAATAAGAGAACACATCAGGAATATTAGAAATAAATTTATTGGTCACCCCCTTTCAAAACATTTTGTTGAATATCATAAGTGTAATACTCACTGTATGGAAATTGTGATGTTTTTATCTGTTCCGGTGCCTTGTAGGAAGGGGAATTATATAGCCCTAATGTCCAGGATTGAAACAAAATGGATTTTCTTGCTGGATACTCTGATCCCAAAAGGGTTAAACAGCGAAATAGAACTCTTTGCCTTCCAATAGGTCATCAGATCAATTGGTACGGTCATAAAAGGACTTACATCTCAGAAGGGACCATCTCTGAAGAAGGAAACCGGGTTTTCCGAAACGCGTCAGATGTCTTTTGGTCCTTTCTGTGACTCGTACCAGTTCAATCAGGGCTCTCTGTGTTGAGCCACGTGAGCTCCTACGTCACGGCAGGTCCTGTCCGCACTTGCACGGTTAGCGGAGGGACTACGATTTGTTCTACTTTCTCACTGCCGTATATTGGATTTTCCTGGAGGATTCTACACTTATCGGTTCCCAGCTACCGACGTCGGGACTTCTATCAAGCCAAGGGAGGCGGAATCGGATTTTTCTTTGCTCCAGGACAAGGGAGCTGAAAGAGCACTGTGTTTATTCAAGAGACCTATCGGGATTGTAAGGTAATACCTGCATTTGCAGGTTAGATTTCAACCTCATTGGATTCATCTACCACTGAACTATTGCCGGCCGGGATAGCTTTATGCAATATATCTATGCAACATTTTTGAGCTTTTCCTCTATATACATAGGTACCGGGACATATTTCATATATTTTTTATTTTTATTTTTTTATTTTTATTTTGACTCAATTGATATAATTAGACTAATGGAATAAATCAATGTTCAATTGAAGTCACATTGGGAGTGGTGATTTCTTATACAGGCTTTTTCTTTTCACTTTCTCACCGGGCGTAGTGCAATCTCACATTTGCCTATTTACCAATTGTATTATATTGTTTATGTTTATTATTTTTTAATAACACATTTTATATTGGCATTGCTTTATTTCTAGTTTTTATGTGCGCAAACCACTTGTCTTATATATTTATATTATTACTGGCACTTTTTAGTGGTAGTGCTCTTGTTTGCTGCACTATTAACTTTATTCACTAGAGCGCCACTGATTTTCACAATATAATATCACATTTAGCCTCTGAATTCAGTATTAGGCCGGGGTCACACTTGCAACTGCAATGCAAGAAACTCGCGTGAGTCTCTCGCCTCAATACCCGGCACCGAGTGTGCGTCTGCATGTATTTCTATGCAGCTGAATGCTCCAGTCCGAGTACCGGCGGCAGTTCCAGTATTGATGCGAGAGACTCGTGTGAGTTTCTCGCATTGCACTCGTGAGTGTGACCCCGGCCTTACTGTAAGGTCCCATTTACTTGTCCACTTTTATTACATACGAGAAAAACTGACTAAGTTTGATCAAAAAAAAAATATTTAGACTTGAGAGTCCTCAGTGGTTGATACCTTGGCTAAGTTTGATCAGTGACTTTTTGTCAGTTTCATTCGAGTGTAGTCCGAGTGTCATTTAGTCTTTTTTATACTTGAAAAAGAAAAAAAATCTATTCTTTTCATTTTGTAACAATCAGTGAAAATCGGACTACACTCGGATGACATCTGATATTTTTTTTTCGCAAACTTGCATTACCGATTCTGATCTGACAATGCCCCAGAGCATTTCCTTGCATAGAAAATTGTAGAAAATATGCAGCACTCACCCACAAGCAGTAATAAATGAAGTCCTTTATTCAGCCATTCAAGGCATTTGGACACAGTTCATGAGACAAGAAGGTGCAGGAGGGTAGCAGGGATAGAGGGATCGAGCCGGACGATGGCCGTTTCACGTTGTAGACATTTCTACGGGTCCAGGACAGCTGATAAGTTGTGGTTCATCGGCCATAGTCGACACTTCTAAGCCTAGCATTAGTGAATATTTTGGCTTAGGAGGCACCTGAGATAGGGCTTGGTTAAACGCCATGTTTTTGCCAATCTGCCCTCTCTCCCCATCTTGTTTGCACAAAAAAACACAGCATTTTACTGTACCAGCAAAGTGAATGAGAGTTCTGACATCTCATGCCCACGCTGCTTATTTTTTCCTTAAGCAGTTTCACATCTGGAGCATGTTAATTCAGCGATTTTTGCAGCATTTTTCACCCATATTGATGTTAGGGGGAAAAGAGGCATCAAAAACACGTGCAAAAATGGCGTAGTTTACTCAGCATTTTCCCTGCCAAGAGACAAATGTTTGGTGCAGAAATGTCTGCTGCATATACTGTATTTAGCATGCCATGTACCCAAATAGTCTTTAATTAAATGGAAAATGGGAATTTTATTATTGGATTTTGTACATAAGCGACCTTTGAATTTCAGATCTTGCACAGGATATTTGTAGGACTGGAAGAGCAAACATTTCAAAATAACTGACACGTCGGAACTTGCTTAAGATTTGCAGCTTATGTGTCCACTGCTTATTATGCAAAAATAACATCAGAGTGTGATATGTATATTGCCTGAAAACATTGTCGATAAACTTATTGATGTAAATACCTCTATGCCCAAAAAATGACAGAAGTATTCTAGGAGTGAGACCTTTATTGGCTAACCAGAAGAATTACCGTATGTTTGCAGCTTTCAGAGCACAGAGGCTCCTTCATCAAATGAATTACTGAGACAAGAGCACAACATTTAAGAGACATCACAACAGGACATTTGTGTATAGGGTGGATGGGGCGATATTTCCTACAGATAAGCCAAGAAAATCAAATTTAGGGTTTTTTTTTACAATTGGAGAGGTGGAGCAATTACAGGGTGCTGATGGGCTTCTAAGGGAACTAGAATACATGCAATGGCCATTTAGTGAAGCCTATTAGATCCTACTGTTTATCTGTGTAAGGGCTCGTGCGCATGGCCGAATTTTTAGTCCAAATACGATCGGATTGCACTCGGACCAATGTGAGACTGTGCACATGTCAGATATTTTCCTCAGATCTAACTGGTCTAAAGAAAAAAAATCACTGCATACCCGAATTTCATCTTCAGGTCATACTTGACCATGCAAGTCAATGAGTCCGTGGAAAACATTGGATTGCACTCAGATGACATCTGAGTGCAGTCTGATTTCCACTGACTGAGAGAATGGAGAAGATGGAGATATTTTGTTGTCCATCTTCCCCTCATCCGAGAGAATTGGATTACTCTGTGATCACACTCTGATTAAACTCTGATTAAAGTGTGATTACTATAATCAGTCCGATTCTCTTGGACGAGAGAATATACGCTCATGTGACCCTAGCCTTACACTTACAGACCCAAATAAGAAAATATGTAGTACAGTCTCTTATCTAAGAGATCAAAAGAACACACATCTAAAATCCCCTTGTTGGACTAATTCATATTGCAAAAAAAGTGTTAAAAATACCCAATAAAAAATAATTTTTTTTAGAAAAAAACACTAAAAAAACAGTACGTTTGGTATCAAAGCTTGTATCCTATTATTTATGCTGCATCGTGAAACCTGCAAATAAGAAAAAAAATTGATTTATATTTTTATATACCCATCCTACCAAGTATGGAATAAAAAGTGAAAAACATTTCTTAAATCCCCAAAACTGGTAGCAATGTGAACTACAACTTATACACCAAAATGAAAGTTGACTTTTATTATTTTATACTTAATGGTGTGCGGTGTTTTAAAAATCAATTAAACCCTAGAGTTCCTGTGTTTTTCATCATTACACCCAAAAAGTGTAATAAATAGTCGTATGTAAACGGTTATAAGTACAAT
>JARQOD010000009.1:10432098-10502126 GCA_033576555.1 Oophaga sylvatica
GCAGATAACTATCAGGTGGCAGCCGGAGGTCGGTACACAGGAAACGGTGTTTGTTCAATGGATCAGGCGGAGAGGTTCAGAAGGCAGGCCGAAACGGTTCACAGGAGAGCGTGTTTGTAGCAGCAGGAACAGCAGGAACGCTTGACTAAAGGCTTGGAGTACAATAATTCCAATGACCACCCACGGGCCAGGTTTAATAGGGTGTGTAATTGGCAATCAGAGGCCAATCAAGAGAGCACTGGGTGGAGCCAACAGGAAGAACAGCAATGGTATCGGTTAGCAAGGAAAAACTTTGCAGCCACAGAATTCAGAGGTAGAGCTGCTGGCCATAAACAAGAGTATGGGTTAGACTCCGCAAGTACATTCTGTTAGAAGGGGAATACCGGTATTAAGAAATGGGGTATGTGAACTTTTGATCAGGGTTATTTGGCTTTCTTCTGGCGATTCGACCTCCCGCCCAATTTTCTTCAAGGCTCCTTATTGTGCATCTTGAAACAGCCACACCGTTTTCAGAGAGTCCAGTATTTCAGCTGATGTTATTTGTGGGTTTTTTTTTGCTCCCGAAAATTTTCCTGGCTTTTCCAGTTCCAGGTGAAGTGTTACCCTTTAGTACCAGTAAACCCATTTGTGCAATTTCGGGCATTTATCAGGCCAAAATACCAGGGTCTAAAATTTTGACAGGACCATTTGATGTTTTGGGTTTCATTATGAATTTAAAAAGGAAAACACAGATTTGAAATAAATGGCTTCAAACCACTAACCGGTGGGAAAGGTTTTGGTTTTCATTTATATGCTCTGAAAAGGCCAAAAGAACAAAAAAAATTCCAGCGGGTGGTAAATTTTTTTGAGCACAACTTTTTCCCAACCTACCGTGGGCATGCACGCCATCTCCTCGCACTGCGCGCCGCCACTTCCTCAGCCCAGCCCATCCACCTCCCACTAGGTCCGCCATTCTCACCCTCCTCACGGCCCAACTGTGGGGGAGCGCGGCCTAGGGCGGCGCGCATACAAGGGAGGTGGGCTGGGCATTAGGATGGGGAGAGGCGAGCGGGCTGGGGTGTCATGGTGACGAAATGCTGGGGAAGGGGGTGCCCACCAGAAGGGCTCTGCATGCCCCCTCTGGCCGCGGCCAAGGTTCCCACCACTGGTATAAAACAACACATCAAAACAGTGGGGTAGGGGAAAGTATTCGACCCCTTTAAATTTTTCACTTTTTTTTATTGCAGCCATTTGGTAATGACTCGCCCCAATTGTGGATACCAGGGTATGGGACTCAACGAGCCCATGGATAATTCTATGGGAGTTGTCAGGGTGGGGGGTGGGGCCGGTCCGTGCCCTCAGTCAATCGATGGGGAAATTTAAGGGGATATTTGGATGGTATTCGGCGCCCCTGTGGATCTGGTTAATTGAACCAGCGCTGCTATAAGGCTTTCACAGGGGATGTTATGGGGGCAGTGGGTGGTTTCTCCCACAGGGGGAAAAGGGGGGTCCCTGGAAGTCTATGGTGTGAGATGCAGGTATAGATAATAATTCAGTCCCAGAAATGTTCTTTTCTACCTTTTACTGGTAATGGTTTCACGTAATCCCGGGGAGTGGTCGGGTGGGAATGCACATTCGGGTAACTGTGAGCGGTTAGGAGGCCTCCTTTACTTCAAATGTGGGTGGTCCACTTGCCTGAAGCGAAGTTAACTCTGAATCTCCAGTTTCTCAAAGTATACTGCCCCGGCAACATTGTGGTGGAAATTCTAAGTGGTGAAAACTAATCTATATTTGCTGATCGGCTGACTCCGTTTTCCCTGTTTCCCCGGTAGTATTGACATTAGGGTGCCTCGGGGACCTGTATCCAGATCCTCCGGTAATTTGTTACTAAGCTTGAAAACTGGCAAGCCTCGGACTCCCCGGGGTCGGCAATTTTGTGCGGGCAATCCAATACCTAAAGCACTTCTCTACTTCTCCACTGCCTTGCCTGTCTCGTCTTTGCACAACAATTGTAACTTCGATGGTAATGTCGCTTTCTTCTAGAGCTCCGAGGTCTCAGAAACCTCCCCTTTCCCCCAGCTTCTGTTGAATCTGATTAAGGTAGCTTGACTAGGCTAGGATGTCCATTCACCCTATGCCCCATTTTGTGGTGAGCTTCGTTAGCTCGCGGGATTCAGTCCCCCTTCCTCTCCCAACCGGGGGGCCCACTGGATGAACGCACTGTTCCGAAGACAGGAAACTGACAACTATGATTGCAAGTGTCCTTCCCTTGTACCCCTGATGGTGTGTCCAAAGTGTGAGTGAAGTGCTTAATATCTTTTTGCGTTCCTCCTTGCCTTTTTCCTGGACTTTGTGGCCTGCTCTGGGCAACATCCCCCCGGTAAAACACAGCACCCCGGGCTGTAAAAGAAAAAGAACATTTTGTTTTGCATTAACAATAACGTTTTAAACTTCCCACCAGGTAGACTTCTTGAAGTTACAATTTGTACAATGAAAGAATACAAAAGTACAAATTCAAAACGTGTTCATAAATATAATGCTTGTGGGGACCCCCCACCAAAAACCTCCCACGTGGGTCCTGGGTGGGCTGCAGGACTTTGACTGCAGACCTCACTCTAGGCCCACCATAGGGTTTTTCTTCAGAGGTAATATAAAGGGTTTTATGTGAAACCAAGATAAGCACCGTAGGAACTATTTACAAGTGAAAGTTTTTGGGTGGCTTAGTCCACAGCCACGCAGTCCTTTTGGGGGGTTTAAAACACATTTCAAAATAATTACTTAATATTTTTTTTTCAAACTTTATTTCAATTTTTTCAGAGCAATAAAAAACCCCATCTGGGTCTTGCTAACTAGTCTATTGGACTATCCTGTTACGAAAGGTAGTTTACCTAGTGTCTTTGACCTACGGGGTGCGTCAGGTTTGGTATTTCTAACCTTCTGTTCTGCGTAACGGCAAACGGTAATACTGTTCAACCTTTCTATGGATCTGGCAAGCGTATAGTGGTGGGCGAGGCGGTATGCTTCCCAGCTTCCCGGGGATTCCACTTCTTGTGGGGGCTGCTTCTTGCGGGTCCGCTTTTGGGGTTCTAAGGTTGAGGGTCTGCCAGAATAGGTTCTTCTGGAACTGGTCAACCACAATTGGTATACGGTTGTTTGAGACCCTCTTGCGGTTGATAAACGCGCAAGGAATAATTACAGCGTCTCCCAATCGGGCCAATCCGCTGTAGACCGTTCACACTCCCTTTTTGATGGACAACAGGGGTTTTTTCAGGAGTTTAATGGCAAGGACACAACTTTAAATGATCTCTGGAACCGTTGCCGTCGTTTTTTTTTTTCCCCCATCCTTATAATGGTCAGACCTTTCGTTATCAAAATTGGAATTTTGCACGACGTAAGGTCCTGTTCCCATGATCATCCAATTGTGTGTTTTCTTTTCCTTTTGAGCACCATTTTCCAGGCATTAAAGGCTTAGCGGGAGCATTTTTGTTATAGTTCTTCTCTTGCTTTTTCTCTTACTTTGTTGGACTGTCTTCTCGCAGGCTTGTACTCGCTTGTACTGTTCCTGTCGAGTTGTTGTCCCAATCTTCACACTGTCATCACCTCTGGTTCTACCACTCCCAGCTCCAAATCCATTGGCAGTTCTTCCAGGTCTTGCTTCATAAGGTAGCTGGAGTGCAGTTGGTGGAACTTACTGGTATGGGGTTGTACAAGTCAACTAGGTCGGGAAAACAAGTCTGGCCACCGATTCCTTTCTTCCAGGGGTACAGTTTTCAGTAAATCCATGACAATGTGATTCATCTTTTCACAAAGGCCGTTGGTCTGAGGGGGGTATGGCGTTGTTCTGATCTTTTTACATCCATACAATTGACAGAATTCCTGAAAACAGTTCAGCTTCAAAGCTGGACCTCGATCAGTCAGTACCTGCTCTGGATATCCGTGTGGTCTGCAGAAACTTGCTTTGAAGACCTTGGCTGCTGTCTCTGCTGTCAGATCTTTGGACAGGGGCGACCGCCAAAAACCGGGAATAGTGATCCACCATGGTCAGGCATATGTGTATCCTGACCTGCTTGGGGACAACTTGACGTGATCCAATGCCACGATCTCCAAGGGACGAGTCGTCCGGATAGGCTGCAAGGGTGCCTTCTGGCTACTGTAGTCTTTTCGCCTGAGGCCACAGGGTCCACAGTTCCGGCACCACTTCTCGATGGAGCTGCGCATCCCTACCCAGTAGAACCGGCACCTCAACAGGGTCCCCAGCTTTCTCCAGCCAAAGTGTCCGCTTGATCGTGGTATGCTTCCCAGCACCATTTGGATGTCTGCTCTCGGGACCACTATTTGCCAAACCATCTCATGGGTCCTTGGGTCGAAGTATCTCCTGCATAACTTCTCAGGGTATATGAACAACCGGCTTCTCTCGTTCCACAGAAGCTTTGCTGGCATGGATGCATCTTTCTCCAAGGAGGAACCTTCCTGTTTTATCAACTCCTTGATACGGCTGACCACGGGATCGCTGTCCTGAGTCTCCTTCCAGCTGTGATGAGGTAAAGGGTTTCAACATCTCACCACACCGCTTCCTGTAGACTCGTTGCTCTTGGACCATCCCATTTCGGTGGAACGCAGGTAGCTCGATTTCTTCCAGATCGTCTGACTCTTCCTCCGTGTCAGATTCATGCGGCATTCTGGACAAGGCGTCCGCGTTAGTATTTTTACGGCCGCTCTGTATTTGATGGTAAACTGGTAGTTTGATAACGAGCCATCCAACGTTGCTCCATGGCTCCCAGCTTGGCTGTTTCCAGATGCGTCAAGGGGTTGTTGTCTGTAAACGCAGTGAACCGGTTGGAGGCAAGGTAATGTTTAAATCTTTCGGTAATGGCCCAGACCAGGCCAGGAACTCCAGTTTGAAGCTGCTATAGTTTTCCGGATTCTTCTCAGTTGGCCTGAGTTTTCTGCTGGCATATGCGATGACTTTTTCTTGGCCGTTCTGCTTCTGACTGAGGACCGCTCCTAATCCTTCGTTACTGGCATCTGTGTATAGCAGGAACGGTTGGCTGTAATCTGGGTAGGCTAAGATTTCATCGCCGGTAAGGATCTCTTTAATCTCTTTGAATGCCTCAGCTTGTTCTTTTCCCCAATTGAATGGAGGTTTCTGCTCTTAAGAGGTTGTCCTACCAGGAGGTCCTGCAAAGGTGCCGCTTTCTTAGTGTAATCTTTTACAAACCTCCTGTAGTAACCTGTTAATCCCAGGAACTGACGCACCTCTTTTAAGTTCTTCGGCTCTGGCCATTTCTGAATAGCTGTGACCTTCTCGGGGTCCGGCGCTACTCCTTCGGAACTGACAATGTGTCCCAAGTACTGTACCTTCCGTTTGAGCAGGTGGCATTTAGAGGGCTTTAGTTTCATCCCAAACTTGGACAATGACTCAAATACCTCCGCCAGGTGCTTCAGATGATCTTCATATGTCTTAGAGTACACAATTACGTCGTCCAAGTACAGCAGCACAGTTTCGAAGTTGAGATGTCCTAGACAGCTCTCCATCACCCTCTGGAATGTTCCTGGGGCACTGCTGAGACCAAACGGCATCCTGTCGAACTCGCAGAGTCCCATTGGGGTGGTGAAAGCAGTTTTCTCCCGGTCCTCCTCAGCCACAGCTACTTGCCAGTACCCACTAGTAAGGTCGAGGGTAGAAAAGTAGTTAGCCGTTTTCAGAGCAGCTAAGGATTCCTCTATACGTGGTAATGGGTATGCATCTTTATGTGTTATACGATTTACTTGCCTATAATCTACACACATTCGCATGCTACCATCCTTTTTCTTCACTAGAACCAGAGGTGCTGCCCAGGGGCTACAACTATCCCTTATCACCCCGGCTTTCTTCATGTCATGCAGCATTTCCTTAGCTTTCTGATAGTGGGCTGGAGGTATAGGCCTGTACCGCTCTTTGATGGGAGGATGACTGCCTGTAGGGATATGATGCTGTACTCCCTTAATGGTCCCAAAATCAAGTGGGTGCTTGCTAAATACTTGTGCGTACTCTTGTACCACCCGTAGTACCCCTTGTTTCTGGTGGACGGAAGTGGTGTCTGTCCAATATGAAGCTGCTGACACCAGTCCGCTACCGGGGTTGCCGGATCATTATCCTCCGCTGATTGGCGGGAGGCTAAGGACTCGGTTGTGAGGATAGAATTATTATCTACGGCATGTAATTTAGCAACTGTAGCATAACGTGGCAAATTTACTTCATCGTCCCCCAGTTGAGAAGTCGTACTGGTACTCTCCCATTTACTACTTCCACTACCCCTCTAGCAATCATGAGTGTAGGTCTGTGTTCTGAGCGATGGGGTTCTACTACTGCTTGGTAGTTCTGTCCTCTCAGACCCATGGCTGCTCTACACCATATTAACATTTCACTCATTGGGGGTATTACAATGGGGTTCGAGTCCGTGACCCGTACATTACCGATTTCACCATCTGTAAGCTTCGCTTGCTGCTGGCACATCAGGGCCCAGATCTCCCTCTGGATCACTCCCTTCTGCTTTGGCTTGGCAACTTCAGCGAGCTGTTGGAGCAAAAACACAACTTCTCCCAGACAGTTACTGATAATGTTAGTACCTAGTATCACATTTAGACCATTTTCCTCATTTACAGTCCTGACTACTAGGAGTCCCTGATCCTTCAGCTCCACCCTGCCCACTTTTACATTTACGTTTTTGGCTCCAATTACTTCAACAGGGAGACCATTGGTAGCGTACACTGTCAAGTCAGGGTTTGGGGGCTGGAGACTGTCCATGGACCAAAATTTATTGTAAAGGACATCAGGTATGATGGTCACCTGAGATCCAGTGTCCAGCAGTGCAGGGATTGCAATCCCGTCCAGAATCATGGACAGGTAGGGCCGTCCACCCACGAACCTGCGGTTCCAGTCTAAGGGGCCTGATGAGTCTACTCCTGGGTGTTGGCCCTCTGACCCAGGATCGGCTCGTTTAAAGGACATTGCTGAGACATATGACCTTTTTGATTGCAGCGGTAGCAGATGATCTCTCGGCGAGGATGGCGTTGATCAGGAGTCGCTCCTGGGGGTGGTGTGGTCCTCCTCCGGTGAGGCGACGTCCTCCATTTCCTCCGGTTCATCCAAGGGACATCCTCCGGACAGTCGGCTAGTAGGATCTTTCCTCCTTCCTCTTTCCGCAGTTGCAGGGCATCCATTACAGTGGCCAAGTTCTTAGTCAGCTGGCGCACTTCTGAGCGCAGACATTCCAATTCACTAGGGGGCGCCACCTGCATTGTAGCTTCTGCCACCTGCGGGGAAAAGGTGGGTACTGCCGGCTTTAGAATGGCTTCACCCGGGTGATACTGATTTGCCACCTCAGGCTTTTCCAGGGGTCGCAGTCCCTTTATTGCCATGTCCTTTAGAGCATCAAAAGTGGCATCTGGATGATCCAAGGACCACAGTTTACAGTCCTCCTTTCCTCTGGAGACCTCAGTCCCCGCACGAATTGCTCTTTTAACATTTGGCTCTCATCAATGGGACTTGTGGGGTTAGCCTGTTTGAGAGCTCGCAGGGCCCCCTGTAGTCGGCAGGCGTAGTCCCTAATACTGTCACCCGGTCCCTGGAAGCACTGATAAAATGCCATCCGGAGATCCGTTTCTGTGTGGTCCTCAAAGATGGCCTGTAGCTTTAAGAGTATCGCAGGTACCGACTCCTGGTCTGCAATGGGCCAAGTCTCTACTTCTCTCTCAGCCGCACCAGCTAACTGTCCTATTACCACAGCAGCTTTTTGCTTTTCAGTCATTGAGTACATATCCAAAATACTACATATTTTCCGTTTAAATCCTGGCAGGGTGCCTGACTCGCCGCTGTATTGAGGGAGCCACTTCGCTCCTGGCATGTATGGGAGCGTTAGCGGCATAAGCGGGACCACCGGACCAGGTGAGGGACCCGCACCTCCATCCTGCACTACAATGCCAAGCGGTGGGCTATTGGGGCCTCCGGCGGGGGCCGCTCCGTCTGCCGGTTGCTGCGACATATTGATGCCCCCTTGATTAATCTGAGCCTACCTCTTTCACAGGCTGCAGCGGTGGAGACAGGACCTTTGTCGCTGGCGCTCTGATGATGCCGCGGTATTTTGGGATGCAGTTTGCGATGCGGATTGCAATGCAGATTGTGATGCAGTTTGCGATGCGGATTGCAATGCAGATTGTGATGCAGTTTGCGATGCGGATTGTGATGCAGTTTGCGATGCAGTTTGCGATGCGGCTTTGCGATGCAGATTGTGATGCAGTTTGCGATGCGGCTCGCGATGCAGATTGGGGTGCAGGTTGGGGGCGTGTCCAGGAAACTGCGCGTTGTTTTAGGTACGCCCCCCTTCTTCACCAGCGCCTGAGGGCGCAAACATGGCGGTAAAATGGCGGAATTTGGCGCCAAACACAGCAAACAGTCTTTTTCTCACAAAACAGTTCAATAGGCACACAGGACTCACAATTGCAAGCTTTCGTATCCTGTTCGTGACGCCAAAGATAATTGACTCGCACCACAATTGTGGATACCAGGGCTATGGGGTACTCGGAACCGAGCCCATGGAAATCTATGGGAGTTGTCACGGTAGCGGTGGCTCGGTCCGTGGCCCTGGCAGTCAATGCGATGGGGAATATTTACAGGGGATATTTAGGATAGGTAGTTCGTGACGCCACCTGTGGTATCTGGTTAATTGAACCAGCGCTGCTATAAGGACTTTCACAGGGGATGTTATGGGGGCAGCTGGGTGGTAAGTCTCCCACAGGTGAGACTGGTCCCTGGAAGTCTATGGTGATGATGATGCAGGGTATAGATAATAATTCAGTCACACACGAAATAGCTTCTTTTCATACCTTTTACTGGTAGATGGTTCACGTAGATCCCGGGGAGCTGGTCGGGGTGGAGAATGCACATTCGGGTAACCGCTGAGCAGGTTAGAGGCCTCCTTTACTTCAAATGTAGGTGAGTCCAACTTGCCTGAAGCGAAGTTAACTCTGAATCTCCAGCTTTCTCAATAGCTATACTGCCCGGCCAACATTGTGGTGGAAACTTCTAAGTGGTGAAAACTAAGTCTATATTTGCTGATCAGGCTAGACTCCTGTTTTCCCTGTCTCCGGTTACGTATTGACACTTAGGGCTGCTCTCTGCGACCTGTAGTCCAGATGCCTCCGGTAATCTTGTTACTAAGCTTGAAACTGTAGCAACGCCTCGGACTCCGGTGTCCGGCAATTTAGTGCAGGCAATCCAATACCTAAAGCACTTCTCTATCTTCTCCACTGCCCTTCGCCCTGCTCTCGCTCTTAGCACAAGCAATTGTAACTTCGATGGTAATGTCAGCTTTCTTCTAGAGCTCGCTGAGCAGCTCTCAGTATCCTCCTTCCTCCAGCTTCTGTTGAGGTACTGATTAAGGGTAGCTCTGACTAGGCTAGGATGATCCACTTCACCCGTACTAGCCTCCACTTGCTTGTCAGGTGAGCTACGTTAGCTCTGCGAGGATTCAGTCCTCCCTTCTCTCTCTCCAAGTCCAGACTCCACTGGACTGAACTGCACTGTCCGAAGACAGGAAACTGACTGAACTATGATTGCTAAGTGTCACTTCCTCTTGTACCCCTGATGGGTGTGTCTCAAAGTGTGAGTGAAGTGCATAGATATCAAGCTTTTGCGATTACCTTCCTGTGCACTCTCCTGGACTTTATGTGTGCCTGCATAGCTGGGCTACACAGTAAATTCAAAAAAGTTAATTTTTTTCTCATTAATGTACACTCTGCACCCCATCTTGACTGAAAAAAAAACAGAAATGTAGAAATTTTTGCAAATTTATTAAAAAAGAAAAACTAATATCACATTTAGCCTCTGAATTCAGTATTAGGCCGGGGTCACACTTGCAACTGCAATGCGAGAAACTCGCGTGAGTCTCTCGCCTCAATACCCGGCACCGGAGTGTGCGTCTGCATGTATTTCTATGCAGCTGAATGCTCCAGTCCGAGTACCGGCGGCAGTTCCGGTATTGATGCGAGAGACTCGTGTGAGTTTCTCGCATTGCACTCGTGAGTGTGACCCCGGCCTTACTGTAAGGTCCCATTTACTTGTCCACTTTTATTACATACGAGAAAAACTGACTAAGTTTGATCAGTGACTTTTTGTCAGTTTCATTCGAGTGTAGTCCGAGTGTCATTTAGTCTTTTTCATACTTGAAAAAGAAAAAAAATCTATTCTTTTCATTTTGTAACAATCAGTGAAAATCGGACTACACTCGGATGACATCTGATTTTTTTTTTCGCAAACTTGCATTACCGATTCTGATCTGACAATGCCCCAGAGCATTTCCTTGCATAGAAAATTGTAGAAAATATGCAGCACTCACCCACAAGCAGTAATAAATGAAGTCCTTTATTCAGCCATTCAAGGCATTTGGACACAGTTCATGAGACAAGAAGGTGCAGGAGGGTAGCAGGGATAGAGGGATCGAGCCGGACGATGGCCGTTTCACGTTGTAGACATTTCTACGGGTCCAGGACAGCTGATAAGTTGTGGTTCATCGGCCATAGTCGACACTTCTAAGCCTAGCATTAGTGAATATTTTGGCTTAGGAGGCACCTGAGATAGGGCTTGGTTAAACGCCATGTTTTTGCCAATCTGCCCTCTCTCCCCATCTTTTTTGCGCAAAAAAACACAGCATTTTACTGTACCAGCAAAGTGAATGAGAGTTCTGACATCTCATGCCCACGCTGCTTATTTTTTCCTTAAGCAGTTTCACATCTGGAACATGTTAATTCAGCGATTTTTGCAGCAT
Organism: Oophaga sylvatica; assembly: GCA_033576555.1. NCBI lineage: Eukaryota > Metazoa > Chordata > Amphibia > Anura > Dendrobatidae > Oophaga > Oophaga sylvatica. The sequence continues at coordinate 10,442,883 of JARQOD010000009.1, forward strand.
TTTTCACCCATATTGATGTTAGGGGGAAAAGAGGCATCAAAAACACGTGCAAAAATGGCGTAGTTTACTCAGCATTTTCCCTGCCAAGAGACAAATGTTTGGTGCAGAAATGTCTGCTGCATATACTGTATTTAGCATGCGCATGTACCCAAATAGTCTTTAATTAAATGGAAAATGGGAATTTTATTATTGGATTTTGTACATAAGCGACCTTTGAATTTCAGATCTTGCACAGGATATTTGTAGGACTGGAAGAGCAAACATTTCAAAATAACTGACACGTCGGAACTTGCTTAAGATTTGCAGCTTATGTGTCCTCACCACTGCTTATTATGCAAAAATAACATCAGAGTGTGATATGTATATTGCCTGAAAACATTGTCGATAAACTTATTGATGTAAATACCTTTATGCCCAAAAAATGACAGAAGTATTCTAGGAGTGAGACCTTTATTGGCTAACCAGAAGAATTACCGTATGTTTGCAGCTTTCAGAGCACAGAGGCTCCTTCATCAAATGAATTACTGAGACAAGAGCACAACATTTAAGAGACATCACAACAGGACATTTGTGTATAGGGTGGATGGGGCGATATTTCCTAAAGATAAGCCAAGAAAATCAAATTTAGGTTTTTATTACAATTGGAGAGGTGGAGCAATTACAGGGTGCTGATGGGCTTCTAAGGGAACTAGAATACATGCAATGGCCATTTAGTGAAGCCTATTAGATCCTACTGTTTATCTGTGTAAGGGCTCGTGCGCATGGCCGAATTTTTAGTCCAAATACAATCGGATTGCACTCGGACCAATGTGAGACTGTGCACATGTCAGATATTTTCCTCAGATCTAACTGGTCTAAAGAAAAAAAATCGCTGCATACCCGAATTTCATCTTCAGGTCGTACTCGACCATGCAAGTCAATGAGTCCGTGGAAAACATTGGATTGCACTCAGATGACATCTGAGTGCAGTCTGATTTCCACTGACTGAGAGAATGGAGAAGATGGAGATATTTTGTTGTCCATCTTCCCCTCATCCGAGAGACTTGGATCACTCTGTGATCACACTCTGATTAAACTCTGATTAAAGTGTGATTACTATAATCAGTCCGATTCTCTTGGACGAGAGAATATACGCTCATGTGACCCTAGCCTTACACTTACAGACCCAAATAAGAAAATATGTAGTACAGTCTCTTATCTAAGAGATCAAAAGAACACACATCTAAAATCCCCTTGTTGGACTAATTCATATTGCAAAAAAAGTGTTAAAAATACCCAATAAAAAATTTTTTTTTTAGAAAAAAAACACTAAAAAAACAGTACGTTTGGTATCAAAGCTTGTATCCTATTATTTATGCTGCATCGTGAAACCTGCAAATAAGAAAAAAAATAGATTTATATTTTTATATACCCATCCTACCAAGTATGGAATAAAAAGTGAAAAACATTTCTTAAATCCCCAAAACTGGTAGCAATGTGAACTACAACTTATACACCAAAATGAAAGTTGACTTTTATTATTTTATACTTAATGGTGTGCGGTGTTTTAAAAATCAATTAAACCCTAGAGTTCCTGTGTTTTTCATCATTACACCCAAAAAGTGTAATAAATAGTCGTATGTAAACGGTTATAAGTACAATGACAAATACGATTCATCCTGTAAAAATCCAAGACACGTCAAAGGAAATACTATATAAGATATTATGACACTTTAATGCAATTCATTATGAAAAAAAGGCTTCGTCCTAAAGACCCAAAATATACCTTTCCTAAAAAGTAGTGTCTCGACCACGCACCACAATTGTGGGTTACCAGGGCAATGGGGTACTCAGAGCCGAGCCCATGGAAGTCTATGGGGTTGTCACAGGTAGCGGTGGCTCGGTCTGTGGCCCTGGCGGTCTGGCGTATGTTGGGGGGTATATTTACAGGGGATAGATTTATATACAGTTCGTGACGCCACCTGTAGTCTCTGGTAATTTGTACCAGCGCTGCTGTAGAGCTCTGAGGGGATGGTGAGGCAGCTAGATGTCGGGTCCCCTACAGGTGGGACTCTTCCCTCAGGTCGATAATTATGGTGGGGTTGTGCAGGCATGCAATTAAATAACTCAGTCTCACACCGTCAGCGTCTTTCCATACCTTTTACTTGTAAGATAGTAAGGCAGGTCCCAGGGAGGCTGATCCAATGGAGAATGTGTTTTGAGGTAGCAGCTGGACAAGTTAGGGGCCTCCTTTACTTTCACAATGATGAGTCCAACCAGCATAAAGCGTAGTTCCCTCTATAAACTCCAGCTATTTCAAAGCTGTACTGCCCGGTCAGTTTTGTGGTTGGAGCCTTCCTATGAGAGAGCTGAGTTCCTATTCTTGCTGATCAGGCTCAAGGTTCTCACTCCCCCTGACCCCAGTTACGTACCGACACTCCAAGGGCTGCTTTCTGTTACCTAAGGTCCAGTAAGCCTCTGGTTTTTCTACCACTATGCGTGAAGCTATAGTGATGCTTCGGTCCCCAGTGACCGGTGACAATGTGCAGGACTTCTCCAATCCTACAGCACTTCTAAATTCCTTCCACTGTGCCTTTTGCCTTGTCCGCGCTTGTAGCATAAGCACTCCACACTTCCACAGGTTAAATAAGTCAATCCCTTCCTTACTTCTTTCCAGAGCTTGTTGCCAGAATCTCAGTATTCCTCTAGGCAGGAGCACGTCTCTGAACCTTCACTGTCCTTGAGACAGGAGACTGAAGTATCTGTAACTAACTCTTCCTTCTCATTAGGTGTCTCAGTCCATCTTCTAGTGGGGCACAGCTCTGACCAGGCTGAGGTGATCTGGCTCACCTTTACTGGCCTCCACTTTCTGAACTGCACACAGACCCAGACTGGACTACTTCCTCCCTCCAAGTCCAGGCTAGACTCCCTGAATGAATCACTGAATGACTCCTGACCACTCCCTGACGAATGATTAAATACCCTAAGGGTGTGTCTAAGTGTGTGTTGGAGTGAATGGTTATAGAGCATTAAACTGCTATCTCTCCACACATCCTCCAGGGTACTGCGTGTGCCTTCACACCAGGGCTACACATTCCCCCATGGCAAAAGACAGCACTCCCGGGCTGTGAAATACAAAGAGACAATTTTGTTTATGCATTAAACATTAACATTAACTCTTCTCATCCGGGAGGTAAAGATTTCTTGAACGTTGCAAACAAAACATTAAATATAGAAAAATACAAAATATTAAATATACATTTTCATATACATAGACGACAATATTCTTGTGAAGGACCCGCACCAAACCTTCAACGTGGGTCCTGGGTGGGCTGCAGGACATCTGGATGCAGACCTCACTCAGTGCCACACCACACGGGTTTTATTATTCAGAGGTAGTTGTGGTGGTTTTATGTAAAACCAATATTGTGCACCGAAGCGCAACTATTTACAGGATAAGTTCTGGGCTGGCACAGTCCTCAGCCTCTCAGTCCATGTCATAATAAAAGAGCACATATATATCTTTCTCACTTTAATATCTACATTATATATCTATATATATACTTATTTTAACTTTACATTCACCTTATATCAAATTCTATATGCAAGAATCTGCAATTAACTTTTTCAAATCTTCATTCTAGTACCCAGCCGGGCATTCTACTCATTTTACATAAAACATAGATACATTTGGCAATAAAGTGCAAAACTGGCAAAAATTCTCAAACTTTCTACAACGTTACATATGGTAGACCCCTGTCTGGATCTTACCGATTTTTTACTGTTTAATTACTTCAACTACATTTTCCACCCCGGGGGCTGGAACAATGCGATGGTCCCTAGATCCCATGACTAACAAGTCGTGACCTGCTATCAGAGTCTGGGTCGCTACAGTTCTTGTACGAACCTCTAGGGGCGCAACGGGTGCTTTCGCTTTATGAGACGCTGTTTGCGTTACTGTAATGGCCACTTGCTCTCGTGATGCGGAAATAGTCGCCGTGCGCGTCGTCGTGTAAACTGCTGATTGAGATGTGGTCTGGGTCGCAGGTTGCGATGCAGCAGGACAAGATAATGAAGAGTATGCAGATGTTGCTTCCATTTGCGAGGAGCCTGCAGGGGGCGATGCTGGGGCACGGCCTGGTGCTGTATGAGCTGGAGACGGGGACGCTGCGGTAGTGGTGACGTTACCTGCGTCGGGGACGGGGTCACGGACGATTGTGACATTAAGGGCATACCATCCCTTCATACCCCAGTGTCGTGTATAGGTGACAATGTCTCCATTAATTAGGTCCCTCCCGGGATGGCCTTGCGGTAGGTGGGATTCTACGTCGCGTCTGCTGACAAAGACCCCTGGGTAGAGGCCCGGTTCTCTGATGAAGCCCCAGCCCTTCCGGAGGTGGAACTCTGTCACACACCCCTGCCGCCGCGGTTCCCTCAGAGTACCTTTTTCTCTACGGACACTTTCCTTGTCCGCGATCAGCTCTGCATGCTGCCGCTGTCGGTTGCGCTGAGCTTCCCGCTCTTCTTCCTGCTGGCGTTGCTGTTTCTCCTCGCGACTCTGCCACTCACGTTCCCACTGGGCGGTGTAGGCGACGTCATCCAGGCGCGCCATCTCATCCCAGTCAACGTCTGGTAATGACGGACAGGACCCCTCCGGTGTCCCTATCGGGGATCGATCATCTGCTGCGGCCTCCTGGCCGGGCGGGCGTTCCGGAACTGGCGGTACCTCCTCAACCTCCTTCGCCTCCACCGCTTCCTCGGTGGGATCAGGATCGGTACTTTTGGGGATTGCCTCCGGTTGCTCCTTTGCCTTGGGCAGCAGAATTTTCGGTAACTCGAATCGTGGGGGGTCGTCAAGGGGAGAGAACACCGCGTTCCACAGTCGCCACTGCATCAGATTACATCGGCGTCTCTCGATCTCTTCAAATCCAGGTTGGTGCTGGACCATCTTTTTCAGTCGTGCATTCTCCTCTTTAATCTCCAGCAATGCTTGCTGCAGGTGCAGGACCACGGATGGTTCCGGTGCTGGTGGCAGCTTGGCTGGGGAACGGGGCCTGCCTTCCTCCGCTTCCCTGCTCGGCTGCACACGTCCTGCTTCCATGATGTTCCAGAACCGTCTCTCTCATCTTCGTTTCGAAACGTCCGGTCTCTTCCGTGGAGGCGGGGTTTGCGTCTCCTCCTCTTCGCAGGGAAGGTGAAGAGGAGGCGGACCTCCTTTGCTGTAGGGCAGGATCGCATGTTGTAATAGCACTTTGAGAGGGCAGGCATTCTCTTCGCGCCACAGGGGGGTACACGCCCACCAAGGTACGCCCACCTTCTTCTCCAGCGCCTGAGGGCGCGAATATGGCGACAAAGATGGCGATCTTTGGCGCCAAAAGTGCAAACAGTCCTTTTTCACAAAAACAACTCCATAGGCACACAGGGCTCGCAATTTTGCGAGTTTCGTATCCTGTTCGTGACGCCAAGTTGTTGTCTCGACCACGCACCACAATTGTGGGTTACCAGGGCAATGGGGTACTCAGAGCCGAGCCCATGGAAGTCTATGGGGTTGTCACAGGTAGCGGTGGCTCGGTCTGTGGCCCTGGCGGTCAGGCGTATGTTGGGGGGTATATTTACAGGGGATAGATTTATATACAGTTCGTGACGCCACCTGTAGTCTCTGGTAATTTGTACCAGCGCTGCTGTAGAGCTCTGAGGGGATGGTGAGGCAGCTAGATGTCGGGTCCCCTACAGGTGGGACTCTTCCCTCAGGTCGATAATTATGGTGGGGTTGTGCAGGCATGCAATTAAATAACTCAGTCTCACACCGTCAGCGTCTTTCCATACCTTTTACTTGTAAGATGGTAAGGCAGGTCCCAGGGAGGCTGATCCAATGGAGAATGTGTTTTGAGGTAGCAGCTGGACAAGTTAGGGGCCTCCTTTACTTTCACAATGATGAGTCCAACCAGCATAAAGCGTAGTTCCCTCTATAAACTCCAGCTATTTCAAAGCTGTACTGCCCGGTCAGTTTTGTGGTTGGAGCCTTCCTATGAGAGAGCTGAGTTCCTATTCTTGCTGATCAGGCTCAAGGTTCTCACTCCCCCTGACCCCAGTTACGTACCGACACTCCAAGGGCTGCTTTCTGTTACCTAAGGTCCAGTAAGCCTCTGGTTTTTCTACCACTATGCGTGAAGCTATAGTGATGCTTCGGTCCCCAGTGACCGGTGACAATGTGCAGGACTTCTCCAATCCTAAAGCACTTCTAAATTCCTTCCACTGTGCCTTTCGCCTTGTCCGCGCTTGTAGCATAAGCACTCCACACTTCCACAGGTTAAATAAGTCAATCCCTTCCTTACTTCTTTCCAGAGCTTGTTGCCAGAATCTCAGTATTCCACTAGGCAGGAGCACGTCTCTGAACCTTCACTGTCCTTGAGACAGGAGACTGAAGTATCTGTAACTAACTCTTCCTTCTCATTAGGTGTCTCAGTCCGTCTTCTAGTGGGGCACAGCTCTGACCAGGCTGAGGTGATCTGGCTCACCTTTACTGGCCTCCACTTTCTGAACTGCACACAGACCCAGACTGGACTACTTCCTCCCTCCAAGTCCAGGCTAGACTCCCTGAATGAATCACTGAATGACTCCTGACCACTCCCTGACGAATGATTAAATACCCTAAGGGTGTGTCTAAGTGTGTGTTGGAGTGAATGGTTATAGAGCATTAAACTGCTATCTCTCCACACATCCTCCAGGGTACTGCGTGTGCCTTCACACCAGGGCTACACAGTAGTTTATAGGGCTTGTCTGATACCTATATAATGCCCTTTTATAATTGCCTAACTTTAAGCCATAACCACTTTTGTAATTTGCTTTATTATTAAAATTCCCTAACATTCTCCCTATACAGGTATTCCCTATATCTGTTTTTATTTTTCCTTTACTTTATGACATTTTGTTTGAGAGGAATCTCAAACAGGACATCACAGGAGGATAGCTTCTGTCACCCTCCCTGAAACAGGATGTCATCAGGGGGCAGCACTGCGGTCACTTTAGCTTCTGTCATCACCATCCCCTTTTGACGTTCTGTTTCAACCGCAGCTTCTTTTCCCACTGTCTGCATCTTCAGACACCGCCGTGTCTTTCTCTGAAATGGGATGCTATCAGGGGTCAGTGATAGAAGCAGGGTGAGTGATAGCTGCGCCACCCCCTGATGATGAATTATTTGAGGGCGGTGATAGGAGCTGTGGGGCGGCGCTGCTGCCACTCACACTGCTTCTGTCACTTCCCTCTGATGACATCTCTTTTCAGGGAAAGAAGTGACGATGACTGAAGGCGCAAGCAGTGAGCAAAGATGCTGTGGTCACTTCTCAATCACCACACTACTAAAACAGGACATCATAAAGGGATGGCAGTGACAGAAGCTTTGATAAGTGGCCGTGGGGCTGCACGCTTATGATGGCCTGTTCGAGGAGGAGTGGTGGAAGCTCTGGGGGAACTGACTGCAGTGCCATCCTCCTGTGACATCCTGTTTGAAACTCCCCTTTTATAAAACATCAAAGGAAAAAAAGAAAATAAATAGATATAGGGATCTTTAACAGTTTTTTAAAGCACTAGCAAAAGCTATGAGATATCAGAAATCACACTTTTTTTGTGTTTTTTTTTACTGAATTTGAGAACTGCAGCATTTGTGAAATCTGCAACATGTCAATTCTTTCAGAGGTTTTGCAGTGTTTTTTTTCACCCATAGAAGGCAATAAGAAAGAGCAAAAAATGCCATAAATGTGAATAAAACTAATTTATTAAACATGTACTGTAGACAAATGAACCTATAGCAATATAGTCTAGGACTTCACAGTATACTGAATAATAGTGACATGACTATACAGCGAATCAGAAACAACAAAAATTAAACAAAAATAATAATAATACTAAATATATGCAATACTAAATATCTATTTAGTATTATTATTGTTTTTGTTTAATTTTTGTTGTTTCTGATTCGCTGTATAGTCATGTCACTATTCAGTATACTGTGAAGTCCTAGACTATATTGCTATAGGTGCAATTGTATGGACATCTGTTGATGTTTATGAAGCAACAGTTCTATGTAGGAGAAATTGTATAGGTTGAAATGTACTGTAGACAAAGCCCATGTAATTCACATCCAAAACCGCAGGCAAAGAGGCTGCAAAAATGCCACAGAAAGGGCATTTTGTAAGCAGCGTTTTTATTGCTAAGAGAGCAGGTTTTGGCTGCAGAAAGAAATGCAGCTACGTGTGAACATAGACTTTATATTCTCTATATTTGCACTCCTTTGCAGAATTCTTTAGTGTACCTTTACTTTACTCTTTCACTTGCATCCATTGTACACTAGTTGCCCCTCTTTTTTGTCTAGTTTTGTTCCTTCTTTTGCTTGCACCCAGTTCATTATTCTATTTGCGCACTTTTTGGCATAATAAAATAAACATCAGCCAATACCTCAAGACAAAAAAAGTAAAGTGATTTAACCCCCCATTTTTCACACCCTGTAGCGGACATGGAACAACTTATTTTTATACTCTCGATAGAGAAGGCAAGTTATGTTTACCATTACTCTTAATACTTCTGTACTGCACCAAAAAGCAACATAAGTGTGTACAGACAAAGCATACTTCACAACTTTGGCAGAAGAGACCAAGGGACAAATTACGCATTGCAAATAGCGCATCGTGACACATTTCCGACCATCCTACCCACACACACTAGCCACCCATTTACCATTTTCTTTTACCCTGGCAGGAGGAGATGTCAGAGGGGGCACAGTGGCAGTGAGGGACATTTGGCAAATGCCCGGGACTACAGAGCCTAGACACAAATCTGGGACTGTCCTGCTGTATCCTGTCGGGAATAGTGATGATCAAACATGCTGGGATAGGGTGTTATCTGAACCTGCGCATGTACTAACCGAGTGTCTTCAGTGTGCTTGAAAAATATGTGCGAGTCCCCTGCATGTCTCATTGCTTCTTGACAGCCACAACACATACAGGGGTTGGCTGACAATCAGACAATCCCTCCATGTGTTGTGGTTGTAGAACAGCCGTGAGACATGCAGCCTCGGGGACTCGCAGATATTTTTCGAGCACGCAGAAAACAGTCGGTTAGCACACGAGCATGCTCGGATAATGCTTTTTCCGAGCATGTTTGCTCATCTTTAGTTGGGAACTGTGGATTTATTTTTTGTTCAAATCACCCATCTGGTCCTCATTGCATCTTTACATCACCGCCACAACCGTTGAAATCTAAGGGCCTCTCACGCTATGTAGGGACCTACAGCTATGATAAAGCCCTGGGAGGATCAGTGCAAGCATGAAAAGGTCTTGACACCATGACATCCCAGGTCCTGGGTGGCCAACCTGACTTTTCACTTTTTCTGGACAGCCTATCAAAAAAAATCATGGACAGACAATATTTTTTACGGACGCATTAGAAAACCATAATGAATCAGTATGATTATACGTGATGCATATGTACCGCCCATAATTCTGATGAGAAGACATCAGCTGCATTCACAGTAAAATGATAATTACAGATACAATAATCTGTATAAATTTCTTCAGTTTCAAAAAATCAGGGACACCTTAAATTTTTTTTTTAAAGGACTGTCCTGGAATTTTTGGTCTGTTGGCAACCCTGCCCAGGTCTCATCAGAGCCAGAAGTTCTGGCCTAGGGTGAGAGGCACAGTGATTTCAGCGCTCACAGTGGCGATCAGAAGATGTGATGAGGAGCAGAAAGGCCGAGGAGGCGAGCAGTAAAGTGAGTAGACATTTTTATTGTTTTACTTTTTGATAGCTTGTTACGGTTCAGAGAAATGTCATCCACTGGCCACCATATTGCTGAATCCGCACATAAACGAATTATGAAAAAGTCCACATCTTGGCTGATTTTTATAATATTTGAGTTCAGTTCCACTTAATATATTTTTCACATTTCTACTGACTATAGATGCTATTCTGGGTAGTCATTAACCTGTTAAGGTGACAGTCATTGTACATTTTTTTGCACTTTAGATTTTTCAGTAAAGAATCGTAGAGATCATCAGGAACATTTAGACCAGAGGTCTCAAACTGCATTCCTCAAGCGCCTCAAACAGGTCATGTTTTCAGGATTTCTTTGAATTGCACAGGTGATAATTTAATCACCTGCACAGATAATGATTCCAGCACCTAGACAACTATCCATTATTAATCCTATAGTAATAAAGGGTTAAAAAACACACACACCACACACACATTAATTAAAAATTATTTTAATGAAATAATTACACCTAGTTTTTGACCAAATTTTATTATACTGCTAATCCATCTGAATCCATTGTTCTCCTGTAATAAAAATAAAATAAAAAAGCAACAATATCCATTCCTCTCCGCCGTTCAGTCAGGTCCCCCGCTGCAATCCATCACAAGGGGTTAACTGGGTTACAGCAGGGACCGATGTTAATGCTACAGGACCGGTGCTAATGCTACTGGCCCGGCTGTAAACCCCTGCAGAATGAATGAGTTCATCTCTGCGCAGCCTCCCTGGCTGACCGGAGATTAACTGATTAGCGTGGGAAAGTTAATTAATTTTTTCCCAGGCTATTGAGTTCACTTCAAGTCAGCCAGGGACTTCGCACAGCCTCACTGACTACTGCTGACATTAGTGAGGCTGCGCAGACCTCAAGATACTGGGTGCTTGTCCATAAATCACAGTGTAAAAGTAACTTCAAAGAAGGAGACGGTTAGCATTCACCAATCTTGCGAATTCAGTCTTTATTCGACACAAAAGAGTGTCATGGTCAGGAGGGAGAAATAGGGAGTGTGCAGCGGCAGAGACGGCCGTTTCCCGCTCTCAGCGCTTCAACGGGTCAATGACATATATGATATATATATGTGTCTCAATGACATGTATATGTATATATATATTGTATTCTATGTGTATATATCTATTCTTTCTTTTGTGATTTCAAACCTGTCATTTGGATCCATTATATGTTGGTTTTGCAAGCCGGTGAGGAAATCTCGCAGTACGGCTGCCATACAGATGACACACGGATATTTTGATGTGAGGAAATCGCATCCTTTTCCAATCATTCAATAACATATCATTGCACACTTGTGTATGAGTATAATTATTGGTTGTTTATGCAACAGTGTATTACATTATGATTTTACCTCTGTGCTATGTTATTTTCAGCCTAGTATTTCTTGGTAATGGATTTCAAATTGGAGACTGTGGATTGCAGTCTGAGGAATGTATAGTTCAATGCTATTTACATGCAATCTATGTCTTAGTAGATATTAAAATCAATATTGTTGTCACCTAACACAAGTGTGGTCACCAAAAGTCTATGCTCAGATTTCCATATAAGCATAAGTCAAAGAAAGACTTTGTGCATCTCATTGTTTTTTTGAGAGCCAGAACTAGGCTCATACTTCCATCGTTGCTTCAGTGAGTGACTCTATCACAACCTCTGTCAATTCTCAAATAAAATAATGGTGTACCAAGCAGAAACCATTATAGTGAATGCCACAATCTGTATCTGTCGTATGTGGGATGTGTTCTTTTAAGGAGTTCTATTTTTCTGTTCCTATAATTAAACAGGAAAAGGTCCGGCCTTAAGCTACAAGTATGCCGTTACACTGTATGTCACTTCATGCTGTGAAGATTCTCCAGCGTCCACGCCAGGAGCAGCGGGAGCGTAACCGCTATATGCAATTTGTATACATGCGGTCACATGCCAACTAGACATGTGCAGCCTCGCTCAATGCAAGTGTATTGAGCGAGGCTGGACATGTCTTGTCGGAATGTGGCCAGAAGTATGCAAATCACACAAAGTGGCATGACCATCTGCTCCTGGCTCTGGCACTGAAGAATCCTGACACTGCGAGTACTGAAAAGATTCACAAGTTTGCAGTCAAATGGAGGAAATGGAGTTTGTAACAAGGGTTTGTTTGGGTTAAATTTATTTGTAAAAGTGATTTTCCTTTTTATGATGATTTTTTTTCTTTCTTTTTTTTTATAATAGATTAGTAGACCATCCCTCATCCTGATAGGTGTAGACATGTCTTCTGATCCCACCACACCAACGCAACCCCTGCAGTCCCCGAAGTCACCAGTCGCTCCGTCATACCCATTCCACCGAGAAGGGAGTCGACTTTGGGAGAGGAGTCACCTTTTTCTAGGAGAACTGCCAAGCCCTCTGCCAACTAAGAGAACTCGTACATATTCAGCGTATGTATTAAAAAAAAAAAAAAATCAGCATTGATGTAATTAATGTACAACTCTAACACTTTGTGGTTTTGATTTTCTAAAATTGGTAATTGTATATGAATGAAATGGACATTTGAACACTAAATTATAGAATTAGAGTACGTCCATGATGAGAAGCCCAGGGCTTATCCTCTGCAAGTCCTGCTCTGAAATGAATTACATTTGCATAGGTAATAAAAAGTGCCATTATATTCTAACATTTCACAAATTAATGTTGCCAAGTCAATGATGCTAGCTGTAATTTACATCCTGCTGCAAAACTATGTAGCAAAAATAACTACCGTACATTAACCATTTACAGTTAGGTCCATAAATATTTGGACAGAGACAACAATTATCTAATTTTGGTTCTAGACATTACCACAATGAATTTGAAACAAAACAAATCAGATGCAGTTGAAGTTCAGACTTTCAGCTTTCATTTGAGGGTATCCATATTAAAATTGGATGAAGGGTTTAGGAGTTTCAGCTCCTTAACATGTGCCACCCTGTTTTTAAAGAGACCAAAAGTAATTGGACAATTGACTCCAAGGCTATTTCATGGACAGGTGTGGGCAATCCCTTCATTATATCATTCTCAATTAAGCAGATAAAAGGGCTGGTGTTGATTTGAGGTGTGGTGTTTGCATTTGGAAGGTTTAGCTGTGAAGGAAACATGCGGTCAAAGGAGCTCTCCATGCAGGTGAAACAAGCTATCCTTAAGCTGCAAAAAACAGAAAAAACCCATCCGAGAAATTGCTACAACTTTAGGAGTGGCAAAATCTACAGTTTGGTACATTCTGAGAAAGAAAGAAAGCACTGGTGAACTCATCAATGCAAAAAGACCTGGGCGCCCACGGAAGACAACAGTGGTGGATGATCGCAGAATACTCTCCATGGTGAAGAGAAACCCCTTCACAACAGCCAACCAAGTGAACAACACTCTCCAGGAGGTAGGGTATCAATATCCAAATCTACCATAAAGAGAAGACTGCATGAAATTAAATACAGAGGGTTCACTGCACGGTGCAAGCCACTCATAAGAATCAAGAATAAAAAGGCTAGGCTGGACTTTGCTAAAAAACATCTAAAAAAGCCAGCACAGTTCTGGAAGAACATTCTTTGGACAGATGAAACCAAGATCAACCTCTACCAGAATGATGGAAAGAGAAAAGTATGGCGAAGGCGTGGTACAGCTCATGATCCAAAGCATACCACATCATCTGTAAAACATGGCGGAAGCAGTGTGATGGCTTGGGCATGCATGGCTGCCAGTGGCACTGGGTCACTAGTGTTTATTGATGATGTGACACAGGACAGAAACAGCCGAATGAATTCTGAGGTATTCAGAGCCAAACTGTGTGCTCAGATCCAGCCAAATGCAGCCAAACTGATTGGTCGTCGTTTCATACTACAGATGGACAATGACCCAAAACATAAAGCCAAAGCAACCCAGGAGTTTATTAAAGCAAAGAAGTGGAATATTCTTGAATGGCCAAGTCAGTCACCTGATCTCAACCCAATTGAACATGCATTTCACTTGTTAAAGACTAAACTTCAGACAGAAAGGCCCACAAACAAACAACAACTGAAAACCACCGCGGTGAAGGCCTGGCAGAGCATCAAAAAGAAGGAAACACAGTGTCTGGTGATGTCCATGAGTTCAAGACTTCAGGCAGTCATTGCTAACAAAGGGTTTTCAACCAAGTACTAGAAATGAACATTTTATTTACAATTATTTAATCTGTCCAATTACTTTTGGTCCCTTTAAAAACAGGGTGGCACATGTTAAGGAGCTGAAACTCCTAAACCCTTCATCCAATTTTAATGTGGATACCCTCAAATGAAAGCTGAAAGTCTGAACTTCAACTGCATCTGATTTGTTTTGTTTCAAATTCATTGTGGTAATGTCTAGAACCAAAATTAGATAAATGTTGTCTCTGTCCAAATATTTATGGACCTAACTGTACAATGACTATAAAAAGTCTACACACCTTGCTAAACTGTTTTGTCATAAAAAAAATACCAGGAAGAATAATTTCAGAACTTTTTCCACCCTTAACGTCACCCATAACCTGTACAAATCTGTTCAAACAAAAGGAAATCATTTTAAAGGAAAAAATAAAAATAACAAAAGTAAAATAATGTACTTGAATAAAGGTATAAGCGTTTTTATAAAGGCATTAGCTTTACCCTGGGACACTATGAAGACGGTCATCAAGAAGGGGTTTAAAATTGGCACAACTGTGAAAATACCTACAATGGGATGTCCTACAGCAATATTAAGGGAACTGCAGGAATTTCTGGAAATTACTGGTTATACACTCCAAGTGACAGCAATCTCCAGTATTATTCTTATGTTTGAAATGTGAAGTAGGGTGACAAGAGGAAAGCATTTTCTTACAAATAAAAAAACATCCAAGCCTGGCTATATTTTGCTAAAACCTATATTAAGTCTGCCTAAATCATGTGGGGAAGAATGTATGTATGATGAGACAAAGGTTGACCTTTGGCCATAATTCCAAAAGGTATGTTTGATGCATCACGTAAAAAGCACCATACCCACAGAGAAGCATTGTGGAGGCACCATTCTGCTGTGGGGCTGCTTTATAGCTAGAACTGGGGCTTTAGTTATGGTGGAGTGAATTATGAACAGTCCCAAATATCAGTCACTATTGCATCAAAACCTTGAGGTCTTTGTAAAAAAAGCTGAAGATGAAGAGGAATTTAACCTTTCAGCATAAAGATATGAATCCAGTTGAAAATCTCTGTGTTGTCCTGAAAAGGGAAAACAGGATTTGGATCGTTACTGCAAGGACAAGTGGGCAAAGATCGCCAATCCTAAATATGCCATGCAGATAGACTCCTATCCAAAATGGCTGAATGCTGTTCTGTCGTAAATTCAAAGTTGCCACAAAAAAGTATTAGTGTAAGGGTGTGCATATATATGCAACCACATTATTTTAATTCCTTATTTTTCATTTTCCAGCTGAAATGATTTGTTTGTTTTTCAATTGTATTGTACTGATCATAGGTGATATTAAAGAAAAAAAAAAGGTCTGAAATTATTCTAATTGACATAATTTTTTTACATGATAAAAACTTTATTTTAGCAGGGTGTGTAGACTTTTTATATCCACTGTATGCTACAAGGCTATTTACAACACGCCCTGTAGTAATGCACTCCTCAGCTATGACGCACTCCATGTCTGGCGTCCACTTGAGACGAAAGTTCCCTTCCTTTCTCACTACATCCCCTTGTGCTCTCCCATAGCGCCTACTACTCTGTCTCCGCCACCACCTGGGCACAGGTATGCTATTGAGCAGGTGCATTTATGCCAGAATTTTTTTTATTCGTCTATGTGGTCATGTATTCTCCATTTTGTTTTTATGTATTGAGATCTTACCCTTTTTGTTCAATCCGTACCATCTTGACCTGCAACTGTTTCAGTGCTGTTTATCTATCTCTAATGTTCTTATTCCCTCTATTCCTTCATTTAGAGTCACCGCACCTTTGCACTTATTCCCTGTATCTATCTACCATCCCACAACCCTAACTTCTCCTGCAGTTTGGGGGTTCACCTACCTATGTAGATTCCCCACACCTCACCCGTTTTCTTCACATTTAATGTTAAAAATCATGTTGGCCCTTGACTTTGTCTAAGTTTTTAGTATTGGCCCTCTGTGAACTGGAGTTCTTACACCCTGGTTTATAAGGTCCTCTTTACCTACTGCCATTTTGTTACTACAATCTTACCTCTACTTGCGGTTGCATTTTTTTTCCAAAGAAATAAGCATTCCTATACCGTCTTTATTAGAGACTGAAACTCGGTATCTAAAAATTCAAGTAAAGATGTAAAACTGAGCTGTGATCAGAGGTCTACAGTACATGACCACTGTAGCCATTTACCAAAGCAGCAAAACAAGAACGACAGGTGTGAATACTCCCATGTTCCAAAAATGAATTCCATACAATGTGGATCTGAGCTTACAGAAACGTCTTCTGCTCTAAGCTGTTAATCGCTTCCAAGGACATTGTGAAAGCATTTTTTTTCCAAAGAAATAAGCATTCCTATACCGTCTTTATTTAGAGAACTGAAACTCGGTATCTTAAAAAAATATCAAGTAAAGATGTAAAACTGAGGCTGTGATCAGAAGGTCTACAGTACATGACCACTGTAGCCATTTACCAAAGCAGCAAAACACAGAAAACGGACAGGTGTGAATACTCCCCATGTTCCAAAAATGAATTCCATACAATGTGGATCCTGAGCTTACAGAAAGCGTCTTCTGCTCTAAGCTGTTAATCGCTTCCAAGGACATTGTGAAACTATTTCAGAATGCTGATGTTCCAGTAACATGTGAGAACATGCATTCATGTGTATTTGTTTGACTCTGAGCTGAAAAGAAGGAAAGTATACATTTTGTAAGTTCTGCAAATCTCAGGTCACATGGGTAGCCAGCCACATCGTTTCTTTTAAAATGTCAAGATTTTCTGATGTTTGATTTAATCTTTAAGTTTGGAGAACGAAACAAGAAATAAATAAGAATAATACAAAACAACAAGTAATGCACCAGACAAAGAAGGCACATCGTGGCAGATAGTTGGGTATTGGTCATCATTTGTTGAAATTAAAAACAGTTTGTAGATAATTGTTGAACTATGTGTTAAGTTTGCATGTAAAAGCTTTTTACAGGTTTGGGCTGAAAGTCTGTAGTCACTAAATCCTCACAACATGCACATGTTAGGGAGCGCCAGGGCCGTAGTCATGGCTGTTACTGTCTGCTCTTGCATGCCTTGGTCTCCCCTCACATCATAAGAATGTCCCACTGTCAGTGTACCTGTTTCTCCATTATCCGCACCCTCGGGGTCTTCTCTACGTTGCTTAAGACCCTCTCCAGTCACTGGAGCACAAACAGAGACACAGTCCAATTGCAACTTAAAACGAAGAACTTTACTTTTTCTTCTTCTCAGCACATCCTTGTTGAATACAACATCAGCATAGAGTTCCATACGGTCCACATTCTCCATTTTCCCTGCACTTCTTCCTACGGCCTTCAGTACGTGCCTGGGTCGTACCGCCTCTTGCAGTAACGCAGCGTCCTCCCTGTTCAGACTTACTGCGCCTAGGAGTTCGCTCGTCCATTTCGCCCCAGATACGAGGGCATCAGGCCATGCAGTAAACTGCCACATTATAGAGCCCCCTGAGTCCCCGTACTGATATGGACTCAGCTGTAGTCTCTGTTCCACCACTGCTGTCACACGGCTGTTAAAGTTCTGGCCTACTGGGCCCTGGATGGCTGGGTGTTGTGAATGTGTTAGAAATGAATTCTGAGCAGAAGCTCCCTCTGGTGGTTACAAACAGTGCTGAACTATTCAATGAAGATTGTGAAGATTGGCAATCAGGTGTTACAGACTGGTCTTATATAAGGGAGGTTCCCTCCCATCAGGGTTGCCGGTGATCAATTGTTCTTGTCTCAACTTTGGTTCCTGGTTCACTTGGAAGCTTGCTGTGTCTTGCCTGCATCTTCTGCTAACAGATAAGATATTTTCTGCTTTTATTTTTGTGCTTGCTTTTTGCATTTTGTCCTGCACTTCTGTGGAGGTCAGCCAGGTCCCCTCCGGGGGATTGTGCTCCTCTCAGTTTATCTGAGCCACTGTTCATTTGCCTTTTCCAGTTTTTTCAGTGGCTGCTGCTTAGTTTTGTTACACCAGAGAACTAATTTAGGTGGTAGAGGTCGTGTGATCTCAGGTGTTTTTGCAATTAGTGTGTTGGTATTTTTTTTAGGATTTTTTGGATTGCAGTAAGTGTCCTTCCTATCCTTTTCTTTCTAGGAAGATTGGGCCCCAACGTTTGCTCATACTATTTTCTGTCTGTGTCTGTATTTCCTCTTGTCTAACCGCCATTACATGTTTGGGGGCTTCCTATGTTCTTTGGGGATCTGCTCCGGGGCAGATAGTTTTCCTCTTTCTATCTTTAGGTGTAGTTAGCTTCTCAAGCTGTGACGAGGCGTCTAGGACCAACGTAGGTATGCTCCACGTCTGCCTTTAGTTGTGGTGGTTAGTCAGGGTACTGCAATCCAGTAGATTCCAACCTCTCTGGTTTATTGCCTTTTTTGCCTGCTCTCCTCAGCTACCAAATTATAACAGTATCACCGGCCAAACTGAAAATTATATGGTACTCACAGAAGGGAAAGATAGTGTAAAAAAAAAAAAAAGTTGTCAGAGTTGTCAGAGATATATATATTTTTTTCTTTCCCTCTTTTTCTCTGGGTGCTGAGGATTTTTTTTTCTCTCAATGGAGTTTGCACAGTTGTCTGGCTGTGTGGATCAGCTTGCCACTGAAGTTCGGAGTATTGGTACCTATCTTGCAGGGTTGCCGGTTGTGGAACCTAGGATCCGCATGCCAGATTTGTTTTTAGGGGATCTAGCTAAATTTCTGAATTTCAAAAATAACTGTAAGTTGTTTTTTGCCTTAAAACCTAAGTCTTCAGGGAACGCAGCACAGCAGGTTCAAATTGTCATCTCTCTCCTGCGCGGCGATCCTCAGGATTGGGCTTTTTCCCTGACACCTGGGGATCCTGTTTTGAGTAATGTTGATGCATTTTTTCTGGCTCTGGGGTTATTGTGCGATGAACCTAATGTCACTGATCAAGCTGAAAAAGCCTTGTTGGCATTAAATCAGGGGCTTGAGGACGCTGAGTTGTACTGTCAGAGATTCCGAAGGTGGGCAGTCCTGACCAAATGGAATGATGATGCTTTGGCAGCCCTTTTTCGGAAGGGTCTGTCAGAGAATGTAAAAGATGTTATGGTGGGTTTCCCTGCTCCCTCTGGTCTCAATGATTCTATGTCATTGGCGATTCAAATTGACAGACGTTTGCGTGAGCGTAGAGGTATGCGTGGAATAGTGTTGCCTTGTGAACCAGCTTCTGAACCCATGCAGTGTGATAGAGTGGCTTCTGGGGCACAGCATCATGAGTTTCGAAAACGCAATGGGTTATGTTTCTACTGTGGTGACGCCTCTCATGCTATTTCAGTCTGCCCTAAGCGGGGAAGACGTTTTGCACGCTCAGTTGTCTTGGGTAGTGTTCAGACTAAATTTCTGTTGACTGTTACCCTGATTTGCTCCCTGTCCACATTTTCTGCTCAGGCTTTTGTTGATTCGGGAGCAGCTATTAACCTGATGGATTTTGATTTTGCTAAACGTTGTGGGTTTCCCTTGATACCCCTACAGAAGTCTATTCCCCTACTGGGGATTGATTCTACCCCTTTGGCTGAGAATAAACCCCAGTTCTCTACTCAGGTGATAATGAGGGTTGAACCTGATCATCAGGAGAGTTGCAAATTTTTGGTGCTGTATAATCTGCATGACATTATTGTACTAGGTTTCCCTTGGTTACAGTCTCATAATCCTGTTTTGGATTGGAAATCTGTGTCTGTAACCAGTTGGGGCTGCCAATGTGTTAATGCCAACACTCCTGTTTTTTCTGCCTCTCCCCAGGCTCAGGATGTTCCTGACTTTTTGACTGATTTTTCTGATGTGTTTAGCGAAAGTAAATCTGCATCCTTGCCCCCCCATAGGAGCTATGACTGCGCTATTGAATTAGTGCCTGGTAGTAAATTCCCTAAAGGTCGCCTTTTTAACTTGTCTGTACCTGAACATGACGCTATGCGGTCTTATATCAAGGAGTCATTGGAGAAGGGTCATATCAGACCATCCTCTTCACCCTTGGGTGCCGGTTTTTTCTTTGTGGCCAAAAAGGATGGTTCATTAAGGCCGTGTATTGATTATCGTCTCTTGAACAATATCACTGTGAAATATCAATATCCGTTACCTTTGATTTCTGACCTGTTTTCCAGGGTGAAAAACGCTACTTGGTTTACCAAGCTTGACCTCAGGGGGGCGTATAACCTTATTCGCATTAAGCACGGGGATGAATGGAAGACGGCATTTAATACCCCAGAGGGGCATTTTGAGTACCTAGTGATGCCCTTTGGGCTCACTAATGCTCCTTCCGTCTTCCAGTCCTTCATGAATGACATTTTCAGGGATTTTGTGGATAAATTTCTGATTGTTTATTTGGATGATATCTTGATTTTTTCCAATGACTGGGACTCTCATGTGAAACATGTTCGGACTGTGTTCCAGATTTTGAGAGAGAATGCTCTGTATGTGAAGGGATCAAAGTGTCTTTTTGGCGTACAGAGGATCTCATTTCTGGGATTCATTTTGTCCCCATCTGTTATTGAAATGGACCCGGTCAAGGTTCAGGCCATCTGTGATTGGGTCCAACCTACTTCATTAAAGGCTCTTCAGAGATTCTTGGGTTTTGCCAATTTTTATCGTAAATTTATTGGTAATTTCTCTGTTATTGTTAAACCATTGACTGATTTGACCAAGAAGGGTTCTGATGTGGTGAATTGGCCTCCTGAGGCAGTCTCTGCGTTTCAGGAACTTAAGCAGAGATTCACTTCTGCTCCTGTTCTACGGCAGCCTGATGTTTCTCTGCCATTTCAGGTGGAGGTTGATGCCTATGAAATTGGGGCAGGTGCCGTTTTGTCTCAAAGAGATCCAGAGACCTCTAAAAGTAACCCTTGTGCCTTTTTCTCTCAAAAATTTTCTCCAACTGAACGTAATTATGACGTGGGTAATCGGAAGTTATTGGCCATGAAGTGGGCTTTTGAAGAGTGGAGACATTGGCTGGAGGGAGCCAAACATCAGGTGGTGGTCCTCACGGACCATAAGAATCTGGTTTATCTGGAATCAGCCAAGCGACTTAATCCTAGACAGGCCAGGTGGGCCTTGTTTTTCACACGTTTTAATTTTGTGGTTTCCTTTCTTCCTGGCACTAAGAATGTTAAAGCGGATGCCCTCTCGAGGAGTTTCCTTGCGGACTCTCCTGAGTTATCTGATCCTGCTGTTATTTTGAAAGAGGGTGTAGTTCTTTCCGCCATCTCGCCCAATTTGAGACTGGCTCTGGAAGGGTGTCAGGAGGATAAACCCGAGCGCTGCCCTATTGGGAAATTGTTTGTCCCAGACTGGTGGAAAAAGAGTGTGATGTCTGAGATTCATTGTTCCGCGTTGCCCGGTCATCCCGGAATTTTTGGTACCAGAGACTTGGTTAGTCGGTCCTTTTGGTGGCCTACTTTGTCTCGTGACGTCAGGGAATTTGTGCAGTCCTGCGGGACTTGCTCTCGCTCCAAGCCTTGCTCTCACTCTAGTGGTTTGTTGATGCCATTGCCTGTGCCCAAGAGACTATGGACCCATATCTCTATGGATTTCATTTCCGACCTCCCTGTTTCTCAGAGAATGACCGTTATCTGGGTGATTTGTGATAGGTTTTCCAAAATGATACATCTTGTGCCATTACCTAAGTTGCCTTCCTCCTCCGAATTGGTGCCTTTGTTCCTTCAGCACGTGGTTCGGTTACACGGCATTCCTGACAACATTGTGTCTGACAGAGGAGTCCAGTTTGTTTCCAGATTTTGGAGGACTTTTTGTTCTAAACTTGGTGTTCAATTGTCTTTCTCCTCGGCTTTTCATCCTCAGACCAATGGACAAACTGAGAGAACAAACCAGACATTGGAGACTTATCTGAGATGCTTTGTGTCTGCTGATCAGGATGACTGGGTCTCTTTTTTGCCTTTGGCTGAGTTTGCTCTTAATAATAGGGCTAGCTCTGCCACTTTGATGTCTCCATTTTTCTGCAATTTTGGGTTTCACCCTCGATTTTCTTCAGGACAGACGGAGGCTTCTGTCTGTCCAGGTGTTGACTCTGTTGTGGAGCGTATGCAGCAGATTTGGGACCAGGTAGTGGAGAGGTTGTCCCTCTCTCAGGAGAGGGCCCAGCGGTTTGCCAACCGGCATAGGACTGATGGTCCTCGGTTTGAAGTGGGGGACTTGGTCTGGTTGTCCTCAAGAAATATCCCTATGAGAGTTGTATCTCCTAAGTTTAACCCTAGGTTCATTGGACCTTATAAGATCATGGAGATTCTTAATCCTGTTTCCTTTCGTTTACTTCTTCCAGGGACATTTAAGATCCATAACGTGTTCCACAAGTCCTTATTGAAGAGGTTTGTCGAGCCAGTGGTTCCTATGGCTGCGCCTCCTGACCCTGTTTTGGTTGAGGGCAATCTGGAGTATGTGGTTGAGAAAATATTGGATTCTCGGTTTTCTAGACGGAAACTCCAGTATTTGGTTAAGTGGAGAGGTTATGGTCAGGAGGACAATTCTTGGGTGTTTGCTTCGGACATCCATGCTAGGAGACTGATCCGTGCGTATCACAGAGCTCATCCTGACCGACCTGGTTGCCCAAATGAGGGTTTGGTGACCCCTCCTCAAGGGGGGGGTACTGTTGTGAATGTGTTAGAAATGAATTCTGAGCAGAAGCTCCCTCTGGTGGTTACAAACAATGCTGAACTATTCAATGAAAATTGTGAAGATTGGCAATCAGGTGTTACAGACTGGTCTTATATAAGGGAGGTTCCCTCCCATCAGGGTTGCCAGTGATCAATTGTTCTTGTCTCTACTTTGGTTCCTGGTTCACTTGGAAGCTTGCTGTGTCTTGCCTGCATCTTCTGCTAACAGATAAGATATTTTCTGCTTTTATTTTTGTGCTTGCTTTTTGCATTTTGTCCTGCACTTCTGTGGAGGTCAGCCAGGTCCCCTTCGGGGGCTTGTGCTCCTCTCAGTTTATCTGAGCCACTGTTATTTGTTCATTTGCCTTTTCCAGTTTTTTCAGTGGCTGCTGCTTAGTTTTGTTACACCAGAGAACTAATTTAGGTGGTAGAGGTCGTGTGATCTCAGGTGTTTTTGCAATTAGTGTGTTGGTATTTTTTTTTAGGGTTTTTTGATTGCAGTAAGTGTCCTTCCTATCCTTTTCTTTCTAGGAAGATTGGGCCCCAACGTTTGCTCATACTATTTTCTGTCTATGTCTGTATTTCCTTGTCTAACCGCCATTACATGTTTGGGGGCTTCCTATGTTCTTTGGGGATCTGCTCCGGGGCAGATAGTTTTCCTCTTTCTATCTTTAGGTGTAGTTAGCTTCTCAGGCTGTGACGAGGCGTCTAGGACCAATGTAGGTACGCTCCACGGCTGCCTTTAGTTGTGGTGGTTAGTCAGGGTACTGCAATCCAGTAGATTCCAACCTCTCTGGTGTATTGCCTTTTTTGCCTGCTCTCCTCAGCTACCAAATCATAACAGCTGGGTTCCTTGCTTGCAACGTTACGGGGTTGCTGTGTTGCCCGGCTCTAAAGCCCACCCGAGCTATCTGGGCACCCTGACCCCACTAACTATAATCCAGGAAATCATCCTGCTTATTCACAGCAGACCCCTCGTGTGTTAACTATTTACAGTCCTATCTTAAGTGTACTAACGTGCCCCATCTAGTGGCCTAATAAGGTTACTACGCTTTCCCTATACATAATATTATACACACAGTCTACACATCAATATATGTACATATACATAACATCAGCAGGTAAAAAATATATATTCAAGCAACAATATACATATATAGATAAATGGCATATTTACATTAAGGAAGGGAGTGGAGTATCTCACAGTCCCGG
This sequence comes from Oophaga sylvatica, assembly GCA_033576555.1. Taxonomy (NCBI): domain Eukaryota; kingdom Metazoa; phylum Chordata; class Amphibia; order Anura; family Dendrobatidae; genus Oophaga; species Oophaga sylvatica. The sequence goes on from JARQOD010000009.1 coordinate 10,466,678, forward strand.
TACACCCCTTTACACACACTGCATGCTGTCAGGATCCTCCAGTGCTGGAGGCAAGAGCGGGTGGTCACGTTTCTGCAAGTATGCGATTTACATACATGTGGTCATATGCCGACTAGACATCTTCAGCCTCTATCGATTCACTTGTATTGAGTGAGGCTGCACATGTCTAGTCTGAATGTAGGCGGAAGTATTCAAATTGCTTACTTGTACTCATATGATTGTCACAGGAGAATCCTGACAGCTTGTGGTGTGCACGCTGTGAGGATTCAAGAGTCTGCAGTCACATGGACTTTCATCTCAAACTCAGACAACCCCTTTTAAGGTATATTACATTAGTGGGACAATATTCACCCTATGATCCTACATTTCTCATCAGCACTGCAAGAGCTTCTGCAGGACCAATCTACAAGGGTGTATGCAAGCAGTTCTCCCGTTCCCAGGGCCATGGGTTCATCATCCCTGAAAATGGAACAGAAGACATATTTGTACATATTTCTGAGTAAGTGCTCTTTACTGCGTCATATTCAATTACAAAATCAGTGTATTAGATCATGTGATAATGAATATGATTATGTAATCTCACTTTATATTGCCAATATTCAATGAAGTCCCCACGGCCACGCAATAGCTATACGTATAAACCTGTTTATAACATGGAAAATTAACAAACAAATCAGTAAAATTAAGAAACAAATCCTAAAAGAATCCTTTTTTTGTAAATCTGTAAATGCATTTTAGTTGCAACAACTAATAAATATTAATAATGGTGGCTTAAAGGAATTCCAGCTAAGAACCAAACACAAGACCTGGGGCAGATGCTATATACTGTGCTGTATGCTGCAGAATTCGGACCTGAAATTGAGCTTAACTTGAGTTGGTACACATGCAGCACATAAACGCATGTTCACATTGGCCATAAAACATATAAAACCTACAAGAGAAAAAATAAGCAAAAACCCTGCTGTAGCTAAGTAAATAAAAAGCAAAAAGTGCATTAAAATAACACACAGTTTTTAGTAATACTGTTTTTGATCAAAAATAGCATAAAAGCCATCCCACCGCGACAAGGTAACTCCGATCTGTCTAATATTAAAAACATTACAATGTAAAAAAAATTGACCTCAGTGTGTGAATAAGGGCAGACAAAAGGACTGGGCACAACCAGAGGACACCGGTCTGGGGAAGCCTTATATACAATTTCCAGCTCAGGAGAGGGAGGCCACACCCCGGCTTGCATAGAATGCAATAATAAAAGAGAAAACACAAACATTGAGCTTGATTTGAGTCTGTACACATGCAGCACATGTTTTATGGCCAATGTGAGTATGCATTTATGTGCTGCATGTGTACCAACTCAAGTCAAGCTGAATTTTTGTGTTTTTTCTTTGTATTATTACATTTTGTGCAAGCCGGGGTGTGGCCTCCCTCTCCTGAGCTGGAAATTGTATATAAGGCTTCCCCAGACCGGTGTTCACTGGTTGTGCCCAGTCCTTTTGTCTGCCCTTATTCACACACTGAGGTCAATTTTGACACATGATAAGGTTTTTAATATTAGACAGTGTAGGACTGTCCCGTCAGAGTTACCTTGTCGCGGTGCGATGGCTTTTATGCTATTTTTGATCAAAAACAGTATTACTAAAAACTCTTTGTTATTTAAATGCACTTTTTGCTTTTTATTTTCTTAGTTACAGCAGGGTTTTTGCTCATTTTTTTCTCTTGTAGGTTTTATAGAATTTGGACCTGCTAGACCCCTATTGCACCTCACTAGACAGTGACTTAGTGAATGGGGCATGGTTGAGAGAAAGAGGGAATGACTTGGAATTGCGAGTAGCCGCTATACTAGACTTACAAACCAAGATTTTAAATATCTCGTCGCACATTCTGTGAAACAGTCCTCGACCTTCTTTCCCAACTTGTGTTATTGACCTTAGATTGAAAGAAAGCCTTATAAGAATACCACAGCTTAATGCATACTGAGCCAAGCAAAATTTATCAGCACAATAAATGTACTATCAGGGGTGCCCAAACTTTTACATGTATGTATATGATTAAAAGGGTATATATGGGACTTTCTGAAGCTGAAAAAATATACCTACGCACTAACAGGCAGGTAGTTGCTACTTACCTACCTATTGTGCACTGCGCCGTTCTTCCCAGGCATAAAGCGGTCACAGGCCGTTTCTGCCATGGAGTCAGCTGCCTCTGCTGATGTCACGTCGACAGAGCGGTAGCTTCTTTTCTGCTCTGTCGATGGGACAGGGCTTCTGACGTCATTGTGATTGACAGTCGGATTTCTGCTGCCTAACGACATCGGCAGTCCTGTTGACAGAGCAGATTGGAAAAGAGGCCACTGCTCTGTCAACATGACATCAACAGAGGCAGCAACTACCTGCCTGTTAGTACTTAGGCATATTTTTGTTTTTCAAAAAGTCCTGAATGTACCCTTTAGGGCTCATACCATCACTGTTAATAAAATCGGTCTGATGTTGTTCCTCAAAAGTCAGATGTGTGTCATGCGAGTACAATGCAATTTTTCTCACCTAGTATCCATATGACATGCGCATGCAATCTGTATGCCATGTGATTTTAACATTAGCTTTTACATTGAGTAATTCTCTGTTATTTAAAGATAGCTGTCTACAAAATATTACTCAATACATAGATAGGTAGCAATATGTAAGTGAAATATATAATCATTGCTTTGTGTTTAAAGCTTACTGTACATGTATTTTATTCAGAAAAAAAGAAAAGAAAAAAATGGCGTGGGGTCCCCCCAAATTTTTTAACCAGCTGAGGGAAAGCCGACAGATGGGGAATGATGTTTATAGCCTGGGAAGGGGGTAATAAACATGGAGATTGCAGGAAGCATCAACTGGAGAAGATGGGGCACTAGTGACAGCAGCACAGAATATCCATGAAATTTTCAGTAATTTAACTATATCCCCTTAGTGACAGAGCCAATTTGGTACTTAATGACCAAGCCAAGTTTTACAATTCTGACCACTCACTATAGCTCTGGAATGCTTCAACGTATCCCACTGATTCTGAGAATGTTTTTTTCGTGACATACTGTACTTCATGTTAGCGGTAAATTTCTTTGATATGACTTGCATTTATTTATGAAAAAAACGGAGCTTGGCAAAAATTTTGAAACTTTTGCAATTTTCAAACTTTTATTTTTTGTGCCCTTAAATCAGAGAGTCATATCGCACAAAATAGTTAATAAATAACATTTCCCACATGTCTACTTGACATCAGAACAATTTTGGAAACATAATTTTTAGAACGTTATAAGGTTTAAAAGTTGACCAGCAATTTCTCATTTTTCCAACAAAATTTACAAAACCATTTTTTTAGGGACCACCTCACATTTGAAGTCAGTTTGGAGGACCAATATAACAGTGACACCATTCTAAAAACTGCACCCCTCAAGGTGCTCAAAAACCACGTTCAAGAAGTTTTTTAACCCTTCAGGTGCTTCACGAGAACTAAAGCAATGTGGAAGGAAAAAAATGAACATTTTACTTTTTTCACAAAATTTTTTATTTGGAATCAAACTTTTTTTTTTCCATAAGGGTATCAGGAGAAAATGGACCACAAAATTTGTTGTGCAATTTCTCCTGAGTACACAGATACCCCGTATGTGCTACGGTTTGGGCACATGTCAGGGCTCAGAAGGGAGGGAGCACCGTTTGACTTTTTGAACGCAAAATTGGCTGGAATCAATGGCGGGCGCCATGTCGCGTTTGGAGACCACCTGATGTGCTTAAACCGTGGAAACCCCCCAATTCTAACTCTAACCCTAACACAGCCCTAGCCCCAACCCTAACCTCAACACACCCCTAACCCTAATCCCAACCGTAACCACAACCATAACCACAACACTAACCCCAACACCACAACCCTAACCCCAACACCACCCTAACCCCAACACAAGCCTAACCCCAACACAACCCAAACCCCAAACAACCCTAACCCTTGCCCCAAATCTAACCTTAGTCCCAACCCTAACCCTAACACCAATCTTAACCCTAGCCCCAATCCTAACCCTAGCCCAACCCTAACCCTAGCCCCACACTAACACTAACCCAACCCTAACCCTAGCTATACCCCCAATTATAACCCCAACCATAACCCTAACCCTAGCCCCAATCCTAACCCTAGCTATAAGCCCAACCATAACCCTAACCCTAGCCCTATCCCTAATGGAAAAATGGCAAAAAAATAAAAAATTTTTATTTTATTATTTTTATCTAAGGGGATGATAAAGGGGGGTTGACTTACTATTTTTTTTATTTTGATCACTGTGATATGGTCTATCACGGTGATCAAAATGAACCAATAGGAGAAATCTATTGTTGCCAGGTGCCAGCCGGCAGATCTTGGCGGGTGCACTGCGCATGGGCCCACCATTTTTTGATCATTTTGCGCACAAGCGCTTCAACAGATCCTGTAGAGGACCTGTTGAAGCGCTTGTGTGCGAAACGATCATCGTCCAGTTCTTTGTTCCACTTCATACCCTCCTGGCCTGGATGTTTTAAATTGCCACAATAAAAAGTGAATTTTAAGGACGGTGAGTGCCACCCTTCTCTTACTTGTTGCAAGGATTTTGAATCTTTTTTCATAAGGGGGCACTCGGGAGTCCTATTTGGGAAGCCAAACAAGCGGAGTGGACATTTAAAAACAAGCCGAGCACAGGTGTCGCAGTGGTGGGAATCATCTTGCTTGAATTAGCACCCTATTATACCTAAATTGATATGGTAGTGTGCCCTACTCACATCCTTACATTCTGGAGACATTTGGTAACTCCAGATTTTATTCAGGAGTATCACACTACAGGAGGTTGAATACAAACGTACGTCACAATAATTAGAAAACCTTATATCATTTCCTTTACACTTCACAAATACTTGCTACTTTGTGTTGGCATCTCACATAAAATACCAATAAAATTGAAGTTTGTGGGTGTAATGTGAAAAAATGTGTAAAAGTTCAAAGATATGAATACTTTTTCAAGGCACTGTATATGCATTTACATATGTCACATAAGTTATTAATTCCTAAAACTTTAAAGCCTTTCTGCCTTACATTGCCATTTTTACTTTAGCCCCGCATCAGATTTAAGATTATTTTAAATTAAAAAATATAATAATAATGTAAAAAAATATTGTGATTGTACCATGTTTTCAGAACTCCAGGTCTGTATTGTAAACCGTACATGGTTAGAATTACTTTATATCACTGTAATTTAATCTTAATATTTTTGTTCTACTCCTTACAGCATTGAGGGGGAATATGTGCCTGTGGAAGGAGATGAAGTAACATACAAGATGTGCCCGATTCCACCCAAGAACCAGAAATTTCAAGCTGTGGAAGTTATCCTGACCCACCTGTCTCCTCACACAAAGCATGAGACCTGGTCAGGACAGATAATCAGCTCTTAGAGTTTATCAATGCCTTCCATAGGTGGTGGGGACCAAACAGACAAAATAAAACTGCCATACTGACCCAGTGTCTACACCTTTGAGAGTCATCCCAGATCTTGTGGAAAGATTGAGCCAGTCATGCTGGGATATTTTTCTTTATTGAAGACAAGGAGTAAAGACTGGTTCAAGCTGTCCCCAAGGTCTGTGACTAGATCCAGGCTTGTCCCTTGTACTAACACCAGTAACACTGAGTTGGATATAAACCTGTATACTTAGCAGGATTCTCCTGCTCTTCAGCATATAGCAGTTCATTGTAGTAGGACTGACATGATAATCATCTGTTTTTCACTCTTCTGATCATTTTATTTGACCTTTTTGCCATTTTTTATTCAAGGAAATGCAAAAGAACTGAGGTTTCACTTAAATTCCGAGCCAAACTTTTCACCCTCTAGGGACTGTAGGTTATAAAACCTTACCCATGGCTACCTGTCTAGATTTATGTATCACTAAACCACAATTTGTGTGTTGACATTTGTATTTTACACTTTTGTAATGCATCTGCACTGTAAAACCAGTTTGGATTAACAGTCCCGACACCTGTTAATTTTTGGGCTTCATACAGAGTACAGTTGTCTACATTGGTGGAGGAACAGTTTAGCTTCTATATTGTTAGTTGATGATGATGATAATATGACCTGCTTCCAGATTTCAGAATATTTCTGTCAGTTTTAATACTGTTGAAAGTATATTATTGTGATTTTTTTATATATATTTTTTTGTGTGTGAGTGCCTTAATTCTCATAGTATTGTGTGCTGTTTTGTATTGAAGGCAATGCTTTTTTTCTTATTGTCTTTTTTTTTCAGTTTGATTAGATTTAAATATATTTGGTTTGCTTATTTTTCTTGATGAGAGATGTATCCGTGGTCAGTACCGCAGCTCAGTTGTTATTGCAGGGCCAATATTATAGAAAGTTACCATTTATTAATTCATCAATAATGCTGTATTGTATATACATAACATCCAGATGAGCTGAACAAGTCCAGTTCAATATGTTCCCTTGAGATGACACTGCCGCTGATGCTTATATGTAGTAACTTCTGGCATCAAACACTTCATTGAGTGCAAAAGTTGGTCCATAAAATGATTAAGGAATTTGCATAAAACAGTTTTCATCACATAAATTATTTCTATCAATCAATATATTACAGTACCTAGATTTTTTTGTAGATATAGAATGCATGTCCTCTTTGAGATAGTTATCTAATTTGAAATGTAAATTTTGCTTGGCGATGTTATCACCTGACTGTTTTTTCAAAAAGTAAGAAATGAAGGGGTTTTCTGGGAATTTGCTCATTTTGTGCTATAGGGCCAAGAACTTCTAGGCAGGTAGTTGCTAACTACCTGCCTGTTCTGTCTGGTGCCGATCTTTGCTGGTGATCATGAACTGATCTTGCCCATGATCCTGCTGAATTTGACCTCCCATCAAAAGAGAAGCACTTCTTCTTCTGGGCAGATCTGTCGACGGATCATCACTGGTGACGTCATGCTGATTGACAGCCTTTCCCCACAGTTAGAGGGGAGCTGGCTGTCAATCAGCATGACATAGGCAGAGCGGAAGAGAAGAAGCAGATCTGCCAATGTGATGTAAGAGAATCGCCATTAAGGAGTGTTATGTGACTGCTCTTAGCCAGTAGAGATCGGCGCTGGGAAGAACAGGCAGGTCGTTAGCAACACTAGCCTATAACCTCTTAGCTCCAAAAGGAATACTAAACAAAGTCCCAGATAACCCCTTGAATCTGAAGAAACTGATGTGTTTTTCATCTACATTATGAGCAATATGAGTCACTATGTACAGATACAACTTAAGCTATCGGTGCTCATATGCTGTCCATGTCCTGCTTCCAATTAGGAGAAGACTATCACGTTTTTAGATGTCCAGATTTTTCTTTTCCACATATTTAGTATCCTGCATGATATTGCAGTAATGTTATTCCTAAAGGCTTCCATTAAAAAAAGTAACATGTCGCCTGGAAGCTTTCACCCCAGAACTCTGGTGTAAAACCTTTGAAAGATTGAAAAATTTGGGCTGAACTGTGAGCTGTGCCTACATTTATTGTGACTCCTCACATCTGCACGCCAGTTTCTCCCAACTCTGTGGAAATAGGTGAAGTTGGGGTCGGTGGTGTGGCAACTTCCGCTCGTCAAATTCATGACAAGCGGTAACGTTTGCTATGCCACAAATCTTACTCCAGCAGGGTCTTGAGTAGGATTTGTGGCAAAGCGCACAAGAAGGTGCACGCTTCTCATCCATAACTACTGATTCATAAAGAGAGTCAGAAGTGTTTGTCTCCAGATGACCCCTCATCGAGACCAGTGTGAACAATGCCAGTCTTGATGAATCTGTCCCAATGCCTCTATTTACAGCTGCTCCTCTATTACAGGGTGTACTTACTAACTGGCTGCTTTCTGCACACTAACCTGTGTGGTCTGGAGAGCCATGGATAACTGCATTCTGGCTATGTTATATGGAGCAGACCTAAAATATCGCAGAGACCTCTTTAACAGTCTGGATGTGAAGGCTAGAGCGGTCTTTACGGCAGCAGTGTAGTGCTGCAGTCGTCTGGCTGAGCGGTCTCTACGACCTATATAGGCAGCTCTATTTCAGTCCTGACCAGAAGATATTGGCCCTAATTCATCAAGCACGTTTAGTCAGAATTCTGGTATAAAACTGCCTGAAATGTCATAAAATTTCTGCACAATTCAAAATTTTGGGAATTGGCAGATTCACGACAGTCCTGGCCAAGAAAATTGGGTGGCACTCAAGCGGGATAGAGTATGGCCAAGTGCGCCATCATACAGAAGTGGAAGACAAAATAGGAGCGCTCCATGGTGAAGCCCTGGTGATACAGGGAAGAGTAGATGGCATCTGCTCACCTGGTGGAGTGGTGCAGGTCAGGCACAACTCTGATGAGAGTAGTAGTGAAGTGGTAGTCCTCGTGTAGACTGCTCCACCCGTTGAAGCCGTCAGAATGGCTCATTAAAACAATAAGAAACATAAGAAAATAAGAATTGCGAGGCAAAATATAAGAAAAAAACGTTGTGGTGGGCGCTGTCTTTTTTTTCTTTTTTGCCTCTTGATTATCATGCAGGACTGAGCAACCTCATCTCAGCCTACGTCTGCGGTCAGAGAGTCCATAAGGGTCTAATCAGATGGTGGGGGGTTAAGGAGCAACTCTTGCAGCACAGTAAAAGCCTTACGCGGGTTCACCCTGAATTACCAAGGTTTTGTACTGTAGTTCTACTTATTACCTGTGTACCTGGGGCAGTACACCATAAAATAGCATGCAATTCTGAGTGTACAGCAAGGACTGCACATCAGATGCACTGTCACAATAAACCCAAATATTGGCTTCAGTGTTATAGAACATGATACCAAAAAAGAAGGTTATGTTCGCTAAGAAAGAACTACGTCAAATACATAAAGTAAGGAAAAGTATTTTATCAATATAGAAGCCATACTTAATAGTTCAGCTTCTGTTATAACAAGTGCTGTCTTTTTTTAATTACCATAACATCATGAAGCACAAACTTCAAAATCTTATATAATATGCTTCAGCACGAACTTTAAATGCTGAGTTAAAAAGTATATATGGTTTCTCTTATTAGCTAGCGATATGAGCTGCTGAGGAGATAGAAAACAACAAAATTCATAGAATTGCCTCTTTATGAGATTTTTGGGAGGGATTTGGTGAAATACAGGGTACTAGCTGAGGAATGCATTTGTAAATTAGGTGTTAGCACACAGTTAAAGGGAATTCGTCAGCAGGTTTTTGCTATGTGATGTGGGGGCAGCATGAGGTAGGGGCTGAGACACAGATTTCAGTGATGTGTCACTTATTAGGCTGGGTGCTGCTGTTGCAATATAATGAAGGTTTTATCATCAGGAGAGTATCACTGTCCAATGTTATGAATGTGCTAGAGATGGTTTCTGAGCAGAGGCTCCCTCTGGTGGTTACAGACAGTACTGAACCTTTCAGCGAGGAATGGCAATCTGGGATCACGGACTTTTCTGATATAAGGGAGGTTTCCTCCCATGATGGTTGCCGGTGATCAATTGTTCTTGTCTCAATTGTGGTTCCTGGTTCATTTGGAAGTTTGCTGAGTCTTGCCTGCATCTTCTGCTATCAGATAAGATATTTTCTGCTTTTATTTTTGTGCTTGCTTTTTGCATTGTTTTCTGCACTTTTGTGGAGGTCAGCCAGGTCCCTCCTGGGGCCTGAGCTCCTCACAGTTTGTCTGTAGTCTCTGTTGTTTTTTCATTTGCTTTTTCCTGCTTTTTTCAGCAGCTGCAGCTTGGTTTTGTTCACACTGAGATCTGATTTAGTGGGTGGCGAGATTGTGTGATCTCAGTATTTTTGTAATCAGAATTGTTGGATTTTTGTAGGGTTTTCTGGGTTGCAGAAAGTAATCTCTCCTGTCCTATCCTATTTAGTCAGCTCGTTGCCCCAGCGTTTGCTCAATCTGTTTTCTGCCTGCGTTTGTGTTTTCATCTTGTCTAACCGCCATTATATGTTTGGGGGCTGCCTATTCCTTTGGGGCTCTACTCCGGGGCAGTTAGCTTTCCTGTTTCTATCTTTAGGTATAGCTAGCTCTCAGGCTGTGACGAGGCGTCTAGGATCAACGTAGGAATGCTCCACGGCTACCTCTAGTTGTGTGGTTAGTTCAGGTTTCTGCAACCCATTAGTTACCAACATCTCAGGTGTTCGGCTGCCCTGCTGTTGTTCCTGTCCTCCTCAGCTACAGTACATAACAGTCCAAACTACAGGGCATGTGCCTGTTAGACCGATTACGCCCCCTCCTCTGATTAGCAGCTCACTATCAATAGACAGTGCACATAGAAAGCCTGGAGTGGGCGGGGGAAGCTTTCTGAGCTCTTCTGCATTGTTAAATCTAAACTGCTGCACCCAGTAAATTAAGTGACACATCACTGAAATCAGGGTCTCTTTCCCTACATTATGCTGCTCTCAAATGAGGTAGTAAAAACCTGCTGACAGATTTTGCATTCCTAAAAATATCATTGTCATGTAACTGATAACTAGGAACATTTTACGGACAGTATGCTGAGAATAAACAGGTTGTGTGTAGGACAGTATGTTATCAGGTTATCTAAATGGCCACTTGACATTTTTTATAGACGTTACAGATTCCGTTACATAAGTTACAGAATATAGACAACAAGTATAGAAACCTGTAGTAAATGATTGGTGTGGAATGTGTCAGTAAATGCAGGTAATGGCAGCCATCTTTACATTTTATATATTAAAGTACTGTATCTATGTCTTTAAGAACAGTCATGTTGAAATGGGTAGTAAATGTAACATTGATAGCCAGTCCAACCTTCTTACATACAGGGTTGTCAATTTGATTTTTTATTTATTCTGGACAGTTTTTAAAAAAAAATCACAGACAGCCAACAATTTTTACGAACACATCGAAATACTGTAATAAACAAAATAATAAGAGATACATGTCTACAGCCCATAATCCTGATATGGAGACATTAGCTGCATTCACAGTGACCTCTAAAACAATAAGAATTACACTCATAAAATTCTGTACTAGTTTTTATAGCTTAAAAAAACATCCATGAAATATTTTTGAGGACAGGAATAAAGTGCCCTATTATTACTAACCGTCCTGGAATATCTAGATGATGGGCAACCCTGCTTACATACCTGATGTGTTCACAAAGCTCAAATAATCGGATAGATATTCTTATCTTAAACGGAATCTGAGAGCAGCATGATGTAGCTACAGAGATCCTGATTCCAGGGATGTGTCACTTACTGGATTCTTTGGTTGAGTTTTGAGTAAATCCATGTTTTCTTTACTGTAAATGTTGCAGTGCTATAAATGGTATAACCCCGTCCACACTACTGATTGGCAGCTTTCTGTGTACTGTGCACTGTTAGCAACTGCCAATCAGTGGTGGGGGCGGGTTACACAGAGGAGCTTGACTGCCCTGCACATGAGATCTAGTCCTGCAAAAATAATCTGCTGATAAAACACTAAATATATTGAATCTGCATCAAGATACTGAGAAAGTGACAGATCAGTGTAATCAGGCTCTGTAATTATTTACAGTGATAAGAAATCTGCTTCCCAATATGTTCAAAGTCTATATTTATTACAGGACTTATGGGATTCCTGTGTCTTTTAGTCTACCTTAGGGTATGTTCACACTGCTTTTTCTTGTTTTGGTCAAAAAGTCCATTTTTTCAAGGGAAAACGCTTCTGGATTAGCTCCTGGTGTCTGACATTTTTTCAGCATCTTGTTCTCCTGAAACATTTTCTTGGAAGCCATTTTTGGTCATTTCCTGATGCGGTTTGTTAACGTCTTTTCCCCAGCAATTTTGGATAACTTTTTTTTTGTGTTTTTTCAAGTATCTTTTTTATTGCTGTTTTTCAATTTTTTTATCTATTCAGCAAGGAATAAAATTCACCCTTTTTTAAATAGAAAAGCAAAACAAAAATACGCCCAGGCTTCTTTCTGTGATTTTTAGACCTTCCAGTTGACTTCTATTATAAACTTTAGAGCTAGGAAAATGTCTGAAGAATGAACATGTCACTTTTTTTTTTTAAAACACTTCACATTTTTGAAGCCTAAAGCATTTAAAAAATGCGGAGCAAAAGTAACATATGAACAGTAAATTGCTTTTCCATAGAAATGAACAGAAATAGGAAGATATTTTTTCTTTTTCCAGTATTTTTAGGAGCCGACCCACTCCAAACAAGATGGAAAAAAAAGCAGTGTGAACAGTCCTTGCCAATATATTGTAAAGTAAAGACTTGAATTTCAATCATCCTATTAAACATAATTTTCACCTAAAAGATGAAATGTCCATATGCCAATAATCAGAAGTTAGAGGAAGAGCTGGAGTTTGCCAACAATTCTTTCTCACACTGAAATACTATTTCTCCATGACGCCAAGTTTGTATTTATAGAGATGAGCGAACCTGAACTTAAAAGCTCACCAGACACAGATGTCTACCGGACACAAACGTCTACCGGACACAGACGTCTACCGGACACAAAAAGCGGATTAGATCAAGCTCGACCACCGTTAGGTGCTCAGGGGTAAAACAATAAGACAATACTAAAAATCTAAAAAAAACTAATCTAATCTGTGCCGGGGTTAGATTTTTTGTATTGTCTACTGGACACAGACGTCTACCGGACACAGACGTCTACTAGACACAAACGTCTATCGGACACAGACATCTACCAGACACAGACATCTACCGGACACAGACGTCTACCGACACAGACGTCTACCGACACAGACGTCTACCAGACACAGACATCTACCTGACACAGACGTCTACTGGACACAGACGTCTACCAGACACAGACATCTACCGGACACAGACGTCTACCGGACACAAACGTCTACCAGAAACAGACATCTACCAGACACAGACGTCTACCAGACACAGACGTCTACCAGACACAGACATCTACCGGACACAGACCTCTACCGGACACAAACGTCTACCAGACACAGACATCTACCGGACACAGACGTCTACCGGACACAGACGTCTACTGGACATAGACGTCTACCGGACACAGTCGTCTACCGGACACAGACCTCTACCGGACACAAACGTCTACCAGACACAGACATCTACTGAACACAGAAGACTACATGATACAGACGTCTACCGGACACAGACATCTATCGGACGTCCATTGTAATGCTTGGTGTTGCGAGGGTAGAGGGAAAGGGAGTATTGTACTGGAACACTTAAGTGTTGCTGTATATAACACAAGCAAATAAATAATCAAAAGTTTAAGTCTCCTACAGTGACTAAAAAATAAAATGAAGTAAAAACACTTAATATGTGTAAAGCATGAAAGTTTCACTCACTCCCCCCTTTTCTCCATTCAAAAATATAGAAATAAAAAATAAACTAAATATGTTTATTCGGTATCACACGGTATATAAAATCCATTCTAAATATAAAAGTTTACGTTGTAAAGAGGAAAAAATATTACAGCCTAAATTGTTATTTTTAGGTTGTCACACCCTCCACAAAAAAATGCAATAAAAAGGGATCAAAGCATCGTATACACCCCAAAATGGCACCAATAAAAACTACAGCTTGACACACTAACCACTTTTTATAATTTTTACAAAGTTCCGAATTATTTATGCCACTGCGACAATTAAAAAATATACACGTTTGTTAATACTGTAATCTTACTGACCTGGAAAATCTTGTGCCACGTCATTGTTAGCAAACTATGAACACTAGAAAAATATACAATATAAAAATGAACTGCCCCAAAAAAGCCCTCATAAAGGGTTGTCGACATAAAATTAAAAAAAAAGTTGTAGCTGTTGAAAGAAGAGAAAGAATAAAACTAAAGTTCTAAAAATGTAAATGGGCTGTGCCCTTAAGGAGTTAAAATAGTAAAGAAAGAAAGCTTCAGACAATCTCTAAGTTTTGATTTTCCACTGTATGACAAATTTTGCATTTTTCAACACTATTGCAAGTATAAGAGTTGTTTTTAAAGTCATTAGTAAAACCTTGAAATGTCCTATACCTTCATTCTAATACTGATGGCACATGCTTTCTCTCATAGCAAATTTTTTTTTAAGAATTGTATCTGGTGACATCTAAACTCATGTTTGTCTGTTTTACTATTCATGTGTTGGCAATAAATAAAAATGCAATAAAACAATCTTTTTTGTGTTATTGGCAAGCACCTGGCGTAACGGTATCAGAATACAGTAAAAATGGAGGCGTTGCTTAAAGGGAACCTGTCACCCACCAGGGCCTTTTTAAGTAAAAGAGCCACCTTCAGCAGCACTAAGGCTGCATTCTGTGAAGGTGGCTCTTATGTTTCTGATCGTTAGGAACGCTGAAATACAGACTTTTATAATTTGTCCGACATACCGCTATTGTGTCAGGGAGGTATGTCTTCTCCCCCTGTGTCAACGGCCTCAGAGGTGTCAATCATCCCCCTCTTGTTTCCGGCCTACCTCCTCTCCTTCTTGTGACGTCACCGCAATGTGTTATGATGTATTTGGGGCCGATGCACTGGAAGCTATGTGATGTTTTATCTGTCATGTCAATGGCGTGTAGGTGTTCTCCTCCTATGAAGGAGCGTACAGAGCAATTAGAGTCAGAGTCCAGAATCACGTCAAACAGTTCTGCTTTATTTTCCACCGAGCACAGCACATCCAAGACTCCATAAGCATCTCTTACACGATACCAGCAATACATTCTTCATAAGGCTGCTTCTTCTCCGCTGCCGCACCAGAATGGACCAATAAGTATTGACGGGACGAGGAGCCCGGTGAAAACGGCACTTCAACTGCTTCCCCTGGAGACACTTCAATCCAGCATAAGAAAGACACATTTACTAGGCCGTCCACCCCTTACTGGTTATCCTGCCCGGATACTTCTGATGGATACTGCACTGACGTCTTTTTCTAACTTCCTAACTAGAGATGAGCGACTTTTGTCTTTTTTAGGGTCGAGTCGGGTTTTGTGAAACCCAACTTTCTCAAAAGTCGAGTCGAAAGAAGTCGGTCGACTAACGGAAAAGGTTGGGTCGGAGTCGAAAATCCGACCCCAATGCAAGTCAATGGGGAAGAAAAGTCGGCAGGGAGTGGAGGACAGTAAACACACCTACAGTGCCCATTTCAATGCCAACGACATCAATTCTTATTACTTAAGCTTGGCAACCTTAATTTACTTTATAGTAATAGTAACGCATTGAAAACTGGGGGTTATTTGGCTAAACTTGTGCGAGGGGGGCAGGGCTGGCTCCAGGTTTTCGTGGGCCCCAGGCGAAAGAGTCTCAGTGGGCCCCTTTAACACATACCACAATTCATCATGCTCAGAATATGGCACAGAAATATAGGTATAGTACAATGAAAATACTTCACTTCTTACATTACATGACTGATATCTATTTTCAATTCTACAATAGCTCAAAAAATGGACAGTATATTCCTCCATACAGTATTATGGGCACCACATAGTGCGCCATACAGAATAATGAGCCCCATATATTGCTCCATACAGAATAATGAGTCCCATATATTGCTCTATACAGAATAATAAGCCTCATATATTGCTCCATACAGAATGAGCTCCATATAATGCTAGATACAGAATAGACCCCTTTTGTGCTCCATATGATGCCCCATAAATAATGAACCCCATATGATGCTCTAGTATATGATGGGCCCCATATACGATGCTCCAGTGTGTGATGAGCCCCATATAATGCTCCAAATATAATGGTCCCCATATATAATGCTCCATATATAATGGTCTCCATGTGATGCTCCATATATAATGTGCCCCATATGATGCTCCAGTATATGATATGCCCCATGGATGATGCTCCAGTGTATAATGGGCCCTATCTATGATGCTCAAGTGTATGATGGGCCCCATATATGATGCTCCAGTGTATAATGGGCCCTATCTATGATGCTCTAGTATATGATGGGCCCTATATATAATGCTCCAGTGTATAATGGGCCCTATCTATGATGCTCAAGTGTATGATGGGCCCCATATATAATTCTCCAGTGTATAATGCTCCCATATCTTGCTCCAACCATTAAAAAAAATGAAATACCTCTCCTGGCTGGGCACTGCTCTACTCTGGACTCCTCAGTGTCACCAAGTTCGAGCTCTCTGCACTGTGACTGTTCAGGCAGAGGGCGCACAGACGTGACGACATTGCGCTCTCTGACCTGAATGTCACTGTCAGGAAACGCGGAAGACGTCACAGCGGTGGAGCAGGGAGAGGTAAGTATTGCAAGTGCTGGGGCCCTGAGCAAGCAGGGGGGGCCCACTCATGGACGCCGGGAACTGGCACAGGGCCCCTCATAGTACGCCGGTGTCTCTGACGGCGAGTGTGCTCCCCCACCTGCTCAGGGCCCCGGCACTTGCCCGGGTGCGCCACGTACTGACGCCGGCCCGGGGGGGGACAACCCAGTTAGGGAGGTGGAAAAACTGGCATATGTTGAGGTGTAGGCTGGACGTTCAGCAGCTGAAAATGGAGGAATTGGAGAAGTCGGAGGAAGAGGAGGACAAAGTGAGCCATTTTGCTGGCAACCTATGTGTCATCAGGGGAAGGTGGTACTAAATCCTTTGAAACCCAGGCATGTTTCATTTTAATGAAGGTGAGATCACCTACATTTTGGGTCGACAGCCGGGTCCTTCTGTGGCACCCCAGGAGTTTGGTTGCCACAGTGACCTTGCCTTCCTCCAGGGGAGGGTGATGTCATGCCTGAAAGCAAAGAGGGATCCCTTATCAGGTAACACAGCATGCAACATCTTTTCCTACTCCAGACCAGAAGGGGGAGCTCTAACCTTATTTCAGGAGAGCTCCTCTAGAATATTCTGGCTGGGGGAGGAGTTAGTGAAGTGTAGCTGGAGGGACGAGAGAGGACAGACGTGTGGAGACAAGCTGGGGGACAGGAGCCACAGCAGGGCTCACCCCAGGTCTGAGCACCAGAGACCGGACCCCCCGTAGTCCGAGGCTGAGAGGGTGAAGTAAAATCCCAGCAGCAGAATCTGGAGGGCAGAGGATAGCAGGTCCTCTGTACCAATTAAGACTCTTCTTCAAAGCAGCAGCACATGTGAGTCGGAGACTCCATAGAGAGTGATTCCGAAACAGGTTACAGCTGCCTGTTATGAGAGTGAAGTTCAACTTAAATAAGAGAGAGAGAAAGAGGAACTAGGACGGAGCTTATAGCAGCCAGTGCCTCCCAGAACAGCGCTAGGAAGGAGACCTCACATCCCACCTGTAGTAAGGGGATCCTAAACTGCTTTCAGTCTGACCTACTCCAGTACGACCTGTATTCAATGCCTTGGATACTTTGCCTGCAAAACTGTAAGTAAAACTTTGGAAACTGCAACTCACTGACTGTTTCTCAGTTTCTTCCTGCGTCTCCTATTACACTCAGCTGCATCTCTCAGCACCATTACATTAATACTACAACATCTACCTGCCCTGAGATCACAAGCTTTACCTATGGAAAGCTATTTCACCTCTGCTGCATCACACCATCGGTCTCAGTGGATCTGCACCGCAGCGCTGGTCATCTCTGACCAGATACCACAGGTGGTGTCACAAATACCTTACTACAAACTCTAACATCCCCTGTAAATAATTCCCCTTTCATTGGACGCCCAGGGCCACGGACTGGGTCACTGCCGCTGTGACACATCCCTTCAATATACCGGCCCGGTACTGAGTATCCCTTCCCTGGCGTGTGATCCACTTCTTTCTGTCAGGATTGATCCAGCAGCACTGAAGACTCTTTCTGATAGCACACTACCAGGAGGGCAAGCGCGCTCCTGTAAGGCATATTGTGCCAATTCAGGCCAGGTGTCCAGTTTACAGGCCCAGTAGTCAAAGGGGAATGAACTGTGAGGGAGAACATCGATAGGGGAGGAGAGGTCATTTTGAACCATAGTTGACAACTGCTGTCTCCTGTCTGTTGCAAATGATTCAGTATTACAAACAAAAGAGAAACTTGCCTAGCTAAATGGTCACTTCCAAATACACAACATCATAAAGAACAGAAAAGGAAGCTACTATTCTACCATAAAAATTGAATATTTTATTGATGAAACATTAAAAAAGTGTACAAAGATATAAAAAATGGAGGCAACCAAATGCAACTAAAACAGTCACTGGAGGAGATTTACTGATCCATTGTAAATATCAAGTATATGATACTGCAATCGATTTATTACAAAGTGTATAAGTATATGTTATAAAAATAAAGTGCAAACATTGCAAATTTAAGCCAGGAACCAGCTTCTAAGCATAGCAAGATATCAAAGTATGAATAGATAAATGATAATATCACTTGTGAACTATAAAAAATAAAGTGCAAACAGTGCAAATTTGAGCAGGAAACCAGCTTCTAAGCATAGCAAGATATCAAAGTATAAATAGTTGAATGATAATATCACTTGTAAACTATATTAATAAAGAGCAACAAGTGCAGAAATAGAGCCAGAAAAATAAACACCGACTTCCATATACATGTAGGATATATAACACTAAAGAGTGCTCTAAAAAAGGATCAATGTAAATGCTGCTGGCAGATAAGTAAGTGTATATAAAGCAGCTTTTTTAAGGTATAATATCCATAGCACAATTCCTCTATATATGTTAAATATATGCCGCTAAGGAAATGCAAAAAATATAAAGAGGAACAGAGCAAAGATAACAGCTAAATATTAAGCCATATTTACCTCCAGTGTACCGTGGCACCCCTGACGCGCGTTTCGCGTTGAGCTTCTTCTAAGTGAGCGCACTTCCCGCATGGTATCGTATGCGGGAAGGGGCACCTGAGTTTCATCAGGGTCAGATTCTGGCTCAGTAGACTGCGAGGGCAATGTAGTGCTCTGGGTGAATGTACCAGCAGAATCAGATAGCAGTGGCTGTGCATCAGTGCACTCCATGTCATAGCCTGTTCCTGATGCTCCGGCTTTAAAAGCGGTTTACCTACTCCCAGAAAAGGGAGCCTTCCAGGCCTTCTGGAGCCAGACGATGATGCCGGCTCAACACCTCCTGCCTTAGGTGCTATTGTGCTTTTGGCACTTCCAGCAGATGCACCACCACCACCATCATTCCCAGCCGGCCCCTCCGCCCACGTCCGCGGCCTCTTCCACCATACTTCCTCATGTTTGGGAAAATGTACCAAAAATACCAGCAGATATATGGTACTGTATGAGAAATTTAAATCTCCGTATATATTTCTGGAGTCACACACAGACGCTCTCTCAGTATGGATTTGACCATTATACAAAGAGCAGATATACGATACTGTATCAGAAGCAGACAGCTGTATACGGTGTAGGGTAAAATTGCAATCTCCGTATATATTTCCGGAGTCACACACTGACGCTCACTCAGTATGGATTTGACCGTAATACAAAGAGCAGATATACGGTACTGTCTGAGAAGCATACAGCTGTATACGGTGTAGGGGAAAATTGCAATCTCCGTATATATTTCCGGAGTCACACACAGATAGTCAGCATGTATTTGTCCGTGATACCAGCCGGTACACGGTAGTGTGTGAGGAGCATACAGCTCTATACGGTGTGGGAAAAAATGAACGGTCGGTAAGTGTGCAGAAAAAAAGAATAAAAGTATTAGTGCTGTGTAAAAAGCAGTCTGCACAGCAGTGCACACACAGCAATACAGCTAGCAGGCAGCCTAAAAACCAGCGCTGCTGCACACAAGAAAATCCTCCCCTGTCACTGCACACTAACTGTACAGCCAGGGGTGGGATTCAAATTTTTAACAACAGGTTCTGTGTTTGTGTGTAGGAAAACCACACCCATTTTTAAACCACACCCATTTTAAGCCACACCCATTTGCACGCACCTTTTCCTCAAACATATACAAACCCCTAGGAGCACACACAGACCCCACAAGTGTGCATAACCCCCCAGGAGCACACACAGACCCCAAAAGTGTGCATAACCCCCCAGGAGCACACTCAGACCCCCACAAGTGTGCAGAACCCCCTAGGAGCACACACAGACCCCCCAAGTGTGCAGAACCCCCTAGGAGCACACACAGACCCCCACAAGTGTGCAATCATCCCCTGAAACCCCACTATACAGCCCAAAGTATCAGCCCCCAACCCGTTAATAAATCCTCCTCGGTGTCACTGAGGACTCTGACCTGTGATTTCCCTCCTGCTGCTACAGACGCTGGCAACAGACTGCAGAGACCAATGGCCGCTTCTCTTCCTGGCTTTGGCAGAACACTCCGCTTCCTGGTATGACGCGCCTCCAGAAACAACGTCACACCTGGAAGGAGCGTAGACAGTCTAGCATTTAGCCAGGAAGAAGGAGCTGCGCACAGCCTTCAAGGTGACGGCTGTGCACAGCTCCCAGCCCCATACAGTGTGACGCGGGCGGCTGTGTCTGCTGCCGGCCGCGTCACAGTACAGCAGGCACGGCCGCACACAATTTGCTGTGCGGCCGGCCCTGTACATGTGCTGGGGCAGTGGGGCCAGTACCGGATCGCGGCCCTGAATCTTCCCGGTTCAGGGAACCGGCTACTTTTTTAACAAGCGGTTCCATCGAACCGGGGAGAACCGGCTGAATCCCACCCCTGTGTACAGCACAATAGCTATCAGCACAAGCACAGAAGAACTTCTCTTTCCTGCCCTAACTCTCTCCCTACTGATAAACAGCGTCAGCAACCTCTCCCTACTGTTAATATCGGCAGAAGTAAAATGGAGGTCGGCGCTCAGGGCTTTTATAGACACTATGACCCCCCCCAAAGCAAGCCAATCACTGCAATGCCCTTCTCTAAGATGGTGGTGGACGCTGCTCATGTCATCTCATTGCCCACAGTGTACGTCCATGCTCATTGGCTGAAAAAAGGCGCCTGCAAGCATTATGGGAAAACCGACTTGGATGCTGGGGTTGACGACCGCATGGCCGACTGCACGCTATGGTCAGGTTTCGGCCAACGAAACCCGACTTTGGCGAAAGTCGGCGACTTTTGAATCTGACCGACCTGTTTCGCTCAACTCTATTCCTAACTGGATCTCTAACGTGCCCCCAATAGTGATCCCTCGCAGATAACAGTAACCTAGACTAAATACACTATGCTCCTAGTGCCCTCCTCTAGTGACCCCTAGGATGCACTGACTACCTATCACTCAACCCCCACATATAGACCTACATAGCAATTTACAAAGCACACATATTTATATACATTAACACCATTAAAGGGGATGAAATCTTAAAGAATTAATACCCTTCCACCTCCTTACATTCCCCTTCCCTTTAACCATTCCCGTCCCGGCAATGCGGACATTTTAATATACATAGGTACATATATACGGTAAGGCACTTATTAACCACAAAAACGTTAGCTTTAATAAAATAACAAAAAGGGAGTCAGAAGGGAAGCGTCCAGAATTCCCCTTCCCTTTTAGGGCAGCAGGGGTAATGTCTCTAAATTGTAACAAAAACGGGACTCCGTGCGCGATGTCTGTTTAAACTGAGGATCCCCACAAGAGGAGGGGGAAGAAAAGGCGGACGTGGAACAATCACTTCCAATTGTCCGATGCAGCCATCGTACGACTTAA
This sequence comes from Oophaga sylvatica, assembly GCA_033576555.1. Classification (NCBI taxonomy): domain Eukaryota; kingdom Metazoa; phylum Chordata; class Amphibia; order Anura; family Dendrobatidae; genus Oophaga; species Oophaga sylvatica. The sequence goes on from JARQOD010000009.1 coordinate 10,488,277, forward strand.
ACCACTGCAGGTGCACGTAGGAGTCCGCAACGTAGAGGACCACAGGCCTAGCGGCGCGCTTACAGCTCCACTTCCCCAGGCCGCTCTCCCTCTCCTCCAAATCTCCGGCGGCAGGGACGGGGAGACGGGGACTCCGACTGTACTAGTGTCCAAACGCGCTGGAGACTTAGTACAGGAACCAGAGGGACAACGGCTGAATGGGGACTTGTATCCTCGGCCACTGACCAGGGAGGCACGGACCGCCCTGCTCCCGCACTCGGCTGCTCTGCCCCCGCGTCCGGCTGCTGCTCTACTCCAGTGGCCTGCCCTATTCCAGCCCCTAACGGCAGGCTAGGTACTTTCATGCGGGGCCTCGATCAAGCCGGAGGACCCGGGGTGAGTGAGGGAGGGGCGGGAGGCCCCGTGTATCGGACCTGGGGGCACGCGGGCCCCAACCTTCAGCCCACCTCCTCATCCGGCACCTCATCCAACAGGAGAGAGGGCCGCACCCGCTCTTGCTCCCTGCGCCACCTCCACTCCAGCTGGCCCACGCCCTGCCGTGGCCCCATGGCATCGTGGCGGGCGTCTCAGATGTCAGTGATGATGTTTCGGGACACCCTGGGCCATCTTCAGAGACAGCACCGCCCCAGGGTGGGGCTCTCATCGGCCTCTCCACCCCTCCAGCACCGTGTAACATACCGCAAGTGTCCATCTCAGCATTCTCCTCCTCGCAGGGGCGGTCCCGTCTTGGTTGACAGTTCTCCTTTGGCGCCACTAAGACGCCGTCACGCCCACGAAGTGCAGGTTGTTGACAAGGACAGTCCTTTTTGGTGCCAGAATTCTCCATCTTGCCAGACGCCATCTTGGGATCTGTAGCATCATCCTTCATCTTTTCTTTAGTCACATCTGTACTGTCAGTCACCTTCATCTCTTGGAACTTTTCAGAGCATTCCCCCATCTCCAGAAACAGGGCAATAGCTTCCAAGGTTTTGGCTCCCATGTACTTCATCATTGTCACGGTGTCACTGCCAGATGGGGCAGTGAGATCCTGATGACTATGCCACTTGTAAAGGGACGGCTGCGGGGCCGATGCACTGGAAGCTATGTGATGTTTTACCTCTGTCATGTCAATAGCGTGTAGGTGTTCTCCTCCTGTGAAGGAGCGTACAGAGCAATTAGAGTCAGAGTCCAGAATCACGTCAAACAGTTCTGCTTTATTTTACTCCGGGCACAGCACATCCAAGACACCATAAGCATCTCTTACACGATACCAGCAATACATTCTTCACAAGGCTGCGGTTTTCTCCACTACCACACCAGAATGGACCAATAAGTATTGACGGGACGAGGAGCCCGGTGAAAACGGCACTTCAACTGCTTCCCCTGGAGACACTTCAATCCAGCATAAGAAAGACATGTTTACTAGGTCGTCCACCCCTTACTGGTTATTCTGCTTGGATACTTCTGATGGCCCACTCGCTTCCATGCTTCAGCACAACCTCCTCTGCTGAGCGTTCTCATAGTGGCTCTTCCACTGGACTCCTGCTGCGTAAACCCACTCTCTCTGGGTCCACACCACAGCTGTCTATTCTACACCAGCTTCTTCAGGGGTTGCTGGTCCCCTATTCTTCCTACCCTATGCTTAGGGCCCAGGAACGTGGACGTCCTCACACTAGCAAGGTCCACCTGTGGAGCCCATCTTCGCTCAGTTCCACAAATTCAGAAGGGTGCATGAAGGATTGAACCACTAGAGGTCTCACTATACATACACACACCTTCACCCGTCCCCTAAGACCACCAGAGGGAGCCCTAATAGGGACATAAAAGGAGGGCGAAGGCAGGAAGTTCAGTCAGAGCTCAGAAGAGTCTTCTCAGGCAGAGTGAAGTGCAGCTCTGTGGAGTTGAGCAGAGTCTAGGAGAAGGCTGCAGTCTGCAGCAGAGTGAGTTCAGCTCAGTTCAGTAAAGAGCTAGGAGCGTGCCAATGCTCTGAGAGCGGCAGAAGAGGCAGCACATCAACTGCCAGTGTGTATGATCTGTGAGGGCCCGAGTAGGTCGAAGGCAAGAGGGGAGTAGCAAAGGGGTAGAAGAGCCAAACCAGCTCACCCCAGCAAGTATATACCGGACGCCGGGTCCGAGCCTACAGGGATCTCCACAAACCAGTAGGAGAACACCAGAATTACTGGAGGACTACAAGTCCCAGGAGCATCACAGAGCTGATACGTAACAGGGCCAGGAGGACGGAGTTCAGGCAAGCAGGGCCCTGCAAGCAGGGACTGTGTACTTCAAGAGAAGGTCCAAACACAAGGTCAGCCAGGTGCAGGACAGAGATTAAGTTAGGCCCAGCTACATGCCGGCCAGCACTTCATTACAGAAAGACAAAGAATAAGGAGGCCATATACCTACTCAGTGGGAGAATCTGGATGTGCACCCTTCACCCTACAGTGCTCCGGGATGTGCCTGCAACATCTTCAGTAAAGGTACCAAAGTGACTTGTGTGTGTGTCCACCTTCTTGTCCCTACCCTGCCGGGTTCCTCTCCATCCTGCATCCCTACACATCTACCTGCCCTGGAAGGACTCACCCTCACCTGTAGGAGGCCTAACATCTAGCTGCACAACACCATCCCTTCCAGAGGATCTGCACAGCAGCACTGGTCCCCATGACCAGATACTACAGGTGGCATCACGACTAATTACACGAATATTTATTCCCCTGTAAATACCCCCCTTTTAAGGTGAGCGCCCAGGGCCATGGACCGAGCTGTGCGGCCGTGACATCCCCAATAGAAGTTAAGAGGCTCGGATCCGAGTACCCCACTGCCCTGGGAGGGCAGCTGACACCCCCGACTGTCCTCCGCTACGAGGAGGGCTTCCTGACAGATTCCCGCTTGGAGGCAATCTTTCCCTAACAACAAGTCCCTAACTACTGTCCCTAACAGAATGGATGTGCTGAATGCCCCATCTAGTGGCCAACCCAAATACTGCACTGATGTCTTTTTCTAACTTCCTAACTGGATCTCTAAAGTGCCCCCATTAGTGATCCCTCGCAGATAACAGTAACCCAGACTAAATACACTATGCTCCTTGTGCCCTCCTCTAGTGACCCCTAGGATGCATTGACTACCTATCACTCAACCCCCACATATAGACCTACACAGCAATTTACAAAGCACACATATTTATATACATTGACACCATTAAAGGGGATGAAACCTTAACGGGTTAATACCCTTCCACCTCCTTACATGTTCACATTGCGGGGCTGGGAATCTGGCACCTGTGCAATGAGGATCTCTTTGCCTGTCCCCCATCTCCGCCGCTTTCCTTCATCTCTTTCCTCACTGCGAAGGCGCCAGATTCCCAGTCCCACTGTGTGAATACATCATAACACTGCGGGGCGGGATCTGGGGCCGCCGCAACAGCAGCGCCGGTGACGTCACAAGAAGGAGAGAAGGCGGGGGGCGGAAACGAGGGGGATGATTGACACCTCTGAGGCCGTTAACACGGGGAGAAGACATACCTCCCTGACACAATAGAGGTATGTCGGACAAATTATAAAACTGTGTTTTTCAGCGATCCTAGTGATCAGAAACCTAAGAGCCACCTTCACAGAATGCAGCCTTAGTGCTGCTGAAGGTGGCTCTTTTACTTAAAAAGGCCCTGGGGGGTGACAGGTTCCCTTTAAAGCGATTTATTAATTTAGCTTTTTCATTTTCAAGAGCGCGTCTGATAGATGAGATTTGCAATCTGATTGGTGGATACGGAAAACTCCATCATTTGTACACACTAACATTCTTGATCATCGGCTCAAGCATTCCTTACTGTGCTAGATCATAAGACAAGGGCAGTTTGGCAAATGAGGATTTTGCACGATTTACATAAAAATTACAAAGATGCAGCAGCACAGCAAAGTACGGCAGCTCCTTTCACATAGCTCTCAGCCTTTTACACAAGCTCAATTTTCCATTGAATAGCACAGCATGATTCGTCGATTGTGCTCTATGGGTACTATTAGACTGTAATAATATAGAAGGTTACCACACTAGTAAAAAAGCAGTGCTCATTACATAGTAAGAAGCATATTGAAAAATACAAAGAAAAGAAGCATACTATGTACAAAATTGTCACATCCAAATATAAATATAAACATCTCTATCAGTATCCACATAAAAAATATGCAGATATACAAATCATCGCCTAAAGGGGATCTGTCAGCAGGTTTTTTCTATGGAATCTGAAAGCAGCATGATGTAGGGGCAGAAAACCAGATTCCAGTGATGTGTCACCTGCAAGGCTGTGTTTTGCTGTTTAATTAGGGATGAGCGAGTATATTCGTTAGGATTCAGTACTCGGCGAGTAATGCGGTACTCGCGGTACTCGAATCCTAGCGAGTATTTCACTACTCGCCTCGCAATATTCGTATCTCCCGCCCAGCATTGTTAGCCAATCACAGTAATGCCGCAGCCTTCTTGGTTGTGTCATTACTATGATTGGCTGGCCGCGCAGCGTCATAGATCAGTCATAGCCTATGACTCATAGGCTCTAAAGACTGTGTGCGGAGAATGTGTGTGGGGATCTGTGTGTATGTGTGTGTCTGCGGGGCTGTGTGTGTACGTGCGGGTCTGTGTGTAGGCAGGCATCGTCCGATAGTAGTCCCATCATCCGGCTAATGTGTTGAATAGTAAAGAAAAAAATAAACACAAACACACATAGAGTACATACTCACCATATACAGCTAATTCCACGAAGCCCTCGATCACGCAGCAATGGTGCCGTAAAGTGAGAATGAACTCGGGTGACCTCAGTGGCAGAGTGATCCAAAGCGGGTGTAAGGTTCTTTGTCTCTGTTGACATGTTCCTTGAAACTCAGTTTTCCGTCGGCCATTTTGCTTTCTGTCTTTCTGCAGCTCTTGCCCTCAGTTAATATGGAGTTTCCAGTTTTCATGTTCCCGCCCTGATTCTTCCCTCTTGCTTCTTAAGCAGCCTCAGCTGAACAATCAGTGCTCCTGAATCAAGCCTCAGTCAGTCTGTGACCTGACTCCTGGAAGCCTTGGACTTGTACTCCAGCTATTCCCTACTGAGGAACCTTGGAACACTTTTGGACTCTGGAAATCTGCTGTTTGGTGAATCCATGTTTGCAGAGGAATTACGGTACAGAGAAGAGATCCTGAACCTGCTTTGGAGAGTTATTGTAGTGCTTGAAGTTACTCTGGCCTGCTGTGTCTCCTGTCGCTGTTCTGCAAACTGTGTGAACTTTCAGCATGCTTGTATGAAGTAACAAGTCATTTCATTTCAACCTATGTCTCCTGTGTTTTCCTCGCACCCAAGCACAAGACGCTATAGGAACTGTACACTATACATGACAAGATTCAGGAGCCAATGTTTGATGTCTGCTGGGTCTGGGAAAGCCGTGTCTGCTGTGACTGTGGATATCAGATGTCCATTTAATACCTTATGTGATGACAGTGGTTGTGACTTCTCACAACCATTCCAGGTGAGCGCATTCCCTTAAAATTTTACTCTGGAGTGTTACCACAGGTAAACACTATTGTTTTTTTTTTTTTTTTCCTCTTCTTCCAGCACCTCTGCCTTAAAAGATCTGGAAGATGGAGGCCCGCATAAAGGAACTTTGCGGAGTGACTGATACAATCCTTTCAGATGTACAGACTTTAAAAACCCGTTTTGCAAGCCTACAGGACCTCACTAATCATAATTTGCAAGTGTTTGGACAGACTACCCAGGAATTGCGAGCCAGGATTGAGGCTCTAGAGGAACGAGCCCAGGCTCCTGCCATAACCCCAAGTTCTGGGATCCCCAAATTACCTCCTTTTCGTTTTGGCGGTGAACGTGAGAAATTCAGGGGATTTATTAATCAATGCAATTTATTTTTCTCTGCACATGCTTCACAATTTCCCACTGAACGATCCAAAGTGCTTACTATAATCATGTTGCTTACCAATAAGGCTTTGATGTGGGCAAACCCTCTGTTGAGACTGAGGATGATTGTTTGAATCACCTTGATGCTTTTATTTCAGCCATGGGGCAGGTGTTTGATGACCCCAATCGAGGTGCAACAGCTGAAGCAGCCATGTTAACTTTGCGCCAAGGTAAGCGTTCAGTAGCCGAATATGCCCTGGATTTCAGGAGATGGGCTCTTGATACCACTTGGGACACTTCGCTAAAAAATCTATTTTTCGGAAAGGGTTGTCTCCACTGATTAAGGATGAACTTGCTCGTGCTGACCCTCCCACTGCGTTAGGTGACTTTATTAACTATTGTATCCGTATTCATGCTCGTCTGACTGAACGCAGACAAGAGAGATGGTTCGAAAATAATCGCACTAACCTTTTACTACCTCCCTCCTCAGCTAAGGAACCTTTGAGTAGGATCACAAGGGAACCAGAACCTGAACCCATGCAGGTGGACTCTTTACAAAGACGGGTTAGTGATGCACGCAAAGAACATCGTATAAAGGAAAATCTATGTTTCTACTGTGGTAAGTCAGGGCACTTCATTATAAACTGCCCCAGCCGTTCTCGTAAGACTACTGCAGCAGTCATTCACTGTGAGTGTTGCGAGAGGAGCTCTGTCATGTCCGAGCCTCAGGCTCCAGAGAGATCTGCTGCAAGAGATCTTGATTTCTCGGACTTAAACTCTGTTAGTTCTGGGGACGATGACGGTATAAACGCTGCAATTTTTCAAGTTTCCTCAGCGGTGTCCCAGCTGAGTTGTAAAAGAAACAATTCTCATTGCTTCCTTTCCATCAAACTCTGGGTTGACTCAGTCTGGGTGTCTAGCTCTGCTATGATCGACTCAGGAGCAAGTGGAAATTTTATGGATATCTCCTTTGCTCTGAAACAGGGGATACGTTCAGTGAAGAAGGCTACTCCAGTACAGATGGAGACTGTGGATGGCTCTCTACTGACTTCTGGACCAGTGGATCAAGAAACAGAGCCTTTGAGGGTCCTTATGGGTAAAGATCATCAGGAGAAAATGTCTTTTTTGCTTATCTCTTCTCCCCACTTTCCCATCATTCTAGGGCTACCATGGCTGCAGGCGCAGAATCCTACGATTAACTGGGAGACCAAGGAATTACACTTTCCGGAGAAACAGATGAGTCAAGGAGTTTCAGCTTGCTCTGTTCCTAAAGAAACCATGTCAGTCCCTGAACTACCAGCTGTATACCAGGACTATGTGGATTTATGTGACAAGAAGAACGCTGATCAGCTTCCTCCTCACCGTCCATATGATTGTCCAATTGAATTATTGCCCGGAGCCGAGATACCTTTTGGTAAGATCTACCCCCTAGCGGGGCCCGAGCTAAAAGCTTTGAAGGATTATATAGACGAAAATTTAGCCAAGGGCTTCATACGCCCCTCTTCATCTCCCGCAGGTGCACCCATCTTCTTTGTGAAGAAGAAAGATGGATCTCTGAGACCCTGCATAGACTATAGGGAACTCAATAAGGTTACTATTAGAAACCGTTATCCATTGCCTTTAATCCCTGAGTTGTTGGAGAGAGTGCGGCATGCCAACATTTTCTCTAAACTGGATCTCCGTGGGGCCTATAACTTGGTATTAGACCTGGGGATGAATGGAAGACTGCTTTCAGGTCACGCTATGGACACTTTGAATATCTAGTTATGCCTTTTGGTCTGAGTACCGCCCCAGCCACTTTCCAACACTTCGTGAATGATATCTTCAGGGATCTCCTAGATACATTTGTGGTGATTTATCTGGATGATATTCTAATTTTTTCTAACTCCACAGAGGAACATCATGGACATGTGAGAATGGTCTTAGAACGCCTAAGACAAAACCATCTCTACATCAAGCTTGAAAAATGTGAATTCCATAGGACCGAAATTCAATTTCTGGGGTATGTACTATCTACGCAAGGGATTAGTATGGATGGAAGCAAGACCCAAGCCATCAAGGATTGGCCAATTCCTAGAAATGTGAAGGAGGTGCAGCGTTTCATCGGGTTTGCCAACTTCTATAGACGTTTCATTAAGAATTTTTCTGAGGTAGTGTCACCTATCACCCAACTTACCCGGAAACAGTCTAGGTTCTCCTGGACCCCGCAAGCTCAGGAAGCATTTTCCTGTTTAAAGGATAAATTTACCACCGCACCTATCTTAGTGTAAGGTTCTGTGTACATGTTCCTGAAACTCAGTTTGTTCGTCAGCCATTTTACTTTCTGTCTTGCTGCAGCTATCTTGCCCTCAGTCAAAATGGAGTTTCCAGCTTGCATGTTCCCGCCCTGATTCTCTCCTTTTGCTTCTTAAGCAGCCACAGCTGAGCAATCAGTGCTTCAGAATCTAGCCTGCAGTGAACCTGTGACCTGACTCCTAAAGCCTTGGACCTTGTACTCCAGCTATTCCTACTGAGGAACTCTGAAGCACTTGTGGACTCTGAACCCTGCTCTTTGAAAGACCCACGTTTGCATGGACTTACGGTAACAGAGAAGAAGATCCTGAACCTGTTGTGGAGAGTGATTGCTGAGCTTAGATTACTCTGGCCTGCTGTGTCTCCTGCTTCTGTGTCTGCAAACTGTGTGACTATTTTTGCCAACTTGTATGAAGTAATACAAGACTTTCTATATCAAACCTGTGTCTCATGTATTTTCATCGCACCCAAGCACAAGACGCTATATGAACTGTACCACATACATTACAACATTCTGAAGCCAAAACGTTAGTGTCTGTTGGGTCTGGAAAGGCTGTGTCTGCTGTAACTGTGGATATCGGATGTCCGGTTGTACTTTCTGTGATGACAGTGGTTGTGACTTCTCACAACCATTCCAGGTGAGCAATTCCCTTAAGTGTTTTTTTTTTCTGCAGTGTTACCACAGGTAAACACTATTGTTTTTTTTTTTTTCTTTTCTCTTTTTTGTCTGCTGTAACTGTGGATATCAGATGTCCAGGTGAACTTTCTGTGATGATAGTGGTTGTGACTTCTCACAACCATTCCAGGTGAGCAGTTCCCTTAATTTTTTTTTCTCTCTGCAGTGTTACCACAGGTAAACACTATTGTTTTTTTTTTCTCCTCTCCTCTTCTTCCAGTACTCCTGTCTTAAAAGATCTGGAAAATGGAGGCCCGCATAAAGGAACTTTGCGGAGTGACTGATAATATCCTTGCAGATTTGCAGAATATAAAGACCCGTTTTTCAAGCCTACAGGACCTCACTAATCACAATTTGCAAGTGTTTGGACAGACTGCTGTTGTGAATGGGTTTGAGATGAGTTCTGAGCAGAGGCTCCCTCTGGTGGTTACTAGCGGTACTAGTGAGGATTGTGAGGACTGGGAATCAGGTGTTACTGATTGGTCTTATATAAGGGAGTCATTTTCCCATCAGGGTTGCCGGTGATCAATTGTTCTGGTCTGAATCCTTCTTTCCAGTTTCCCTTGTAGCCTGCTGTGTCGTGTCTGCATCTCCTGCTATCAGATAAGTCAATTTCTTATTTTGTGTTTTTGCTATATTTTTGCATTTTGTCCTGCACTTCTTTGGGGGCCTTCAGGGTCCCCTCCGGGGGCTTCTGCCCTCTCAGTTTAGTTCAGCCACTGAGTTTTGTTCTTTTGCTTTTTCCAGTTTTTTCAGTGGCTGCTGTTTTGATTTTCTTACACCAGAGAACTAATTTAGGTGGTAGAGGTCGTGTGATCTCAGGTGATTTTGAAATTAGTAGAGTTGGTGTTTTTCAGGGTTTTCTGGGATTGCAGTAAGTACCCTTCCTGTCCTTTTCTATTTAGATAGTTTGGGCCCCAGCGTTTGCTCATACTATTTTCTTTCTGTGTCAGTATTTCCTCTTGTCTAACCGCCATTACATGTTTGGGGGCTTTCTATTATCTTTGGGGTTCTGCTCCAGGGCAGATAGCTTTCCTATTTCTATCTTTAGGTGTAGTTAGTTTCTCAGGCTGTGACGAGGCGTCTAGGACCAACGTAGGAACGCTCCACGGCTGCCTCTAGTTGCGGTGGTTAGTCAGGGTACTGCAATCTCATAGATTCCAACTGTTCTGGTGTATTGCCTTTTTTACCTGCACTCCTCAGCTACCGAAACATAACAGTATCACCGGCCTAAAAAATTGTATGGTACTCACAGAAGGGAAAAAATATTTTGAAGGAAGAAAAGTTGTCAGAGATATTTTTCTGTTTGTTGCATTTTTTTTTTTTTTTTTTCCCTCTGTATCTCTGGGTGCTGGGGAGGATCTTTTCTCCCAATGGAGTTTGCACAGTTGTCTGGCCGTGTGGATCAGCTTGCCACTGAGGTTCGGAGTATTGCTATCTATCTTGCTGGGTTGCCTGTTGTGGAACCTAGGATCCCCATGCCAGATTTGTTTTTAGGGGATCGAGCTAAGTTTCAGAATTTCAAAAATAATTGTAAATTGTTTCTTGCCTTAAAATCTAAGTCCTCAGGAAACGCAGCGCAGCAGGTTCAAATTATCATCTCTCTCCTGCGCGGCGATCCTCAGGATTGGGCTTTTTCCCTGATACCTGGGGATCCTGTTTTGAGTGATGTTGATGCGTTTTTTCAGGCCTTGGGGTTATTGTACGATGAGCCTAATGTCACTGATCAAGCTGAAAAAGCCTTGTTGGCATTAAATCAGGGCTTGATGACGCTGAGTTGTACTGTCAGAGATTCCGTAGGTGGGCAGTCCTGACCAAGTGGAATGACGACGCTTTGGCGGCCCTTTTCCGGAAGGGTTTGTCGGATAATGTAAAGGATGTTATGGTGGGATTCCCTGTCCCCTCTGGTCTCAATGATTCTATGTCATTAGCGATTCAAATTGACAGACGTTTGCGTGAGCGGAGAAGTATGCGTGGAGTGGTGTTGCCTTGTGAGCCAGCTGCTGAGCCCATGCAGTGTGATGGAGTGGTGTCTGGGGCACAGCGTCATGAGTTTCGAAAGCGCAATGGGTTATGTTTCTACTGTGGTGATGCCTCTCATGCTATTTCAGTCTGCCCTAAGCGGGGAAGACATTTTGCACGCTCAGTTGTCTTGGGTAGTGTTCAGACTAAGTTTTTATTAACTGTCACTCTGATATGCTCTCTGTCCTCATTTTCTGCTCAGGCTTTCGTTGATTCTGGAGCAGCTATTAACCTGATGGATTATGATTTTGCTAAACGTTGTGGATTTCCCTTGATACCCCTACAAAAGTCTATTCCTTTACTGGGGATCGATTCTACCCCTTTGGCTGAGAATAAACCCAGTTTTCTACTCAGGTGATAATGAGGGTTGAACCTGATCACCAGGAGTGCTGCAAATTTTTGGTTCTATATAATCTGCATGACATTATAGTGCTGGGTTTCCCTTGGTTACAGTCTCATAATCCTGTTTTGGATTGGAAATCTGTGTCTGTAACCAGTTGGGGCTGCCAATGTGTTAATACCAACACTCCTGTTTTTTCTGCCTCCCCCCAGGCTGAGGATGTTCCTGACTTTTTGTTTGATTTTTCTGATGTGTTTAGCGAAAGTAAATCTGCATCCTTGCCTCCCCATAGGAGCTATGACTGCGCTATTGAATTAGTGCCGGGTAGTAAATTCCCTAAAGGTCGCCTTTTTAACTTGTCTGTACTGAACATGACGCTATGCGGTCTTATATCAAGGAATCATTGGAGAAGGGTCATATCAGACCATCCTCTTCACCCTTAGGTGCCGGTTTTTTCTTTGTGGCCAAAAAAGATGGTTCATTAAGGCCGTGTATTGATTATCGTCTCTTGAACAATATTACTGTGAAATATCAATACCCGTTACCCTTGATTTCTGACCTGTTTTCCAGGGTGAAAAACGCTACTTGGTTTACCAAGCTTGACCTCAGGGGGGCGTATAACCTTATTCGCATTAAGCACGGGGATGAATGGAAGACGGCATTTAACACCCCTGAAGGGCATTTTGAGTACCTTGTGATGCCCTTTGGGCTCACTAATGCTCCTTCCGTCTTCCAGTCCTTCATGAATGACATTTTCAGGGATTTTGTGGACAAGTTTCTGATTGTTTATTTGGATGATATCTTGATTTTTTCTAATGACTGGGACTCTCATGTGAAACATGTTCGAACTGTATTCCAGATTTTGAGAGAGAATGCTCTGTATGTGAAGGGATCAAAGTGTCTTTTTGGCGTACAGAAGATCTCATTTCTGGGATTCATTTTGTCCCCATCTGTTATTGAAATGGACCAGGTCAAGGTTCAGGCCATCTGTGATTGGGTCCAACCTACTTCATTAAAGGCTCTTCAGAGATTTTTGGGTTTTGCCAATTTTTATCGTAAATTTATTGGTAATTTCTCGGTTATTGTTAAACCATTAACTGATTTGACCAGAAAGGGTTCTGATGTGGTGAATTGGCCTCCTGAGGCAGTCTCTGCGTTTCAGGAACTTAAGCAGAGATTCACTTCTGCTCCTGTTCTACGGCAGCCTGATGTTTCTCTGCCATTTCAGGTGGAGGTTGATGCCTCTGAAATTGGGGCAGGTGCCGTTTTGTCCCAAAAAGATCCAGAGACCTCTAAAAGTAACCCTTGTGCCTTTTTCTCTCGAAAATTTTCTCCTACTGAACGTAATTATGACGTGGGTAATCGGGAGTTATTGGCCATGAAGTGGGCTTTTGAAGAGTGGAGACATTGGCTGGAGGGAGCCAAACATCAGGTGGTGGTCCTTACGGACCATAAGAATCTGGTCTATCTGGAATCTGCCAAGCGACTCAATCCTAGACAGGCCAGGTGGGCCTTGTTTTTCACACGTTTTAATTTTGTGGTTTCCTTTCTTCCGCCATCTCGCCCAATTTGAGACTTGCTCTGGAGGGGTGTCAGGAGGATAGGCCCGAGCGCTGCCCTGTTGGAAAATTGTTTGTCCCGGACCAATGGAAAAAGAGTGTGATGTCTGAGATTCATTGTTCCGCATTGGCTGGGCATCCCGGAATTTTTGGTACCAGAGACTTGGTTAGTCGGTCCTTTTGGTGGCCTACCTTGTCTCGCGATGTCAGGGAATTTGTGCAGTCCTGCGGGACTTGCTCTCGCTCCAAGCCTTGCTCTCGCTCTAGTGGTTTGTTGATGCCATTGCCTGTGCCCAAGAGACCATGGACCCATATCTCTATGGATTTCATTTCCGATCTTCCTGTTTCTCAGAGAATGACCACCATCTAGGTAATTTGTGATAGGTTTTCCAAAATGATACATCTTGTGCCATTACCTAAGTTGCCTTCCTCCTCTGAATTGGTGCCGTTGTTCCTTCAGCACGTGGTTCGTTTACACGGCATTCCTGAGAACATTGTGTCTGACAGAGGAGTCCAGTTTGTTTCCAGATTTTGGAGGACTTTTTGTTCTAAACTGGGTGTTCAATTGTCTTTCTCCTCGGCATTTCATCCTCAGACCAATGGTCAAACTGAGAGAACAAACCAGACATTGGAGACTTATCTAAGATGCTTTGTGTCTGCTGATCAGGATGACTGGGTCTCTTTTTTGCCTTTGGCTGAGTTTGCTCTTAGTAATAGGGCTAGCTCTGCCACTTTGATGTCTCCGTTTTTCTGTAATTCTGGGTTTCACCCTCGATTTTCTTCAGGACAGACGGAGGCTTCTGTCTGTCCAGGTGTTGACTCTGTTGTTGAGCGTATGCAGCAGATTTGGGACCAGGTAGTGGAGAGGTTGTCCCTCTCTCAGGAGAAGGCCCAGCGGTTTGCTAACCGGCATAGGACTGATGGTCCTCGGTTTAAAGTGGGGGACTTGGTCTGGTTGTCCTCAAAGAATATTCCTATGAGAGTAGCATCTCCTAAATTTAAGCCTAGGTTCATTGGACCTTATAAGATCATGGAGATTATTAATCCTGTTTCTTTTCGTTTGCTTCTTCCAGGACATTTAAGATCCATAACGTGTTCCACAAGTCC